>CAUIVZ010000005.1:8841588-9557838 GCA_961763995.1 Juglans cinerea | reverse complement strand
TACTGAAAATACTCCTTATAAATATTTCCAGCATATTTAAAACACTGGGCGTGCCCTAGAAGTCACACGATATCTTTGAAAACACACCTTCGAGGTTCGGCACGCCTAACGAGGCTTGCAATCGCTAGAGAGAAGGGGCAGACAATTCACATAATTTCTGCCCTCAGAGTTTGCTTACGTCAGAAAGAATGGGCCTTACGTAAGAAAAAAAGAACGTACGTCAAAAGGAAGGAGCGGGATGTTGCATGCTATGGCAGTCATTTCTTCACACCCCAACTGCTTATCCATATCCTCTGCAATATTTGAAGTCCCGAAAAAACTAGATTCCACTTCCTTGTCTAGCAAATTGATTTTCAAATTGTTATCACAACCACTATGCATCGCATTTCCCGCCGAGATAAGATCACCACCAGAGGTATCGAGATTCTCGGGAATCACATTGCCACGATGCCCATTTCCCTTTCCACCACCCCTCTCCGTGTCCAAACCTTCTTGCTGCCCTCCTTCGTCGTGTTGTGCTGTAGAAAAGTCCTGACTAAAACTTTCCTTTTCAGGCTGTACTCCTGCACCCCTTCTACCACTAGAACTGGACGCCTTAAGCCAAGAGCCAAACTGATCAATACTCTGTTTAGCAATCCCAGAACCCACATTACACCCTTCACTCCCATGCACCATTCTCCTGCATTTGAAACAAATTTTCGGCAGTTTTTCATACTGGATTGGGATCCACATACTCGCAGCATTATACTTAATAGCTATTCCCCCGAGTAATTGGCTTTCTTAAGTCCACCTCCACAAGCACTCTCAAACATCTACCCCACCTAATTCTGTCACCCGGAATATCTACCGTGATCACCTTCCCTACAGACTTCCCAATCTGTTCACCTATACGCCTAGTCATACATGCCATAGGTAAATTATGGAGTTGCAACCAGAACAACTCTGAGAAAAGGTCCATAAGATGAGGTTGGACCTTCATATCAACAGGCTTCATAACAAATACAACATTGTCAAACAACCAAGGTCTACCTGCGAAAACCTTATCCATATCACCTTCACTCACAAATGTTCTAGCAAAAACATTCTCTCGAATGTTCTTAAAAATCACAGCTTTATGAACTTTCCACACTTTCAGCATCGTCGATTTGATAACCTCCATGATTACTCTCCTATCCATACAAACCCTACCAATTAGACTTCTCCTCACACAGCTTCGAGGTTCCTCCAACTCAGCATCCTCAATCTCAATCACATTACTTTCCTCTTCATTTAGAGTAATCTTATTCCATGCATCATGCAGATCCTGTAACACCCCGTATTTTAGTGTATTTTAATGAATGAATTATTTTTATTGATTCAAAATTTATTCTCTTGTTTTAAAATTATTGGATTTTAATTAGACTATTTTTATGATTTTTAGTTTACGAAAATTATTTTTTGAAGTGCTTTCTTTAAATTAATTATTGTTATGTGTTTAAATTTCTTCTCGAATTAAATTAACTTATTGTTGGATTTAATTATTTATTTTCAATTTAATCACTGTGTTTGAATTATTTTATTTCACTTGCAGTTTTAAAATCGTTTATGTTGGATCATTTTTTTTATGACCCAAGATGTGAGGATTGGACCTCATTTCTTTTCCCTCTATTTTTCTTTTCCTTTTCTTTTTCTTTTCTTTTTTTTCTTTTCTTTTCTTTTCCTCCTCCTGGTCTTCCTCCCCGCGCGCGAGTCTCTCTCTCTCTCTCTCTCTCTCTCTCTCTCTCTCTCTCTCTCGCCGTGCAGCCGTTCCTCACCCAGCCCATCGCCGTCGCGCCGCCGTGCGCGACACCGCCCACCCCACTTGACTCCCCTGCCGCCGACGACCACCTCCCTCCAGTTTCAGCTCCTCCGGCGCCACCGTTAGCCTCCACGCGCCACACGAAGCCGTGGCCTTCTCCTCACTCCAGCGCCGCCGTCGCACCACCTTTGGCCGCCATTTCTTCACCACTTCATCCTCGACCTCCAAGCAACCCATTGAACCCAACCCCACCTCCGATCCATCACCGGTGAAGCACATCCAACTCCATTTCCGTTTTGGGTATTTTTGATCTTAAACCACCCTTTGCGCCGCCACCCACGGCCAACCATCACCACCACTAGCTTCACCGACATCCCTAGGCCCTACCCTATCAATCTCGGGTCTTCGTTTACACCCGTTGAAAAGTGGGTATCTGTGACCCACGGCCACAGTGTATTTTGCACTGTTCTGCAACTATTTTTCCACTTCTTGCGCCTCCGTGATCCTCCATAAATTATTATATAGCAATGTAAGTATTTTTCAAAGAATTCTCGTGAATTTAATGTATTTTTGTACTAGCACATTACACTGTATTTAATTGCTGATTGGTTTTGCCGGACTGAGTCCGAGGAGTAACGGGGTTGATTGGTTTGGGTGCTGGAGTTGTTAGTATGATTGGTTTAGACTATGAGATTTGTTGGCTGTTCGGGTTTAAATATTGGTGTTTTGTGTATGACGTGGGTTGTGGTGGATATTGGTGATTTTATGAAGTAATGATATATTTTGGGATTATGAAGGTTTTAAGTTTTGAGAAATTTAAAATAGGTTATTTAAGAATTTTAGGCTTAAATATCGACATATGTGATCTATTGGAAACTTACAGAAATTACGTGATTATTTTTATAGGTGACGATTTATAGTCGACTCGACATTTTTGAGGAAATTTTTGGAAAAGTTAAGTCGTCCAGGTAAGCGGGGTTCCTATGCTGGATTTGCATAAAAAGAAATGAACTGAGGTTGGTTTGTAAAAATGTGCATGTTGTTTTAAAAAGAAAAAGAAAAAGTGAAAAACAACCTCAGTATATGTTTTGCTTTCCCTCATGAGATACGTATGAAAGAGAAAAGAAATGTTTGACATGAAATGTGTAGACATGAGCAATATTTGACATGTTTCTGAAATATACAAAAGAGCGAATATGATATCATTGAAATTTTATGCATGTGATATGAAATGATATGGATCTGTTTTTGATCAAATAGAAATGATATGAATATGTTTCGCACGTGTTTTGATATGATATGGATATGATAAAACTTTGGCATACTTATCTGTTCTGAATATGGTTCTGATATGATAATACTGTTCACGTGATATGGTTGGTACCACCATGATATGATATGAGTGCAACCACTTTGGAAACAAAGTGGTCTTTTTACGTGTTCTTTCCTGTGTGCACACTCGGGGCTCCGAGATTGAAAAAGGGGAAGTTCACCACATGATACTGCCTGGTTTGGCCACCGGGGATAGCACAACCCTACCACGGGGGTTAAACATGGTATATGATATGATATGATAAGATGAATATGTTCAGTTATGTTATGCCAAAGTGTTTTTGAATATGAAATGGATCCTCAAATATGAATTGTTGATTTGAGTATGAAATGTTTGAAAAGTCGCTCTGATTTTCTGATAATACGTTTTCTGAGATCTGCATATAAAAATAAAATGTTTTGTTTTTGTATATTGAACTTTCTGAAAATGGCTCATGTTTACATGCTAGTATATGTTCCCTGCTTACTGAGTTGTTGATAACTCACCCCTTATCTCCACAATATTTTCCAGATGATTTGAATGTTTCAGTTGAGGATCAAGGATATGGAGCATGGGTGAGAAGAGTTAAGAATGATGGTTTAAGTATAGAAGGTTTATATGGGTATTGAGGATTTTCATTCAGTAAGTTTGTTGTGCTCTGATGATGTAAATATATGAGTATTTTGTGCGATTGGGAAATATTAGAATATGTACTATGTGGAAGGAAAATGATTTTTAAGTGACATGAGTTAACTCTCCGGACCCTCGGGTACGGGGCGTTACAGTTGGTATCAGAGCCTAGGTTTGAGATTCTGCAGACTATAACATGAGGTTTTGGATATCTGTTAGTCTAAGGAGTAATTTCATACTTGGGGTATAGAAATTTGAGGACTGCAAGCTAGATGATTGTGGGAAATTCCAGGTTTGAGATTCTGTAGACTTTATGGATTGAGGTTTTGGGAATTTAAGGATGCAGATTTGATGGGCTTATTTTAAAGGTTGTAGGACATGACTTGGAGGTTTAGATTTTAAAGTTTACATAAGTTTGACCGAAAGTCAAGTTTGAGGTTCTGCAAACTATAGTGTGTGAAATTTTGGAGTATAGATAGATTCTAAGAAATCATTTATTTTAGATTTGAGTTGGTTGTGAAGAGGAATGACGGATCGATGAGAATGTGTATTAATTACAGAGAACGAAATCGGGTGACCATAAAGAATAAGTATTCGCTACCTCGTATAGATGATTTGTTTGATCAGCTCTAGGGTGCTCAAGTATTTTCAAAGATTGATCTTCGATCGGGTTACCATCAATTGAAGATCTGGGCAAAAGACGTAGCTAAGACAGCTTTTAGGACCCGATATGGCCATTATGAGTTCTTGGTCATGCCTTTTGGCCTGACTAACGCCCCAGCAATATTCATGGATTTGATGAATAGGGTGTTCCATGAATTTTTTGGATAAGATTGTAGTGGTTTTATTGATATACTGGTATATTCTAAAAGCAAGACTGAGCATAAGAAACATTTGAAGCTGATACTTTGGACACTCAGACATAAAAAGTTGTTTGCTAAATTGAAGAAGTATGAATTTTGGTTTGATTCAATCGCATTTCTAGGGCATGTACTTTCGAAAGATGACATATGAGGTTTGGCATACTATAATAAGATGTTTGATGATATTTAAGATTTTAAAATTTTGAAGGCACTAGGACATGATTTTAAAGATATTCGGTTTGAGCTTTTGCATACTCATGTTGGATGGCCTACGAAATCTGAGGTTTTAAATATCTGTAGGCTTGGAAGTTAACTCAGATTGGAGGTATGGAAATTTGTAGATTACAAGAGATGATTTTATTTGTTTTTAAAGTTTTAGAATCCGGCAACATTTTGGAATATATTCTAGGATGTTTGAGGTCTTAGATGGTGTGGGTTTTAAAAAGAAGATTTTGAAGAGAACTAAGGCTTTAGATTTTAATAAATGATTTTCTTTACACTGGGAGTTTTAGATCAGGTAGGCATACTTTGTTGACTATAGGTAAGGATCTTTTATAAGATGTAATGTTTATAGTTTTGGAAGGTGCACATAAGTTCAATTGTATGATAACTTTGAGGTTCTACAGACTATAACATATAAGGTTTTGGATATCGATTCGGTTTAGGAAGTAATTTCATATTTGATATATATAGAAATTTGAGAACTAAGACATGATTATGAGAATATTTCAAGTTTGAGGTTCTGCAGACTAAAAACATTTAAGTTTTGGATATCCGTGGGTTTAGGAAGAAACTTCAGATTTGAGGTGTAAATTTGTAAAGAATAAAAATGGATTTTGTAGATATTTAAGATTTTAAATTTTGCAGACTTTATGATTGAGCGTTGAGATTTTGAGGTTTAGTGAGTTTAGATCCAATAAACTTACTTTGTGGACTATAAGAGATAATCTTTATAAGATTTAAGGTTTAGATTCTTGTGGTTTAGATTCTAAAGATGTACGGGAGTTTAGACCAATGTCGGGTTTACAATATTTGATGGTAGGAAGGATTATATGAGTTGGTTAAAGATATGGCTAAGAATGGGTAAGACCATATGTCCAGTAGGTACAGTACCAGAAAAGTTTAAGGGTTTAATTTGAAATTATTACTTTTATTTAAATTGAATTTATTTCATTTTATTTGATTTTATTTTATTTGAATTGAAATTATGTTATTTATTTTATATTATTTTGTTTTATTTTATTTTGTTCAAAAAAAAAAAAAGGGGGCTAAAGGTTAAGTTATGGCAAGAAGATGGTATGACTGAGAATGTCATTGTTAGGTATCAATATTTAGTGTAGTAGGCTTGAGCTTTTATCGACTTGGTTTGCTTTTGAAATCTTGAGGCATGAAAGGAACGGCATGTCTGGGTGATCTCTTTGGGGCGTAGGATAATTGTGGTTTTAGATTTTGTGGAGATATGACACAAGGCTTTAGAATAAGAGGTTGTAAGTTCAACAACTTTAAGGATAGATTTACGAGAATTTCACTAAAGGATTAAAGTTTGCAGACTTTAAGAAATGATTTGTTATCTTTTAATATTTTAGATCTTGAAAACTTCGGGAGTCGGTTGTCTTATTATTGGATATAAATTCATCGATCTTACAGATTTCGGAAAATGATTCTAATATAGTTTAAGGTTTTAGAATAACAGATTTGAAGGAGTAATTTGTAATAAGATTTAAGTTTTTTTTTTAACTCTGCAGGCTTAGTGTCCTAGCTTGATTTTTGGATACTGATTAGTCTGTAACCATTAAATAGGGTTGATCAGAGTTGAGTTATTGATATAAGAATTTTCAAGGAGAATATTTCTGTGGGTATTGAAGGTATTGATTTAGTTCGTGTATTTCCATGAGGATTGAAAATTTTGGTTTGAACTGGGGAAAATAATTGTTATTAGTTCGAGGTTTTAGTGGCAGGTTTTGGGATTTGATCCATATCGGATTTAAGGATAATAGTTGGTGCTGATTCAGGAATGAATTCTTGGTGAGTTTGAGGAAAGTGTGAAATAGTTCATGGTTCTGGAGATCAAGAATTTTCTACCAAATGTGGTGAGAGTTTTCTGGTTAGTAAGTGTTGAGCTACCTCGTACTCAATGGTGTTATGTTGTGATATAATTAAGGATTCAAACCTTGTGTTGATCTTAAGGGATTATTAGTGATTTGAAAATTTGAGATGATATTTGTAATTAGAGATGAAACTTTTGGTGATGCGGATTTAAGATATAATTCTTGTTAAATTTGAGGGAATAGGTCTGGATGATGGAAATGTTTATTGATGGTTAACTTTGGAAGTGGCTAATAGGTTACCAACTTTTAGAATACAATGAAGGTGGGTGAGTTTTAACATAGGAGTCGATTGAGGTTAGCACAGTTCGTGTTACGAAAATAATAATAATCATTGGGTTTTTACTGAGTGTTGTATTAATGTTGTTGGTGGAAATGGAGATTTTGGATTTCGTGGTCACCCTAAGAGTAATAGACATGATGTGTCATTGGGAGACTAATGCGAGCATAATGGAATCGCCTATAGGAGTAGACTTGGGAGTGCATTACTCATGCTTGTTGGGAGTTGTTGATGGTATGGTCTTTTCGAGCGTGTTTTGAGTTATATCTTGTATCTTGCCTTTACGTTAATGTTTGACCTTACAAATTTCGAGGACGAAATTTTTTTAAGGGGGGAGGATGTAACACCCCGTATTTTAGTGTATTTTAATTAATGAATTATTTTTATTGATTCAGAATTTATTCTCTTGTTTTAAAATTATTGGATTTTAATTAGACTATTTTTATGATTTTTAGTTTACGAAAATTATTTTTTGAAGTACTTTCTTTAAATTAATTATTGTTATGTGTTTAAATTTCTTCTCGAATTAAATTAACTTATTGTTGGATTTAATTATTTATTTTCAATTTAATCACTGTGTTTGAATTATTTTATTTCACTTGCAGTTTTAAAATCGTTTCTGTTGGATCATTTTTTTTTATGACCCAAGATGTGAGGATTGGACCTCTTTTCTTTTCCCTCTATTTTTCTTTTTCTTTTCTTTTTTTTCTTTTCTTTTCTTTTCCTCCTCCTGGTCTTCCTCCCCACGCGCGAGTTCTTCTCTCTCTCTCTCTCTCTCTCTCTCTCTCTCTCTCTCTCTCTCTCTCTCGCCGTGCAGCCGTTCCTCACCCAGCCCACCGCCGTCGCGCCGCCGTGCGCGACACCGTCCACCCCACTCGACTCCCCTGCCGCCGACGACCACCTCCCTCCAGTTTCAGCTCCTCCGGCGCCACCGTTAGCCTCCACGCGCCACACGAAGCCGTGGCCTTCTCCTCACTCCAGCGCCGCCGTCGCACCACCTTTGGCCGCCATTTCTTCACCACTTCATCCTCGACCTCCAAGCAACCCATTGAACCCAACCCCACCTCCGATCCATCACCGGTGAAGCACATCCAACTCCATTTCCGTTTTGGGTAATTTTGATCTTAAACCACCCTTTGCGCCGCCACCCCCGGCCAACCATCACCACCACTAGCTTCACCGACATCCCTAGGCCCTACCCTATCAATCTCGGGTCTTCGTTTACACCCGTTGAAAAGTGGGTATCTGTGACCCACGGCCACGGTGTATTTTGCACTGTTCTGCAACTATTTTTCCACTTCTTGCGCCTCCGTGATCCTCCATAAATTATTATATAGCAATGTAAGTATTTTTCAAAGAATTCTCGTGAATTTAATGTATTTTTGTACTAGCACATTACACTGTATTTAATTGCTGATTGGTTTTGCCGGACTGAGTCCGAGGAGTAACGGGGTTGATTGGTTTGGGTGCTGGAGTTGTTAGTATGATTGGTTTAGACTATGAGATTTGTTGGCTGTTCGGGTTTAAATATTGGTGTTTTGTGTATGACGTGGGTTGTGGTGGATATTGGTGATTTTATGAAGTAATGATATATTTTGGGATTATGAAGGTTTTAAGTTTTGAGAAATTTAAAATAGGTTATTTAAGAATTTTAGGCTTAAATATCGACATATGTGATCTATTGGAAACTTACAGAAATTACGTGATTATTTTTATAGGTGACGATTTATAGTCGACTCGACATTTTTGAGGAAATTTTTGAAAAAGTTAAGTCGTCCAGGTAAGCGGGGTTCCTATGCTGGATTTGCATAAAAAGAAATGAACTGAGGTTGGTTTGTAAAAATGTGCATGTTGTTTTAAAAAGAAAAAGAAAAAGTGAAAAACAACCTCAGTATATGTTTTGCTTTCCCTCATGAGATACGTATGAAAGAGAAAAGAAATGTTTGACATGAAATGTGTAGACATGAGCAATATTTGACATGTTTCTGAAATATACAAAAGAGCGAATATGATATCATTGAAATTTTATGCATGTGATATGAAATGATATGGATCTGTTTTTGATCAAATAGAAATGATATGAATATGTTTCACACGTGTTTTGATATGATATGGATATGATAAAACTTTGGCATACTTATCTGTTCTGAATATGGTTCTGATATGATAATACTGTTCACGTGATATGGTTGGTACCACCATGATATGATATGAGTGCAACCACTTTGGAAACAAAGTGGTCTTTTTACGTGTTCTTTCCTGTGTGCACACTCGGGGCTCCGAGATTGAAAAAGGGGAAGTTCACCACATGATACTGCCTGGTTTGGCCACCGGGGATAGCACAACCCTACCACGGGGGTTAAACATGGTATATGATATGATATGATAAGATGAATATGTTCAGTTATGTTATGCCAAAGTGTTTTTGAATATGAAATGGATCCTCAAATATGAATTGTTGATTTGAGTATGAAATGTTTGAAAAGTCGCTCTGATTTTCTGATAACACGTTTTCTGAGATCTGCATATAAAAATAAAATGTTTTGTTTTTGCATATTGAACTTTCTGAAAATGGCTCATGTTTACATGCTAGTATATGTTCCCTGCTTACTGAGTTGTTGATAACTCACCCCTTATCTCCACAATATTTTCCAGATGATTTGAATGTTTCAGTTGAGGATCAAGGATATGGAGCATGGGTGAGAAGAGTTAAGAATGATGGTTTAAGTATAGAAGGTTTATATGGGTATTGAGGATTTTCATTCAGTAAGTTTGTTGTGCTCTGATGATGTAAATATATGAGTATTTTGTGCGATTGGGAAAGATTAGAATATGTACTATGTGGAAGGAAAATGATTTTTAAGTGACATGAGTTAACTCTCCGGACCCTCGGGTACGGGGCGTTACAGATCCTCCATGACAGCAGCCCACTCCAACGTGGAAAATCCTCCTTACTCAGATGAATAAGGATACAAAACCTTCTTCTCTTTCGCTTGACTCACGAGAGAGAGAAGACTTAATTGCAGTTTAATTAAAAACAAATGTTCCAACAATTTAAAAGAAAATTACCTATTTACTTTAATTAACTGTAAATAGTAGAAGAGAAAAGATATTTGCAACCGTGAATTGTGCAACCGACGCGTAATCGCTTTGAAAAAAGTGAATAAAACATGGGACCCACATGAAAAAAATTAATTTTTTAATAGTGGACTCCACCCTTTTTCAAAGCGATTACACGGCGGTTGCACACTTTACAGTTGTACGTAGAATTATTCATTTAATATTACCAAGAGATTTACCCAAGAGACAATAAATAAAGTGGGAACCCGTTTGTGTGTGAAGGTGCCTTGTCTTTCTGAAAGAATAGAAAGTCCTTTCATAACCAACTTTAACATTTTTGTTTTTTTTTGGAATATGATTGCATAATAATAATAATATACATCCCTAGGTGTTAAACAATCAAAAAAGTGTAAAAAGAAAATATACAAGGAAAGTTAAGACTAATGGAGAAGGCCAAGCCCATATTCTCTAGGTAAATAGATTGTAATATAATTCAAGAGAAGATCAATTATATTACAATCTATTTATCTATTACAATCAATTCAAGAGAAGATCAATGATCTGTTGGTGTTTGTTGGTTTTTGGTATTGGCTTTGTTGGTGTTTTTGTCTAGTGTTTTTGCTTTCTGTACTAGCTTTGCTGGGTGTAATAGGAACTTTGTAATGGTTTTCTCCTACCATGAAATGGGTCATTTGCAATAAATCACGAAGGTCCTTCTTCTGTTAAAAAAAAAAAAAAAAGAAAGATCAATGATGAAAGTGGTTTTTGTTGGCAGCCTTGAAAGAGATCTTTCCAAGGTTTCCATTACAGCCGTGAGAGGATGCTATAAATGGGTTGCACTATTTTTGAATAAATTGTTGCAATCGAAAAATGCTTGTGTCTCCAACTCTACAAACTTTTATTTATAGGAGATTATGTTAACTCTAGATTTTTGGTAAAGCAATAAAATATGAGGGAGAAGAGGGTCGAATCGATCACTAGCGGCCAAAGGGTGTTCGAGAAGCATGCAAATCCATACCTACATGTGGGGCCCATGCGCGGTTGCGTTGGGGCGTGGAAGATCTTATCTTAATAATCTCATGTAGGGGTGCTACCTGCCCCATACGGGGCGGGGTAGCCCCCACCCCGCCTCCCGCCCCCGCAGGGGCGGGGGACCCCAACCTGGATGACGGGGTGCAGGTGGAGGGGGTCTTCCATCCGCACTCCCGCACCGCTACTGGGCCTTTTGTTGGCCCAGAAGCGATTTCTGGGCCTTTTTTGGCCCATAAACCGCTGTAATGGGCCTAAAATGGCCCAGAAACAGCTTCAGGGCCATTTTAGGCCCATAAAAATAGAATTTTGTGTTTTTTAAAAAAAAAAGTAAAAAAAAAAAAGTTTCATGAATGAAAATAATATATACATACACAATTTTATATAATTAAGACTAATGAAGTACTACTATAGAGTATAGACTACAAGTCTACTACCTAATAAACTAATAAATAATAATAATAACTAAGCTATTACAAAAATAAAATGGAAAGTCTAAACAATTACAAAATTACAAATAAAAAAGTGTCCAAGGGACATCGTATCAACATTACAAAATTACAAATAAAATATATAATACATACATCTGATAGACTGATTCAAAATTCAAAAATCTAAGAAATTAATAATCTAAAAAAAGATGCGAGCGGTTTAGGTCTTTGACTGTGACATTTGGGGCGGCCGGATGGGTAGTCTTTGACTCTTTTGAGGCTTGAGCACATGTTCATATAGCAGTGGAGGTAGACATCGTCTGAGTGGTCTCATGTGTTGCTACAACAATCAATACTAAAATTAATACTGATGAAATTGAAATGAATATAAATAAATCAAAATAATAAAATAAAAACAATAATTATCAGATGGTCCAGATCCAGACTGATCACCACCCTCTTCGTCGGTCTCTTTAAAATCTTACACATCCAGAACATAAATATCCTTTCCCATCGTCCAACTCTGTGTGCATATCAATGCCTCCACAGTTGTAGGAGAAATGAACTACGGAAATGATCTAATATGCACCCTTCGCTACTAAAGGCAGACTCCGAGGCAACGGTGCTATTAGGGATGGCCAATATACAACGGACAATCTCAGAAAGGATGGGATATATTTCTTTGATGCTACCTTCCACCATCCTAAAATGTCAAAATCATCATCTTCTTGAATAAGATCTGTTGACAAATAATTGTTTAACTCTGAAACCACCTCCGTAGATTGATGGACTAGTGTGGAATTATGTGCGAGGGTCTTCGTCCATGCCAATCTACGCTTTTTGGTTGCCCCGGTGTCTGGAGGAGGTGTTAGGATATGTGTAGGTGTAGTAGATGCAGTACCACCCTTAATTACATTAAACTCATCATAAAATCTATGAAGGGTATCGCTGGCCATCTCACCAATAAGATCAGTCCATGCCTGATTATACGCAAGTCCCAAACCAATAACATGCCTGAAATTTTTAGACGGGGATCAAGAATAGTAGCCACATATAACAAAATATTGAGTCTAGTCAAATCTCCCAAATACTTGTCAAATTTGACCCTCATGGTCAATGCCATCCCCCTCATCCTTAGATTGGAACCCCTACACATGTCGTCTAATTCTTCTTTCACCCTAAATATTTGTTGACAAAATTCATAGCATGTAGGGTGCAAAGAAGCAGATAACTTCAACGTGACATCATAAAACAGCCCGAGAAAATCAACAAATGTAGCAACTACCTCCCAATCATCATCATTAGGCAATCCTAAACCTCTGTGCTCATCAAAGTATTTGACATATTGAATGTCTTTATCACCCAATAATTGAAAGGCTTTTTTATATTCTTGGGCCGCCTCCAACATCAAGAAAGTTGAGTTCCATCTGGTGGGAACATCAGTACAAAGACACCTCTTTGATGTTATGCCCACACTCTTCGCAGCAATCTTGAATTTCTCTAATCTAGAAGGAGAAGACCTCACAAATTTCACAGCCAATCTAACTCGTGCAACCGAGTTATCAACATCTTTTAACCCCTCAGTCACAATTAGATTCAAGATATGTGCAGAACATCTAACATGCAAATACTCACCACCCAAGAATGTCTTATTTGCCTCTTTAAGATAAGTCTTCAGATATCCCAAGGCGACATTATTAGACGAGGTATTGTCAATCGAAACTGTCATAACCCGTGTCAACCCCCACTCCTTTATTGAGGCCTCTAAGGCCTTCCCAATTGTCTCACCCTTGTGATCAGTTATTTGACAAAACTTGATAATCTTTTTATGAAGAATCCAGTCAGAATCAATGAAATGGACAGTCAAAGACATATAATTAAAATTTTGGATATAAGTCCGAGTATCGGTAGTGAGGCAAACTACCAAACCCGCCAATTGGCCCCTCAAAACATCTTTATCTTTCCAGTACATTTTTTTAATATCCTTTGCCACAGTGTGGCGAGAAGGAAACATAAATCTAGGTTCCAATTCTTGGACAAATTCTTGGAACCCTCTCCCATCCACAAACTGAAAAGGTAGCTCGTCTATGACAACCATACGAGCTAACTTCCTTCTACACTCATCAACATTATACTTTGTGAACCCCTTCAATGTTGAACCCCCACTACTCCCATCCGCCATTTTTTCAATCCAATTTCTAGTCTTGATTGACCCTTCTCCACTAAGGATCTTAATATTGGACTCTTCTTGCATTGTTCCTCTAAATGGACCTTTAACTGGGATGTACCATGTTTCCTATAGTGACATCCATATATTTTCCCACAATAATTACATTTAGCTTGTGGGTTAGTGGGGTCACCACCCTCTAGTTTGGTAAAATGAGACCAAACTACGGAAACATGTTTCTTACTTTGTGTGGGCTTAGGAGCGGGGCAAGGTGTATTCCCACTCCCAGGGGTTGGAGTAGGGTTAGGTTCTGAGGCAGGGGTACTGGTTGGGGCAAGGGTACTGGTAGGGGTGGGAGAGCTATCAGTGAAATCTCTTTGAGAAGACATTCCTGATTCCACAACACAATAAAAAATAAAAAAATCAATCAACATACGACATAATTCCAAACATGCACTTATCAATCACATTATTATTTCCATTAACATTGGACCTTTAAATAGTAAAATAATTATATAAAACATAACTTCAAACCCCTAAATTGAAAAACATAACTTGAGAGGTTTCAATCCGAAACCCTCAAATTTTAGGGTGTTTCAAGGGGTTTCAATTGAAACCCCTAACTGAAATTAGGGTTTCAGATTGAAAAATTTTAGGGGTTCAATCCGAAACCCTAAAATTGAGGGGGTTTCAATTGAAACCCCTAAATTGAGTTAGGGGTTTCAATTGAAACCCCAAAATTGAAAATTAAGGGGTTTCAATTGAAACCCCTAACTCAATTTAGGGTTTCGGATTGGAACCCTAAATTAATTTAGGGTTCCAATCTACAAACAAAAACAAACAAACAAGTACAAAGAAACACACGAATCAAACACAAGCACAAAATTCTCCATAGCACACAAATTCACAATTTTCCCATCCTCCATCTCCGATTCAACCCAACCTTCCTCCAATCTCCAATCAAAAAAAAAAAAAGAATGGGTTTCGGATTTCTTACCTTTAAGTGGCGGCGAAATCCCAGTGAGAGACGGAGAAGTGGCAGCGGTGGTGCTGCTCGTGCAAGACGGAGATTCAAATGAGAGAGAGAGGCTGGCACTGCGAGTGCGAGACTGACTCAGAGAGAGTGAGTGTGAGAGATCGCGCGAGAGACTCAGAGAGAGTGAGAGAGGAGAGTGAGAGAGGAGAGTTCGAGAAATGAGGGAAACAGACGCGGGGAAGGGGGAAGGGGGGGACCTTAACTAAAAGTGAAACGATGCCGTTTCACTTTTAGTTGAGAGGCGGCTTAACACTTACCAGTCCTAAGTGAAACGGCACCGTTTTGTCCATGACAAAACGGTGCCGTTTCACTCTACTTATTTGTATATATATATATATATATATATATATAATTTTAATTATATTATATATATATATATATATATATATATATATATATATAACTTAAGCGGGGTGGGGCTTCGCCCCATCCGCCCCCCGCCTCCGCTTCTTCCCTGGGGTGCGGGCGGGGCCCCCCGCACCCCACTTAAGCGGGCCGGAGGGGCGAACGGGGAGGGTCAGCGGGGTTCGGGGCCCCGCTGCCACCCCTAATCTCATGCCCAACAATCTAATGAAGCAGTGCATGTGGGTTTTGAGTCTAAGTTATTATTATTATTATTATTATTATTATTATTATTATTATTTTTTGTGTAGATTATATATTTACTCACTTTTTTAAAAATAATTGTGCGATACTTGCACACTCACAACTGTAAATATCATTTCTTATATATAATAGTCTTACACTTCATATATATATATATATAGAAAATCTTAAAATATGAATAGAGAACAAATTGTTTTGAAAAATTCAAAAATATAAAACTAGCCTTTGAAACCCAATGAAGAATGTCTTAAGAAGAAAGGCTGAAACCAATGAAAACATAGAGTAAAAATTACTTACTATGCATACAAAGTAAGGGTGATAAACAGTCCAGGACAAAATTACTTACTATGGATACAAAGTAAGGGTGATAAATAGTCCAGGACCGGAGAAACCGACCAGATTGGTCGTTTCGGTCGGGACCAAATCGAGACTGAGATCGGTCGGTCTCGATCCATGTTTTAGAGGAATGAAAAGTTTCGGTTCGGTCCCGGTCCAGGTTTTTTCCACCCTGGACTGGATCAAATGAAAAATAAAAATAAAAATTATATTATATATATATTATTTATATAATAATTGTACAATTTAGTATGTAATTTTCATCTAACCTATCACCACTAATAATATAAAATTTTAAATATGTTATTAATACTTGTTAATATTCTATCAATTAACTAATATATAATATCAATTAGCTAATTATATAGTAATTATATAAATTAATAATGTAATTTTTATCTAATTTATTATCATTGACCATATAAAATATTTTTATATTGAGTTAGTTACACAATCTACATTAATAAGTCATTTAATTTTAATTTAGCATTTTAAATAAATTTTTTTATTAATTGATTTTAAAAAAATACAAAAATTAATAATTAGGTCGGACCGAACGGACTGACCAGACCAGACTGATAGCTACCGGTTCCTACGGGTGTTCAGCCCGATCTAGTCCGAGAAAATGATAGACCGAAAATCACCGGACAGACCAATTTGCACCCTTAATACAAAGTCAGACAAAAGTTGTTACTTTTTTGCAACATCAAATTCTATCATTAGAGTCGTGTAAGAGACCAAGAACTTATTCCTCATTCTTTACCAGCCTCCACAAGTATTGTAATAGAGAGCTTCTGTAGGATATGAGAGCATGCATTAAACCCATTTATAGCGAACTTTGCACCTAAGACCGATGTACTTAGACAGTAGTGCAGAAACAAGTAAATCTGTCTTCCCTATTTTTTGTCATTTATTTATATTTGCAAGTCATAGATATTGATCAACGACCTAAAAGAATTATTGTACGTACAGTGAAAATAGGGTCATCCAACCATGTTATGGGCCTTCATGATTTAAAAAAAAAAACTTGTTGGTGTTCGTAGGTCCGTGTAGAGCCACCGATGAGAGGGTCATCTGACCATAGTACTGTGGGCTCCATGATCGAAAAACGCCCAAGCAAATTCTACATGTATCATTGTTTCGATTGTTTATATGCTTTACTAAAGGACAATCTTTACTAAGGAAAGATTGGATCGAGTTCTTGGATATGTCAACTGGATTAAACAATTTTCTGATCCTTGGGTAACTGCTCTTCCATCACACTCTTCAGACCATTTTCCTTTAGTGTTTTCCATGGGAAATGGAAGGGAAATGAGTAGAACTGGAGGAGGTGGCAGAATAAAGATCTTTAGATATGAGGCAAGTTGGGATTTAAGGGAAGACTGCAATGGAATCATTCACAACTGTTGGTCTCAGATTGATTCATGGCAGAGATCTCTTTTGAGGGGTGTACACAATAAACTTCTAATATGTAGGGACTCTTTAATTCAGTGGAAACAATATTCTCTTGATAAACATAGGAGACAGGCCCAGGACAAAATCAAATTGCTTTCTAATATGCAGAATGCTAATACTAGTACCTTGACCAAGGAAGCAAAACAAGTGCAAAAGGAGCTGGAAACTCAATTAGAAGAAGACAATGTAAGGTGAAGGCAAAGGGCAAAGCAGACATGGCTCAGAGAGGGAGACAGAAACACCAAATTTTTCCACAGAGTTGCTAATCAGAGAAGAAGAACTAATGAAATCCATTATATTGTGAAGGAAGATGGCAATGTGGTTTGTAGCAGGGAAGACATTTCAGATACCTTCAAAATACATTATAATAATCTGTTTTCTACCTCTCAACCAAATAAGATTCCTGAGTGCTTGATGTATGTAGAGAAGAGGGTGGATGAGCATATGAACAATCTGTTATCAAAGGTATTCACTGCTTCTGAGGTAAGTATAGCTTTATTTCAGATGAATCCATTAGGATCCCCTGGTCCTGATAGATTCCCAGCTGTGTTTTACCAAAATCATTGGGATATAGTGGGAGTAGATGTCACTCGAGCTGTTCTAGAGATCCTAAACTCTAATGGTGACATGGCATGCATAAATTAGACTTATATAGTACTAATACCCAAGGTGAAAAAGGCTCAAGTAGTGACTGACTTCAGACCTATTTCATTATGTAATGTTATCTACAAACTTATTTCTAAAGTATTAACCAACAGACTTAAGCTCATATTGCCTCAGATCATATCTCCTACTCAAAGTGTCTTTGTACCAGGTAGATTAATTATTGATAATGTGATTGTGGCTTTTGAGGCTATGCATTCCATGAGTTGTAAAAAGTCAAGGGGCAGCAAGGCTATATGTCTTTGAAGCTTGACATGAGCAAAACATATGATAGGGTGGAATTGAGTTTTTTGAGAGCAGCTATGGATAAGATGGGTTTAAGCTCTAGATGGATTGACTTGGTGATGGGGTGTATTTCTACTGTTTCTTATTCTATACTCATCAATGGTGTTCCTCAATCATGGTTTCAACCCACAAGGGGACTGAGGCAGGGAGACCCCTTGTCTCCCTATCTTTTTATCCTTGTATCAGAAGTCTTGAGTTCACTCTTATACCAAGTTGAAGCTTCTAAGCAAATTCATGGGTTCCACTTTGGCAGAAGCAATTTAAGTATTAACCATTTGTTTTTTACAGATGATAGTTTGCTCTTTTGTCTTGCAAATGGTGTAGAGTGTGCTAAGCTAATTCATCTTCTTGATTTGTATGAAAGGGGCTCTGGACAGAAACTCAACAAAGATAAAACTTTAATCTCTTTTAGTGCTAATACTAGAAGAGGAACTAGAGATTACATCCTTTCCATGGCTGGACTTAGAGCTACCTCAAGCTATGAGAAATATCTTGGACTGCCTGTTCTTATAGGCAGGTCAAGAATACAAGCTTTTAAAGGGATCTTGGATAGATTCAGGGCTAGAGTGAGTAATTGGAAGAATAAGCTACTATCTCAAGCTGAAAAGAGGTCTTGCTCAAGGCTATCATTCAAGCACTCCCTACCTACTGTATGGGAGTTTTTAAACTACCCAAGGCTCTTATCAGTGAACTTAATAGAGTCATGCACAATTTTTGGTGGGGACAACAAGAAAGGGAGAGGAAGACACATTGGGTTTCTTGGCATCAAATGGGAAAAGCAAAATCAGAAGGAGGGTTGGGATTCAGAGAATTTGAAAGTTTTAACAATGCACTATTAGCTAAACAAGCTTGGAGAATTATACAAAAGCCAATCTCTTTGGCATCTCAAGTTCTTAAAGTGAAATACTTTCCTACAACAAAATTCTTGAAGGCAAAGGTAGGTGGCACTCCTTCATTTATTTGGAGAAGCATTTGTTCAGCTAGACACTTGATTGAAAAGAGATCCATTTGGAGAATTGGTAATGGCCAGAGTACTCTCATTTGGCAGGATAGGTGGTTGCCTATTCCCTCTAGTTATAAAGTCCAATCTGTATCACAAATTCTGCCTAGGGACGCCAAGCTGGCTTCTATTATCAACCATACATTGAAAGAATGGAAGAAGGATTTGGTTAAGTAGATGTTTGGAGAAGCTGAAGCTGATACTATCAATAAGATCCCAATCAGTTCCACTAATGCAGAGGATAAATTAATCTGGTTAGGAACCAAAGATGGAGTCTTTACAGTGAAAAGTGCATACCATCTACAAAAGGAGCTAAATGCACTAAGGTATGGTCAATCTTCTTCTGCTGTTAAAAATAAAATTGAGTGGACTACCTGTTGGAATTTTCAAATTCCAAATGTTGTGAAGACCTTTTTGTGGAGAGCTTGTCTTGAGTCTTTACCTACAAGGTTTAATCTGGCTAAGAAGCAAATTTGTGAATCCCCTAAATGTCCTATTTGTTTGAGTGAAATTGAAACTGTGATCCATATTTTGTGGAATTGCCCATCTGCTATGGACGTGTGGAGTCAAGGTCCATCTGGTTTGTAGAAAAGTTCTATCAGACCTAGAAATTTTGGTGAATTACTTGAGGCACTAATCTCAACCTGTTATCAAGATACTATTGAATTATTTGCTTTAACAGCAAGGAACATTTGGCATAGGAGGAATCTATTTATTTTTTAGGATTCTTTTACTCATCCCTTTGAATTGATGTAGACAGCCAAGAAATCTTTAAAAGAATTCAAAGCTGGTCAACCCAAGTTTAATACATCTTCTCAAGGGATGATAGAAGAGAATTGGCTCTGGAATCTTCCCCTCCAAGTGTTACTAAGATCAATTGGGATGCAGGATTGAATGCAGGACAAGGCAGGGCTGGATTTGGTTTAGTAGCTCATGATTCTCAAGAAAAAGTGATGGCTTCCAAAAAATTTTCTAGACCATGTTCTTTTTATCCTTTACTTGCAGAATCTCAAGGTGCTTTGTATGGTGTAGATCTAGCTATAGAATTGGGATGCAGCTCAATTATCCTGGAGGGTGATTCTCTTTCAATTGTCAAATGTTTATCGCAACCAGTGGTTAGATGAGATTGGGTGGGGATGATTCTGAATGACACTAAGATTAAACTTTCAGGTTTAGTGAGTTGGGAAGTTTTATTTGTTAAAAGAGCTGCTAATGTTTATGCTCATCAACTGGCAAAAGCTACACTATCAATACCTGAGGATGTAATTGCCTTGGTTGTTAGTCCAGATTTTTGCATTCTGTAACATTTGATGGTGTTTAATGAAGTTTATCTTTTCTAAAAACAAAAATTCATTAATCAAAAAGTATATGTTGTATTTTCATTATCCTTATAAATAATAATTAGGGACCCAATTATTAAAACTGGTTAACTCCTGTGTCTTCTCATTCTTGTTGGTATGTTATGTCTCAATCTTTATTTTATACCTTTAATAAATAGTTGTCTGTGATATTTTATTGTATTGTTAGACCCCTAAGTATTTTGGATCTTTCCTTTATTTGTGGACTGACATGAACATTCTCAACTTATAATGCAGGGAAGCTGACCATTTTTACTCTCTCTATATATATAAGTGACAGCTGACTTATTAAGCTTGATTTTTGTCAATGCTGTGACATGAGACCTTGGTTTTAGGATTTTTCAAGATCTAAAAACTTTCATCAAGTTGTCAAGTATTAGTCCTGTTGATGTCGTGTTTCACAGCCCGAGCACTTATGCGATAACCAAGCTCACGCTACCTGCAACTGAGAAGAAAGGGCTCCAGCGACGTTCGGAGTTATTCCGATGCAAAAGTCAGTGAACAATCCTCTAGTGATAAGAACAACCCTGAAGAATAGTAAGAATAATCAAAATTAAGAGAGAGCCCTCCCGTAGAAGGGATGACAGTTATTTATACCTGATCCAGGTTTCGTTGCCGAGGGAGATCGTGGCGTGTTAGGTGTCAAACCTGCTACCACTTATTTCCTATTGCCGCAGTGTGTGAGTTCATAGCTTAGGCGGATCAAGGCGTTTCAGCCGTGCTAGGTCAGTCCTATTGCACCTTTCTGCCAGGATTGGGTGTCAGGTCGTGGGCGAGCTGTCCTTCGTACGTGGGGTGCATTGTTGCGTGCCAGGTCTCCTGACACATGCATTGAATGTGACGTGCCTTGAGTCTGACGAGTTCATGACTGGGCACGTTCAGCCGTTCGCGTCAGTTGGGCATCCTGTCCGACACTCTGCAGTAGGGCTTGGTAGGCTGTCGAGCCTCGAGACGATCCCATTGGTATATCCGAGCTTGGCGCTAAAAGGCCTTCCCAGGTAGGTTTGCAATCACGGGATTGGCATGTGGTCTTCCGGCCAGGACTCTTAGCCCATGGGAGGGTTTCGTCTTTGGGCCTGGAGTTTCGTGACTTGATCTCTTCGGGCCTGGGCCCTTCTGGGATGGGCTCCTCCCTCACAAACCCCCTTATACATTGGTAGATTTGCTCCTTGTGAATGTGATCGATCATCTTTAAATAGGATTGTGCATAGAAAATGATAATGATACTCGCATGGACATTTACGCGGCTACAGTGCATGGACTAATGTGGGTGTACATGTGTCACTGCCACATTCGTGCACAGTAATCGATTTGTTTTAAAATATTGAAATGCACAATTTCTTGCTTTTGGCAACACCCATATTGGCAACTTCAGCCTAAGGTCTCCTTCCATTTTCACTTTTCAAGCACACAATCAAATCGACCCAAGACCTGTGCAAGTCTCCTTCCATTTCAAAGCACACAACGGAATCTAGCCATTTTCGTAGCTCTCATCCACATTAGTATGTGTGAATATCATTTCCCCTTATACATATTGTAAAGGAATATCCCCCCCCCCTCCTTCTTCAATGGACTAGGCTTATGTCTATAACGCTTTAAGAGCCCATGACTTAGGATAATCAAACCTGGCCCACCGTTGCGGGAAGAAGGCCTGGGCGGGCAGGAGATCAGGAGATCCTGTTGCCAACAAAAAACTGCTGCATTTGATATGACAGTATGGAAATCTAAATTGACAAGACCCCGATAGGGAGGGTTTAAGTAGGATATAGCTGACAAATGAAGGGTTCATCACTTTGTACGCTGTCCAAACTCTCTCTCTCTCTCTGGTTCTCCCATGAAAACCATCTTCTGACTTGGGCATTGGAGGTGTCCCGAACACACCCGACCACCCCATTTTATTCCCTTTGCAGGTTCATGGCACGACTCGAAGCTAGTGGTTACGAAACACATCTTAACAGTTGGCACCGTCTATGAGATTAATGTTTTCGATCTAACAGCATCAGCATGCCTTTTGTGAGCCAAATATGACCTGCTCTTGAATGGCCTAGGTATAAGAAGCCGCCCTAACCACCCGGGAGGATACGTCCGTAAGGGTAGAGGAACAAACAACAAGGTCAACTTTGGAAAAGGAGAAGCTTGAGAATATTGAAGCAGAGACACCTGTGGTAGGGCTATCGCAAGCCACCTCACAAGCACTGCCTTCACCACCCAAACTCATCAACTAGGAGGTGGAGACTAGGGACTAACGAAATTTGAAACAGGGAGAGGCCGACAAACCCCTTGAGGTGGTATCGTTGGATGTCGCAAGCTTAGAGAGGATGGTGAGGGTAGGAACGAAGATAAGCCGTGAAATGAGGTCACAACTGATATGGTTCCTTGTCGAACAACTAGATGCATTTGCCTAAAGCCACGAAGACATGCCCAGGATTGACAGGGACGTGATCAAACACTGCCTAAGTGTGAATCTTGATGCCAAGAAGATTAAGCAAAAACGATAGAGCTTCAGCGTGGAGAAATACTTCGTAATCGCAGAGGAGGTAGACCCATTACTCGCCGCAGGGTTTATCCGAGAAGCCCATTACCTAGAATGGCTTTCCAACGTGGTCCTAGTGTCAAGTCAAACGACAAGTGGAGGATGTGCATCGACTTCACCGACTTGAACAAGGCATACCCAAAGGATAGCTTCCCATTGCCACATATCGACCTGGTCGTCGACTCAACAACAGAGCACAAAATATTGAGCTTTATGGATGCCTACTCTAGGTACAACTAAATCAAGATGAGCCTTGAAGATGAAGAAAAGACCGTTTTCATTACAAACCAAGGCCTATACTCCTACCTAGTAATGTCATTCAGCCTTAAAAATGTAAGAGCCACTTACCAGAGGTTGGTTAACCAAATTTTCAAGGACCAAATCGGCTGCAACGTAGAAGTATACGTCGACGACCTGCTCCTCAAAAGCAAGGAGCCCAAGGGGCATCTTGATGATCTGCGAGAAGCCTTTGCGGTCCTCAAGAAGCACAAAGGTTGGAAAAGTTTCTTGAATTCATGGTCTCAAAAAGAGGCATCAAAGCTAATCCAGAAAAAGATTTAGGTTGTGATCAACATGAGATCCCCTCACACCATCAACGAAGTACAAAGGTTTACAGGGAGAATTGTGGCGCTCAACTTGTTTGTTTCCAAGTCAACCAACAAATGATTGTCGTTCTTCCAAGTGTTATGGAAAGTTCACAAGGGGAATGACAATTGCGAAGAGGCATTTACCCGACTTAAGGAATACCTCGCTAATCTTTAAGCCAAACCATACCAGGAGACCATCCCTTCTCCCCATGTTTAATTATTCCACATTTGAAGCAAAATGATGGTAACCTTTCATAGAGGAATGAAATCCAGACTTTGTCCCCATCCAAATTAAGAAGTATGCCTCTCATAAGAGGTTTAATAATATTAATGGCCAGTTTCACCCTCAGAAAAGGTCCCCAACCGATACCTTCTTCATTCACATCCACCTCCTCAACCTCGCCAACCTTACTACCAATTTGTGCGCCAATTTCTTTGGTCATTCCTTCGAATGGAATATTGTGAAATTGCATCCATAGCGACTCCTTCTCGAAGATCATGTCTTTCGGAGCTAGTCGACCATCAAACGTGTTTAGACATAACAGGTTACGATCAAAAGACCACGGTCTACCCCTTTGCACCTTCAGCAAGTCCTTCTCATATTGGAACTCAATCATAAACATGTTCATGCCAACTTCCTTAAACAACACTGTTCCATTTGGTCTCCAAACCTTTAACATCGTGGACTTGAAAGCTTTCCTATTAATGGGCATGTCTGATACTACCAGACCTATCAAGCACTACTTTCCTCGTCTTCTAACCACTGCATTATCAGTGATATCAAGGTTGATCTCATGTTGTTCCTCCTCTGTCAAACTGAACGTACTCCACCTTTTGATTATTTCTTCAGTCATTTGTCTCTTCTCCTGCCCAGTAAACCTCCTTCCAGCCCTTCTCAGTCAAAAGACTAGAAGACAAATCTTGCGTATTGCAAGAGACAGAGCCCCTCAGCGCAAGCTAGGGGACCAAATTTCCCTAACGTATCCAATTAATACTGAATTAGTTGACTTATGAGGTTAGAAAAGTCTCAATCATTAATTTGTTTGGTCGTAAGTTAGCTTAACTACCAATTCTATAAAAGGAAAATGGGCTAAAATATTTTTGCACATTCTTTCAATCTCCCCATGCATGCGTGCAATATAGACTACTCCAGCTAGTTTAGGTCACAAAATAGCATAGATTTTCCTTCCTTCATATTCTTCTTTTAGACCAATATGAGAGATAGACGTTGGACAATTACCTGATCAGCATATGATCGTTTGCATCTACATTACGCAATATGCATGCATGATTTTTTCTTTAGGTAAGATATTATTGAATCATGTCTTTGATTCTTTGGTGCATACAACAATTTACTTCGAGGAATATTTAGCCATACATGAACATGTGCAATCGCACAAGAGAAAAGCACAGTACTATCTCATCATGTTGCATGTACACGCCATTTTATTGCCACTCTTCTTTCTTTAATTAGTAAGCGTGCATTTTATTATACTTTTTTTAATGTATTCCTACCACGAGTCTGTTTAGAAATATAAGTACTGTTCTTTGATATTCTTAAACTCTTTTATTACTATTCATAAATTATTCACAAATTATTTTATTATTATTCACAGATATTCTAAGATATTCTTGATATCCAAACAACGGTAAACTATCAATTTTGAGTCTCTGAATATCAAAACTGACGAGTAGTAGGTAACAATATGTGAAGAATGTACAGTTTTAACTGTTAAACATTAGCTGTAATGAGTTAATTTTAATAGTTTTAAGATATAAAGTTTAAAGTAATTGAAGAGAGAAAACTAACTTTGTCTCTACCTCGATTCATCTCCTCATTCCCTAATATTTTTTTTCTCAGTTCAAAACTCTTATTTTTTGCCTCTTTCTTTTAGGGTATTTGATTAAGGGAAATGATTTATAGAGTGTTAATTTTGCACATTTCCTTTAAAAAAAATTGAGTAAAACTGAGACTCATGTTAAAAATCTTTTTTTTAATTGTATGTCTTACTTTTTTCAAAAAAAATATACTACCTTAAAACTCAAACTAACATTACTCTTTAATTAATTATAAAAATTCTTAAATTAATTTGCTAATTGGTGGTGAGTCACACTAGACAACCAAGTGGTCAAACCCAAATTAATTTGCTAATAAGTAGGAAAGTTGGTCGTGTTATGCCGCGTTTGGGTGCATTACGTTTTCTGATGGTTTTGTAGATTGTTTTTGTTTTGATACAGAGCATCGAGGTTTGAGACTAATTAAAAAAAAAAAAAAAAATTAAAATCATAAAGTATAAATTTCTCAAATTCAATTTAAAATATTAGATATCTTATTCCCATTTTTTAAGCTTTGTTATAAGATGAGATATTATTAATTATCACATCTTTTCTTTTATTGATATTATTATTTCTCCGAGCCATATCATTAGTAGTGTCATTTCTTTTCATTTTCATCTTTTAATTTTGTTGGAATGTTAGATTATAGCTCATTTTTTCTAAGATTCAATTGATTAAAACATTTTTTTTTCTCTTCTATTAGATAGAAAAGATCCTTCCTTGATGGATTTTTTTTTAACCAGGTGTCCGGGACAAATTCCGGCTAATCCCAATAATACATAAGAAGACCACTATAGATTGTAACTCACTGGTCATACACATAGCTAGAAAGATAAACTTGAAGTGCAATCTCAGCAATCTCTCGAACCCGTCTCTCTCTCGAACCCCAACTCTCTCTAAACCTCCACTACAGATCTGACTCGAGGGGGTGGGAGCTTCGGCTCCCTCCCCCCTCCCTCCCTCCCTCTCTCCCCACTCCCTTCCCCTCGGTAGTGTTCCCTTTTTTTGTGTTTTGTGTTTTTTCAAGCTAAATAAGGGAGAATTGCAGATCTGGTACTTTCCGGTGTCCATAGACCAGCACGCGCCCTTCAATGGCGTTGCCCAGCCGCCGATCTTCAAGACCACCGAATGTGGCGCCAAACGGAGTGGCGAGTAGCTCACACGCGCGGCCTAAAGCTCTCGGAGACGTTCGGCGAGTGGCTCCTACGCGCCACCGGGAGGCCCTCTCCCGACATTACGTGCGACGCCTCTGGGGTCTGTGAGTTCGGAACCTCCAAGATCGATTGACGGTTTTTCCTCCTTGAGTGGCGCGTGTTCACAGTGGTTTCTCATTGTATTTTATTTCGTGTCATGTCTTTACTTTTTAGAAAAATAAAAATCTAAAAATTTTTGCCTTTGGACCTTTGTCCGAATGGAGTGTTCTCCCCTCTCCGCTTAGGCGGTGCATGGGGTTGGTGCACCCTACTCCGCTTAGTCGGGGTATGGGTTTTGTCACCTGGTTACTGTTCTCTCTGTAAGGGACAGAGCTGTGTACGACAGATCTCTTAGACCTAGGTCTTCAGAAATCTGCCGTCTAGATTAGACCATGTCAGTCACAGAAGTGTGCTGGAAAGCTATAAATGTTTGTAACTGACTTATTTTTAAGTCAATTTTGTATGTCCTCTATTATAAATGGAAGGTGGTTTGTTATTATAAAAAAAAGTGCAATCTCAGAATTAGTTGCACGTACGAGTTTCCTTCGTGCACCTATCTCTACTTCACGTGTTTATCTCATTTTGTTTTCTCCTTACCATCTGGTCCTTGAGTGGTGGAGTGCACAAGATATAGAGCAAAGACTAAAGCAACAACCAATATCCCAGCCTAATAGCATGTCAAGAGAAAACACAGAAATATATATGAGTTAATTAGACTTTACTCCCTCGAACTTTCACTCAATTCACAATGTGCCTCCAAAACTAATAATTGCATCAAAGTGGACTCTCGAACTTTCAAAACTTCCCAATCTCCCATTTCGTCTACCAGCAGCGTTAAATCTAATGAAAATTCACTGCAAAGATGTAATTTTCATCTAATTTATTCACATTGACCATATAAAATATAAAATAATATATGCTATCAAAATTATTAATCATTAACATATATAAAATTATTTTATACCTAAGTTGTATGCAAGTATGAATAATCTATGTACACAATAAAATTATTTGATATTCATTAACTATATATAAATTAATAATTTTTTTTTAATAATTTTTGATTTATTTTTAATTGATAACATATATTATTTTATATGGTTAATGATAATAAATTAGATAAAAATTACATCTTTACAGTGAATGTTATGCAAATGAGTAGCACGTACAGTGAATTTCCGTTAGATTTAACGCTATTGGTAGACGGAAGGGTGGATTGGGAAGTTTTGAAAGTTCGAGGGCCCATTTGATGCAATTATTAGTTTAGGAGGTATATTGTGAATTGAGTGAAAGTTCGAGGGGGCAAAGTATGATTAACCCAAGATATATATTTGAAAGAATATTGCTATTGGGTTATCTGAAACTTACAACTCAAATGGTTCTCTTGACGTGGCGGCCATGCACTACATAGTGCCACATAGTTTATTAAAAACAAAAAAATACAAAAATATATTCAAATCAAAAGGGCATTTGAAAATACAAAAAAAAAATATCGAAAATTGAAACTCTAGGTTCTCTCCATCTTTTTTATGTTTGTGCCTATATTTTTAATAAACCACATCACATAAAGAGGTCATCTGAGCGATAAATTTCAGATGATTAAGTAGTATTATTTTGTTTAAAAAATGCTACTTCATATATAAGTGTAACATCTGTCCATTACCTCATGCTATAAACATGTAGGCTCGATCTAACACATCTTAATAGTTGGCGCTGTCTATGAGATCAGTGTTTTCGATCTAACAGCATCAGCGTGCCTTTTGTGAGCCAGATATGACCTACTCTTGAATGGCCCAGGTACAAGAAGCCGCCCCAGCCACCCGGGAGGATGCGTCCGTAGGGGTAGAGAAACAAACGACAAGGTCAACTTTGGAAGAGGAGAAGCTTGAGAATATTGAAGCAGAGACACCTATGGTAAGGCATCACAGGCCACCTCATAAGCATTGCCTCCACCACCCAAACTCATCAACTAGGAGGTGGAGACTAGGGACGAACGAAATTTGAAATAGGGAGAGGCCGACAAACCCCTTGAGGTGGTATCATTGGATGTCGCAAGCTTAGAGAGGAGGGTGAGGGTAGGAACGAAGATAAGCCGTGAAATGAGGTCACAACTGATATGGTTCCTTGTCAAACAACAAGATGCATTCGCCAAGAGCCACGAAGACATGCCCAGGACTGACAGGGACATGATCAAACACTGCCTAAGTGTGAATCTTGATGCCAAGAAGATTCAGCAAAAATGATAGAGCTTCAGCGCGGAGAAATACGTCGTAATCGCAGAGGAGGTAGACTTGCTACTCGCCGCAGGGTTTATCGGGGAAGCCCATTACCTAGAATGGCTTTCCAACGTGGTCCTAGTGTCAAGTCAAACGACAAGTGGAGGATATGCATCGAATTCACCGACTTGAACAAGGCATACCCAAAGGATAGCTTCCCATTGCCACGCATCGACCTAGTCGTCGACTCAACAAGAGAGCACAAAATATTGAGTTTTATGGACGCCTACTTTGGATGCAACCAAATCCAGATGAACCTTGAAGACGAAGAAAAGACCGTTTTCATTACAAACCGAGGCCTATACTCCAACCTAGTAATGTCATTCAGCCTTAAAAATGTAAGAGCCACTTACCAGAGGTTGGTTAACCAAATGTTCAAGGACCAAATCGGCCGCAATGTAGAAGTATACGTCGACGACCTGCTCCTCAAAAGCAAGGAGCCCAAGGGGCATCTTGATGATCTGCGAGAAGCCTTTGCGTTCCTCAAGAAGCACAAAGGTTGGAAAAGTTTCTCGAATTCATGGTCTCAGAAAGAGGCATCAAAACTAATCTAGAAAAAGATTCAGGTCGTGATCAACATGAGATCCCCTCACACGATCAACGAAGTAGAAAGGTTTACAGGGAGAATTGTGGCGCTCAACTTGTTTGTCTCCAAGTCAACCAACAAATGCTTGTCGTTCTTCCAAGTGTTATGGAAAGTTCACAAGTGGAATGAAAATTGCGAAGAGGCATTTACCCGACTTAAGGAATACCTCACAAATCTTTAAGCCAAACCATACCGGGAGACCATCCCTTTTCCCGATGTTTAATTATTCCATATTTGAAGCAAAAGGATGGTAACCTTTCATAGAGGAATGAAATCTAGACTTTGTTCCCATCCAAATTAAGAAGTATCCCTCTCATAAAAGGTTTAATAATATTAATGGCCACTTTCACCCTTAGAAAAGGTCCCAACCGATACCTTCTTCATTCACATCCACCTCCTCAGCCTCACCAACCTTACTACCAATCTGTGCGCCAATTTCTTTGGTCATGCCTCCGAATGGAATATTGTGAAATTGCATCCGTAGCGACTCCTTCTCGAAGATCATGTCTTTGAGCCTGTCAACCATCAAACGTGTTTAGACATAACAGGTTACGATCAAAAGACCACGGTCTACCCCTTTGCACCTTTAGCAAGTCCTTCTCATATTGGAACTCAATCATAAACATGTTCATGCCAACTTCCTTAAACAACATTGTTCCATTCAGTCTCTAAACCTTTAACATCGTGGACTTGAAAGCTTCCCTATTAATGGTTTGTCTGATTCTACCAGACCTATCGAGCACTGCTTTCCTCATCTTCTAACCCCTACATTGTCAGTGATATCAAGGTTGATCTCATGTTGTTCCTCCTGTCAAACTGAACGTACTCCACCTTTTGATTATTTCTTCAATCATTTGTCTCTTCTCCTGCCCAATAAACCTCCTTCCAGCCCTTCTCAGTCAAAAGACTAGAAGACAAATCTTGCTTATCGCAAGAGACAAAGCTCCTCAGCGCAAGCTAGGAGACCAAATTTCCCTAACGTATCCAATTAATACTTGCTATTGGGTCATCTGAAACTTACAACTCAAATGGTTCTCTTGACGTGGCGGCCATGCACTACGTAGTGCCACGTAATTTATTAAAAACAAAAAAAATACAAAATTATATTCAAATCAAAAGGGTGTCTGAAAATACAAAAAAAAAAAATTGAAACTCTAGGTTCTCTCAATCTTTTTTATGTTTGTGTTTATGTTTTTAATAAAGCACACCACGTCAAGAGATCATCTAAACGATAAATTTCTGATGATTAAGTAGTATATATTATTCTATTTAAAAAATGCTACTTCATATTTAAGTGTAACATCTGTCCATTACCTCATGCTATAAACATGCAGGCTCGAATGCGCGCTCCTCTATATTAAAATATATTTTTGTTTGTATTAAACTCACCACAGAAAGACGAACTGCACACCCAAATGCCTACGGTTCCACCAGACCGTTGTAAAGGAAAATAATGCATACGTTCCAATTCTGTTAGGATTGTCAGTATGTGCTGGCAGAATATTCTTTACATGTTTTTGTCTTACATCAATTCATTCTTGTAATCTATATAAGGGTACAAATCATGAATAAAAATAACATAAAGATTTTTGCTAACATTGAGCACTCTGTTTTATCGTCTTCAACCTCACGTCATTTTACGTTTTGGTTTTGCTCTGCACCATCCTTAATATGGTATCAGATTCAAAGCTATGACAGAAACCCCTCCCAAAACAGATTCACACATGTCCAACAATCCTGTGACCAACCCCCATCACCCCGCTAGTCCCTTCTTCATCCAACCAGGTGAAGGAGCCTTAACCCCATTAGTCCCAGACCTTTTAACAACTGAAAACTATGTCACATGGGCAAGAACCATGCGTCGGGCCCTCAACATCAAAAACAAATTAGGATTCATTGATGGTAAGATTCTCAGGCCATCCAATGATTCCAACCCCTTCTATGCACCTTGGGAGCGTTGTAACGACATGATCATCGCTTGGATTCAACACTCAGTTGGTTTGGAACACAGATCAAGCATTGCTCATGCAGACACTGCTGCCAACGTTTGGAATGACCTCCGTGAACGGTTCTCCATCCAAAATGCTCCACGCATTTTCCAACTCACTAAATCTATTTCATCTCTTACACAGGACGATTCCACAGTCAGTCAATACTACAATCAACTCAAAGGATTCTGGGATGAGCTCAAGATTTATGAACCAATGCCCATTTGTTCTTGCGGTACTGTGAAGACCTTACTAGGATATTCACACAGGAGCAGAGTCATGCAGTTCCTTATGGGACTTGACATCTCTTACGATTCCGTCTGGGCCTAAATCTTTCTCCACGATCCGCTTCCACCATTGAACCGCGTCATCTCACTTATTCAACAGGAGGAACGACGCCGATAGCTCCACTCCCCTCCATCACCCCTTGCGATGGCCACCAGAGGACCCGATCATCGCCCACAAAATTTACCTCGCAAGGAACGATTATTTTGCTCCCATTGCAACATATCTGGCCATTCATTGGAAAGGCATTTTAAAGCCAACCCAAACCTTCCTATTTGCTCACACTGCCGCATACCAGGGCATACCAAAGAGAAGTGCTACAAACTTCACGGTTTTCCTCCTGGCCATAAGAACAATGTTAAATCTAATTTTGCAGCTAATCAATCTATTCTTGAGCAGGACAAAGTTGGCCATGGACCACCTATTACTCAAGAGTAATACAGCCGTCTTCTTGCTTTACTTCATCCAGCTGAATCCAATGTCGTAACTCCTTTAGCAAATCAAGCCAGCGCACCTTCTTCACCTGCGTCTGGTACTTCATTTTCTCATTCGACTCACACACACAGCAGCACTTCATGGATACTTGATACCGGAGCTACAGATCACATGATCTGCACTCCCAATTTATTCACCAACAATATCACTCTTGTTTCACACAAAATCAAATTACCAAATGGTACCACAACCACAGCCACCCACATTAGTGATGTTCAACTTCTTCCCTCCTTAAACCTCAAAAATGTATTGTGTGTGCCTGCTTTTTCATTCAATTTAATATCTGCAAAATCATTGGCTGTTCACTCTAATTGCTATCTAATTTTCTTTTCTAACTCTTGTTATATCCAGGACCTTTCATCTTGGATGACGATTGGATAAGGGAAGGTGATTAATGGCCTATACCATCTTCAGCTTGCAAAACCCAACCCCACTGCATTACATTCTATTTTTACTGCTTTACGTCCTTCTGCTGTAAACATCTCTACAGTTTCAAAACTAGATGAATTTAATTTGTGGCATTACCGTTTTGGGCATACTTCAATGACTCAACACATATTGAATGAAGTTCACAAAAATGATTCTAAACCCACGGTTTCCTCCATCAATCCATGTGAAATTTGTCCAATTGCAAAGCATCATAGATTGCCATTTCCACCCTCTAATATCACAGCTACCACACCTTTTGAATTTAATTTCAGTGGACATTTGGGGTCCTAACCAAACACGAGCCTACAATGGTGCCAAATATTGTCTTACCATTGTTGACCAATTTTCAAGATGCACCTGGGTATATTTACTACAAGCCAAATCTGAAGCTCGCACATCACTCCAAAATTTTTTCGCCCTCATTGAAACACAATTTGCCCCAACCATTAAAACAATTCGTTCAGATAATGGTGCCGAGTTCAATATGCCATCATTTTATCAGTCCAAAGGTGTTGTACACCAACTCACTTGTGTTGCAACACCACAACAAAATGCTCTTGCCGAACGCAAACATCAACACATCATTAACGTTGCTCGTGCTTTAAAATTTCAATCTGGACTTTCCATGAAATATTGGACCGATTTTGTGACCACTGCTGTTTACCTAATAAACCGAACACTTACCCCACTTCTCAATCTCAAATCACCATTTGAAATAATATTCCAGACAACACCATCTTATTCACATCTAAAAATCTTCAGATGCTTGTGTTTTGCATCCACACTCACTCATGCCCGTTCCAAATTCGACCCAAGAGCACGCCGATGTCTATTCCTTGGATACGCTTACGGTATCAAAGGTTACAAGTTGCTAGACTTGGACACCCAAGAGATTTTTTTTATCACGAGACGTATCATTTCATGAAGACATCTTCCATCTCAAAGAACCTACACACCTTGCTCTTCAACACCATCTATTACCTCATTCATTTCCGGAAAATACTCACCTCCCGTTTCCTCATAATTTTCCAGAAAACATCCCCTCCCCTCCAACAACAAACACCTCTTTTCCCTCACTTAGCATTGACCCCTCACCACCAGACATACGAAACAACACCAACACTCCAATTATCATCACTTCACCTTCACCACCAATTCTCCGACGATCAACTCGACCAAAACAAGCTCCCACCTATCTCAAGGATTTTCACTGCCACCAGGTCATTGCACCTACTCCCTTACAATCAGCATCCAAGAAGGAAGTTCATGGTTCGGTCTCTTTTTCAAAGGTAAAATTCTCTTTATCTTCTGTTCTATCGTACAACTCTCTCTCACCTTCATTTAAAGCATTCACCACTTCTTTATCCACCCACATTGAACCAACCACTTATTCCCAAGCAATCAAAGAACCCATATGGCGTGAGGCAATGGAGCAGGAGCTCACTGCCCTTGAGCTTAATGAGACTTGGTCCATGGTTGATCTTCCTCCTGGAAAGAAACCGATTGAATGCAAATGGATTTACAAATTCAAATTTAAGGCAGATGAATCTATTGAACGAGCCAAAGCTTGACTGGTTGTGAAAGGTTTTACACAACGCGCAGGTATCGATTTTCATGACACATTCTCCCTGGTTGCTAAATTGGTTTCCATTCGTTGTCTCCTCGCAGTTTCTGCTATTAAAGGTTGGGATCTCCAACAATTAGATGTCAACAATGCCTTTTTATATGGAGAACTTGATGAAGAGCTGTACATGAAACCTCCTCCCGGACATCCAGCAGCCAAGGCAAATAAGTTTTGTCGTCTACACAAAAGCCTCTACGGCTTACGGCAAGCATCTCGCCAATGGAACACCAAATTGTCTTCTTCGCTGGCTGAGTTTGGGTTCCAACAATCCAAGGCCGATTACAGCTTATTCACAAAGCAGACGCCAACTTCCTTTGTTGCACTCCTCATATATGTTGATGACATAATCTTAATGAGCTCCGATGCAAAGTCCAGCGATGAAGTTAAAGCCTTCTTGGCAACAAACTTCAAAATCAAAACTCTTAGGTCTCTCAAATACTTCCTTGGCATGGAAGTAGCTCGCTCTAAGGCTGGTATACAAATCTGCCAACGCAAGTATGCACTCAACATTTTGTCTGAAACAGGTTTACTTGCCGCCAAACCATCTCCACTCCCCATGGAACCCAACCTCAAGTTGATGAAAGATGAAGGAAATGAGTTTCATGACCCTGCTCTATATCGAAAATTAGTGGAAAAATTACTCTATCTTACCAACACCAGGCCCGACCTTAATTACAGTGTCAATCTTCTTAGTCAGTTCATGGAAAAGCCCCGGATCCCTCATTACAACGCCATCCTCAAGATCCTTCGTTACGTCAAGGGGACGCCAGGCCAAGGTATTTTTTTTTCCGCAAATTCCAGACTTGAACTCATTGCATATCCAGATGCAAACTGGGCAAATTGTCCTGACACACGCCGATCGACTACTGGTTTTTGTGTGTTTCTCTGCCACTCCCTCATCTCCTGGAAATCCAAGAAACAAACAACAATTTCCAGATCCTCTGCCAAGTCGGAATACAGAGCAATGGCTGCGGTATCTTGTGAACTCACATGGTTGCGATATTTTCTTCAAGACTTGCACATCAACATTTCTAAGCCTGCCACGTTATTCTGTGATAATTTAGCTGCTCTTCACATTGCAGCGAACCCGGTATTTCACGAGCGTACGAAACATATTGAGCTCGACTGTCACCTAGTTCGAGATCAAATATCAGCTGGACAAATCTCCACAGCTCATGTTCCATCCTCTGCTCAGCTGGCAGACCTTCTTACAAAACCCACTCACTTTCCTACCTTCAATCGGTTGCTGCTCAAGATGGGAGTAATTAATAAGTGTAACATCTGTCCATTACCTCATGCTATAAACATGCAGGCTCGAATGCGCGCTCCTCTATATTAAAATATATTTTTGTTTGTATTAAACTCACCACATAAAGACGAACTGCACACCCAAATGCCTACGGTTCCACCAGACCGTTGTAAAGGAAAATAATGCATACGTTCCAATTCTGTTAGGATTGTCAGTATGTGCTGGCAGAATATTCTTTACTTGTTTTTGTCTTACATCAATTCGTTCTTGTAATCTATATAAGGGTACAGATCATGAATAAAAATAACAGAAAGATTTTTGCCAACATTGAGCACTCTGTTTTATCGTCTTCAACCTCACGTCATTTTACGTTTTGGTTTTGCTCTGCACCATCCATAATAGTTTGGGAAACAAACAAATGCTTAAAACGATTTAGTTTTTTTTCCAATGAACTCTTTATAAATTTGATATAATTCTTTAGTTTTAGATAAAGACGCATGCAAAAGTCTTTCCAATTTCAATGCCAATAGCGTGAGCCGCCCTCGTGATCTTAACTGAATATTGATGCATGCATGCATGCTGCCAAATGCAAAGTTGAAAAATATTTGAGAATATGAATATTTCTTATAAGTTATCTTCTTCCTACGTAAAAGTAGTTGGCTGACCTTGAAGCTGAATATCCTTATAAATTCGTTAAATATTGAAAATGGTTTGAAGGTGCAGCGTTTTGGTTAGTTGATGATATGATATATATGAGTTATTCTCCTCACAACTATACACCACACATCTATTGAGTAGATCAACAACTGTTTTATTTCTTTTTTCTATTCAACAAGTGTGTGATGTATAGCTGTTCAATAAAATTTTAATATATATATATATATATAAAGCTTTGTTACTCATCATTACCAAATACCAGTACACTTATTTTTATTTTTTAATGTTTTTTGGTTTAATTCTTCTTAAATTAATTAAGTTCTTTTATTCATCATCCATACATTACACATTTGGTAAGAGAAAAAAAATAAGAAATTATATATGATGTGTAGTATGAAGATGATAATCAGTAAAAGTTTTCATATATATATAGTCATTTCTAGATTCAATGATTATTATAAACTTCACAAATAATAGACAATTTTATTATGCTCGCGCTCACTTATGTGCAAAGCCATTGATTAAGGTACCGTTTGGATAATGAGTTGAGATAAGATGAGTTGAGATGAAAGTTGAATAAAATATTGTTAGAATATTATTTTTTAAAATTATTATTGTTTTGAAATTTGAAAAAGTTAAATTGTTTATTATATTTTTTGTACAAATTAAAAAAAGTTATAATAATAAAATAAGATAAGATGAGATGAGATGAAACATTTCTTATATCCAAACGGGGTGTAAAAGGTGTCTGGTCGGACTCATCTTTAAAATCTCAAACATTGTTTTTTATATGATGTATTTCTGTTCATAAAATCTAATATCGATTGTGGAAGGTCGAGTCCTTGATCTGAGCTACCTTTGTTTATTTTTCTTTTCTTTCCTATAACTAATTAATACTGAATTAGTTGACTTAATTAGATGTAACAAAAGTGTCAATCATTTAGTTTTTTTTAGGTCAAGAGTTAGCTTAACAACCATAAAAAATAAATGAAAAACAGGTTAAAATATTGTTGAACATGCTTGCAATTTTCCATGAGAACAGTACACTACACTCTAGCGGGCATACGTATATAGCTAGATCACCAAGGACATGAGCGTTTGGTTTTCTCTTTATTTTAACTTCATCTACTTTTTCTGGGCCTATATGGAAGATGAGTCACGAGCTATATATATATATATATATATATATATATATATATATTTGTAATTTTAGGTTGCGCTTAGACAGTGGAATGATCTAAGATATTCTATGAATAGTAATATAAAATAGGTAAAAAATAATGATAAAATAATAAATAATAGTGGAGTGTTTTGAGTTTAAGGCTTGCCACTCTCTTTTAAAAAGTTGATAAATCTAAAATTTACATAAAAAAAAATAATTTTTTAAATGATGAGTCCCATATTTTTTTCAAATGAAATACGGGAAACTTATATATCCAAAATTATATTTAGAATTACTCATGTATTTGGTATCTACGGTACTATTATGCAAAAAGTGGAGCACAGCATGAAGAGTCGGTCACCTTATACCGCGTTTGGATGGACTGCTTTTATAGGCAAACTTTCAACAATGACTACGTAATGTTTAGGATTACGATGAAAAATATAGCTTATAATTTTAAGACTTATAACTTAAGTAATAAGTTATACTATTAAAAAGTTATTTACTGTTTGGTAACTATATGTTTAAAACGCTTTCAAACATATTACGTTTGTTTGGAAACAAAATAAAAAAAAGTGTTTTCTGATGTAGAAATTACGATTATTTGAATTTTTAAAGATTATGACAATATCCTTTAAAGTTTGAGAGTTGTGATTATTTAAAAATTGTATGATTATTTTCGACTATTAACAGTTTTTTTTTAAAATTTGAATTACGTTCTGCATTATTCGAAAAAATGCATTTGAGGAAAAATATCAAAATACTTTTAAGTTTATATGAGATTAAAAATACTTAATATGTAATACTCAAACAACCTAATTTTTCTATCAAAGAACTTTTAAGACTATTTAAAAAATCTAAACGCACTTTTTAAGATCACTTTGTTTTTCTGGCTTAAGGAATATTTTAAAAAAAAAATTCCTCTTGTTTTTACTGTAATAATAGTATAAATTCCTAGATTGAGAGTAAAATATTTAAGGTTTTATTACAAATAAGTCTTATTTTTGAAAGCTAGCTACAAGGTCATTATGTGTAAATTTTTTTCGTATAAATGATATTATTTCATCCACATGAATCATCACTTCAGCATCAAAATCATTTTATGATATGTTAAAATGTTTGATTTTTCAATTACTAAATAGATTTTATCTACTAGGAAAAAAAAAAAAACCCTTACCAAGTGCTCAACATTTCATGAAAGAAGAAAAGGCTTTAAACGCTCTCTGTTTGTTTCTTTAATGCTCCCATGATCCATCACTAAAATTATACATGATGTTAATCTGGATGGTCTTTTTTAGCCCTTTTTTCTGTTTTTTTTTTAATGATATTTTCCATGGCTGCTCAATTGTGTATTCAAAGGGAAGATATATACCTAACTTTAGGGTCTTTTAGTAGGTAAATGATTAAGAAATGTCGGTTTTTTACTTATCTTTTTTGGTAATATTGTATGCAACGCCATTTAGGACCGATTTGGTCATTGAGTTGAGATAAGTTAAATTCTTTATGAATAGTAATGAGTTGAAATGATAGAGTGAGTTTTGTGAGGTGGCCCCTCTTAGATAAATTTAAATATGTTTGGATGTTAAGATGAGTTTAGATGTATTTATGGAAAGTTGAAAAAGGTTGTAGATCCCGCGTGTAAAGATGCGTTAAATTAAAAAATATTGTGGGTCCCACTTGTAACGAAGTTTTGAGTTGAGATGAGTTTAGTGATTTGAGAATTGAGTATTTGGATGTCAGACGAAGTTTAAAATTAGACTAAAAGAAATTGATCTCAGTTCAGTCCAAGTTTCAAATATGACCTAATTTCATTAGGAAGGCCCGGACTATAACTCGAGAATCTAACCCTAAACTAAAGGATGCATGATAGCACGTAATCGTTATTTGTTCTAAAAACTGAAATAGATATATAAAAAGAAAAAGTAAATATAATAATGCATCTTTTTCTTTATATTTCTCTATAGTTCGGACTCTTTGATAAGAAACAAGTTGTTGATGATTGGCCTTAAAGCTCTGAGTTATTCAATGAGGAAGAAGTTGTTGAGAGAAACTTGAAGCTGAATAATTTCCAGCAGTAAACAAATGCATGTGCTTGAGGTGCAACGTTTTTGTCGATGGCATAGTTATCTCTGCACTGAAAGATGCACTCTACCCTGGAAAAACTGATGGCATACTTATCTCTGTACTGAAAGATAAATGGTCATTGTTATTTCTTTGTTTTTAAGCAAAAATGGTCATACTTTAGCTCTTCTCTCTAATCTATATGCTTAATCAACCCATTTCACAATCCATCAATATATATGATAGTTTTATTTCATAAAAAGTTATTAAGTTTTTTTTTTATTTATTTAATTTTGATTTTTTTTCCCTTTTAGGTCGAACACATTGAGCTTGAACTACTCTAACTAATTGTATATGATCTAACCAATGTCGTACAATTAAAAAAAAATGGAAATAATATTTACAGTCTTAAGGTGTGTAAGTCTCGCGTATTTCTTTTGAAAAAAATATCTAGAACCCACGTAAAAAAAAAAATCTTTTAATTGAGGACTGAATTTTTTTTTTTAAATAGAGTGAAACATTATTTTAAAAAGATAATCAAGCTTTGAGAAATATTTCTAAAAGTTAAAAAAAAAATGGTAGTCATTAACGGTAAATGATCAATTACCAATTGAGTTTTGACACTCAATCTGCCTATTTTTGTACTTTCCTTTTTTTTTTTTTAGGGAAGTTTAATATTGGGAGTTGGAAGTGGTGGGGGAAAGGAAGGAGTAATACAGTCGAACTACCAAATTTCAAAGCAATGGGGTTGGATGGAATCAGTGTCTCTTAGACCCCACCTAACTACTACGAGATATTTCTCTACAGTCTACACTTTGGGACACTGGTCAATTAATCTGATGCTCAGAAACATTTTAAATAATTATAATAATTATTTAATTAAGATTAAATACAAAAAAGACAAAGCTTTGGTATTAAATTTAGAAAAATATTCTAATTATGAAAGGATTAAATAATTTTAATTATAAAATAAATCTAATAAATTAGATAAAATCACGTTAATTTATGAAATTATTTTTATATAATTAATTTACAGATAACTCTTGAATTTACTGGTGCTTCCCCCTACCTTGACGCTTTTTTTTTTTATCTTTTTGCTCTCTACCCTCTGGCATTTGTTTACCCTCTGGCATTTGTGATAATCAGTGACAGGAAGACTCTGCTGACCAAAAATTTGCTGTGATAATCTGCTGACCAATAAGACTGTATCACTGCAGATCACGTCGAATCTTCGAAAGAAGTTTCTTATCCCATTCCTAATCTCTTGACAATGAAAAATTAGAATTATTACAGTCTCTGTTCAGCCTACGTTTCCTTCGATGCAGAGGAAGGGAAAATAGGAGCTTTGGTGGAAAACAGTTAGGAAGAGAGAGAGAGGTGGGGGTAAGTAAAAGAGAGTTGCATGAAGGAAAATAATAATAAAGCTTTAAATGCGAGTTGGTTGATGTGGTTTCTTTCCTTCTCTATAGCTCTTTTTTCTCTTAGGGACTAAGCATACCCATCTCTTTCTATTTATTATCATGTTTATGTATCAGCCATTTTGAACTAGGCAGCAGGCCTTTTGGAGATCGCGAAGACCCCAGCTATATAAAGCTTCGATTTTTTTTTAGTAGAATCCCCACCCCGAATATGGATTTTATTGCACACCCATCTGTTCTTGCTTCCTCTTCATCGTCTCTCCTTTTGAATTTCTTTGAAAGGGTTAGAGATACTTTCCATTTCGCGGTGTCTGCTGTTCTTGGGAGCATCTTATCTGCGATCTTCACCTTCTTCTTTGCATTAGGTTGGTTTTCCTCTCTCTCTCTCTTCCTTCTCGATCTCTTTATTTTTTTCCTTGAACATCATGTTTTACACGGATTACAACCTCCGAATTGGCATTAGATTCTTGATCCGGTTTTGTTTTCTGATGTGGGTCTTGCAAGAGATTGGATTTTTGGTTTTCCTTGGTTTTGGTATTCCTATTACCGCGAAAATTTTTTCCTTTCCTGTTTGTTTCTTCATATTTTGGGTTTCAATGATTGAACTTCATACACTAAAGCTCAGAATTTATTAAGGAAAAAATGAGTTTTAAGGAGAAAGATGATATAGGAATTACATAATAGTTTTTGTTGCATTCTGATTATGATTGAATACAACAAATTTAGCGTATTGTCATATACGAAGGCTGTTTTCTCTACCCAAGATTGATACTAAAGGAAATGGCATTACGTGTTGGCAGTGGGCACCTTGTTAGGAGCTATGACTGGAGCTTTGATAGGCCAAGAGACCGAAAGCGGTTTTGTTAGAGGGGCTGCCGTTGGAGCAATATCTGGAGCTGTTTTCTCCATTGAAGTCTTTGAATCTTCTCTTGTTCTTTGGCAATCAGATGAATCCGGTGTTGGATGTCTCCTCTACTTGGTGAGCATTTTAGCCTACATCCTCAATGTGCTGTGATATATTTGTATGGTTTCCAAGCTACATTTGGTTGCAAAATTTGACCCCAATCACCTGATTTATGATTCCCTATGAATTGTACAGATTGATGTTATTGCAAGTCTTCTGAGTGGCAGACTAGTTCGCGAGCGGATTGGTCCGGCCATGTTAAGTGCTGTGCAGAGTCAGGTAATAATGCAATGCAAATGGTGATTAATTCCTTAACAGATCAGCCAGAAATGCAGAGACCATTCTCATTTTGGTTACAATTTCATTGAGCTTTATCAGATGGGTGCTGTTGAAGCAAGCTTTGATGAGATCCCAAACATCTTCGACATCGGTGGAGCCAAGGGTTTGCCGGGAGATTCAGTTGAAAAAATCCCAAAGATCATAATCTCAAAGAACAACAATGTAGATGCTTCTGGAGAGGAAGTCTCTTGTTCAGTGTGCCTTCAGGTTCAACCATGATTTTTATTCTTTCCAGCTAACCTTTTACTGTCATAAAACTCGTGAATTATGTGTTCGCTAATCCTAGCTATGAAATTCCTCCATATTCAGGAATTTCAGCTTGGAGAGACAGTTAGATGCTTGCCTCATTGCCATCATATGTTTCACCTACCTTGCATAGATAAGTGGCTCCTCAGGCATGGTTCTTGCCCATTATGCAGAAGGGATCTGTGACCAATGCTCAATGTAAATTACAAGTGAAGAAAATTTTCTTTTATTGTTTATACAGTAATTAACTTTTAGGACTTTTCTGTTTTGTTTCACTTGAATACTTCGGGGCATCATTACTTTGGTAGTTGGAGATTCATACCGCCATATGAGTTGGGCCATTGTAGTACTAGAGATCATGTATAAAAAAAGGATGAAGGTTTTGAGTTACGGCAGTTTTTACTGCTCTGGATCATGTGCTGCAATCCCCTCTCTTTCTTTCCCTCTTTTCTGTTGTTGAAGGACAAACACCAAGCTATAAATGGTTGTGGCCCAAAGAGGCTCTTAAAAACAGTGCATTAATCTATAACTACTACTCAAATCCTTTAGCCAATGCTAATTTTCACTAGCTGTAGTACTACTATTGCGGATAACTCTCAGTTTTTATTAGTCAGCAAAGCATGAACATTAAAGCTCCTTATCATCTCAACACAACACTTTTTTTTTATTTTTTTATTTTTAAAATTTGTTAAATTTATTTTATTTTATTTTATTCTTCTTAAACTTATTGAATTCTTTTACTCATCATCCATATACTACATATTTGATAAGAAAAAAAAATAAAAGTATGGTGTATTGTGTGGGGATTATGAATAAAATTTTTCAATTTGAAAAGTGAAATGTTGTTCTTTCATCTTAAATTTTATCAACCCCACTTAATACAGCACATGTTAACCGGTTGCTATTTTAAGGGCACGATTTAGAACGAAGGGTAGCTATAATATTTTCAAAAGGGTTTTGTTATACTATATATTAATTATTATTCACCTCCATACCTCACATCTAATGGCGGAATCAGGAATTTACTGTAGGGGAGCCGAGCAAAGCAAAAACTATAATATAATATTTTTTGTTCTATTTCTAGGTCAAAATAATCTGTATGATCAAAATAATTTTTTAGACGGGGTCAATATAATGTTTTAAAGAGGGGGCCAACACAAGATGGATTAATATAATCCTATTAAATCATAAAAAATTAATATATATTATTTTGTTTTTCAAACTTTGGAGGGCCATGGCCCTTGCCCCTTCATAGATCCGTCGCAGTTCACATTTGACATTTATTTATTTATTTATTTATTTATTTATTTTTTTAAGATGTGGGATGTGGAGTAGTGAATAGTAACTAATAAGAAGAATTATTCTTTTAAAAAATAGTGCAATAAAAACCATCGAGCTAGATAACATTCAACAATCCTCACCGCCCAAAATGCATGTCCATTGAGAGGAGGCTTGTTGGCTAATTAAGTTTCTGAACAGCATTGTGGCCATGCAGAGCTGGCTCTTCATAAATCTACTTGTCTCTCATTGATGGGACTGTTCGTATAAGGCCATTGATGGATTCTTCAAATATTAATGTAAATGGATGATGATAGGCCTCGATTGAGGGGGTCCACAACTCATAATATGTTTCCCAACACAGCATGGGATATCATATGTTTCGGCCTTTGGGACATTGCTCATGTTTCTCAGTTTCTGTGAAACTCACATTAGAACGTAACAAAGGAAAATACAAGCAGCAAAGGGAAATGAGGTTCAAGAACATGCCCTTGTACGGGAGTTTGTTTAAGCACCAAAGGTGTGCTCTACCAAGTGACCATGGAAGAAATTGATTCTCAACTAGAATTCAAAAGGTCACATTAATACCTTAGCTGTAAATAAAAATAAAAACTCCATAACTCTCATGTCCTTAAAAGAGAGCTAAAGGGAACCTTGAGCTACTAAAATACCCTAAAACTTAATAAGGCCTTTATACATAGAGGTTGAGACTCTTCACTAGGTGCTAAAATTATAGTACTATTATACGTAGAGGCTTTTAAAATTATAGAGCTAAAGGGATATTAATATTATCAAGTAGTTTAGTATTAGCCGTGGATATTAAGGTCTCGTTTGTTTTCATAGATAAGATAAAATTAAAAGAAATAAATTGAGATAAAAGTTGAAAGTTAAATAAAATATTGTTAGAATGTTTTTTTTGATATTATTTTTATGAGTAGTGCTATATAGCATCCATTGTAGTGATGCACACAATGCACATATTACAGTTCACTAATTTCTTCTCCTCATATGGATGGTTGGGATGATGCTACATAAGATGTGCAAAGTGGATGCTCCTAGACAGTAGCTTCTCCCAAGATTACTTCTATTTTTATTTTGAAATTTTAAAAAAATTGAATTGTTTATTTTTTTTTATAGATATTTGAAAAAATTATAATGATTAGATAAGATAAGAATGATTGTAAAAACAAACGAGGCAGTTTTCAAAAAAGTACTTAAATGTACTTTGTATTGATATTTATTTAAGAGCAGTGCTACCCATAAGCCTCACACCCTACACACACATTTAAAAAATGTCATTTTATCGTTTTATCATATTTTACTTACCAACATGTCTGAAATCATTTTCATTATGTGGATAAAAAGGTAAAATCACATATTTTTAAGTGGGTGTACAGAGTGTGAGGCTTATGTCTAGAATTTTTCTTTATTTAACCCTTTGAAAATCCATATTTACTTTAATCAATTCTTACTTGAAATTAAATTATTAAAAAGTTTTACTTAATGGTACTTTTCTTAGTAAAAATACAGTTTTTTTTTTATAATAAACAAATTTGCATTCATAATACCTAATTACAAATGAATTGTATCAACTTAGACAGAACGAGGAATGCAATGAGAGGATAGACTCATCCAAGCTCCACATCAGACACATGCCAAGCCCACCAGAAACTTTGACAAGTGTCCTTCAGTTCACATGTTCGTGAACAAGGAAATAACTACTAGTTGGCCCCGTGTCACAAACTTTGTCAATGCTGTCATTAGCTCGCCACCTACCGCAAAGTACTCGTGACCGTTGCTGTAAATATTCTTTTATTATTTATATTTAATTTACTCTTTATTTCTCTTTGATTTGCATCATCTAAGTAAATTCTTTTTATTACTCATCATTTAAAGCACATCTGTTTCATTTTCTTCTAAAACATATTTTGGAATCCAGATTTTTATCCAATTCTTTCATATTTTGATTTTATTTTTAATTTTTATTTGGCTCATTTATTTTTATTTTATGTGTATAAGACTGAATTATATTACATTGTAAATAAAAATATATTGCAAATATAAAAAATATATATAGATTTTGCAAATTTATTGGTAGAAATGAAATATTTAAAAAAGATAAAAAAATATTATTTAAATAATATGAAGAAAAAATATATAAATTGATGTATCAGATATTGTAAAAATTAGTATGTAAAATAAAAAGAAAATGAGATTTTGTAATGCATTTTAAAAGATAAGATAAATGACTTATTGTGAATGCTCGTAGAAAATAATTCTTATTCTCACTCACTGAGATTTGTAGGAGAATAGATAAAGATTACTTATCAAGACTGATCTTCAAATTTCTCTTTTTCTTTTTAAGATTATAAGGTCAAAATTTTAACTTTTTAAACATAAATCAAGTTTTTATAAGAGTTGGGGCTATATTTTGAAGTTTATGAGAAAAATATATATGTATATTTGTAACACCAAGCCCAACCCGTAGAAACCCTAGATTTTTTTTTTCTTTTTTTTTTTGCTTTATTTTTCCCGCCTTCCCCCGTATCACCATACATGCATCACCATATGCCCCACGCATGATATCAAAGACCAACCCCTCACCCAACGTTCACCACCCCAACAACATGTGGACTTTCTCTCCCACGTCCAAAACTCCACCCAGCCAGAACTGCCAGCCCCCATTTAACGGAACCACCTCCCTGTGAACCAACATAGCGACCCAAGTTGCTGCACAGTGAGACCATCACAAACTCAACGTAAACCATCATCACCGATGCCTTGTGCTAAGCAAGGAGAATAGAGCAAAGTTTCCCCCATAAACCGAGAGTCACTCCCCTCCGCCTGTAGTAGCGTTTATTCGACTTGGACCACTGGAACACCAAACCGATAGACGATGAAGTTGTTGTGCACCACAACACCTTCACCAGCCATCGTGATCCTCCCTCCCATGCTCAACCTCTTCGAGTGCCACCCCACGACGTCAGCTTGAAAGCCAAATCAGCAGGAAACCACTTACGACCAAGTAGTCAAGCCCAGCTCACGCGGACTGCACCACTGTATCTTGTAATCAAGCATAGTTGCACCACTGCTTCACACCGACAGCCACCCTAGAAGCCAAAAGCTCCTTCAAGTGGCTACCACCCCTCCCTTCAGCCACCAAGATTGCACCACACAACAACCCTTGTATCCTAAAACCATACCCACTTCCACATCGTAAACTACCACCACCGAAAGATAGCCCATTACAAAACTCCAGCACATGAGCCATCCTGCTTGTTCTTCCTCAGCCAGCAACAAGAACCCACAACCGTCCAACACAGCCTCGGATGCATTGCTACCAAACCTGTCCAGCAAGCAAATCGAGCACTTCCTCCTTTGTAGTACAACCCAATTCCACCGTGTGCCACCATCCCCATCTCATCGAAAAGCCGCAGCGACAACACCCCAATTTTTGCTCACCGAAAACAAAGAATATTTTACAACCAACCCACCGCTTGTAAGCCATCACCCCACTAGTTGACGGAGCCACAAACGACACCACTGGAGTAGAAGATGCCGAAGGACAAGCCTCCACCTTTGATCGCTGCCCTGGATGATGCCACCACCCCAGTCTGTAACGTTCCATCGTGTATGGTGCTTATCCCTCTCACTGTGTTCTCCATTCTCTCTCTCTCTCTCTCTCTTAGAAGTCCCACCACCGTTGAACCCAGTCACGCTGCCATCGAGATCCACCCAGACACCCACCACACGTAGCCTCACGATAAGGATCTGTGTACCTCTCTGCTCAATGAAGTTTGGTTTACAAAATAGAAATATTTTGTGTCTCTTGTGAAAGGAGGAGCTTGGAACTTATAATTACGGTTATGCCCTTATTATTACTATTGGGTTTGGGCAGTTTGGTTTACGTACTGGAGTTTATGTTTTAAGTGCGCTCAGTTTTATTTCAAAATAGTCAAGAAACTTTATTTTTATAGTAAATATTTAAAAGGATATTGATAGATTTGGAAAATGATGGTATTTTAGGGTTATGAGAATTTTTAGGTTTTGAGGTATCAAGATAGGTTAATTTAGCATTTTAGGCTTAAATATCGAAATACGTGGTTGATTGGAAATTTACGAAAGTTACGTGACTATTTGTTATAGGTGATTGATTTTTCATTCAACTCTATTGTGAAGAAATTCTGAGAAGTTAAAAAGTCCAGTAAGCAAGATTCATATACTAGTTTTGCATAAAAGAAATGAAATGAGGGTTGACTTTGCAAATATGCACGTTTGTTTTTGAAAAGAAATCTGAAAAATGACCTCAGATGTTTGTTTAGCATATGCATAAATTCTATATAAGAGAAAATATTTTCTGTCATTACTGGTGTAGATATGAGCTAATTTTGTGCATTCTATTTTTTAAACTATGCAAAAAGAGCGAATATGAGATCCAAAAAGTTTTTCTTTGATTAAATGAATAAGTTTTGTTTTTGTTATTCTTGAATATGTGAAATTATCTGAAACTGTTCAGTATTTGGTTTTGATATGATGTGGTATGTGAAAACTTTGGCATGAGATTCTGAATTCTGATTTTGTATCTGAATATGATATGATTTCGATGATGTTTCTGTTTTTGTTATGGCCTTACCACGGGTATAATGGTGGTTTATAACCTTACCACGGGGGTCAAACATGGTATACGGCCTAGCTACGAGTATAATGGTGGTTTATAATCTTACCACGGGGTGAAACATGGTATTCGGCCTAGCCACAGGTATAATGGTGGTTTATAACCCTACCCCAGAGGTGAAACATGGTATACGGCCCAACCACTGGTATAATAGTGGTTTATAAACTTACCACGGGAGTTAAATATGGTTTTTGTCCCGATGCGATGCTCCTATATGATTTTAAGATGATATCTCAGTTTCTGATATGCCAAATGATTTTTGAATAAGAAAGTTTTCTGAAAGTTTCGCTCTGATTTTTTGATAACATGTTTTTGGTTCTGCATTTTGAAAGTAAAAGTGTTATTCTACATTTTGAAGCTAAAGATACTTTGTTCTCTATTCTGAACTTTGTAAATGCCCATGTTTACATACTAGTATATGTTCTCTACTAACTGAGTTGTTGATTACTCATCCCTTATCTCCACAATATTTTTCAGATATTTTGATGGTTCAGCTGATGATCAAGATTATGAGACATTGGGTGAGATGATTTAAGTATAATGGATTAAGCATAGAAAGCTTTTATGAGTATTGACAATTTTTATTAAGAAATTTTATTGTGTTATGATGACTTGGCATTTTGAAAAATTGGTTATATTGAGAAAATTAGTTTGAATCGAAATTTTTATATGATATTGGAAATTTGGAGTCTATAATTATATTGTTGAAATTTGAGTTTAAGTGATAGGAAGTAACTCTCTAACCCATACGATATGGGGCGTTACAGTTGGTATCAAAGTCAGGTTAGAGATTCTACATACTATAATAAGACGTTTGATGAAATTTGAAGTTTGAGGTTTTGCAAACTCTATGAATTGAGTTTTCAAAAATCTGAGATTTAGAGATTCTGCATACCTTAAAAATGATTTTGATGAGGTTTAAGGTTTTAAAATATGGTAGGCTCCAAAATATGATTTTGATGAAATTTAAGGATTTAGCATCTGCAGGCTCATGGAAGGTGGCCTAAGAAATCTGAGGTTTTTGAATTTCGCAGATTTTAAGAAATGTTTTGTTATGAGATTTGAGGTTTTAGATTCTGTAGGCTTATTATGTAGACTACAATTTTTTTTTTTAAAGATTTAAGGTTTAGAACTTAAGTTCTAGGTTGTCAGGTTGAAAGTTATAGGTGCATTTATTTTTGGTTGGGATTGTTTCATATCTTCTGATGCTCGTTGCTTATCTTAGACGAGAAGTGAGGACTTTCAATTACACAAGGACATTTGGATAAGCCTTTGGTTTGAGGATACCATCACTACAAGCTGATTATTCGTATATATGTAAGTATTTGTAGAGGTTGGGCAAACCTTTTGAACTCCATCACCGAGAATGCTCGGGGCTATTTTTTGACAAAAGGTTGGAACTTTATTTATGAGTATTGTTTTTAGAACCAACCTTGAAACCAGCTAAGGTATTAATGTGACCTTCCGAATTCTAGTTGCAAATCAATTTCTTCCATGGTCACTTGGTGGAGCACACCTTTAGTACCTAAATGTGACTTCATTCATTGTATCAATTTTCCCATACGAGAAAATTTTCAAATTTTATTGCTTCATCTTAGGCTTCCAATCACTCCGTTATGACTACTGAACCTTATCCACCCCATGAGCTCAACTTAGTGCATAGGTTCCTGAGTTCCTAGACCACTCTAGAGTAAAACTATGGTAAGGATGTTATGGGTAGAATTTTTTTTTTTAGGTCACTCCTTTAGCGTCAAGTTTATTCCATTGATACAGTGATTTCTCTTATGCAAGTTGGTACATTTTGGATGCATGGGTGATAGTAAGTGGTCATCAACCATAAGTGTGTACTTAATGGCTATTGATTGCAGCTGAGAATGGAAGAAGGTATCTAAAAGTATAAGTGGCTATGCATGGATTTGGTAGACAAGAAATCTATTTGTTATTGAAGTGTGGTAAAAGTTATCTTGGTAGATGCTGAAATGGATAAGACTCTGCGTTGATGTATTTATGAATCCTAGCTTTAGAAAAATTTTGTGAAGTTGTCATAGTGCGCAACGGAAGCATGGTTTTTGGTAATACGATAGTTTGAGAGTAAGATTAGTGAGGATTGAGAAATTAGTTGTGACTTGAGATCACGTAGATTTTAAATCTCATAGCTATAGATTTCAAGTTTGAGGATTTATAAGAATGAGAGATTTTTAGGATCTTGAACTAAGTTGGATTTCTTCATGAATTGAATGTGAGATTAAGGATCTCAAACTTTGGAGTGTTTTAATTTACTATCCATATGAGGTTAACAGTTTTATGTACTATTTTAGACGAAGTTAGGTTAAGAAATTGGGTGAAAACTTTTGCATTTAATTGAGATCGTTGTGGAAGTTTACACTTTGAAGTGGATTGGACACATAAGTGTATGATGATCAATAGAATGTGCACGAGCGTATATGAATAGGGGGAGTTATTATTAGGCTTGAAATTCCATTGTTGAGGTTTATATTTTAGGCTTGAAATGGATCCCGGGGTGTATGAAAATCGACACTAGGTGCATACGCCAAGAGGATTAGGAGATTTTTAAGGCACTGGGTGAAATATTGAAAAAACAAATTAGGGTCTACAAGAATAATCGAGGATTAAAATAGGCATGCATTGGATGTGATGGTTAAATATGTAGGCTTCGCTTGAGGTACTAGCAAATTTCGAGGGCGAAATTTTTATAAAGAGGGGAGAATGTAACACCAAGCCCAAGCCGTAGAAACCCTAGATTTTTTTTTCTTTTTCTTTGTTTTATTTTTCCCTCCTTCCCACGTATCACCATACATGCATCACTGTAAGCCCCACGCGTGATATCAAAGACCAACTCCGCACCCCACATTCACCACCCCAGCAGCATGAGGACTTTCTCTCCCATGTCCAAAACTCCACCCAGCCACAACCGCTAGCCCCCATCTCACGGAACCACTTCCCTGTGAACCAACATGGCGACCCAAGTAGCTGTACAGTGAGACCATCACAAACTCAACGTAAACCATAATCACCAAGGCCCTGTGCTAAGCAAGGAAAACAGAGCAAAGTTTCCCCCACAAATCAAGAACCACTCCCCTCCGCCTGTAGTAGTGTTTATACGACTTGGACCACTGGAACACCAAATCGATAGACGTTGAAGCTGTTGTGCACCACAGCACCTTCAACAGCCACCGTAATCCTCTTTCCCATGCTCAACCTCTTCGAGTGCCACCCCATGATGTCAGCTTGGAAGCCAAATCGACATGAAACCACTTACGACCGAGCAGTCAAACCCAGCACACGCGGGCTGCACCATTGTATCATGTAATCAAGCATAGTTGCACCACTGCTTCACGCCGACAGCCACCCTAGAAGCCAAAGCTCCTTCACGTGGTTGCCACCCTTCCCTTCAGCCACCAAGGTTGCACCACACAGCAACCCTTGTACCATACCCATTTCCACACCGTAAACCACCACCACCGGAAGATAGCCCACTGCAAACTCCTCCACACGAGCCATCCTGCTTATTCTTCCTCAGCTAGCAACAACAACCCTCAGCAGTCCAACACAGCCTCGGATGCATTGCTACCAAACCTGTCCAACAAGCAAATTGAGCACTTCCTCCTTCGTAGTACAACCCACTTCCACTATGCACCACCATCCCCATCTCATCAAAAAGCCGCAACAGGAATACCCTTATTTTTGCTCACCGAAAACAGAGCATTTTTTTTTCCAGCCAACCCATCGCCCATAAGCCACCTCCCCACCAGTTGTCGTAGCCACAAACGACACCACTGACATCAGAAGAATCGAAAGGACAAGCCTCCACCTTCGGACGTTGCCCTGGACGACGCCACCACGCCAGTCCGTACGTCCTGTCGTGCATTGTGCTTATCCCTCTCACCGTGTTCTCCATTGTCTCTCTCTATCAGAAGTCCTACCACCATTGAACCCAGCCACGCTGCCGTCGTGATCCTCCCAGACAGCCACCACACCTAGTCTCACAATAAGGATCCGTGCATCTCTTTGCTCCATGAAGTTTGGTTTACAAAATAGAAATATTTTCTGTCTCTCATAAAAGGAGGACTTTTGAACTTATAATTACGGTTATGCCCTTATTATTACTATTGGGTTTGGGCTGTTTGGTTTACGTACTAGAGTTTATGTTTTAAGTGCGCTCAGTTTTATTTCAAAATAGTCTAGAAACTTTATTTTTAGAGTAAATATTTAAGTGGATATTGATGGATTTGGGAAATGATAGTATTTTAGGGTTATGAGAATTTTTGGTTTTGAGGTATTAAGATAGGTTAATTTAGCATTTTCGACTTAAATATCGAAATACGTAGTTGCTTGAAAATTTATGAAAGTTACGTGACTATTTGTTATAGGTGATTATTTTTCGTTCAGCTCTATTGTGAAGAAATTATAAGAAGTTAAAAAGTCCAGGTAAGCGAAGTTCATATACTAACTTTGCATAAAAGAAACGAAATAAGGTTGACTTTGAAAATATGCCCGTTTGTTTTTGAAAAGAAATCTGAAAAACGACCCCAGATGTTTGTTCAGCATATGCATAAATTCTATATAAGAGAAAATACGTTATGTCATTACTAGTGTAGACATGAGCTAATTTTGTGTATTTTATTTTTTGAACTATGCAAAAAGAGCGAATATGAGATCTAAAAAGTTTTGCTTTGATTAGATGAAGAAGTTTTGTTTATTTTATTCTTGAATATGTGAAATTATCTGAAACTGTTCAGTACTTGGTTTTGATCTGATGTGGTATCTGAAAACTTTGGCATGAGATTCTGAATTCTAATTCTGTATCTGAATATGATCTGGTTCCGATGATGTTCTATTTTGTTTCTGTTAAGACCTTGTCACGGGTATAATGGTGGTTTATAACCCTACCACGGGGTCAAACATGGTATACAGCCTAGCCACGGGTATAATGGTGGTTTATAACCTTACCTCGGGGGTGAAATATGGTATACGATCCAACCACGGGTATAATGGTAGTTTATAACCCTACCCAGGGGTGAAACATGGTATACGGCCTAGCCACGAGTATAATGGTAGTTTATAACCCTACCACATGGGTTAAACATGGTATAGGGCTCAACCACGGGTATAATGGTGGTTTATAACTCTACTACAGGGGTTAAACATGGTTTTTGTCCCAATACGATGCTCCTATATGATTTGAAGATGAAGTCTTAGTTTATGATATGCCAAACGATTTTTGAATAAAAAAGTTTTCTGAAAGTTTTACTCTGATATTTTGATAACATGTTTCCGATTTGCATTTTGAAAGTAAAAGTTTTATTCTACATTCTGAAGCTAAAGATATCTTGTTCTGCATTCGAAACTTTGTAAATGTTCACATTTACATACTAATATATGTTTTCTGCTAACTAAGGTGTTGATAACTCACCCCTTATCTCTACAATATTTTTCAGATATTTTGATGGCTCAACTGAGGATCAAGATTATGAGGCATTGGGTGAAATGATTTATGTCTAGTGGATTAAGCAGAGAAAGTTTTTTATGAGTATTGATGATTTTTATTAAGAAATTTTATTGTATTATGATGACTTGGCATTTTGGAAATTGGTTATATTAAGGAAATTAGTTTGAATCGAAATTCCTATATGATATTGAGAATTTGGAGTCTATAATTATATTGTTGAATTGTGAGTTTAGGTGATAGAAAGTAACTTTCCAACCCCATGCAGGACCGGGGCGTTATAATATTTTGGTTTTTAATGTACTTTTTGTAGAATTTTAGGTAATTAAGAGATTCTTTTCATTTCTAAAGACCAAAAATAATTACTGGGACCAAGAAGAAGGATCAAAACAATTGGGAGAATGGCTGCCCCCAACCACCCTAAATCCACACCTTGTTTGCCATTTTAGAAGCTAGCTTTGATATTTTCACAACTCTAAATTTGTTTTATGATAAACGTGTTTCTCAAATAAATTTCTCATTAATGATAACATGTTAGCATATATTATGGGGGTCAAATGAACAAGATTTTGTTATTAGAGAGAGTGTGAAATAAAAACTTACAAGTTGGAGCTTTCATATCTTATTGAACTAGAATTTTGAATCCTAGCCTGAGCCACTCCTCCTTCCCCCACCCTTTCCCCCGCTTCCTAGTTCCCCCGCCCCTACAAAACCAACACCGGGCTTTCCATCCTTCATTCTCTCCTCTCTTTAGCGCTTCTCTTCGTCTTCTTCTTGCCTCCTCCAAATTTTTTTTACTATTATCAAATTTTTGTATATTTTCTTTACGATCATTAGTCTTAAGATTTGTCGCCGTCCACTCATCTCAGACAACCATGCACCCCACCATCAAAGTTCTCTCCACCTGATCTATCTCCCCATGTAACTATTTTCGATTTCTCGTTTTAACTTTCATTTCAACTCATCTCATCTCAACTCACTAATCAAACCTAATCTTATTGTTCTTTATTGCATTCTATGTATTAATCTGTTTGGAATATTTATAGAGTACTCCTCTCCATTGTTTGTAGTATCTATTAGTTTAATCTAGTTACTATATTTCTCATAAAAAGTAAAAGTTAGAAACAGTTTACATGATGGGTACTCCTCGTGTAAGACTAAAAAGTTGGTCAAAGCTACCTATTCAGAGATCTAGTACCATGGAGCATTAGCATTGGACAACGAAACACAAGTGTTGCTGGAGAGGAAGAAGACATGGGAAGAAATGAAAAAAGAAAAAAAGAAAAAAAAATGAGAGTTCAGTAGAAGCCAAAACCGAGGGAAGAGAGAGAGCTTGTAATGAAGAAAATATTTTTTATTCCCTTTAGTCATGCTACAATAACTATCAAATATGATCCTTAGAACTAATTTATTATAGCTAAAAGTCATCCATTTTTCAATTTGCATAATCCAATGTAACACATTTTAAGATTTTATTAGCCAAACTCTATTAAATTTACATTTGCATAATCCGAGTACTCCTAGGAAATGGCACTTGAGGTAATCTATACAGAAGCCTTTTTAGAGAGAGAATAAATGCACACATTTATATGTGATTGGTAGCTAGGGTGGGGCCAAAGATAACATGTGAGGTTTAAAGAAAATAAAAGTCTTTTGAGTTTTTCATGAATATCTTTTTATTTAACGAAACTTTAACATGGCTTGTCACATGTCACGTGATCAAAATATAAATTAGTTTTAACTTTTTAAAAATTTGTAAAAATTAAAATTAATTTGAGAATCTTGAAAAGAATAAACAAAAGATAGAATTTAGAATAATAAGTGAAAATTGAGAAGAAAAGTAAAATTCTAAATTAAAAAGAAATTGAAAAGACCGCCCAGAGCGATGGAACTTAAGGCTGCCTAGAAATGTAACTGGTCGGTTCGGTCCGGTTTTGGACATATTTTGAAACCGAACCAATATAAACCAGTTTTGGAAGAATCGATACAAACTAATTCATTTATGAAATGAAACTTTCTATTTTTTCAATTTCAGTCTGGTTCAGTTCGGTTTAACTGGTTTTCGGGTTTTTGTTTTCACCCCATACTAGTGTCTAATTTATTTCTTTACTAGACTTTTACTATATTGTCTAATTACATGTTATTATACTAGTATCTAACTTTTTTTTAAAGCAAACCAAAATTATTGATCAATTCATATGAATGAAAGAACAAATGCATGAAGGATAATCATCCATGTTACAAACTAGACCGAACCCACCGATTCTGTCTATTCTACCAATTTTCTAGTTTTTTTTTCACCCCTAAGGCTTCCTGAGTTGTCAAGGCCCAAAACTCAAGTGATCATGAAACCTAGTTGTGGCTTGGTGGCGCTACGCAACCCGAGTCATGCTTGATACAAAGAGTGTAATTAGAGATGACAATATATGATTCGAACTGTAAGTCCAAAATAAACACGATACAAAATTAGTGAGTTTGGGTCAGAATGGGTTGACCTGTTAAGATATAATTAATAAACAGGTCAATCTGTTTAACCTAAATTTAGCCTTCAATAACCGGTTTAAATTTTATTTCAAAATTATAATTTTATTATTATTGAGTTGTAATATTAGTTTTTCTCAATATGCTTATGTTTTTATTGTTGGGATTGAACTTTTGGACTTATGCTTATATTTGTTATTGTTGAGTTTGTAATATTAGTTTTATTATACGTTAAAATATGAAAAATATTGATATTTTTTGTTAGTAAGTAGTGATCTTATTATTATTATTTTTTTAGATATTGTGGCTACTAATAAATATAGATCTAAACTTTTATAAGAGATTATGTTAATCAGGTCAAATGGGTTATGTGGGTCAATTCAACACATTTACATAAAACGGGTTGAAATGAATCTTGTTGTGTTGACCAATTTCTAATTAATTATTAAACGGGTCGTGTTATGTCACTAGTTATTTAAATGGATCATGTTAGGGTTTGAAGGTCTGACTCATTTAGCTTAATGGGCTGGGTATATTGATAGTCGAATGTCAATAACTTGACACAACCTAAACACGACCTATGAGCACTTATTGCCACCCCAATCGTGTATTGATCTAGGTTAAAGCTTGATACACGTACGGGATTTTCACAAGGAGGTTAAAAAAAAGGATAAACAGTACCTATTGTTCATGCACTGATCATATTTGTGTAGGGATTATAACTTATTGTATCTTGAACTTGAGTGTCTCATTCCTTAAGTGGGAGAGAGACACACATTAAGACCTAATTTGGATATATAGTGAGATGAGATGAAATGAAATGATTTGTTAATAGTAGGGAAATACTTTGTGAATAGTAGTGAAATGGTTTGAGTTAATATGTTTTATTGGAATTTTGAGAAATGAGTAGAAAAAAAAATTGAATAAAAATATTATAAAGTTAAAATATTATTAGAATATTATTTTTATTTTGGAATTTGAAAATGTTGATCAATTGTTTTTTATATTTTGTTTGGGAGTTTGAAAAAGTTCTAATAATTAGGTAATGATCAAATAAAAAAGTAAAGATTTAAATATTAAAAAGTGTTTATGTTTGTGATGTTTGGATATATATTAAGATGAGATCGAATGAGTTGGGAGGAATTTACTATTCAAACCAAGCCTTATAAGTAGTAGTACTAGCCCCTAGAATATTTATTATTGTCTCTATAACTAACTTATACAACATTAAATTAATAATAAATGTTGTAGAACCTACTAATTAATCATGTATTTCTTTCTCTCTCTTCTACTTGAGACCTTCAAGTCCAAACAATAACTTGAATCCTTAACCGATCGATCGACTGAACTCGATCAATTATAGAGGGAAATAAGGATTAGATCAGATTTGAAGCCAATATATAAAGTTACATATATCCTGCAAGAGCCAACAATATTAATTAATGGTGCCAAGCTGGCTCCCATGTACGTACACCAGGCCTTCTCTCAATCTCTGATGATCATCTGTTTATACTCTTAATTAACATATTTGAGAGCATATTTTAATGGGAATCTTGTGCATCCGGATAATTTCACGAAAGCACGACGAAAACATTCAAATCTTTAAAGATAAAGACCATGTCGAACGTTAATTAAATTAAATATTCTCTAATTTAAGTCAAACAAATGACTACAAGACATCAAAAGATGCAATCAGTAGTAGTACTACTGTATGTAGCTTCTTTTAATTTATAGAACCCCAAAATAATATATATCTATATATATATGGGTTGCCTCTCTAGTATTAGATATATTGTTGATCGATCACCAACTGTTCCTTAATTAGTTAATTTAGCACTAATCTTAGTGTTTAGTACATTTCATGTTTTGTACACCAAGACCTACTCTCGTATGTGTCACTTGTCAACCTCTAGATGCATGGAGACTCAATGCCTCCTGGGACAAGATATGTATATATAATACGTGCATGGATTTACGTAGACTTTGTATATATTATATCTGCCGTCCCAAGAGAAGACTAATTCCCAAGTACTGACATGGAAAGCAACTTTGAAAATCTGGAGTTTTTATTTTGTTTTGAAATTCAATGGACAGCCGGCTGCAACTGTTACATTTTTACTTTATTTTTTGTGTCTTGTTTGTTTATACCACCACCACTTCGATCTGTGTCCTTCTGTTTTCTTGTACATAATATCATATTATCATGTACATAATCATGTTGGAGGGAGGAGTGAACCCGATTAGGTCATGTAGATCGAAGTTTTCTTGATTTCTAGAAGTGGAGTACTGAATATCAATGGCAAATTATAGACGTCTTTTTGCAGCGGATTCACCATCATCAGCATTGCCGGCGGCGCCGCAGCCTTCGCCTTCTCCGAGAAATAATGAACCTGTGCTGAGGGATATATTGCAGGGGCTTATAATCGGGATTTCTGCTGTCTTTGTGGTTGCCTTGCTTTACTACTTCTGCAGAAAGATACTGTTTCCAATTCTCAATCAACGTTTCTGGCAGAAAGGTTAGTAACATCATGAGTTTGTGTTTTGGATGCAACTTTCTTCACGCACTTCTTACAATAATATGGCTTGTGAGTACATGATTAGTGCTATTATCATGGTTGAATGCTACTAAACTGAACCAAGAGAATTACCAGCTTAATTTGATGCTACCCACTTCCTTGATATTCAAACAGTACAGTAGTTTTGTAGCATAAATGGATGGTTAATTAATTATGGGGGAAAATGAAAATTAGGAAGCTTGAAAAATGAGAATATGATGCTGAGGCAGTTCCGGATGGAGGAGCTAGAGAAGGCTACAAACAATTTCAGCCAAGATTGCTTGTTGGGGTCTGGTGCATATGGGAATGTCTACGAGGGGACATTTGAAATAGAAGGAACACTAGCAATTAAGAGACCCCATGCTGATTCATACCACAGTCGTGAAGAGTTCAGAAATGGTAAAAATTTTAATTGAGGTTTTAATTAATAACATGTTTGCATGTTCAAATCATATATGCACAAGTTTCAATTGAAAAAAAGGTACATGATTGTGTGTAGTGTTTCATTGAAACAGAGGTGAGGCTACTTTCAAAAGTCAAACACAGGAACCTTGTAGGTCTGGTGGGATTTTGTGAAGAACCAGGTATGTTAAAACGTCAGTACTCAAGAAAGAATTGTATCAAAATTCAAAGTGCATCATGTCAACTTGGGCTGTCCATGATCACTTTATATTCAAAATCATGAATCTTCCTTATGTTCTGCCTTGAAAACAGGAGCAAGAGGGGAAAAGATATTAGTCTATGAGTACGCACCAAATGGTTCTCTTCTTGAGTACATTACGGGTGAGTTTAAACCTGTTTGACATTCCTAAATTATATGCTTTTTGTTTTCTATTTCATGTGTAATTACCATGCATGCAGGAAGAAGAGAGAGCTTAACTTGGAGGCAGAGAGTCAACATAGCCATAGGAGCAGCAAAGGGTATTTTCTCACCGATCGAATAGAGATAAACACATAAAATGAGTCATACAGTATTTACTTACTAATCGTTTAATGTTATTTCACGGACGGAAATAAATACTATAAATTAAGATCCACTTTATGTTTTTACTTAGAAAAAAAGTCGGGATCTTTGCCCCTTCCCCTCACAAAATGATCCACATTAAACTATAATTTGATAAAGTTTGGTTGAAAAATATGCAGCGATTGCTCATCTGCACGAAGGGATAAAGCCAAGCATAATACACAGGGACATAAAACCAAGTAACATCTTAATAGGTGAAGGGTTTGAAGCCAAGGTTTCGGATTTCGGTCTGGTGAAATCGGGGCCCAGTGGGGACCAATCACATGTGAGCAGCCAGATAAAAGGGACACCTGGATACCTTGATCCTGCTTACTGTTCCAGTTTCCATTTGACAACATTCAGCGATGTGTACAGCTTTGGTATTATTTTACTGCAACTTGTTGCTGCTCGGCCTGCTGTTTATACTGGTCGAAATCAGTCCAATTATCATATCATTGAATGGGTAAGCAATCATTTTCTTTTTTTTCTTTGGCCATTAATTATATGTGATAAGTATCACATGATATAGTTAAATCACATATAGTTAATGAAAGAAACATTTAATGAACAAGACAACTTAGTAAAACCGTGTGTTTTATTAAGTTGTCTTGTTCATTAAATGTTAATTGCCGTTTGAGGCATTTAACCCAGCTTGTTTCAAGTTTCGAGGTTCAGCTGATCTCTATGAGTAGTTTTACATGCAAAAAATTTGTAAATAATGTAAAGCTAGTTCATAAGTCTATTTATCTCATATTTGAGATTCTTAAATTTATATAAAAATTTAAAAAAATCTTAAGGTCCCGTTTGACATAGAACGGTTTCATTTCATCTCATTATTATAATTTTTTCAAATTTCCACACAAAATATAATAAACAACTCAATTTTTTTAAAATTTCAAAACAATAATAATATTAAAAAATAATATTCTAACAATATTTTATTTAACTTTCATCTAAAATCATCTCATCTCACTATCCAAACGGGGCTTAATTCGTTTACATGGATGATAAAATAAAGAAAAGACTCGAATACAGATCAAATGCTCCAATGCCACCAAAATCACTTACTTTGCACCCTCTATTATCAAAATTGTGTCACGTCCACCTATTTTTTATTGATATAAACGACCATAATTAAAGTAGTGTATAAGGTGTCAATTTTTTTTAGTTTGAGAGTGCAATTAATGTTTCAGTTTTGATATTTTGGGATACAAAATGCAAAACCATTAGATAAGTTAGAAGGATGCAAAGTGTAGTTATTAACCTATGGGGAAAAAATGCATGCAGGCAAGGCCTAGCTTAGAGCAAGGCAACATTGGAGACATATTAGACGTTAATCTGCTAGCAGAGCCATGCAACATGGAGATGATGCTAAAGATGGGAAGGATAGGCCTAAGATGTGTTGTCAAAGAACCAAAGCATCGTCCGACAATGAGACAAGTGTGGAAAGAGATGGAAGAGGCCCTGGAACCACTTTCAAAGGATGCTCGAAGATCAAGTAGTGCTACTACTGCTGGCCATCACTCCAATGGCAGCGTTTCTTCTCGAGCAATAGAGCGAGCTGGGCCAGTTGGATCAATGGACTTGGATTATTCTCAGAGCTTTGTGAGCATTAATGGCGTTGGATTTCAGAAGTTTCATGTGGAGATGGATTCCTTTCAAAGCGCTAGCTTAAGGTGTTTGGAGGATACTAGTTTTAGTCTGGACTTCGACAAGAACAACTTGAAGGGGATTCTTGAGAATGCAGAAGAAGATCATCATCTACGTTGAGTAAGTGGCAAGAGTGACAAAAATGCAGGAAAAATATTTGGGTTTGGAAGATTTGAATGCAGGATATATATATATATATATATATATATATATATATATATATATATTGGTATGAATTGCTCTTTAAATTCGGAAAAAGAGAGCTGATATATATAGAACATTTTGTGAGTGGGAGAACCATGTTAGACACCAGTTTAACATGAAAAATTTAAAAACATTTGGAATCTAAGTGAACCATGTATTTTAATTAAGGCCTAGTTTGGGTAGGTATACCTCATTACTATTTATTATTTTGTTATTATTTTTTATATATTTTTTGCTATTATTCACCACTATTAAATATTCTATTATTAATTTTTCAATACTATTCACAAAATATTTCAGAATTCCTCACTACTCAAAAGTAACAATCTCTCTTCTTCCCATTATTTTTTTTTTTTTTGTTGGTTCAAATTCAGTACCTCCGTTTTCACCTTTTTTTTTTTTTTTGTTATTCAAATTCAGTACCTCGGTAACAATTTCTCTCATTTCCACTATTAAAAAATTTATTTCTTTTTATGTGAGTTTTATATTTATTTATTTTTTTAAAACAACTGTACGATGTTTGCATAATCACGACAACAAATATCATTTCCCTTTGCGAAAGAGTATGTACACAAAAGTTATCTCGATTTTTTTATCTCGCAGCATTTGTACTTCAGATTTCAAAATTTTGCAATTCGTTAACTTCCGTTAAAATAACCGTTAGTCAGATTAATAAAAACTTTTACCACGTGGCAAACATGACACGTGTCAGTGAAACAAAAGCTGACAGTGTCATTTCTATTAGTTTTTTTTTTTAATCTCAGTTAAAAATTAAAAAAAAAACTATTTAACTTAAAAAAAGAATTTGGTACGTTTGGGTAGTGAGAAGTGTTGAGAAGTGTTGAGAATGTTTGTGAATAGTTATGAGTAGAGATTGAAGTGAGTTTGTGGGTCCCATTGAGAGTATTTTGAGTTGTTTGGATGTGTGAAGTATGTTAAGTTGTTGACTTTTGAGTAGGTAGTTGAAAAATGTGTGGGTCCCATAAATATTATAATGATTTGATTTTTAATAATAAATATTATAATGATTTTATAATAGTGATTTTTTAATATTAATAAATATTGTAGTGATTTTATTTTACTTTTATATATAATAATAATAAATATTATAATGATTTTATTTTTAATTTATATATAATAGTGGTAAATATTATAATGATTTTATATATATATATAATAGTGATAAATATTACAGTAATGTTATTTTTTATTTATATATTATAGTGATTTTATTTTTAATTTATATATAATAGTGATAAATATTATAGTATTTTATTTTTTATTTATATATAATAGTGATTTTATTTTTTATTTATATATTTTAGTGATTTTATTTTTTATTTCTATATAATAGAGATAAATATTATAATGATTTTATTTTTTATTTATATATTATAGTGATTTTATTTTTTATTTATACATAATAGTGATTTTATTTTTTATTTATATATTTTAGTGATTTTATTTTTTATTTATATATTTTAGTGATTTTATTTTTTATTTCTATATAATAGAGATAAATATTATAATGATTTTATTTTTTATTTATATATTATAGTGATTTTATTTTTTATTTATACATAATAGTGATTTTATTTTTTATTTATATATTTTAGTGATTTTATTTTTTATTTATATATTTTAGTGATTTTATTTTTTATTTATATATTATAGCAATTTTATTTTTTATTTATATATAATAGTGATAAATATTTTTTATTTATATATTATAGTGATTTTATTTTTTATTTATATATTATAGTGATTTTACTTTTTATTTATATATTATAGCGATTTTATTTTTTATTTATATACTATAGTGATTTTATTTTTTATTTATATATTATAGCGATTTTATTTTTTATTTATGATAATATTTTTTATTTATATATTATAGTGATTTTATTTTTTATTTATATATTATAGTGATAAGTATTATAGAATGTTTGTGAATAGTTATGAGTAGAGATTGAAGTGGGTTTGTGGGTCTCATTGAAAGTATTTTAAGTTGTTTGGCATGTGACGTATTTTCAAAAGTATGAAAATACTTGGAAAGTGTTGAGGATACTCTAGTACCCAAACATAACCATCTGTTTAAGTTTAAAAAAAAAAAAAACAAGTTCTTAAGATAAATAGCTTTTTCAGGATTTTCTTATTTACACATTATTTTAGTAAAGTTAGTTAAACAGATTATTTCAGAACTTTTTATTTATACTTTTTCTTAAGTTCAACCTATTTTTTAAAAGGATTGTTAATTAAAATGAATTTTTTAATGTTTTAGATAAAGATATTTTTAATATTATTTAATTAAACCAATTTTTTGTAAGAAAAAATAGCTATACATAAATTTTTAAAATTTATTTAGTTAAAGTGATTTTTTTTCTCGGTTTTTTAAGTTGAACAGATTTGTTTTTCTAAACTATTTTTAGCTAAAGCGATTTTTCTAACTTAAACAAATTTTAAAAATACTTTTTTAAGTTAAATACGTTTTTTAGATATTTTTTTAATTAAACTGATCTTAATTTTTTAAGTTGAAATTGAAAAAAAAATAGTTGCGGAGTAGAATTTTTCATTACAGAAATTAACCAGATTGAAGGTATGACAAAAGTATCTCAGAATAACTTTACTTATCCGTTCTGTAATTATTTAGGTTTCGTTTGTTTTCGCAGATGAATTGAGATAAAAGTTAAAAATTAAATAAAATATTATATAGAATATATTTTTTTAATATTACTATTGTTTTGAATTTGAAAATGTTGAATTATTTATTTTATTTTATTTGAAAATTTGAAAAAATTATAATAATTAAATGAGATGAAATCATGTGTTGTTAAAACAAACAAGACCGTGTTTCCTCCACATTGATTTCCTTTTTTTTATGATTTAACTGATAAATACTCCTACTAGCTAGTATTTAGTTTCGATTTACTTTCCTTTTATCTTCTTCTTCTGATGGAAATGGTGGAAAACTGATCTCAGCATTTCCAGTGCTCTTGTTAGGCTATCAACTCGCCCTGCCCTTAAATTTGAGATTTAAGTCGTGCAGGATCTGTTCTTGTTCTTGTTTTGAACTAAACAAATACTACTCATATAAAGAATCCTTCTTCAAGAAGAAAACTTTCCCCAACCATTTCAGTGCCCACAGGCAGAATCTGAGACCGCAACGTGAAAACTGAAACAACAGAAACTGAAACTTTGATATCAAGGGAAGATGTTTAAGATATTTTACAAAATACAAAACTCTAAATGTGGGGGGCAAAGAGTGTGGAGAGAGAAATGAATTCATAAGGAGATCATCCTAGAGAAAGAATCATCAATGTCAACTTTGAAGCTCGATTTCCCTGATTCTTTCCTCGCCCATGTCCTCAGAAACTAAATAAAATACATGTCCAAAGTAAAATGTTACATTGTACAGAAGAAAAAAAAAAAAAAAGACAAATGGCAGGAGCTTCTCTTATCTCTCTTTGATATATAAACTGATGGGCACCCAGATGCAAAGAAGTATCCAGCACTAAGTACAATAATTCAAAGATGTGGATTCATTAGGTACTGTTAGCTTCCGTGGGTGTGGCACAGGGGACTAGTGTTTTTGCAGGTAGAATAACACCACCTCCTCTCACAGACAAAGTAGGGCCTTTTGCCGAACTCGCTCGGCTCACAAGATTTGAATCAAGGAAAACAACTATGACTGTGATGTCATCGTGGAAATGTCGGCGGACGCCTCGGTCAATTTTCTTCAGATCTGAGTACCGCATTTCTCTTTTCTTAGCTGCTTCCTGCAAGGCAGCTTTCACAAGCCTCCGGGCACATCCCTGCACGAGGAGCAGGTAATGTCAAATTCCATTATTTCTTGAAGTTTCTAATATGATGTCAACCAATGATGAGATCGTGAGGCAAAAGGATGCCTACTTATTGAATAGACTCAAAAAGTGAAAGCTCCACAAAGTTTCACAAGTTAAGAGCAATTCCAAATTGTATAATGATAAGGTGCAGTTACAAGGTCAAGCCAGAAATTCATAGATATGAAACACACAAGACTAGAAACTGCCATTGCTGATATAAATATCTTACACTGTGTGGGTGGTTCTGAACAATATCAACTGCATCCTGGTTGCTAAGGTGCTCCCACAGCCCATCAGAAGCAAAGATAAGAAACTGATCATGAGATTGAAGTTCATGCACAGAAATTGACGGTTCAGAGTTTAAAATTGGCCTCTTAAAAGGTTCACGAAGGCGAAACTTAGCATACAAAGGCTCCCTGTTAAATTCAGCCTTTTTCAGGTAGACATCACCAATAGATCTAGATACCTGCAACACAAACATATCCACAGATAAGTACTTTTCTTAAAAGAAAAATACTCAGCATGCCACTAAAGGTTTTCCACTACACACACAACAGAAACCCACTCCTACAACATTTCCAGTGTCGTGTGGATCTTTTAGGGGATCATCCGTGCAATTCCCCCCCCCCCCCCCCCTTCTCCTCCCAAGAACTTGAACCTAAGATCCAACATACCACTATCCCCGGTATTACTTCTTCAGAGCTATAAACATCAAAATCGCCAATATTACTTATTTCTAATTTATCACTGTAAAATGTCAAAATCAGCTCAGGCTATAAATGCCATTTCAATAAGAACATTTTCCGAGTGATCCTATTATAAATAGCATTGCCCTTTCATTTTTCCCCATTGGATAAAGCACTCATCCTTGTATATCTTAATTTTGAACTTAAGCCTCGCTAAGCATGACATCTAGTCATCTTCAGAGCAATGATCACTGGCAATAATATGTTTTGTGTTAAACTATAGGTTGGAAATTCATTTACCATGTGGATCTGTCGATTCTGGGTTTATACCATCTCTTTATATATTCACCAGTGACACATAATGGACTCATTATTAAGCTCTTTCCCAAGTCACCATCTTTCTTCCTCTCTCTAACTAATCCAATCATTTCCCTGGGAAGATCTTTTCTCACCATCCCCATGGTGTATGAGACAAATGAATGCATTTCGCTTAGGGTCGTATTTTATGGTCACGAAAATAGCTTACAAAGTCTAAAGCCAACATTATACAACTTGTACATGTCATGGTCTGTGCACTTTTTCCCCTCCATGGGATCCAATTTGCAAGCACTCATGCATGAAGATGCACAACTTCTATGCATGTAGAATACTAAGGGCCCGTTTGGTTACTTAGAATATATCAATATATCTGTGATTAGCAGTCAAATGATTTGAGTTAAGATGTTTTTTCAGGTTTTGGGAAAGGAGAGAGAAAAAGTTGAATAAAAATACTATAAAGTTAAAAAATTGTTTGAATATAATTTTTTAATATTATCATTGTTTTGAAATTTTGAAAAAGTAGGATTATTTTTTGTGTTTTTTTTAGGAGTTGGGAAAGTTGTAATGATTAATTAATGATTAGATGAAAAAGTTGAATATTTGAAAACAGTATTTGAACCGAGAACCAAGGACCTCGCCCCACACACCCCACCCCATAAACAGGCATATTTACCACAATCAATAAACAAAATAACATTCTGGTGCCCCAAGCAAGTAGTAGGGTGAAACAGAAAAAGAAGGGGGGGGGGGGGGGGGAATCCGCTGCAACAACCCAAAATTTGAGGTCTCCCTTGCAATTATTGCCCAACAACATCCTCCAGAAATTATTAGCATCCAGATTAATTTACACAGGCTACTGTGACGGCCCTACTCTGTATCAGATTTCAAGACGAGGAATAGTGGGCACTCAAACAACATGGCAGAGCCTGAATCACGTGGCTTATGCCGGAGACCAAAGCCAGTATCATCCTTAACAACCAAGCTAAAAGCTGCTAGCAGAAATGGAAGCAATATTGCCAAACATCAAAGGAGCCTATGATTACACTAGGTCACATCTGCACAGCAGGGCAGTTGTAACTAGTTTTGGTCTATTAAAATTAGGTCACATTTTTTAAAGGTATTGAAACCATTGACACTGTAACATCTGCATTGTACAAATCAAAATGATACTATAAATCATAAACATCAAAATATAAAGAATAAAAAGTGAGTGATTAAATGGGTGAGGTTAAAATGAAATATCAGTGTCGTCCACACAAAGAACTCACCTGTATCAAGCCCTTAACACGCCAAACATTATGCTTTAAAACCACAATTTTTGAGTCATCCGGGTGCGCAGAGTACATCTCCTTTCTCACAGATTCAATTGCCACATTATGCTCTGATGACAGCTGGATGGCAAGGACCTCCCCAGTTGACTTGACAAGCCTCCCCAGCACAGCACGTGAATCACCAACGTTGGCAATGTAGAGGGTGCCACCGCATATTACACCAACCAGGCAGCAAGACCCAACAGCTGCAATTTGGGGTTTCATAGGCCATTGTTTGGTAACAAGAGACAGAAATCCCTCTTCTGTTGCTTGATAAGCTTTTCGTATCACATCGACCGACATGGATTGTTGCTCTGAGGTGAACCCTGCTAAGGCATGACTCAATTTCCATGTCAGACCGAACAATTGAAGTATAAGCATACAACATCCCAGAAATACTGAAGGAAACTGCATAAAATCTCATTATTCTCAATTATAATGACATATGAAATGAATGGATATCACTTTTGGGATTAACAAACATTCTCATGCTAAAAGTTCATCGGAGCTAGTTTCTTACTCTTTAGATGCTGGAATAGATGATCATAAATGAAACGTGATGTCTCAGGCCCGCCATGACCATCATATATTCCAATAAAAGTGCCATATGGGCCAGACTCAAGCAAGCTCAAGGGACCAGACTCAATCTGGCTCTGATCCTCAAGCAAATTGTTGGCCTGGATAACTGCCATCGAGAATTCACCACTCATGTGCTGACCAGTATCTTTGTACCAAAGTAAGCCATCTTGCCGACCTGCTGCATCCGAGTCTGTGTGGGCATAACGGTCCGAGGACGGCCGCCAGCAGGCCCTCAGAAAGTTCATCAACCTTGATAACATCCCTCATTTCACCGGGGCCAGCTTCCAATTCCTCAACATCCAGAATGGATGCAATAACGCCCTCTGCAACCAAGACCCCAACAACCTCCTTGAGTGCAGAACGAGATAAGCACTATATGAATGAAATAGAAAAAAACATAATTAAAATGCTAACACCCTTCAATATAGTCTACATCCACTCACGTAACTGGCAAAATAATTTAAATTCCAGTCTACATATCTTGCCTAAAACCTGACTGAAATGAGCATAATATGACCTGAACTTTAAAACCCACCTGCATTTCTGCTTAGAAATTAAAAAGAACAGTGACCCCAAAACTAATACTACCTGTAAATGAATAACACACCAGAAAGAAAAAAACTTAAGAGTTGCGGCGAAGAGTAATGGTCAATCTCTACCTCCCCCCATTCCACGCTCCAACCATACAATTATTTGTCCACACACTCAAATTCAGTAACTTTCAACTACACAAAACCAAACTAAAAAACAATAATCAAACAAATAAATCAATCCCGTAAATTTCCAAAGTAATAAGAAAAGAAACGTATACATGAGAAACGAGAAAACAACTCACAGAGTATAATTAGGAAACTCAATCAGTTCCGGACAGCCACCAAATAACACCAAACGAAAACGAAGGGGATCTAAAAGAAACTAAGCAATACATATAGGTATAAAATCGTTAGATCCATAGATCCATCAAATCAAACCGTGGGTAATAGGGTTTTCGTATATGGGTCACACTCTCTTTCCCTTTTTGGATTCGATTGTGGGTAATAAAGAAGATGGAAGACGAAGAAGGAAGAGATAATTGAATAAGGAGCTCTCAATCAGTGTGATTGAACGAACCAAAGCTCTTTCCTTTTTTTCACGCTCTGGTCTTTCTCAGCAGACAAAGCCCTTATAAAAGAAAACGAACAAAGCGTTGGCCTGAAAGCCAGCAATGCATATGGGGCAGCCATGGGCTCCACATATGAACCGAACAAAGAGAGAGTAGATAGAAAGGGGCAGAAAATAATTTTTATATAATTATTTTTAATTACAAATACATTTAATTTGCATGAAACCCCTCCCTTTTTCCGGGATGTTGTAGTTTTTGGTCAAACTCCTTTCATCATCCACAAAATCTATGGTCTCAATCCAATGAAACTACAACATTTGGATGGATTTTAATTACATATTTAGATTTTACACGGAGATCAAATAAACTCCTTCTCAGAAATATCTCTTCTTCCTTTTGTTTTACTTTGTAAATGGTAAATGAAAAGTTTTCATTTTTTACACCACATTCATATATAATTTGTTATTTTTTTTATTTTATTTAAATATATATATATATATATTAATATTTAAATAATAAAATAAAAATAATAAATCACATGTATGCTGTAAGATAACATTTGTCGAAGGCATATACGCTAACTTTGTTTCTTTTACCGTTGTCGTCATGTTTATAACAGGAGTCTTCCATTCCACGTTGTTAGGATTACAGACTATTTTAATAGTAATTTTATAATTTTTCAAGTTTTTATAGTGTTTTTGTAGATTTTAAATTTGGATAATGTAATTTTAAAATCTAAAAGATATTTATATAATTTTATTCTTTATAATTTCAAATATATTCCCCTCATTCTTTTTTTCTTTTTTAAATCTCATTATATTTAATAATTTCCAAGTTCTTTTATTTTTTTATTTTTTATTTTTTTATTTTTTGTATCTCATTTCAAGTTTGTGATTTTTTTAATATTATCTTTTAATACCAATATTTCTACATTTGCTTTTAATGTTTTCAACATATATTCAATTTATAAATCTTCAATTATTACACACACACATATTTTTTTTTTCTAAATAAGCAAACTTCATTAAAATAAAAGATGATACATGTTAGGGGGTGGGGTTCTCCAACAAATACCCCAATATAACAACCACAGTACAAAATGGTGATAAAAAAGAAAATAAAACAGGTTTTGAGACCAATCTCTTAGTCTCTATCCAATCCCTATAAAGAGGATACCGTCTTAAAAGATGTTCAGAAGGCAGGTCACCGTTGAAAACAATGTAAGCGAGTGCACTGTAGTCCGTTGTCTTAAAAGATGTTCACACATATATATTGTGTTTATTTTACCAATTATAACTATATATATATATAGAAAGACAATCCCAAAACGGTAATAGATAAATATTCCGTTCCAATACTTAAATTGGAATGATCGGAACGAAATTTAAAACATTGCTTCCATTTAGACCTAAAACGATATGCGCTCCACCACATGATGCCCCCCGCCCAGCCACCAATCTACCAGTAAAAGGCAGAACAACCGCAAAATGATTGGCTCGTGAGCTTCAGCTATGTTACCATTTTCCAAACCGAAGAAAGATCTTTGAAGATGAGAACGCAAGTATCCCCTTTAAATAATTCAAATTAACAATCTGCATCACACCATAAACAACTATTGTTTCAAATGATGGCATCGCAGTCCGCCTATGCGGTTTGTAAAAATCCATCATTTAAGACGAATCCTCCATTGTAAAAATTCATTAATCCCATAGGTCGGATTTTTTTTCTCTTTCTTTGTATTGTATTAGTTGAAAAAGAGGGAGAAGGGAAGGAAGATCATGTACATACACACATATATATATATACATATTTAAATAAGAAGATCATGTAGTGTAATCTTTCTTTATTTTCAACGAGTCCTTATCAAACTTTTTCTTGTGCTCGATCTACTTCTAGTTATCCTCTATACGAATACTTTTTCTTGAGTGCCGTTTTAGAATTTCATTGTTGACTTGAACATGCTAAGATTTAAAAAAATAAATAAATAACAAAACCTAGAAAATAAAACTAAAAAAAAAACACAAATTAAAAAACCGAAAAGATTTATTGCTCGTTTGTTTTCAGAAATGAGATGAGATGATATTAAAATTAAAAAGTTGAATAAAATATTGTTAGAATATATTTTTTAATATTATTTTTATTTTAAAATTTAAAAAAGTTGAATTATTTATTTTATTTTATATGAAAATTTGATAAATTTGTAACGTTAAAATGTGTGGTTTTCAAGGTTTTCAAAATTTTAGATTTTAGTTTTAAAAACAAACCAGGCCTCGTTTTGAGCGAGACTTAATTACTTAAAAGATAAGATTTAGAAACGACTTTTACATTTTTGCTAATTTTACATTTTCTTCATTTTTAGTTTGTTAATAATTGAGATGTATGTAAAAGGTTTAAATATTTAAATCTATGAGAAACATAAATGAATTTTACAGCTTTAGGGTGTACAAGTTTCGCACACTCTATTTAAAAAAAAATTTGATAAATTTAACACATACATGAAAAAAAATTATTTCTTAATAAGGGGTCCTATTTTTTTTTTCAAATAAAGTGCGCGAGACTTGCACACCCTAAAAGAAGTGTAATTACTCACATGAAAAAATATATTATTTCTTTTCAATGTAAGCCATTTGCACATACAAGTTGCAAAAATAAACTTTCTTTTCCTAATTCATCATACAAAGGAGATTGATAAAGTGTTCTGTATCCCTCTTCCTAAGTTCTGTGGAGGTGAAAAGGAAACATGTCATTTGCAATTACAAGTTGCAAAGAAAAGAAAATGATTAAGGTCAAGCCTGATCTCCCTAAGTTTATGAAGGAGAAAAATAATATTATTACATTTTCAAAGGAAGCCATTTGCAAACCAAAGTTGCAAAGGATATTGGTAAAGGTCAAGTGCTATAAATGTTATTTCCTTCTTGTTGGTAACAAATAAATTTTATTTCTCTGATTTTTAATTCAATTAGAAGGGTGGAGTTGAAAAAAGAAATAAGGTGAGATCACAATTCCTATATCTTCACATAGAAAGGTTCATTGTATTTCAGAGAAATTATATTTGCAGTCGTGAAGTGCATAAATATTACGCAATCTCTTTGAAAAAAGTGAATAAATACGAGACTCACATAAAAAAATTAAATTTTTAATAGTAGACTCTACTCTTTTTCAAAACGATTATACGGCACTTACGCACTTCACGACTGTATATAGCATTACTCGTATTGGAAATGATGTACTTCCATCTATATAAACACTGTTAATGATCAATAAAAAGGGAAGTGAGTTATTAAGTAATTTAAAATTTTATTTTCCTATAAATAGAGAGTCTTTCTCAACAGTAATTATTAAGTAGCTGTAGAAAATGGGTGCTTGTGTATTAGTTTATTTCGATTATTGAATAAATTTAACTATTTAAATTATATCTTATGTAAACAATTTAATTCACATAAGATATAGTGACAAGATTGAAGTACCATACAGCCCATATTCAGGGAGTATTTTATAATTTTTCATTTCAGATAAAATACTAACATCTTTTGAATTATCTCAACTGAACAATTTTGTTGGCACCAATTAGATAAAGAGCAGTGCTAGCACGAGACCCGTCCCGATAAGAATAATTTCTTTTATTCATTTTTTTTATTCTTAAATATTTTTTTTTAAAAAGAAATTCATAACATCACTAAAAAAACATTTCCTTAATCACAAGTAAAAAAAAAATAATTGTCAGGGATCCAATATTCGGTTTCTCTAGTATTTTTGTTAGATAAAATTGGAGAGATAAATATGGCTTAAAGGAAAAAAAAAAAAAAAAAAAAAAAAGGCGTCTTGAAAAATGGAATCGATTCAACATCTTTTTCCAAGGGAAATTATAATCTATATTTTTCAACATATATTTGGAAGGAAGGCATGATTTGCATATACAAGTTGCAAAGAAAAGTGGTAAATTCAAGTTCTTTCATGCATACAAGTTACTTCAATTGCTTAATGTGGAAGCACAAGCTATCCGAGAGCCAATAAGGATTGTCCACTTATTTTTTTTTTGTTTATTGGTATTTGAAAATTAGTTAGAAAATAGAGTTGAAAATAATTAAAAATTATAAATAGAGTTAGAAAAATAGTGATTTTCAAGTGCAGGTTGCAATGCAATGCCGTTTATCACTTTCAAGACTGAAAGGCTAGAGATATCAACTTTTATTTATATTGATATTGACTAAGACGTAGGGCGTGTTATTAGTGCAAATTTTATTTTTTTTAAATATTTTTTTAAAAAAATATCAATACATTAATAGTCATTTTCTTAACTATTAAAAAAAATCAAAAAACAAATACATGAGTGGTTAAACTGAGGGAGTAAACTCAAACAACATAGTATCATTTTTCTATTGACTAATACCATCCCTTCCCCCAAAAATGAAAAAAGAAAAAAGTCTAATCATTTGAGAAAGAACTTGGAACGAAATCTCAATATAAAGAAAAACTGATTCTCATTCTCTTAAGTTAAGTTGATACAAGGTTTTGCTACATATATATATATATATATATATATATATACATTATAGAAGAAAACCGAAAGGTTCAAAAGGAAGAATCCTAAAGTTAACTTTTTATTTTCTATTGTTTTACAATAAATCTACTGCAGTCTGTTTCTTTGACATTGCTTTTCATCACTTTATTTGCTTTTGTGTGTAATCAGTGCAGCCTTTAAGGTTGATCTGTCACCCCATGCTTTTGTTGCTTTTCTGTGCCAGTGCTTTATACTTTTCAACTGTTGCATTGTGTTTTTCATCAACTTGCTTGTTGCATGGTATTTTCTGCATGCTATGGTGTACTTGTGCAGTGTCTTCATGCTTCTTTTCCTTGTATTCATCCTCTGTTTCGTGAGACTCCCCCTAAGATGGACATAGATATTGAGTATTCCCATATTGGACAATAAGAATTGAAAAATAGAAACTGTTAAGGCCTTAGTGAAGATATATGCTAGTTGGAATTTTGAGGCAATGTGGACAAGTGAATTGATTCTAGCCAAAACCTTTTCTCTAACAAAATGGCAATCTAGTTTTATATGTTTAGTTCTCTCATGGAAGATAGGGTTCTTCGTGATATGGATGGCTGCTTGGTTATCACAGAGCAAAAGAGCAGGTTGTGCATGGTCAATGCTGAGTTCCTTTAGCAAACCAAGGAGCCAAACAATTTCACAACTTGTAGAGGCTAATGCTCTATATTCTGCTTCTGCTGAGGACCTAGAAACAATCACTTGTTTCTTTGATTTCCAACTTACCAATGAGTCCCCAATAAATTTACAAAAACCTGTGATTGATCTCCTAGTTTCGGGACAAGCAGTCCAATCAGAATCACTGTAGGCCTTCAAGTGTAGAGATGACTTTGATGATAGGAAGATGCCCTGGCCTATAGAACCTTTTAGATACCTAAGGACTCTATAAGTTGAGTGTAAGTGAGCTTGTGATGGTCTGTCCATAAACTGGCTCAGCACATTTACAGCATATGTAATGTCTGGCCTGGTAATGGTCAGGTAGATGAGCCTTCCAATGAGTCTTCTATAGGTTGTAGGGTCTTGTAGGATCTCATTTGTGGTATGACTCAATTTGTGATTTAACTCATAGGTGTGGAGTCAGGTTTGGTGCCGAGTAACCCTGAGTCTTTCAAGATTTCAAGGGTGTACTTCTTTTGACAAACATTTATTCCAGTTGATGATCTTGCAACCTCTAGTCCTAAGAAGTATTTGAGGGGTCCAAGTTCCTTGATTTTGAATTTTCCATGGAGGTGAGCTTTGAGCAGATCAATTTCTCTTTGAGAATTGCCTCCTATTATGATATCATCCTCATAGACTAGGAGTGTTGTGAATGCTCCTTTTTTATTCCCTTTGGTGAATAAAGAGTAGTCAGATTTGGATTGATTAAAACTAATGGAAGTGAGTGAATTAGAGAATTTTGAAAACCATTGCCGTAATGCTTGTTTAAGTCCATAGATGGACTTATTCAGCTTGCATACCAGTTTCTCCCCCTCAAGCTGCTCTCTGTGAATGTGGTAACCAAGTGGTAAATCTATATAAATTTCCTCATCAAGATCCTCATGTAAAAAGCATAATGAACATCCATTTGGGATAAAAACCAGTTTTGAATGGATGCCAAGGCAAGAAAGACTCGAACTGTGGTGAGCTTGGCCACTGGACTAAAGGTTTTTTGGAAGTCAAAACCTTCTCTTTGAGTATATCCCTTTGCTACAAGACTTGCTTTGTGTCTTTCAATGGAGCCATCAGATTGGAGCTTGACTTTGAAGATATATTTGCAACCAATTGCAGTTTTGTTGGGGGGAAGAGAAGTAACAGTCCAAATGTTGATCTCTTCTAAGGCACTAAGTTCAGTGTTCATGGCATCCTGCCAATGCTTGAATTTGACAGCTTTATTATAGGAGGATGGTTCAAAAAATAATGAGAGGGAAGCAGAAAAAGATTGGTGGGATGGAGAGAGGTGTTTGTAGGTCAAGTGATGGTGGAGTGGGTGAAGAGTTGAAGAGGATGTGGAGGAAGTATTGATGAAGGGATGTGAGGCTGCTATTTGATTGTGGTATTGGTGGAGATAGGCAGGTTGATGTCTTTCTCTGGTGGATCTTTGAAGGTATGGGTTGGTAGGCAGCTCATGTTGTTGGGGTGAAGGAGGAGGTGAATCAAGGGAGGTAGGAGGGAAATATATAAGGGGCTGAGGTGTTTTAGATTGTGAGATGGATTATGACATGAGAATGGGTGGAGGTGAGCATCTGTTGGGACAGGTTGTGACATGGAAGTGGGTGAGCATGTGTCATATGGTAGTGCAAGAGGGAGTACCAGATTTTGAGGAAAGGAGGGAGGAGGAGGAGGAATGGAGGTGGGAGATTGGAATGGGAGACAAATTCATGAAATATGGCATTTCTTGAAATGAATGTGGAATGAGTTTCCATGTCATAAAGCTTATAACCCTTGACATTTGCAGGGTATTCCAGAAAAATGCAGGGTTTAGCACGTGGCTCAAACTTAGTTTTGTGGTGCTTGGTAGTGCTAGCATAACTCAAGCATCCAAAGACTCGAAGTTGAGAATATGAAGGTGGTGAGGAAAATAGTACTTCATAGGGAGATTTATTAGAAAGAAGAGGTGTAGGTATCTTGTTGATGATGTATGCAGCTGTTAGAACTGCATCTCCCTATAATTGAGTGGGCAATGCAGCTTGAAAGAGAAGGGCTTGGGCCACATTTAAGAGATGTTGGTATTTCCTCTCAACAACACCATTCTGTTGAGGGATATACACACAAGAATTTTGGTGAATAATGCCATGATCTTTATAAAAAATTTCCATATCGAATTCAAGACCATTGTTAGTCCTAATTTTCTTTACTTTCTTATTAAATTTAGTGTATATGAGTTGGAAGAATGATTGTAAAATGGATCTTGTATCTAATTTTAGTTTCATCAGGAAAATGCAAGTCACTCTAGAAAAATCATCCACAATAGTTAGAAAGTAATTAAAACCTTGAAGTGAGGCTTGAGAATATGGTCCCCATATATCATAGTGTATTAAGTCAAAAGGGAGTGAACTAGAGGATACACTTGAAGGAAAAGAAAGATGCCTTTGCTTGGCCAAATGGCAGATTTTACAATGAGAATGACCCTTGGACTTTACATTAGGAATATGAGAATGAATTAAACTCATCCTTTGTGAAGATAAATGTCCTAATCTAAAGTGCCATAGATAAAAAAAACTTGTTGTGTGGCAGTTTGATTGACTCGAGTTTGATTGGAGAGAGTTGAAGGAGGGTAGATGTTGCTGTTATGAGGACAAGGCAACAGGTAATATAAGCCAGCATGGACTTTAGCAAGTCCAATCGTCATCCATGAAGAGACGGCCTGAATGAAGCACAAATCATTTGAGAAAAATAGGCATATATTTGGTCTTTGAGTGAGCTTACTAACTGAGATCAAATTGAAAGTAAATGAGGGTACAAATAGGACATCAGTCAGGATTAGTGATTCTGAAAGTTTGACAGTGCCTATGTGTGTAACTTGAGCCTTTGTACCATTAGGGAGTTGCACAAAGGCTTGTATGCAAGAAGAGGGCTTGTCAAAAAATGAGGTGGAGCACACCATGTGATTAGTGGCTCCTGTGTCCATGATCCATGGTGTGTTATAAACATCAGATTGTTCATCTTGAGAAGGTGAGTTGTGTTTGCAGTGGTTTATAGAACTGAGATGGAATTGATTACCAGGTAATGAGAGAGTGGTGAGGCAGTGATAATTACCTGCTAAGTTTGAGTAGGGTGTGATTGAAGAGCTAGTTTCAGAAGTAGGAGTAGGTAGAATTGGCTTGGTTTGTCCCAAGTTCAATTGAGGGAATTGAGCATTAACAAGAGCCATGAGGTGTTGTGCTTGTGCCTGAGAGAGATTCAATTGAGAAGCACTTGGACCAGGTGCTTCCTAAGGTGAAGAGACAACATGTATAGCAACTTGATTGGCAGAATATGATGCAGCATGATTACTTCCAAACTTAGTTTTGGTAAATTTAAATTTTTGTGGGAATCCTACTAATATAGCACTTATCCTTCGTGTGTCCAACCTTACCACAATGGTGACAAATCAGGTCTGATTTTTCCCTTTTATTTGGAAGATTTTGGTAGACTAAAAGAGCAGAAGACTCTGAGATGGGTAGAGTTATATTTCTTGCCTACCTTTGTCTTTATTCTTGCAAAATCAGTGAAAATGTCTTATCTAATGAAGGTAAGAGACTTAGTAAAATGATTTGCCCCCTAACAGAATCATAGCTATCATTTAAGCCCATAAAAAACTTAAAAATATAATCTCCTTGTTGGACCTCACCAATAGTTTTTAAGGCATCACAAGTGCACTTTGCACAAGAACAACAAGGAAGTGGTATATTACTGTGTAGTTCTTCCCAAATAGCAGTAAGTTGTGTGAAGTAATCACTTACAAAGAGGTGCCCTTGAACAATGCTACTGAACTTGTGCTGGAGGTGATAAATTCGAGCTTCATCAGGTTGAGCAAATCTTTATTTGAGTTTGTCCCAAACCTGCTTAGTTGAGGTCATTAAAATACATTAGAAGCAATATCCTTTGAAATAGAATTTAGGATCCAAGCCAATAAAATGTTGTTGCATCTTAGCCATGACACATATGAGGGATCTGATAACTCAGGAGTATTAATGGTGCCATCCAGTAAGCCTAGCTTGTTTTTTATTGAAATGGAGAGCAGAACATTTCTGCTCTAAGATATATAATTCAAACCAGTTAATGAGGGTGACACAATGACAGTGTTGGCATTGTCACTGTGATGTAGGAAGAATGGACTGCTTGGGTCCTCAGCAATGGAAATAGGAGAAGAGGAAGATGAGGATGCCATGGCTTAAAAGATGAAATTTGTTTGCAGATTTAAGCAAACATAGCAGGACAAATAGCCTTCTCTGATACCATGTTAGAAGTGAAACAAGAACTTGAAATGAAATCTCAATATAGAGAAAAACTAATTCTCATTTTCTTAAGTTAAGTTGATACAAGGTTCTATTACATATATATATATATATATATATATATATACATTACAGAAGAAAATCGAAAGGATCAGTGCAGCCTTTAAGGTTGATCTGTCGCCCCATGCTTTCCTTTTGTTGCGTTACTTTTCTGTGCCAATGCTTTATACTTTTCAGCTATTGCATTATGCTTTTCATCAACTTGCTTATTGCATGGTGTTTTCTGCATGTTGTGGTGTATTTGTGCAGTGTCTTCATGCTTCTTTTCCTTGTATTCATCCTCTGTTTCGTGAGAAAAGCTAAAATGATTGTTTTATCCGTATGAACATTGATGGAACATGAAGAAGCTTCAAATTAGGTGTACGTAATAGTATTTGTATTTGGTTTGGAGCCAATTTATATTGAAATTATATTCTTTAAACGTGAAACGTTTTACGTAATATGATATAAGGGATAATGTATGATGTATTATATCTAACGAATTCAATTCTAACAGACAAACTTCTCTCGATTTAGGATGTACACCTAGTTTAAAGACAATTGCAATCTTTTTAGGGCTCATTTGGACACTTTGAATATCTTAGAATATTTGTAAATAATAGTAAAATTATTTATGAATACTAGTAAAACTGTTTGAATTAAGATGTTTTATTGAATTTTAAAAAATAACGGGTGCAACTTGCTTAGATGATGGGTAACCCAAAAAAAAAAGATTTGGATATTTCTCATTTGTATATTGGAAGCGGGCAAGATGGTGATGAATTGCGATTTGTTATCTAAACCTTCGACTAGCAATTTATTGCGACCCGTCTAGAATGCCCATACATATTAAGACCTTATTCATACAGCAAAGAAAGGCCGAGTGGAAGAGGGCAGTCCCCTGATTGCTTTTAGGGAGAAAAAGTAGAATAAAAATATTAAAAATTTGAAAAAGTTGTATTGTTTTTATGTTCTGTTTGGGAGTTTGAAAAAGTTTTAATAATTAAATAATGATTAAATTAAAATTTTGAAATTGAAAATTTTTATATTTAAATAATATTTAGAAATGAAATATTTGAAAATATCTGAGCATATACGAGAATACTTATATTCCCAAATATTGGTGTCTTTTTAGAGTCATAACCAAGGAATTTCCCTTGGTTTTGTCCCCGAACTGAGTAAAAGGTCTATATTTGGTTTGGATCCAATTTATATTGAAACAATTCTTCTACGTACAGTCAGTGGGGAGTCGTTAACGCCATCTCAGATTTTTAAAAAAAAAACAAAACAAAATGCATGTCTGAAACCGAAATACGAATGAAGAAATAACACTGAAACAGAGCTCGTGTTCATCTAGATCTTCGCCTTCCCGCTTGTCTAAATTTTCGGTTGTGTGTTCGTGTTAGTTCTTCGTCTTCTTGCTCATCTGATCTGGGGAATTGCTACCCACATTGTTTCTGAGTCGTCTTGTTCGTCTGGGTCTATGGGTCTCCATTTTCGTGTGGGTCTTCTCCGTCGGCAGCATCAAGCATTGGTAAAGTTTTTTCTTTTCCCGTCTACATTTCGTCAACTATTTCTTCTTGTCAGATTCAACTAGCTTTGGTCGGCCTCATACCTCTTCTCAGAAAAGAAAGTTGCTATCATCTTTTCTAAACCCAAAATATTTCTGGGGCCCTTTACACACCCTTGAGCTAAGATATTTCTTTATACGTAAACAAGATTTTTTTCAAGATAATAATAGACAAATATACAGACATTTGACCTTTAACTAGGATATGTAAATAGTAAACTCCTCACAATTTCCACTTCGGAGTAGAAAAGCTCAGAGATTCTGATTCCAAAATAATGGAATACAAAAAAGAAAAAGAAAATAGGGAATAGAAAACCAAAACCATGATGGTGCCCAACTCATGAAATAGCAGATTTTAAGTGCAGGCCAAAATTCTAAAACAATACTAATTATTTAAGATGAAAAAGATATCCTTGTCAGAATAAAACATGACAAAATACAGTCCAAAATCTTCAAACATGTCAAACCACATAAATTTCAGACGCAATAGTCCTGAAGAAAAATCGCATTGCATAAAATGGACATTAACTTGATGGCCAAAAATATCTGACATGCTTGCATAATTATGCCTTGACCCGTCCATAAAACTACTGTTTCTCTTGAGTTGTCTGGAATTGGCCATGCCCAAACTTTGAGGAGGTGTCGTTGAACTTGAGCTTGATCTCCTCAAGACCAAGATGCAATGTTTGCTTGAGCAGAGATTGGCGAAGTGTAACAACCCTTTTCTTTGAACCAACACAGAGAACTCAGGAAGGTCTTCGAGGGAGGTGAGAACTTGGCAGGAAACGTCTTCGTCTTTGAGGGAGAGAAACACAGAGAGGGAGGGAAATGAAGGAGGAAGAGTCGAATATCTAGGAAAATGAGGGTCAAACACTGAAACGATGCGTTTTTAATTTTTCCACATCAGACGCGTTTGTCCCGCGCTTGCACTAGGCGACTGCCTATAGCTTTTTTCATATTGAAATTGAGTCCCTCTTCTAACCCGACGTGGTGCAAACATCATGTTTACACCAACTAATGAGATGATGACATGTCAGCTTACATTTTATTTTCAAACAGACATTGCTGCAAAGGATTTCTTCCCATTTCTAACAACAACCCTTCCTGCTAATACAAAAACCTATCTTTTATTCGGCCATTGTTGCTGCCCAGCAAGCTCTACCACCAGTGATTTGGCATTGTCGACTACCTTATCCACCACACTGTAGTCTACACTCAATGTTTATCTTACAAAAATCACACTGTATTCTATAAATACAAAATCATGGCTCTACCCAGAATTTTTCAAGCTAACAATGGAAAGAAATTTGGGGAAGATTCTCGAAACCGGCAATTGCAGCTCCGTCCAAAAACTTTTGATAGACTAAAGCAAATTCACATTTCAAAGAATATGGAGGAACAAGCAGTGTTGGGTTGTGCTTTGGAGCAACAAATGTTGGGTGGTGCACTGTGGGCTGAAAAAATTAACGTTTCGAAGTTCCTAAGTGGAGAAAGAGAACGAGAAAATTTGTTGTAATTCACTTGTTTTTTCATTACTAAAACAAAACCCAATGAATCTCGACCTAAAGATAATTTTGTCTTCGATTTGTCTCAAAAGAAAAAAAAACAAAAATTTTAGAAGAAAGGCAGACAAGGAAGGAAGGAGAGAGAGAGAGAGTCTCAGTGCCAGAACGATTGAAGCGACAGTAGCAATCGAAGAGGAAGGAAGAGTTACTCACTCTGCTCATGAGGCTGATGAAGATGGAATGGAAGACATGAAGTCTTGAACGCGGGCTTGAATCTCATGCGGTTAAGATTATCTTCAAAGAGAAAACATTTTGGTCAGTACACCACGTAGCCCACCCTGAAGGAATGGTCGTGCACTGCATCGAACCTCATCTCTCTCTCTTCGAAAACGCATCGCACAAAATTTGTTCTCTCCCTCATGCTCATCTATCTCTCTCAAGGAGCTCATCTCTCTCTCTCTCTCTCTCTCTCATCAAATACCCATCGACGCAACTAAGCCCAAGAGTGGGCACTGAAGCTCGTCTCTCTCTCTTAGAAAACGTATCACACAAAGGTCAACTCTCCCTCTTTCTCTTCTGTCTCTCCCAATCACTCCGAAGAGCTCGTCTCTCTCTCTCTCTCTCATCAAATACCCATCAGCCAGCCCAAGAGTGGTACTCATCAAATACCCATCGACACCAGCCAGCCCAAGAGTGGTACGTATTGCAAGGAAGGTTTTTAACAAATTTCCTCAAAGACTGTTACATGTTACCATAAATTCCTTCAAAGCTCCCTTTATCCTTGCCCATATTGTATGTTGTTGAGAGCTTCCTCTCTTTGCCTAATTCCCTTCATTGGCCACTGTTAATTTTCTTGCAGAGAGAATTAATAATTCAAATCAATAATGCACAAAAAGAGTAGTTCTTAAAAAATTTGGAGATGACTGATCACGAAAGTTCTCTGCTTATCCTTTAATTTCCTCAATAAATGAAACGAATCACTAATCAAGTCTCCCTTACAACCCCATTTACCAACTTTTGACACACTGCAACTTGAAACTGGAAACTTGAGCTAACAGAAAGGCATTTTGGGATGAAAGTTCACAGAAAATGCTTAAGAATGCATGATATTACTTCTATGTTGTCTTGGTATTCAATGTTGTCTTTCAAACATTTTATTTGCAGTTGTTGACCCGAAACTTGTGTTTGCAGCTTCTTTACGTTATGATGTTATGAAAGCCGAAGGTCACCCATTTCAGCTCTCATTTATATGCAATAAAATAATAACATTGCCATTTGCAAACTGATTTTAAAAAAGTCTCTTGTGAAGGGACCAGGTGGCAGGCATGCATAAAGGAAGAGTACATCTCCAAGCTGTGCAAGTGCCAAAGTAGAAATGAACTCTAAATTCCTTGAAAGCGTCCAAGCTGTGCAAGTGCATCTCCAAGCTGTCCAAGATATGCAAGTGCCAAAGGATACATGATGAACATGTAAAGAAAGAACAAACTGTAATCATTAAGTCATTTTCTATAATGTTTAGAGCACTTTTTGTAAGTTTTATGTAAAATTTGTGGTGGCAACAATCTAGTTTTATACAACCTGGCTTTTTTGTATCTTTTGTATCTTGTGTAAACTTTTGAGCAAACATCTTTCCTAGGTGAAAGAGACCTTAATGCAGGTTGTGGCTTCGTCTTCATTACCTGATGTAATTTTCTTATGAATGTGCTCAAATAATGCCATTCAATATTGATGATTAAAATCTCATTCACTCCACAAAAATCCTATTCACTCCACAAAAATCCCATTCAATATTGATGATTAAAATCTCATTCACTACACAACATAAAAAACATAAAATTGATTTCCCCATCATAACTAATGAGTTGAGCACTTAAGATAGATCCGATAAATAAAAAAATAAGGCTTGATCCACATCAGAACTTTATCTGCCTGTAAAAAACCAGCACTTGAACAAGTCCTAACTCCACAATAAGTTACATAAACTCCACAATATACATCCTTCTTCATTGTAACATAAAAAAAGCTTCACCATCTAACTCCACAAAACTCATCCATAATGCAAAAGCTTCACCATCTAACTCCAATCATCATTCACTGTAACATAAAAAAAATCAATTAATACAAATATCATTGTAACATAAAAATGAAATCAATACAAATACTACATACAATGTACAGCTGAAGTAAAACTAAATATCCAATTTATGATCTAAGTTCTGAGATACGTTGTCAATCGTATGCCCAAGATCCCAACAACAAAACACAAATAAAACACAATAAATAAGTTCTTAGATAAAAAAGCAAACAAAAAAAATTTTAACAGTAGATTAGAAATTTGTATATATGTATACCTCACTGAAGTAAAGTCATTTTTAACATGTCCCTCATTCTTGCAAATACTACAATGCCTTTTCTTTGATGATTGAGTCTCTTTTAGATTCTTATTCCGCAAAGATTTTGGTCATCCTTTTGTTGGCACCCATGGAGGATCCTGTATCGTTTGTGAAAAATTTGATACATCCTGACCTCTTAACATCGCAGAATCATTGGTTGACACACCTTCTAAATTTATTTCTTTTTTCCTGAATATCTTAAATTAAAAGCAACTCTTTGTGGACCTTGTCTAAGGCAAGAGAGAGGTGATTGAACTTTTCTATTGACTGTAACCCAAGTTCAGAAATCTCATAAAATTGCATCGTTAACTTTTTTTTCTCATGGTAGGATTGTGAGGGAAGGCCCATCCCGGAAGGGCCCAAGCCCAGGAAGGCCAAACCATGGAACTCGGGTTGAAAGAAGGAAGCTAGAGGTCCTGGGCCCTAGAATCGAATACCGAGGGCACGGCCCACCCCAGAGAGGTCCGAGTCCAAGGAGGCCAAGATATGGAACTCCAGGCCCAAGAGAGGAAGTTGAAGACCCGGGGCGAGAGGATCGGCCAGAGGCGTCGAGAAGAACATCCCGAGGCACGGCAAATTTCCAAACCCTTTCACAAAGCACCGGGCAGGATGCCCAATTGTATGCGGACGGTGGCACATGCCCGGTCGACAGACCCCAGGCACACCACAATCAATGCCTGTGTCAGGGGATCCAACACGCAATGCTACGCCCACATACGAAGGATGGCTCGCCCACGATCTGATACACTAGCATGGCAGGGAGGTGGCGGCAGGACAAACCTAGCACGGTTGACACAGCACGATCTCCCGCTAGGCCGCGGACTGACACACTAGGGTGACAGGAAAATGAGTGGTGGCAGCTCTGACGCCTAACACACCATGATCTCCCTCAACGGCGGAACCCGGATCAAGTATAAATAAGGGAGAACCGATCCACAGGTGACATACGATCAGATAACTCTTACTGTCATTCTGCATTTTCTATGCTTTTAGCTTTCTCCATAGAACTTCCCACTGACTTAGGCATCGGAGTGACCCCGAAAGTCACTGGAGCCTCTTTTCCCTCTTAGTTGCAGGCGACATGGAGTTTGGGCCTTGCGAAATTGCTCGGGCTGCGAAACACGACATCAACAAGGATCATCCTGGATGTGATCTATAGAGGATCATAGCAAACTTCTTTCCTCTCTAGGTCCTTGATCCGGGTAGAGGTTTGTTTCTTTCTTGGCTCTGAACAGGTGGTCTGAACCCTTATTTTCTATATTGTCAGACTCTGATTCTCACAATGGAGGAGAATCTTGAGGAACTATATAAACGATTGGCTCATACGGATCAGGAACAAGAGGAGATTCAAGTGGAGACTCATAAGCTGGAAGATGCTTTCAGTGATGGAGGGTTATGCTTGATTACACAATTATTAACAGCGTGGCATTACAATAGAGAAGCTTTTAAACAGATGATGAAGAGGATCTGGAGGCCGATGAAGAGTGTTAGATTTCGAGATTTGACAGCCTCGTTGAGTCTCATTGAGTTTGGTGATATCAAAGATAAGGAGCGAGTGGTTCGTGATGGTCCTTGTATTTTGACAAACACTTAGTGCTACTGAAAGAGGTGGAAGGAATTCAACCTATCCACCAGATACGACTTACAGAGGCCCTGTTTTGGGTTCGCCTGCATGGGTTACCTCTTGGAGCAAGGAATGAGTATGATTGGGGAGGTCATGGAAGTGGACTTTGTGGTAGGGGAAATGGTATGGGGAGAATTTATGCGAGTAAGAGTGAAGGTGGATATAACAAAGCCCCTGCTCAGGGGGAAGATGATAAATGTTGGTTTGGGGATAACAAAATGGATTAGATTCTCATATGAGCGTCTTCCAAATTTCTGCTATTGCTGCGGTCGGTTGGGCCATGTGCATAAGGAATGTGAGTTAGGGAGGTCAGCACATGGCTGAGATGAGGAATACGAGTTACCCTATGGCATATGGATGAGAGCAGATGGTTATGGAAATGGAGGTGGGGAACATCGACGGAAAGCTTTTGCCAATAAGGAGGCAGCTCCGGTGGCTACTCTGGGGACTGTTACAAATGACGATGAAGATGGCGGTACGACAAATACGCCTGTGCAATCAACGCAGGAGGAAGGAGATGATGACATGGAGGGTTCCAAAACCGTGGGGAATATTCTTGCAAAGGAGGGGGGACCAATGGAATGCAGACAGATGAGGTGGTAATGGAATGCATGGAACGTGGGCACAAAAGGACAGAAGAAGTGGTGGTTACGGAATTCAGGCAAAAAGGTGAAGGATCCATGCAGAGAGATGAGCTGTTGGTGCTAAAAAATAAATGGGTTGTAGTTGTGGGGAAGAGCCTAGGGACTATGGTGAAGAGTCCAGTAACACAAAGTATGCAAAAGCCCAATGAAAAGGAAGCCCATAAGTGGGAACGTCTGTCCCGTTTTAGCAACCCAGCTTTGACCCAGAATGTTGTTTTTATTCAGAAAGTAACGGTAAAAAAAAAAGAAAAGGACTTGGCGAGACAGAAGGAGAAGAGATAAGAGCTGTGAAGAAGAACCAATCACATGGGTGGGTGGATGAAGATTGAAGGGAGGAAAAAGTGAAGATATCGGCGGTGGCTGACGTCAGCCTCCCTGGGAGCCATGAAACTCCTCAGCTGGAATACCCGGGGGCTTGGGAACCCACGTGGCATTCGATCTCTTCGAGACCTAGTCACGAAGGAAGGACGCGATGTAGTTTTCTTACAAGAAACCATACTAAAAGCTCGTGCTATGGAGAAATGTAAGTTTAAACTTAGTTTTATTAATTGCTTAGTTGTTGATTGTGAAAGGAAAAGTGGTGGAATTGTACTATTGTGCAAAAAGATATTAAGCTTACTATTCTGAGTTACTCTAGGAATCATATTGATGCCTATATTAAAACTGAGGGGTCTCATAGAAATGGTGATGAGTGTTGGTTTATCACGGGTTTATATGGGCATCCCGATACAAAGTATAGGCATGTGGTTTAGGATTTGATTACATCTTTATATAGAAGAGAGGAGCCATGGGTAGCTTTTGGTGATTTTAACGAAATAGTTTGTCTCAATGAAAAAAGAGGTGGCAGGAGGAGGCCTGAAAAACAGATGGGGGAGTTTAGGGATATGATGAATCAATGTGCCTTAAGAGACTTAGGCTTTAAAGGGCCACAATATACTTGGTGCAATGGGAGAGAGGGGGTGCAGTGTATCAGTGAAAGACTATATCATTTTCTAGCAAACACTCATTAGAGTACCTACTTCCCACATGCTATTGTTACTCATGGTTCTGTGGCCTACTTTGATCACCTCCCTATTTGGTTAAAGTTAGAAGGGGGAGCACTGCCAAGACCAAGAAAGAGATTGTTTCTGTTTCAAGCTATGTGGGTAAGTGAAAAAGAGTGTGAAAGGATTATTGAAAACTCATGGAAGAATGATGCTGATGGGAATGATATGGAAGAGGTGATGGCTATGATTTCTAATTGCAGCCAGAAACTGGAAGTGTGGAATCGTGTCTTTTGGCAGGGTCCAGTATCAGTCAAGAAAAAGCTATGCAAAAACTTCAATACTTACAAGAAACTGGCTCCACCCATGGTGATAGAGAGGCACACTTATTAGCAAGAGCAGAGGCTCAAACCTGGCTGGAGAGGGAGGAGACCGTGTGGAGACAACGTTCAAAAGCATTGTGGTTAAAATAGTGGGACCATAATTCTAAATACTTCCACACACAAGCTTCTCATAGAAGAAGGAGAAATGGCATTAAGAGATTAAAAGATGCTAATGGTGAGTGGCAGGAATGGGAGAAAAAAGACAGGATCATTTTGGAGTATTTTCATAATATGTTCCCAACTACTGATGAGAGGGGTCAAACAGACTTCCTGGAATGTTTACATGGAAGGGTGACAGCTTTGATGAATGAAGATTTGACTAGGCCCAATACTGAAAATGAGGTTATTGAGGCATTGAAAGAGATGAACCCCTCAAAGGCCCCAGGTCTGGATGGAATGGCACCAATCTTCTTTCAGAAATATTGGCATGTAGTTGGAAAAGCTGTAACGATAGCAGTCTTAAAAGCTTTACAAACTAGTGATTTCCCTTCTGTCTTGAACCACACATTTATTACTTTGATTCCAAAGAAGAGAGTCTCTGAAAATATTGTTGATTTTAGACCAATCAGCTTATGTAATGTGGTGTATAAGCTGATCTCAAAGGTTATTGCTAATAGATTGAAGAAAATGCTGCCTGATGTTGTGTCTGATTCACAGAGTGCTTTTGTGCCGGGGCGACTTATTACTCACAACGTCCTTGTAGTCTATGAACTTATTCATTATTTAAAGCACAAAACAATAGGTAAGCAAGGGTATATGTCACTTAAACTCAATATGAGTAAAGCCTACGACCGTGTTGAGTGGAGCTTCTTAGAATATTATGGTTGCTTTGGGGTTTGAAAAGAAGTTTGTTGATATGGTTATGAAGTGTGTTACTATTGTAAGTTTTTATGTGCTGATAAATAGTGAGCCAAAATGACCTATTGTCCCTAGTAGAGGTTTGAGGCAAGGAGACCCCATTTCTCCTTACCTCTTTTTATTATGCACAGAAGAGCTAATTGCCTTACTACAAAAGGCTGAGAGAAAGCAAGTGCTCAAGGGGATTAAAGTTTGTAGAAGGGCTCCTCAAGTTAACCATCTGCTGTTTGCAGATGACAGTGTAATTTTCTGCAAAGCAAATGTTGAAGAAAACAGAACTGTTCAAAGGATTCTTAATATCTATGAGAAGGCATCGGGTCATAAGATAAACAAAGAGAAAACAACTATGGTTTTCTCAAATAATGTGTCAGATGCAGTAAAGGAGGAAATTCTGCAGGTTTGGGGGATTACTGAGGTTCAACAGTTTGAGAAGTACTTAGGCCTTCCTCCCTTGGTAGGTCGATAAAAAACAAGGGTTTTTTTTTAGATAAAGCAGAAATTTTGGAATAAATTGCAAAACTGGAAAGACCAACTTCTATCTCAAGGGGCAAGGAAATTTTGATAAAAGCTGTAGCTCTCTCAATTCCAACTTACTCGATGAGCTGCTTCCTATTACCTGGAACCTTATGTAAAGAGCTGGAATCCATGATGGCGAAGTTTTGGTGGGGTCAAGAGAAGGATGAAAGGAGAATACATTGGCTTAGTTGAGGAAAATTGTGTGAACCTAAAGCTAGAGGTGGGCTGGGTTTCAAGGATTTGCAATCCTTTAACATGGCTCTTCTTGCCAAGCAGGGTTGGAGGATCCTACTGGTAGAAAACTCACTGATCTATAGGATATACAAGGCAAAGTACTTTCCACAGAGTACTTTCTTTGATTCTAGGTTAGGTCACAACCCTTCATTTACCTTGGAGAGGGATATGGACAGCTAAGAAATGGTTATGGAAAGGATGAAGGTGGAGGATTGGTGATGGCAAAACTGCTAAGTTGTGGTCTGAAAGCTGAGTTCTAGGGCATCCAAACCTTTCAAGGGGTGATGGTGCAGTAAGGCCAGAGGAGGATATGGAGACAGTGGACAGTCTATTTGGAAATATAGGAAATGCTGGTTCAAGATGGTGGAATGTAGAGAAGATTCGAGCCCTCTTCAATCCAAATGTAGCCGCTAATATTTTAAAAATTGTAATAGCCCCTAGAGATCAACCAGATAGGTGGGTATGGGCACACGAAAGGAGTGGAAATTCTAGTGTTATAAGTGCTTACAAACTCATTAAAAGGCAATTGCAAGAAAATTCATATGAATGCTCTTCAGCTAGCAGAGGGCAGTCTTTGTGGAGGGCCCTGTGGAAGGTGAAGATACCTCATAATGTTCAGGTATTTGCTTGGAGGGCGTGTAAAGACAGGCTCCCAACTCTGTCAAATTTGAAGAAAAAGAATGTGCCAACAGAGGATGTATGTTGTTTCTACAAAATAGGTACTGAAACCCTTCCTCGTGCTTTATTTTACTGCACTCAAATTAGACCTTACTGGTGTAGTTTATTGCCTATGGTGGGAGTGGTAGGCAATGAATTGTCAGTTATGGATGTGGCAACAAAGATACATGAGGGTGGTAGGGATGATGATCTAGCTGTACTCTTCCTGGTAGCATAGGTTTTCTGGTTTAGGAGGAACAAGTTGGTATATGAGAAAATCTGTATGGAGCCGTGACAAGTAGTTGCATGCTTTATCCTTGAAAAAGGAGTTTTGTGCTATGCAATCTGTGCTGAGTAGTGAGTTAAAGAGTTTCTGCAGTTGGAAGCCTCCTGAATCTAGTTTTCTAAAATTAAATGTGGATGGGGCTATGTTTAGTGATTTACATAGAGCTGGTGTTGGGTGGGTGTTAAGAGATGATAAAGGAGATGTAATTATGGCGGCTAGAAAGGCAGAAAATGAGGTGGCAGATCTTGAGGATATTGAACTCTTAACTATTTTCAGAGGCCTTTAACTTTGTGCGAATAAGGGAATTCAAAAGATTATAATTGAAAGTGACTGCTTGCTATTGATTCAAGACCTTCAAAAGGAAGTTGGCTTGTCTTCTATGCGTAGTATTTGTTCTTAGAAACAAAGAAATTGTTATCTTTGTTTACTGAATCTAAATTTCTGCATGTTGGTAGGTTAGGAAATGAGGTTGCTCATAGACTACCTCGACATGCTTGGAATGTTGACTCACTTGATATGTGGGGGTAGTTTCTTATTTGAGGTTGGTTTCCCCACAAAAACAGAAGGTACTACTCCAAAGCAGTTCTGACTGAATCCAAATATGGTCCTTGGTACCATCTAAACTTCCTTGAATTTACTTTAAATGATTATGATTTTCATACAGAAAGTCTAATAAAATAATATGTGTAGTCTTAGACTGTGAAAGCCTCCTACACTCTTTTAAAAAAATAGATAAATCTGAAACTCGCATGAAAAAATTACTTTTTAATAATGAACTCTACCTTTTTTCAAATGTAAAATACGAAATTTGTACATCCTAAAATTGTAACTCATTAGTCATTATCTTTTCGTATATATTCGTAAAACACATACAACAAAATAAAAACAAAGAAAGTGACAAGAAAAATTGGTGGGTGATTCCGCAACCTACTCAGTCCAGGTTTTATTTTGGGTTTGATGGGCATTCTTTATGATAATTTTCTATTCTCAATACAAGAAAAAAGGTCTATTGCGGCGATTTTTTGGCCGCTGGAAATAATATTGCCGCAATAAGCAATCTTTCACTGCGATTTTCTGCTTCGACGCTGCTTCAAAGGGGTTCGATTTTAATTTTATCTTTTGCAGCGAATTTAAAGTTTTTGCAACGAAATTTATTCGCCGCAAATTTATTTGATTTTATGCTGCGATTTTTAAGATAATTGTGGCGAATTTAACCGCCGCAAAAAGGTAAAACCTTATGGCGTCGCACAATTTCGCTGCAATAGTGATTTTAGGTCCTCGGCGCCAACACCCCAGAAAATGTTTAACATTTCCCCCCAAATCCCAATTTCACATTCGCCGTCCCCAACTTTCATCTTCTCCATTTCTCTCTAGCTACAGATTACTCACCGCCCACACAAAATTTCCTCTAATCAACTTCCACCGAATGAAACCACTAACATCAGCACTGCTCCAGTCCAGTGATTCTCGCGTAAGCAATGTACGCGACTCCGCCCCATCGAAAACCCACTAATCGGCATCTTCGTCAGTTTATGCGGAGTCGACACCAGTGAAAAAAGTCCCATTTTTTTCACTCTAAGGCTTTGTTCTTCATCATCGTCGGCCCTTTTCCGAGGCAAAGTGGGTTGGAGTCGATTTTCCGTCCCATTCATCTCCTGATCCACTCAGCTGGAGTCGATTTCCCAAGGTAATTTACTCTGTTCTAGCTCTTCATGGTTCTTAACGAAATCGTTTGGGTAAATTAGAAATGGGGTTGTTTTGCTATAATATTTATGCTTAGGTTTTCCTTTTGCACACACATTTGACAATCCCGAGCGGGAACAAGTGTTTGGGTTTCTTCGACTCTGGCAAACTTCATTCCGAGTGCCTGGTTTACGGGCAGAACAAATTAAACCCAATGAAGTTGTTTTTTTAGTTATTAAAGCAGCATTAACATCTTATGCCTGCACACACACACACACAAGACCTAATCATAAAGTTGTATCTGTTGCTTCATATAAGTAAAATGGAAGAGGCAAAGTCATTCAGAAACACATGGTGCTAGATTTTAGGGTGAAAAAAAAGAAGAGAAAAGATAAACAAAGAACAAGGAGATAGCTAAGATTATCTTGGGTGTGTACCAAATCAACAAACTAATTACAAATATCCTTAAAGCTTTGTGGAGTTGTATTGAAGATGCTAGAGACATGAATTCCTTATTGGCTTCCACAATCTCCTTAATTAGTATATATAGGCAATGTGCAACCCTAGTAATAATAATGTTATTATTTTAGTGCTATTATTGTTATCTTTTTCAGAAAGATGGCTGCAAGAAAACTCCACTTCTGCTAGTAATTATATTGGCAGAAAACCCTTTAGGAACACTTATAGAGATTCTATAAGTGGACTAGTTCTAGCCTCCCCAAGTCATCAACATCTAGGGGAGAGTTAAAAAGTCTTAATTATTAAGCATCATGTAAAACATGAAGGCCGGTTTGATAATTGCATGTGTTGACTAGACTCTTTAACCAAAGGTCGACAAGTTTGCCATCATGTTCCAGCCGTTGGATGATCTAAAGGACACTTGCTATGTAATAATGCTAGCATATTGCATCCAATCTATATGTCCATTTTATGACAAGTAAGTGTCCCCAACCATTATATATAGTTTGGTGTGGCAATATTGACCCACTAGAAACTGTCAAAACTCGTGGTTTTGCCTGCCAATTCTAGTGCAAAGAAATTAAAATCACTTTAAGTATAGAGCATAAATGTGGGAAGGTATATATATATATATATATATATATATATATATATATATATATACCTATATATATACCTATATATATATATATAGAAGGAGAAAAAAGATAGGAAAGAGAATTTGAATTTGAACTTAGATTAATGGTCCATTAGTGTATTGTAAAAATAAATAGATCGAACACTAACTTTTTTAGAAAAGTATAAAAACAGCCACACAAATCTACTAGAAAATGATATATAAAACTCCCTTATAGATAAATGTGACATAATTCTTGTCATTTGGGAGTTTTTCATTTTCATTTTCATTTTCATCGATCTTTAATCATATATGGGTGTTTGATTTCATGTAATATTCTGCGGATGTCCTAAATGTCTTGTATGAACTTTAGGACATCCGCAAGACTGAGATAAATAAATACATAAAAATATACATGGTTCATACAACATTTATTTTGCTAGCTGTCTGTATGAATTACTGATCAAACAACATTATGTGTTAAAAAAATGAGTTAGGCATCATATAATATGTTTTTATATCTCCTGCTTTAAACATTTTTAACTTCGTACATAAATACTCTTAAATATATAGAAATATGAAAATTAAAATATTCTAAGCATGCAAATTGATCATCATCAAAACTGACTACTCTAACAGCTTTTTGGAGGATTTGTAGATGCATGCATATAATCTAGAGATCAATTTGGTGGACTTTAGAGTTAAAGCTGATGTGTTGTTAGTGGAAGGAAGTCTAGAGATCAAATTACAACCTTATGTGTTCTCTTTTGCAGATACCATGCTCCACATAAGGAAGTCTATGAGTGGTTCAATAGGATAAGGAAGTCTATGAGTGGTTTGCCAAGCAGTAGGTATGATCACATGAAACTGTTGGAGAACAATTGCCACTCAAAGAACACAGACAAGTAGGTTTTTTTGTTTTAGTGTTATTTATTGATTTTCATTTTACTTGTTCATGTCCATATAGCCTAGTTGTTTTGGAGATGGGCGCAAGTGATGATTCTGGCATTTTGGATATAAATTATTTTGGGTCTGGGTTTAAGTCGATCAATCAAGCTTGGTTAGTGACCTGCGATGGAGGGAAAAGTCAGGAAATTATCATTGTTCTTTCAAAGTCTTCCTAACCCAGTGTGTTGATAGTTCCCACAAAATTCTTAGGTGATTCTTTTGTTTTTCATGTTAAATTTTCAATAAAAATGGCTAGGACTATCAAATAAATAAGAAGTTTAAATTTCGAACATTTAACCTTAAACACTTATATTCAGTTAAGTGTTCTTTAACTGAGTGAGAAATATTTATGTAGTAATGTTCAATATTATTCAATGGTTAGTCTTTATGAGATTCATTGATAGTTTTTGCCATTATGAACAAAAACCTTAACTTTTTTTAAAACCAAATAGGCCTTAAACTGGACATAACTTCAAACATTTGATTCCACATAGCGGTTCTGCTCAGATTGTCGAGAATGTATTCTCGACACGCTGTTTTTGCAATTTCAGAAAGATCAGTTCTTATTTCTTTGTCATCATTTATTTTTTACACAATCTGTATCTTCAATATATTTTACACAATCTATTAAGAAGGCACATACTTTGTTGGTAATCTTCAATTCTTCTATGGTTAGGGTTAATGCTTATTCATTCCGTTAGGAGCAGCTATCTAAGGTTTGAGAATATATTTTTTTCTTGCCTATATTAAGTAGTAGAATGACGAGTATACTTATTTCTTCTAGTAGGTTAAGTGCTCACCGATTATTAAAATAATTTCATGCCTTGTTGTAATTCTCATAGGAAATTGTTGCTTGGATATATACTTGGCATCGTCCACTGAAATTGGAAACCAAATTGCTGAACTTGCCGTTCTCCTTATGGTTAGTTAGCAGGTGAGTTATTTGAATACTTGGGCACTGTTATATGAATTTAAATACTCTTAGGTTGGAGTGCCATTTGGAGATGTTGTTGTGTTGCTACATGTCATGCATATTGAATATCGTTTATGATTGGGCACATTCTTGTCAGAGCATCCATGCATGATTGTTTAGCTAGAATGGGTTGTTCAATATTGATGGGTGTGGTTCAGATTTGGCTTGATTTACTTGGATGTTTTATGAGAAAAGCTTACTTGGAATCTCCTAGCTTGAAATCTGATAGTTTAAAAAGAGGTCCACCTAGTGTTTTAAAATAATCAGATTTACTACGATGCTTATTTTTTCAATTATACACAGGCTAATTGATTTAGTAAGACATATGCAAGTTTTTCTTCATGCATATTTTATGATCTAATGACACACGAAGTGGTGTGATGTTACATTTCATTTCATTCAAGTGATGATGATATCTCATTAAATTCACTCCCCCTTCTTATTTACTAAATAAGAACTAACGTGACCGTTAGAAATGAGTGTAGCAGATCACACTAGAAGATCAATTCTGGCTATAATTCAGTTTTTTCTTGGTATCAGAATTTAATTAAACTTCATACAGATAAGATGTTTCCTCTTGGCTTGATCTGTGTACAATGGAAGAGATTTTAGACCCTATATTATATACTGCATTTTGATGATAGATGCTGCTACATGTAATGATGAAGGCTTAGGAAGGTTAATTTGCCATTATATTGATGCTTGTTCGGTTTCTTACCAAATAAATCACATATTCTTTGCATTTCTGTTCATTAAATTTTGTTCCTTTCATACAACGAAAATCTGGGTGGAGAGAGATATCTCAGCCACCAAAGTAGTCTCCTAAACACCCTATAAAAAATTTAAAAAAAAAAATCTGCCCAATGGCAGAGAAACAAAACCATCTACAACACAATGCGCACAACCAAAAAAATTGAGATACATCATCACCGCCCCTTTCAACTATATAAAAAAAATTTACAATTTGAATGCCAAAATAAATGAATGAAAAAATAATTTCACGTGGGGGCACCAAAATAGGATAAAATAAAAGAGAGACAATGAAAGAAAATGATAAAGGATTTACAACCACCACTGCAATGACCAGAGAAACTAAATGTGCACCTACTATGATGAAACACAACAAAAGTATGCTTGAGCTTCTTTAGCCTTACTCGAGTAAAAATTGGAAGGCTGGGTTCTCAAGAAGTTCATCTGATGGTTTGACATCTGAGAAATCCTTCTCTAGCAATGAAGTCGAGAGGTCATCAACCGAGAAGGGGATGCTGTATTCAGATGAGATGTGTGGATTAGTTAATATTCAAAATGGTAATTTTTAATATTGCTTCATTTGTTCTAACTGAAAAGATCAATCTTTTAAACAATAATATTACTGTGGAAGGAAGAAAGTACCATAATGGTATCTATGGCATCCTTCTATAAAAAAATGTGAAATGATTATAGATAAATGAAACATCTAAAATAAGAAACTAAAAGTTAAAACAAAAACAGGAAACAAGTTGGCCAAACACAGCTGCACTTTGATCTGTAGTGGGAATCAACCCATGATTTTTAGAATAAGATTCCCACTACAGATCAAAGTGCAGCTGTGTTTGGCCCTTTATCTTGGGTTGATTCTGGTGTCCCCTATCTGTAAAGCACCATCATGGACTAAGTGGCTCTACAATAAGGTTCTAATCACTAGAACACTATCAAATGTGCTTGTGAATTTCTGGGAAATATTATGGGGCAGCAGACACGGTACATAGCTAATTAAGATGTAAGTAAGTGATGCAATGAAGGCACCATTTTTTGGAGCTATCAATTATCATCACTAAATTTAGCAAATGGATTAATTGAAAATTTTATGGTATCTTTAAGGTTTCATTTGAGTACAGACCAAGGGTCCTAAAACATACATATGCTTCAGACAAAAAAAGAGAGAGAGAGAGAGAGAGGAAAAGATGGAATTTTTCCGGCGCAATTTTATATATGTAAGATGTGACTGGTATAGAACAAATTGAGCCCCAGCCTTTTAAGCTCTCAAGATTTGTGAGTTAATGGATTCAAGATTAATATATGTGATCAATATATATATATGAAGTAATTATTTCTGCATCATCTTAATCTCTATTGTTAATTAAATATAAAGAAAGTACTAAACGAATTAAGAGAACTCTAATAAGTTTGAAGAGCAATTCATACTCAGATGAAAAAGATAATATTTAACCAGGCCAGCATGATCAGTTGCATGCGGTCCTGATCTTTTAAAATTTGTATATATGTTAATTTGGAAATTTTACTGTTTTAACTTACAGTTATTGAAGTTTGTGAGAGGCTTTCAACAATGGGAATAGCAGTTAACCTAGTGACCTACTTGATTGGAACAATGCATCTGCCTAGTTCCACTTCCGCCGATATAGTTACCGACTTTCTGGGTACATGCTTTCTTCTGTGTTTGCTTGGAGGCTTTCTTGCCGATTCTTTCCTAGGCAGATACAAGACCATCGCCATTTTTGTTGCAATACAAGTTCTGGTATGTAAGTTTATGTCTAATAATATGAAGTACCATATCTATATATTCGATTGCACTAGTACTAATTTATATTTCTGTTCTAAGTTTCCTCATCATTAATTGCCAGCTCCAAGTTTCAAGATCATAATTAATCCGCGCGTGTGTAGGTGTGCCGAAACATACATATGCTTCAGACAAAAAAAAAAAGAGAGAGAGAGAGGAAAAGATGGAAGAAGATATTATCAAACCAGACTGATTCATTAGAAAAAAAAAATCAAGTAATTAATCAGAGAATCATAGCCACCTGATGTGATGTCTAAATCTTTATCTAAAAAAGTTGGTCCAACGTATAGATACCAATTTTATAATTAGAGTGATGCTAAGTTGTGGACCCAATTTGGACAGTGCAGGAGAATCAATACCAGTGTTTGTAATTATGATAAGGACCCCATATATGGTTTCACTTCAACAGAGTATTTAACTATTGCTCCACTTGTTTTCATCAAATGCATATCAACATATGCTCTATGCTCACCTTGATCAGCAATGCAGACCGAGATCTCTAGATGTGTAATATTTCATGTGTATGGTTATAGATCATCGTCCTCAACTTCTCATCTTTGTGGTCTGTATTCAACCATTATTGTACTGGCTATTGTCTGGATTTTAGCTCATAATCTAAGGTAAAACCTTAACTAGATAATTACTTGTTAATTTAAGTTTTAACATCGCTCTCTATGTTCTCAAAATTTCTTCATTTGGAACACATGCATGAGAAACAACAGATCAGCAGTTGACAGGAAAAGAAAAAATTAAATAATTTTCAAATTAATTTGGTGGACGATTGTTTCACTAATCTATATATATTGTCTTCCTCACATAAAATGCATCATAGAATTGTGTGCACCTTTATCTTAATCATGTATATATGTATTGTGTGTATCTCTCATAGGAACACACTAGAATCCGTAGTGCAGCACCAGACCAAATGATTAGAGTTGTAAAACAAAACTTTATTCTATAAGTGAGTGATGCAATGAAGGCACCATTAGATATCAGCATCCAGAGTGAAGCCTGAGATGAGTACTAATGAACTTTTGTACAAACATAGTGGGTAATTTAGAAACCTGTCGTTGCAACTGTGCTATTTGAAACCTTCATCAGTTTAAAATTCCTATCTATACGGCCTTTTCAGTTTGTTTATGGTTCCCCTAGCCTAATTGTTTTTTTCTTATTCGCTGGACAGGATTACTAATTGTGGCTTGTTCGAGTACTATAATGACAAGAATTATGCTGAAGTTTATGCACATAAAAGCAGGTAATTTCTTAATTGAAGTTTGTGTATAAAACTAAAGTGTCAAAACAGATATATATTTGGTGAAGGTGAAATCTTTTGTTATGGAAACAAGATTCAATTGTCTTGATATTCACATATAATATTCTTAAGGCTTTTATATATGTGTTAGGAGTTTATTTTTGTAGAATATGGATTTGATCTTGATGAAATAATTTTTATACATCCTAGCATTAGTTTAGGACCCATCAGGTCAATAAGTTTAGGTGGTTTCTCTTCACCCAATGAGACATGGTAGGAGTAAAGCTGGAATTTCTCATACTGTGGTGGTCATGTATCATGATTGAGTAGAACTCGTTGGTAGTATTTGAGGAGAGTCATTGTTTTTTATTCTTGCCAGGCTTGCTAAGTTGTATGCTGGAAATTCAATTGATCATTATGCACATAAAAGCAGGTAAATTCTTAATATCAGATTGTGTATAAATCTGTCTTCTTGTTGCCTTTTTTTGCCTCATCAACCAATATATTTGGCTTTGATAAAAGTGGCAAAAGAAGTGGAGGGGTAGTGGGACTGGTGGATGGTTTGGCATGGGATCATTAGTGAATGGTTGTACTTTTTTATATAAGACCGAACATGTTTCTATGGGTGTTGGATATTGGAAGTGTTGGGATAATCTGTTGTTCGCTGGCTTAGTGACATGCTTTCGTAGATTGCATTATGTTGGTTTAAACAAATAGAATGTTTTGTTATTTATAACTAGTCCTTTATATATAATTGTTATAATGGTATGTATTGATGCATTTTATTTCCTTATTGTCAGATTGGTGTTTGTTGAGATGGAAATATCAAAGCTTGTGGCCGCCAAGTATAAGGGCATTGATGCAATCTTATAAGCCATGATTCTGCCCACCCCTCATGCCCAGGTCCCATTTTGCTACTTTACAGCGACTAGATATAATTTATAAAGATAAAGAAGCAACACAGTTGACATATTTGAACAATGTATTCTCAATATTTAGTAATTAAGGCGTAAGTTTTGGGTTCCGAATGGTCCACCCCAGTGTATAGCCCATAACTACATTAATGTGAATTCCCCACCTGAATGGATGAATTGAATGTCATTAATTTATTATCTTAGATGGAAATAGTGCTCAAAGATTTGGAAATTAGGTTCATATGCGATTCTCAAGGCATATATAATGAAAGTTCAATATTTTCCTTTATGTTTCATGTTTCTAATTATTTAATATCATAAGGCATGGGTTTAATATGACAATATTATTTTAGAAGTCAACATTAAGTGCAGTTTATGTGGTTAACAATATATTTAGCTTCTTATTTCAGGTCAGTCAAACAAATATTAATTAAAATTGATTTTTAAGTAATATTGTTTGACTGACCTGAAATAATAAGAAAAATAGTGTTAATTACATAAACTGTAAGTGTGAAAATGAAATCTAACAAACGTATCTAGGCGAAGCGCGGAAAAAAAAATTAAAAAAGAGCATTTGCGGCAAATATTCAACGCCGAGAAAGTGCATATGAATGAACTAAACAGCGGCGAATCAATTAATCGATGTAAAACCTTCTTATTGCGGCGACTCTTATGTGCCGCAACAGCGAGACTTATGGTAGGATATCTATAGCGGCGACATTTTCAAATCGTTCCAATTAGCCTTTTGCGGCGATATTTTAACTTTTGCAGCAAATTTACCTCCGTTGAAATTAGACTAATTTCGAGGAAAACAAGGTTCACAGCAAATGAGACTTGACTTTTGCAGCGAACACGTAAATATTTCCGGCCAAAAAATTAGCCGCAAATAGATACGATTGCGGCGACAGAATGATATCGCTGCCAATAATAACTAGTTTTGCGGCGACTAATTGGTTAATAGCGACGGCATCTTTCGTCGCTATTAAGTTTTCGCGGCGATTATGTTGGAACCTGGAACCTTTTTCCCGGCGCAATTTTATATCCTTTGTGGTGACAATTAATCGCCGGAAATGGTATCAGTTACGGCGATTTTTCTAAGTCGCCGAGATTGAACGAAAATGGCTTTAGGATTGTGGCGATCGTGCGGCGATTGATAGATCGCCGCATCTAAGCTAGAGCAGCGATTATAAAGATCATTTTCGGCGAATTTGAGCGCTGGGAAAGCCCAATTTTCTTGTAGTGTCTCATAAAAAAAATTGCTCTTCATTTTTATTTGAGATTGATAGTATTACTTTAATTTAAAAATACTTTAATATTTTAGTTAATATATTTAAAAAAAATAATTAAATTATCAAGTGAAATGAACAAAGATCTTTACATATTAAAAAGATATTATTTATCCTAGTAGACATGAAGACAGTATAGATGTCTCTAACTTTAGAGGTTGGAATTCGGGCGACAACATTATTCATTGAATAATGTTAGTATGCTTCCTTATTTTGACCGTTCATATATTTAATTTTTTTTTACTTTTTTCTGATTGATTAAGGAAATGACTATTAGTATATTGGTATTTTTTTTTATTTATTTAAAAATGTTTAAAGATGTTAAAAAAATATGAAAAATTAAAAAAAATAGATTTTGCCTAGGGGGCATGCCAAGCGGTCAATGCTGGATGGCACCATAGCAGTACTCTTATTCATTATATAAGGCTGGATAATTATCTTCAAAAAATAATATAATAAAATTCTCAAAAGTTTTATTTAAGAAATAACCACATATTGATATTCTTTTTCTAGGTTATTATATGGTATATTCTAATTAAGGTTAAATAATATTTTAATCCATGTACTTTGTTCTTTAGACGTATGAATCCCTTAACTTTAATTTTTAATTTTATCCCAAACAATTAACTTTAATCCAAAGGCCTGTGGCCTGATTGGCATAAATCTCAAATCTCCAAAATGGAGGTCTTGGGTTCGAAACCAATATTTTGAATACCGTTTCGATCAAGGCATTGAAACGAGATATTTCGGTACTAGTACTGTTTTGGATACCGTTTCAGAATAGTATATATATGAATAAATTATATATGTACACATATATAAATTATATTCTAAAATAATAGTCTATAAATGAATAAATTATATATAAATATAAATCAAAAATATTCTGGTTTGAATTGGGAGTAAAAAAATGAGTTTGCAGTTTGAAGAAATGAAAAAAAAAAAAAAAGTAAAGGCCAAAATATCGGTCGGTACGGATTAAAATGGTCAAAATTTTGATCGGTACGAAACTATATCCTTCTCTATACCGATTACGCCATAAAAACAGTATATTTCAACCGTACCAACCGGTACGGTATGAAATTCAAAACTTTGTTCGAAACCCCTCCCCAAATGTATAAAAAAAAAACTATAACCATCGATCCCTCCATTAACAAACAGCTACAAATCAGTTAAAATGCCATGTTATCACCATTAAGGGTATACCAAGTGTCATATCAAAATAATTATAATAAAATCGATCCATCTATTAACATACCGTTATAAATCTATTTCATGTTATCACCATTGAAGGTCTGCCAAGTGTCATCTAAAAAATTAAAAATAATAAAATTAAAAACAAAACTTACGTGAATAGTACCTGGGAGAACCTAGGTGTAACAGGAGGGGCAAATCATCCCTAGGCCTATATTTCAAAAAGATTAATTAATAATATAATTGGAATTCCATTAAAACTATTATAAAGAACAATAACTTCTTATTTTTAAATAATGTGAGATATTATATACTACCTACCTTTATCACTCAATATAAAGTATCAGAAGCTCCGAAGGTGCAACCTAGGTCGTGCTATTGAGGTCCACCTAGGCACTATTCAATTTTGACGGATTTATAGTAGTTTTATTAATGAAAGAAGTGATTTGATCCGAACTATAAAATTAAAATTAAAGTTAAAAAAATCAGTCGATCTAAAGAGCAAAACACATACTAAAATGGTATTTAACATAATATTCTACCACCAAACGGATCCCATGATTTTTTTTTCATTAAATTCTATTATTGAATTTCAGATTTGATGGGCTTTCTTTATATAATTTTCTTTAGTATATTTTTGTGTGTCAACATGTCTAACAATTGTTAGAAATATAGTCCACAAATTTTACAAGTTAAAATGAATAGAGCTGCTAGGGAGCAACCCCTATTTACATAGGCGACACCGGCCAGCATGTGGATGAGATTGATTAAATCATTTGCTGGTATAAATCATCATGGTTAGTCTGTACTTCTTGGTACTGGATTAATATCTAGCAAAAGATACATAAACATTTGTGTGATTATTTCAAACATGGTTGAAGTATATGACTGGTAGAGCTCCATTTGCAATCATAACAGACCAAGATCGTGCCATCAAAGGTGCAATTGCAATTGTTTTTCTATAAACTAGACATGGATATTGTCTATGAGATGAATAAACTCCTGAAGAAGCTTGGCTCACACACAATGTATAATTGTGGGTTGAAATCATCCATTTAGCGCTGTATTTACGTCTCCCAAACATTTGGAGAGTTTGAAGATATTTGGGAAAGGTTAATTCATGCATGCAAACATAAGGAAAATGCATGGTTTAGTGACTTATACAATGAGCGACTTTGGGAACTGATTTTTTTGAAAGATGTGTTCTAGGCTGAGATGAGCACCACACATAGAAGCGAAAGCATGAGCACATTTTTTTATAGGTTTGTGCATTTGGGTACCATATTGAAGAATTTCTCGACCAATTTAATAATGTTTTTGGGAAGAAAGTTGAGAATGAACAATTTGTCGACTTCAGCTCGTGAAACGCCACAATACCACGTGTTTCATTTTTTGCCATAGAAAAACAATTTCAAAGTGTGTACACAAATGCTAAAATCAATGAGGTACAATGTGGAATAATGAGAATGATATAGTGTAATTGTTGACTTGTTAAAATAGAGGGTGCAATCTTCACATACGAGGTTTCAAACACTTTGCAAATTGAGCACTTTATTAAAGAATTCAAATTCTCTGTTTGCCTCAATATGAGGACCTCGAAGTGAAATGTAAGTGTGCGTGTTTTGAGACTCGGGGAATTTTGTGTAGACATGGCTTTGCTGTGTTTAGACTCCATAAGAGCAATTCATCCTTATCGTCAAAGTACATTCTAGACCGTTGGAGAAAGCACACGAAGCGCAAATACACTCTCAGCAAGAATAGTTATGATGATTTGCATGACAATCCCGATGCACGGAGGCATGAATACATGAGGAGCTTGTTTTTGAAGTATCACCAAATTTATCAACAAGTGAAGATCATTACTTGGACATAGTGGAATATTTGCTTGAGGTAAAACAGATCATACGTGACTTGAGGCCTTCAATTCATAGGGATAGAACGGACGCTCATGCAGCCAAGGGTAAGAATTAGTCCAAATGTTGTAAGAGGCAAATGGAGGCCACAAAAAGCACGAAGAGTTTCCAAGGTTGTAAAAAGATTGTAGTCAAAGAAGGAACGAATTGTGGACGAGCATTGGTAGTGGCTTCTCCATCTTCATCTTCATCTTTAAATTTAAAGAATGTGTCTTTAAATTCATCTACATTGACTTATGCATCTCTAAATTTTTGCATAGCTATAAATATGAAGAAGCACTATTCATTTTTCAAACATTATTTTACTATTTTTTTTCTCTCTTCTACCCATTAAAATCAACTTTGTAGAATTTATATTAAGATGATTTTGATACATAAAATTTGTATTAATTTGATAATACAAAGTGGATGTTAATTGTAAAATATATATAAAAATAATAATTTTAGAAAACAAATAAAAAATTAGAAAAAAAAATAATATTTTATTATTATTTAGTTCAAAGATACATAAACCAATGTGAGAGTTTTTTTTTATATGCAAAATCATTCTTCAAAAAGGATGATTTTACATATGAAGATGCATAAACCACCGATGCTCATAGTTAAAAGGAGAAGAAAACAACAGATTTAACTCTCTCTACTATATTTTTATTTATTTTTACTAATGCTTATTGCCATGTGTAAGCTTTGATTTACTAACGAAATGAATGCTTTTGTGCTAATGCTTATTGCTATTCGTGCTAGCAGACTTGCATAGCAAGTGAATCACATACTAGTGAGGCCCCAAATGATATGCAGCATGGGCACATAATGCAAAGGACTCTAGCTCTAAAGAGTAATGCTACATACAGTCGTAGAATGCACAAACGCCGTGCAGTCGCTTTGAAAAAAAGTGGAGTCTACTATTAAAAAAATAATTTCTTTTCATGTGGGTTATATATTTATTCACTTTTTTCAAAACGACTGCACGGCGCTTACATAATCACGACTGCAAGTATCATTTCTCAGCTCTAAAACCCCTATAGAGATGTATATCTTTATTTGGTTGATTCCACAAGGTTAATAAGAAAATAGTTTCACACATTGATCCTTTTTAGAAAGAGAAAGATATAATAATTTCATTGAAACAAGATGAGTTTTCAATTGTTTTTGTCACTGCCACATGAAGATCAAATGCAAAACTGAAACTGAGAATTCAACATTCATATAGTCCTGTTATGTTTACAACCAAGCATTCTCAAGTACAAAATATCCCTACTTCTCAACTAAGTTGCTCACATCATCTTTTATATTTATTGACCATAGTGACTGTAGTTACAAAGCCTATATTATGGCAGAAGGCCCTTTTGAGAGAGGGTCCTAGTATTGCCAAAAGTAGTTGATAATGACTACCATAATCAATCCCTAGCTAGTATATGCACAAATTAAAGCAAGCCATGAACACTTCTTCTCCACCCATTGCCTTCTAATCTCATCTTGCTAATTTTGTATCTCATTTGACATTATTTCTAGAAGTTCATTTTCTGTCTTCTTAACTTCAAACTCTCTTTTGAAGACTTCATCTTCCATTTTCTGAACCTGAAACTCCATTTTCAAGAATTCATCCTCCATTTTCTAAACTTGAAACTCTCATTTCAAGACTTCATCCTCCCTTTTGTGAGCTTCATTCAATCTTTTTGAAAGTTCATTTTGTCTTTCTTTATAATCATTTGCCATATAAAGAAATGGCATTTGGGATGCCCCTGAAAATAAAAGGCCTCTTAGTATAAGAAACAGTTAAACTATTTATATATTTTGTTTAACAGAATTTAAGGTTACCATCTTATATATCTCGGACCACCATCTAATTGTCGTCGGGTTTTCTTGTTTGTGAAGTCTGTAGTGATGCTCTCAAACTGCCCCTTTGGGTTTGACAGTCATCAAGCATAGCTAGAATTTTCATGTGTACAAGTTACACCCTCTTTCATATAAAAGAACATTTAGATATCCAGAAAAATTGAAGAGGTTGAAATAACTGATATCAACTAAACCAAACCAAATGGACTAGAAAATATAATATATGAGGGATGACATCTAATAGAAGGCACCAATAATCACCATAATGCAGTATTAGGAGCCAAAACTACAAGGATGAAACACATTGAAAAATAATTTAATCTCTTTCAAATTCAATTAAATGACAATTTATACTTCCCCACAGTTTTAAAGCCAATCTATTGTAATCATTTCAACAAATAGGTCTATGATTTCAAATGATATTTAAGGGCTTGTTTGGACACTTAGAATATCTCATAATATCTGTAAATATATTATAGTGAAATAATTTATGAATAGTGGTGAAATGATTAGAATTAAAATGTTTTATTGGATTTTGGAAAATGAGAGAAAAAAATTGAAGAAAAATATTATAAAATTAAAAAAGATTTAAATATAGTTTTTTAATATTATTTTTTATTTGAACTATGAAAAAGTTGTATTATTTTTTTGTGTTTTGTTTTGGAGTTTGGGGAAGTTGTAATGATTAGGTAATAATTAGATGAAAAAGTTAAAAATATGAAATTGAAAAATGTTTTGTATTTGAGTAATGTTTGAGAATGAAATATCTGAGAATAGATGAGAATACTTGTGTTCTCAGACTAACCCTAAGACTGCATACTTAGGGATCATTTAGATATTAATAATATCTTAGATTAGTTGTGAATAATAGTTAAATGGTTTGTAAATAGTAGTGAAATAGTTTGAATGAAGAGATTTTATTAGGTTTTGAGAAAGAAAGAAGAAAAAGTTGAATAAAAATATTATAAAGTTAAAAAATTGTTTAAACATAATTTTTGTTTAGAAGTTAGGAAAAGTTTTATAGGGTTTTGTGTTTTGTTTGAAAATTTGGAAAAGTTGTAATGATTAGGTAATGATTAGATATAAAAATTGAAGATTTAGATTTTTTTAAAGTGTTTGATGTTTGGAAATGAAATATCTGAGAATATCCAAGAATATCTAATACATGAGAACAATTTTGTTCCCAAACAGGTCATTACTGCAAACCACAGATAGTCAATATCGATGATACTTATCAAGCAACTAACAAGGAACAGCATCAATACTAGTTCTACCTTCTAGTTCTTGGAGTCTTTAACACTCTTAACACTTCCATGTTCATGTGATATATTTCTCAATTTACCAAACAATAATATTCCATTTCTTAACTGTTAATTTAACAAAAGTACATGAATAAGAATAATATCTTGATGCCAATAATATATATTGTTTTGGAGAAAACTCAAGAAGATGCCTCAATTCTTAATTAGGATTAAACATGGTTTAAACACTCAACCTTTAAAGACCAATTTTAATGTTGAAAAAAAAAATTGGATTGAGCAATTGTAATTTTGGTCTATTAACAAAACCCTTGCAGCAGCTTAAATAGAGGACGATTACTAGTTCAAACAAACTCCAAAATACGTCTACAACCCTAAAACTCAAACTATCAAAATCAACTAAATCGTAGAAATCTTTATCCAATAGTCAAAATCTTTCTCTAGAATCTTAAAGAAACCCTAAAACCGAATCATGTTCCAATATTTAAAGAGAAAGAGAAATGATATTTACAATTGTGAAGTGTTAAGTGTCGCGCAATCCTTTTGAAAAAAGTGAGTAAATACAGAATCCACTTGAAAAAAAAATAATTTTTTAGTAGTAAGCCCTATTTCTTTTTTCAAAATGATTACACGAAACTTGCGTACTCCACGACTGTATATAACATTACTCAGAAAGAAAAGAGATTAATAATAAGCAAATGATTGAAAGTGAATGGTCACCATAATTGACAAAATTAGAGCTACATAGAGTGCTTGAACCCACTCAAGATTGCCTTGATTAGGGCTCCGTTTGGAACTTAGACTGAATTAATAACAACTCAGTTCAGTCTAATTTTAAACTAAGTCTAACATCTAAACACCCAACTCTCAAATCACTAAACGCATCTCAACTCAAAACCTCTTTACACGCAGGACCCACAACTTTTTTCAACTCAACACCTTTTTACACACAGGAACCACAACCTTTTTCAACTTTCCATAAATATATCTAAACTCATCTTAGGTAAGCCCCACAAAACTCACTCCACCATCTCAACTCACTATTATTCATAAAGAACTCAATTCAGCTCAACATTCAAACGGAGCCTAAGAAGGCACTCGAGAACTACAACAAACTAGAGCAAGGAAGGTAAAAGATGATCTTGATTAAGAAAATTTAAGGGAGCGTAGAGGAAGTAGCCATCGAGGAGTATGGCTATGAACCCACTCAAGATATTACGACTGAATGTGGAAGCAACCATTTCGGGTGGTAGTGCTTGAACATAGAAGAAGTAACCGCTGGTGAGTGTGGGTGATTATTGTTTTTTGGAATGGAAGTGCTTAAACAGGAAGCAGTCGGCGAGAAAAGGAGGAGGGAAGAACAAAGAGGAAGCATAGATTACGTCATGGGAAGGAAACTTAGGTACCAGTAAGAACAGGAACAAAGAAGAAGCAGATTGTCGCTGGCGAGAAGAGGAACTTGGTTAGGTCATGGGAAGTAGAGTGGAGAGAAGAGGAACAAAATTAGGTCACGAGAAGGGAGAAGGAGGTCATGAGAAGTAGTGCCTTTCATTTCTCTTCCTTGATCTTTTAGTCATTTTACTATCCTCCAATGTTGTAGGTGTGACCAGTGTGTTCAAACAAGGGCTTAATAATAAATTTTGTAAAATGAACATGACATAAAAATAAAAAATGCTAGATGCAATCGGCCATTGGACAACCGGCGTGCAATCTCTGATGTGGTGGGCATGTCATTAATGAAATGACTGTATTTTAGCTTCTTTTTTTTAAACCAAAACGGTGTGTTTTCAATGTTATCCCTCTCCCTCTCCTTCGTATAGTTTTTCGTCTTTTTTTCCCTCTCCCTCTCCATCTCCATTTTCCCTCTTCACCTTTGTTTCTATGAACTCGCCGACCTCCCTCTCCGCTTTCAAGAACAACACTCATCATCTTCCTCTCCATCTATCCAGTTTGTAACCTTAAGTTGGAGAACTTTTAGAAACTTTAGGAAAATTCTGAGGGGAAAAAGAAAGAAAGAAATCGTGGAAATGGATTTGAGAGAAACTTGTTAAACATGAAATCTAAAAAGTGAGTTTGTCTTTGTTGGAGTAGAAATCGTCATCTTTCTCTTTCTCTTTCTCTTTCTCTTTCTCTTTTTTTATTTTTAATTTTTAATTTTTTTTCCTTACATAATATGTGCTTTGACTAGAGAGTAGAATTTGAGAAAAAGAAAGTAAAAAGAAGATGCAAAGTTCGATCCGTGGCCCGTGTTCTTTGGCTTGAAGGTAATTGTGTTTGTCGCATAAAGAAATCAAGGAGATAATACACAATAAAAGAGAGAATGGTTCCATATTTTTTATTTCTTTTATGTTTTTTTTTCATAAGTTGTGCCACGTCCCCTGATTACATCCTGTTTGTACAGCAGCGGATGTATGTAGAAAAATTCCATAAAAATATGGCCTCCACTTGTCCCCTCAAATGTGCTTTAGTGTATTTTAATTTTTTTAAAATATTAAAAAAATAGAAATTCATTAATTGTAATTTTTTAAAATAATAAAAAAATAAATACATTTATAGCTGTGGATTTGACTAATTTGAGGGACAACCTAACATTTTTCTAAACCTATTTTCCATTTTTTTGGCATATAAATTTTTTCTATTAATAAATACTTTTATATTCCTAATTTCCTATTCTTTGATTTTTCTGTTTCCTACATACTCCTGCGAAAGTCATCTCCTCTCTCACACTTCACCTCATCAATCTCCTCCTCCGTGTAAACCCTAACCCAGAATTTCTTCCTAATTGAGGGCAATCCCCCCATTCAATCGGAATCCATATCCCTCGATTTCCACCGAAAGAACCCCCAAATTTTGCCGTAGAATTTCTCCCGATTTACAATGAACCACTCCCTCTCTCCTCCACCTTCCCCTGCCTCCTTCGACGGCGGAGGCGGCGCTGAAGATGACGCTGCATGGTACGGAAACATCCAGTACCTGATTAACATCTCGGCCATCGGCGCCTCCTGCTGCGTCTTCATCTTCCTCTTCGTGAAGCTCCGCAGCGACCACCATCGGATCCCGGGCCCCACTGCACTCGCCGCAAAGCTTCTTGCCGTCTGGCATTCCACCCGCCGTGAGATCGCCCACCACTGTGGCGCCGACGCCGCGCAGTTCCTCCTGATCGAAGGCGGCAGCTTCGCGCTGCTCTTGCCCATCGCCGCGCTCTCGGTTTTCGTCATGCTCCCACTCAACCTCTACGCAGGAACGGCTCTACTCCACGACCAGTTCTCCAAAACGACGATTAATAACATCGAGAAAGGTTCGGCTTTACTGTGGGTGCATTTTCTTTTTGTCCTCGTTGTTGTCGTTTTGGTCCATTTTGGTATGTCTGCAATCGAAGAACGGTTAAAGTTCACTAGGTTTAGGGACGGGAATGGGAATTTGAGTGATCCGAGTGCGAACTCGACAGCGATTTTCACCATAATGGTGCAGGGATTACCGAAAACTCTAGGGGACAATAGGACCGTGTTGCAAGAGTATTTTCAGTATAGGTATCCCGGGAAGGTATATAGGGTTATCGTGCCGATGGATTTATGTGCATTGGATGATTTAGCCACGGAATTAGTTAGTGTTAGGGATCAGATTTCTCGTCTGGTTGCACGAATTGACTCTCAGGTTTTTCATGGTGAGACCGAGGATGTCGAAAATGGATGGGGTTCGGTGGTGAGAAAAGGGAAGGTCTTGTGGAGTCGGATAAGGGAAATGTTGGGTTTCACCGATGAAGAGTGGCTGAGAAAGTTGCAAGAGTTAAGAGCTGATTTGGAGACTGAACTGGCTGCTTACAAAGAAGGCCGAGCCCTGGGTGCGGGCGTGGCGTTCGTGATGTTTAAGGACGTGTACACAACGAATAAAGCTGTTCAGGATTTCCAGAATGAGAAGAAGAGGCGTTTTGGGAAGTTCTTTTCCATTATGGAATTGCGTCTGCAGAGGAACCAGTGGAAGGTTGAGCGGGCTCCCTTGGCGACTGATATTTATTGGAATCATTTGGGATCAACAAAGCTCCAGTTGAAGTTGCGAAGAGGGTTTGTAAACACGTGCTTGTTGTTGATGCTTTTGTTCTTCAGTTCTCCTCTGGCTGTGATTAGTGCTGTGAAGAGTGCTGGACGAATAATTGATGCAGAAGCTATGGATAATGCCCAAGTGTGGTTGGCTTGGGTGCAAAGCTCAAGCTGGCTTGCTAGCCTTATCTTTCAGTTCCTGCCAAATGTTATTATATTTGTGAGTATGTATATAGTAATCCCATCAGCTCTTTCATATCTCTCCAAGTTTGAACGGCATCTCACTGTGTCGGGGGAGCAAAGAGCTGCTCTTCTGAAGATGGTTTGCTTCTTCCTGGTCAATCTCATTCTTCTGAGGGGCCTTGTTGAATCATCCTTAGAGAGTGCAATTCTGAGTATGGGACGGTGCTATTTGGATGGTGAAGATTGTAAGAGGATTGAGCAATACATGAGTGCATCATTCTTGACGAGATCATGCCTTTCCTCTCTTGCGTTTTTGATCACTAGCACATTGTTGGGTATATCTTTTGATCTGTTAGCTCCAATCCCTTGGATTAAAAGGAAGATTCAAAAGTTTAGGAAGAACGATATGCTCCAGCTTGTCCCAGAACAAAGTGAAGAGTACCTGTTAGAACATCAAGAAATAGATGGTCTTAGGAGACCACTGATGCCTGAGAGTATGTATGACAGTCCGAGATTCAATGGAGATGATCTACCGGGGCAAGATCTTTATGTGTATCCAATCAACAGAACATCAGCCGCACCCAAGCAGTCATTTGATTTTGCACAGTATTATGCATTTAATTTGACAATATTTGCCCTGACCATGATATATTCTTCATTTGCTCCACTTGTGGTCCCTGTTGGTGCAGTTTATTTTGGCTATAGGTATGTGGTTGACAAGTACAACTTTCTGTTCGTATATAGAGTCCGGGGTTTTCCTGCTGGCAATGACGGGAGGTTAATGGATACTGTGTTGTCTATCATGCGGTTCTGTGTAGATCTTTTCCTGCTTTCAATGCTCTTGTTCTTCTCAGTCCAAGGGGATTCGACAAAACTGCAAGCTATATTCACGCTTGGGTTGTTAGTAATGTATAAACTATTGCCTTCCCGTAATGATGGTTTTCATCCGGCTCTTTTAGAAGGCATACAAACTGTTGACAATGTTGTAGATGGGGCAGTAGATTATGAGGTATTTTCACAGCCCAAGTTTGACTGGGATACATATCATACGTGAGTGGAGCTGTTACACATTGTAATTAGTTAGATGATTTACACAGATCCGTCTCTGTTGGCCTTACTGAATCTGGGGGAAAAAAGTAAAGAAAAATTATTTATCTGATGTTCAATATTGCAATTGCGTCACTGACTCCTTTTTGGAATATATTGTAAAAGTTTCCCCTAGTTTCTTGCTGTCTGAAATGAATGCAATATAAATTATGACTTTGTTTTGCAGCCAACACTATATTTAAAGCAGCTTTATTGAAGGTACACGATTGGATTAGTTGCTTTCCTATCATTCCTTTCGATTAGCAATATCGTTGTTTTCGACTGCTAAGGACATGCGATCTTATTCATAGGGTTCAATTTTGCTGATCGAATTGGTACTAGTTATTACAAGTGGCTTCATGGAAGTAATAATCCCTTCTTTGGGACTTGGTTGAATCTACTAATGATTGTAGTTTGAGTAGTTTAATTATAAATGCTCGGTAACTAAATGGCTAGTCAGGAGGTTAATGTTGCTTTTATCGTGCAAGGCACATGGGTATTCGACATGTCTCGAGCCATTGCTAAAGTCTGATTGTTTCTTAGGCTCAAATGCTCAAGCTTTTGAGAGTTGATTGGGTGGCACAATGTGCTTGTGCATGTATCTAATGAGGATTGGTTTAGTTCAATAGAGAATTCGGATGATCGGATGAGTTTTAGTTAATTACGTTCCCTTTACGTTGTTACTATATGGGGATCCAACATGGATGAGGATTCCCTATAATGTTTTTATCTAAGCACTTAGCTATTTTGAGAGATATAATCATTGGTATCCTCACTGCTCAAAGGGCATCATTTAATGTTGTGGAGTTCACAGACTCCATCCATCTCTCTCTAAATTCTATATACGTTTGGATAAAAAAATTGTAGAGGAAAAGTGATCAGACTACAGTTTATGCTTACATTGTACTTGATAGCCAATATGGGACCTTTTTTTGGTAATGACAATGAGAAATGCTTGGTTTATAAAGATATTTTATAAGAACAAATTGACAAATCAATCTGTATGTGGTCATATTTTATTATAGAGTAAATAATTTAATGTATCATCATATTATTAGAAATCGAGAGTGACGAATAGAGGACCTTTTGAAAAAAGAGGAAAAGAAGCACATAGTGCATGGCGATTGAAGGCATTATTAAATCTTAATTATCACAAGTTTATGCTATATACGTGCATGCTTAAAAGCAAACAACATGATTAGAAAACGTCTCAATACTCCATGCAGCAGATGTGAAAGGGGTTTCATGCAAATATGGCATGACATGCCTCATGATAGTCACCATGAAAAAGAAACCGTTGAGACATTCGAAATGACTGTTAGGAAATTTATAATTTATGTTCGAGAATGTTCTTTAAAAAAAAAAATGGATGAGGAGTTCCATGACAAGTTGGTACAAAATTTCTTGGACGGAATGAAAAATAGGCAAGTGTGAGAAATAGAGAAAAACCAGGAGGTAATAATGCCAACTAGTCAATAGACATCCTATATCCACTCTTAACCAAGCAGATGCTGTTTCTTCCCTCACTCTAGCAGCCTCTACAAGCCAACGCTTCTCCACTTACAAGTAATTTCTCACTTTTCCAACTCTCTCTCTCTCTCTCTCTGTGTGAGAAAAATATGTGGCTAATCTTGAATTAAAGGATAGTTTTTATTATTTACCATTTCAATGAGAGATAAATAAAGAGCAAAGAGTTGAAATTGAGGGTCACAAGTAAGTTATTGTTTCACTTGCTTGTGGCTTTTTTGGATTTTTCTTCTGCATTTTGAGAGGAAGGTAGAAGAGAGTTATGCATCATTTAGCAGGAGGAAAGAGCAATCTTGTTGATTCAGGTTCAGAGACAAACAACCTTGTGTCTAGAGGCAACAATGATCATCCCCTTTGCCCGAAGCCCCGCCGGCTTGGGGCTGCCATACCTGAGTTTCTTAAGCCCCAGAGATGCAGCAAACATAGGTTTGATTGTTCAATATTACAAGTTTTTACCTTTAAAGTTGTTATCTTCCTTCATCTCTTACATTAACTGAAACATTAGTCCTGGTAAATAACAATGGTGATGCTCTTCTTCCCAACCAGCCAATTCAACACAGATGGACGTAAAGATATTCTGAACATAATTTCTGAAAAGGTAAGGACTCATCACACATGCATGCTGTTTTACCCCAACCCAGAATGTCAGAATGTGAATGTTAACCACTTTCTCAAGACTTCTGAAGACTCTGAAGAACTTGATCAATCAATTGGTTTGATATGGATCATGTTTATGCAGAATACAGATGGAAGGGAAACTGTCTGCAATGGCTGCACACCATCATGTTTTCCGGGGTCTCCTCCGGGAAGAACGGGTAATCCTTTGGTTCATGATGTGCAGTTTGTTCATCAGATGGAACTTGTTTCACCATTTACGCGAACCAAGCTCTCCGATAAGTTTGGATTCACCTCTGCTTCCCCAATATGAGTTTCAGAAATAATGTGGAGCTAGCAGTTTGTGGAGAAAGAGTATGATAGTATTAGTACGACCAAAATGAGATAAAAACTTAAAATACCATTTTGATGGGAGTGTTTTTGGTAGTTTTTTTTTCCCCCTTTTTTATGGTATAACATGCATTGTGCCTTGTAAATATTATGAGATGGAAGTGATGAACTAGTTAAAATGCATCTTGTACATGATATTGTCAAAAAAAGTTAATCTACTTTTATTATATAGCTAGCTTTGAAGACTCTGTACGAGTCTTTGTGATTTTCTGGGATATACACGCCATATTGCTGTCAAATGAGACTTGAGAGGCCATTTTCTGCATTTCTTCACTGTCACAAAAATTCCAACATAAATAGCATTTGTGATTTGATTTTTTTTAAGATTTTTTTTTATTTATCTCTGGGATTAGAGTATTTGTTCGAGTTTTGAAAGTTGTTGGGTTTGATTTCATTAGTGTATTTAATTTTTGAATTTTTTTTTTCCATTTGCTTGGTTCAAAACTTTTATGCAGTCTATGGAGTGAGGTCATGTGTTTTTTCTTGTGTTCTTGTCTTGGGGATTTTTCCATTTGTGTTTGTGTTTTATGTTCTTGTGCTCGAGAGTTGGCTTGATATTATTTGTTGTTTCAAGTTGATTATTCATCCACTTATACACACTCCCGTTTAAAAGTCATATAAATTTATATTGTTCCTATAAATATAGTTTTCATTCACTAATATTATATATATACATATATACATATATATATATATATATATATTATTTGAATAATACTAGAGTTGTTCTTAGGATGTGCAAGTCTACGTACTCCCTTCGAAAAAATTTGGGTCCACAATTAAAAACTAAATTTTTTCATATAAGTTTCAGATTTAGACATTTTTTTTAAAAAAAGATTGCGTGGAAATTTCAAATTAAAACTATACAAATCATTTCCCATTCATCCATAAAGTCATAGACCAAAAACGTCAGAAAAAACATGTATTTTTTCTATTAAAAATAGGTTGTGTTTGGATAGTGAGTTATTTTTAAATATTCTGTGAATAATAGTGAAAAAGTAATGACAGAATATTGAATAGTTGTGAAAAGTAATAATAAAATAATAAATAGTAGTGAACAATAGGTAAAAAATAATAATAAAATAATGAATAACAGTGAGGTATTATGATAATAGCACCCAAATTAGGAATCATTCTCACATTTTCTAGTTGGGATTTGTGTAGTAATGGAAATTGCCGTCTAAATGCTCTTTTATCTTTTTTCCCATATTTCAGATTGAGATACAAGTCCCAAATAGACAAGTTTCATATAAGTCTTTTGTAAAAAAATGGGTCCCACTAATAAAGAATAGTTTTTTCTTACACTTTTTTAAAGTGGGGTCCAAATTTTTACAAGGGTTTGCATGGGGCTTATCTATTTGGGGCTTATACAAATCATTTATCTTTCAGATTTTTTTTTTTTACAAGGGCTTGCTTGTACTATAGATGGACAATGGAGCTTTTTTATAAAGCTGGGAATTAACCCCTAAAAATATTATAGACATGGTCCAAGCACAACAAAACTTAAATAAAATCCTCTTAAAGCTTACTAAAATGGACCAAAAACAAACCAATTAACCATTTATTATTAAAAAATAGGCCAAGCTGAACTAATTGAGACTTATTGAGTAAGCATTTGGATAGAAACTAAGGGGGAAAAAGGAAATGAAATTTGAGAAATCCCACAATGTGATTTGCACTTCTTGATACAAAAATCAAAACAATCCCATCAATATCCACAATTATTACCGATAAAATCTGAAAGAGAAATTATTTGTACAAGTTCCAAATAGATAAGTCCACGGTTAATTAATTGCATAATAATGTGAGTTTTCACCATTTTGTAAAAAGTTATATAGATGTTCAATTATGAGTTTTAAAAACATCTATTTTTTAAAAAATAAATACTTAAGCTATATTACGAATATTATGGATGTCACTGATGAATCTGCTGCTGCACAAACCAACACCACAAGTCATGCATTCCACCAAAGTCAAGGACTCTAAAGTTGGAACCATATATTGCCAAGGAATTTATTCCTTGATTCTTGTTGTATATTTGTTTTCTATATACATGACTTTCCTTTCTTGTACAAGTACTTACTCTATTAATATACAAGAGGTATACATATTGTATGTGATCGAAAATTCCTCCAAGCACTTTGTTGCTGCTTTATGGTACTAGAGCATTAGACTTACGTCAATTATTTTTTCCATGGCATCCTCAACCTCTTCGGTCTCCAACTTATCCACTTCTTCCATCTCCACAAACACCACCTTTGTTGCCAATGATGTCAACCCTATCCCTATGAACATTCAGAACTTGGTGACGATCAAACTCACAAAAGATAATTATTTGCTTTGGAAGGCGCAGGTTGTACCTTACCTGCACGGTCAGCAACTCTACAACTATGTCGATGGAAGTATCCCCTGTCCTCCAGCATTGATCCAAGAGACATCTTCAAGTGATACTTCTCCAAGTCTCATCCCAAATCTGGCATTTGCACAATGGTTCCAACGTGACCAGGCTCTTCTTGGTCTTTTTATGTCTTCACTTTCAGAAAGCATCATAACCAATCTGGTTGGTCTAACAAATTCCCGCGATCTTTGGACAGCCCTCGAATGTATGTTTGCGACAAACTGTCAAGTTCGAGTTGTGTAAACAAGACTCAAACTTTCCACCATGAAGAAAAGTAATCTCTCCATTTCTGATTATTTTCAGAATGTCATATCGTTTGCAGATACTCTAGTTGCTGTTGGAGAGACTCTAAAAAAAACAGAAATTGTTTCCTTTATTTGCTGGCTGGCTTGGATTCTTCCTATGATCCAACTGTCACTTCCATATCCACTAGAGTGGATCCCATGTCTCTTGAAGAAGTCTTTGGACATTTCTGGCCTATGAACTCCGATTTGAACAACACTCTTCAGTTGAACTCTCCATTAGCTCAGTCAACATGGAACAATACTGGACGTGGTAGAAGTCTGGCTCTCAAAATCATCAAGGAAATAGGAGCTGTGGTCGTAGCCGTGGAAGAGGCTACAACAACTATGGTCAATTAAGACCAACCTGTCAATTGTGCGGCAAAACTGGTCATGTTGCTATCTCTTGCTATCCCGTTTGGATCGTGCATATCAAGATCAAATGCAATCTGGTCAAATGCAAGCTTTTCTCACCACTCAACAAGCTCGTCCAAACCAAAATTGGTACCCAGATTCCGAATCCATAAATCACATTACCCATGATTCTCAAAAGCTAAATATTCAAGTTGAGTCGTACACAAGCACATATCAAATCCAAGTAGGCGATGGCACAGGTTTGGAGATTGCTCACATTGGGAAATCTCATCTGAAATCCACAAACTCTATTTTTCTTTTGAATAATGTCTTACATGTTCCTGGGATTAAGAAGAACTTAGTTTCTATTCAACAATTTACTGGTGATAACAATGTTTTTGTTGAGTTTCATCGTGATTATTTTTTTGTGAAGGACGAGCGCACGGGGAAGGAACTTCAGCAAGGCAGGACTAAAAATGGGCTGTACCAATTTCCATCTTCACATTCCCCAGATGCCTACTCTCAATCCTTGACTTCTCAACGGGCTCCTCTGCCAGTTTGGCATGCAAGGCTTGGTCATCCCACATATCGCATTGTTCGTCACATTGTTTCAAAATTTGGTCTTCCTATGTCTGACAATAATGCTCATGTTGTCTGCGATGCATGTCAACAGGGCAAAAGTCCCCGTCTTCCATTTAATTCGTCTACTTTTCAGTCTAATGGTCCTTTATATATAATATTTTCCAATGTTTAGGGTCCATCTCCAGTAATGTCAACTCTTGGTAATAAATATTTTGTCTCATTTATGGATCATTTCAACAAATACGTTTGGCTATTTCCTATTCCTGCTAAATTTGATGTTCTATCCACATTCAAATCATTTTAAATGCATGTTGAGAGATTTCTTAATCGTAAAATAAAATCCATTCATACCGATTGGGGTGGAGAATTCTTAAATTTGCATAAATATTTTCAGGATATTGGTATTCATCACCATATATCTTGTCCCCATACTTCCCCTCAAAATGGCACCGTAGAGAGAAAGCATGGTCATATTGTGGAAAATGGTTTTGCTCTCCTCTCTCATGCCTCTATGCCCACTTGTTACTGGGACCACGCTTCCCAACTCGTTGTGTTTCAAATAAATTGCTTACCTACATCTCCCTTAGGTACGGTTTATCCGTTTGAAAAATTATATAATCAATCCCCTAATTTTTCGCAACTTCATGTCTTTGGGAGCACCTACTGGCCATATCTACATCCATTTAATACCCACAAATTTGATTACCTATCAAAGTAGTGTGTATTCCTTGGATTCAGTCCTTATCATCATGGCTTTAAATGCTTAGACCCCAGTTTTGGAAAACTTTTCCTATCACAGCATGTTGTATTTTCCAAAAATCATTTTTCCTTTAAATCTCCACAACAGTCGGTCTTTCCAAATGGATCACGTCCTCAATCATCCTCCATGTTGCCACGAGTTTTGCCAAACTTCACTCTCGAAAATTCCTCTCCCATGGTGGCTCCTTCTCATGCTTCCGCAAATCACTCTCCCACTTCACGTCAACTTTCCATTGCCAGTCCTTTAGTGCCCCACATCTCTCCCTCCTCCACCAATAAACAATCTCAATCATACCATGCTTCACTTGATTCCGTGTACAACTTTACTTTCCATTCCAAATCTCATGCTATATTCCACCTGCTTCGGGATCCTTTCCAAACTCAACAATAATCCCCTCTTCATCTGATTATGCTTCGAATTTGGCTCCTTCCTTATCTTTTACTGCACCTGAAACATCTCTCTCATCTCCAGCTAGTTCCCACTCTCCTACCATATTCAACCATGCCTCTTCTTCAGCTCATTTACCTCCTGCTCCAGCTCAGCACCTTCCTCCCTCTCGTACTCACTGGATGGTCACATGATCACAACACAACATCGTTCAACCAAAGAAAATCTCGGATGATATGGTGAGATATCCAATTCCTAAGACATTTCTTACTACTCATGCCTCTATTGTAGAGCCTACTTGTTTTTCATAAGCTGTTAAGCACGCCGGTTGGAGAGACGCTATGGACTTGGAATTTAATGCTCTTATGAAAAATGGCACATGGACTCGTGTTCCCTATGACTCTAGCTTGAATATTCTTGGTAACAAATGGGTGTACCGAGTTAAAAAGAAATTTGACGGCACTCCGGAACGTCTTAAATCTCGACTTGTTGCCAAATGCTATCATCAACAGGAAGGTCTTGATTATGATGAAACGTTTAGTCCGGTTATCAAACCAACGACTATTCGTTTGATTCTTAGCTATGTCATTTCAAAGGGTTGGTATATTTATCAGATTGATGTACAATTGCACAGATACATCACAAAGGAGGTCTACATGTTTGAACCTCTAGGTTATGTTCATCCTCAACTGCCGACTCATATTTGTAAATTAAATAAGGTGTTATATGGCCTTATGCAAGATCCTTGGGCGTGGTATTCTTGCCTAAGTGATAAACTTCTTGCACTTGGCTTTCATAACTCTCAGACAAACACGTCTCTTTTTATTCATCATGCTTCGGATGTCACTCTCTTTATCCTTGTGTATATAGATAATATTCTCATCACCGGCTCCACGGCTTAGGCCGTTTCTTAGGTTATTGAATCTCTTGGTCGTGAGCTCGCCTTAAAGAAAATGAACAATTTGCATTATTTTTTAGGTGTTAAGGCCACACCTGTTCCGGATGGGCTCTTCTTGTCCCAAAGAGGTTACATTTTGAAGCTTTTCTCTCGCACACATATGTTGGAAGCCAAACTTGTTACTTCACCAATGTCAACCTTCGCTCCATTATCTCTCTTTATTGGTTCTTGCATGTTTGGACCCCTCTCTCTATAGAAGCACGGTTAGCACTCTCCAATACTTGTCTCTTACGTGCCTAGATATTTCATTCTTGGTGAATAAGATATGTCAATTTATGCATAATCTCACCGAGGTCCATTGGACGACAATTAAGCGTATTTTACGCTATCTCAAACAGACCATGAATTTTGGTCTCCTCCTTCGGCGCAGTTCCTCCTTTCGGCTTTCTGTATATTCAGATGTTGATTAGGCCAGTTGTCCCAACGATCGAAAGTCCACCAGTGGTTATTGTATTTATCTTGGTCTGAATCTTATTTCTTGGAGTTCTAAGAAGCAAGCTACGGTTGCCCGTTCAAGCACTGAAGCTAAATATCATGTCGTCGCACATGCCACTACCGAGGTCATATGGTTGCAATCTTTACTTCGGGAACTTGGGATTTTTCTTGCTCACAGTCCAATTTTATACTATGATAATATTGGTGCCACCAATTTAACTAGCAATTCGGTCTTCCATGCTCGCACCAAACATGTTGAGATCGACTATCATTTCATTCGTGAGAAGGTTCACGAATGTGTTCTTGATATACGTTCTTATTCACTAAAGACCAAATTGTTGATCTGCTTACGAAGCCGCTGGTTTTCATGCATTTTTCCTTTTTGAGGTCCAAGCTCAATGTTGTTGCACCTCCTATTGGCTTGACGGGGGCTATTACAAATATTATGGATGCCACTTATGAATTCACTGCTGCATAAACCAACACCACAAGTCATGCGGTTCCACCAAAGTTAAGACTCTAAAGTTGGAATCATATATTGCCAAGGAATTTATTCCTTGATTCTTGTTGTATATTTATTTTCTATATAAATGACTTTCTTTTGTTGTACAAGTACTTACTCTATTAATATACAAGAGGTACATGTATTGTGTGATCAAAAATTCATTCAAGTACTGTGTTACTGTTTTAAGTTAAAAGGAATTGTACAAAAGTAAATCCATAAAGTGACGTGGTTTGATATTGTACCTCAAATTATAAAATTACTTTTATGGTAAATTAGATCTAATAAATCACATGAAACTACATTAGTTTATATATTTACTTTCGTTTAACTCATTTGTCTCCAGCACTTTTCGTGTTTTAAAAATAGCTTGTAGGATAGGCCATCCGGCAAATATGACACGCGTCAATCGATATAAACTCACATGCTTCATCTTAGTTCTAAATCAGCAGATCTATTACAAAATCAAAGATTATGCTAAAATATCTCAAGAATATTAAACAAATTTGAGAAAAATAAAACTTAAAATAATAATAATAAGAATAAGAATAATTAAAACAGCTGTCTAGGGGGAGGACTGCTCTCTTCGTCTTTCTCCTCGTTGGGCTTTGTTTGTATATCAAGGTATTCTCAAATATTTTATTTTTAAATATTATTTAAATATAAAATAATTTTTAATTTTTTTATCTAATTATTATTTAATTATTATAATTTTTTCAAATTCAAAAATAAATATTACTTTTTTAAATTTTAAAACAAAAATTATATTAAAAAATTATAGTCACTTTTTCAAATAATTTTTTAACTTTATATATTTTTATTTCACTTTTTGTTTCTCGTTTTTTAAAATCTAATAAAGTATTTAAATTTAAAATATTTCACTACTATTTATAAATGGGGACTTAGTAAAAAGAAATTTATGAGATACTCACGTGTACTTTTTCATTACGAAAAACTATTCCTAATGGTTACAAAACTTGCAAGCTGATATAGATGACTAATATAATATAATCTATTTTACGTTAAAACCTAAATGCTAAAATACTCAAACAGCCATTGTTATTCGACCATTGGGCCAATTATTTTAATTTTAATTTTAATTTTTTTTATCTTTTACTTTGGATGTTTTATGACTTGAAAAATTCTACTTATCATTCTCACATCATACATAATTTTTTAATTTTTTCTCTTACTAAATGTGTGGTGTATGGATGATGAGTAGAAGAACTCAATTAGTTTAGGAAGAATAAAAAAAAACTAAAAAATAAAAATAAGTCTGATGTGTAGTGTGAGTAGCAAAATTCGTTCGACATATTTATGAGATGAAAAATCCTACTCATTATCCTCATACCATACATGATTTTTTAATTTTTAATTTTTTCCTCTTACCAAATATGTAATATATGGTTGATGAGTAAAATAATTCAATTATTTTAAGAAGAATAAAATAAAAATAAATTTAAATCAATAAAAATAAATATAATGTATAGTATATGAGAATAATGAGTAATAAAACTAAGAGTTTTGCTAGGTATAAGCGAGTTTGTGCACCATATCGCGTACCAATGATTTTTTTTATTTAAAAAAAATATTTTGAGAGAAGAAGAAAATCTCTTATATCATGAAAATTATTTTTATCTTTAATTCACATCGTTTCGTTAAACATATACATTATATATTAATATCGGTATACGAATTGGTACACGAACTTGCTTGTAAGTAGATTTTTTCTAAAACTAATGTGAGATTCACTAATAGAATCTGCTGCCATGTCATATATAAGCCACGTGTACATCCACGTACCAAAGGCCTTTTTCATTAGGGGTGGTTTGTGGCCACAACAAATCCCACTAGGGTTGGCTAATGGCTACCAAAAAAAAAAAAAAAGAAAAGAAAGAGGTAGCCGCCTCCACAAATCTGGTTTGGTGTTTTTTATTTTTTAATAGCAAATTTAAATTATTTTCTTTTAAAAACTTGCTTTTGTTTTTAAATATATTCTTTTCTATTTTATAGATTGTGATACTTGTTGCGTTTAAATGGTTTATGAACCATGTGACAGGGATTCTATTATTGAATCAAACCAGTACAAAAAGGAAGGATCAAAACAACCGAAATTAATAATACAAGAATGAAAAAGTCTATAAAAAAATAATAAGAAATGATAGTTGCAGTCGGTCGTGAGTGCGCAAGCGCCATGTAGTCGCTTTGAAAAAAATGAATAAATATAGGACCTACATGAAAAGAAAATAATTTTTTAATAGTGGACTCCACTCTTTTTCAAAACGATTGCACGGTGCTTGCACACTCCACGACTGTATGTAACATTACTAAAAAATAATTGGTGTAATGACCAAACCAGGATTATTTTTCGTACGAGAGATTCTATGCATCAGTCACTATTTATTTTCACGCCTCATGTTTATAGAATTTTTTTTTCATAGGATGTGAGAGTATTTTTCATAAAGTGTTGGGTGATGAATAGTGGCTGATGTATATAATTTTTCTTTTCGTATATATCCATTTACTTTAGAAAAATGTTTTCTTTTTAGATTCTAAATGTTTTAATAAAATGTGATTTTGTATTATATGTTAGATTATAAAATTATTTTATTATAAAAAGAATAGTATTTGTTATAAAATAAAAAATTCTAAATATCTCGTTTGTTTTCGTAAATGAGATAAAAGTTGAAAATTTAATAAAATATGGTTAAAATATATATTTTTAATATTATTTTTATTTTAAGATTTAAAAAAAATTAAATTATATATTTTATTTTGTGTGAATGGTTGTGAAAACAAACAAGACAGAAATATGAGCTTAATTTTACAAAATATTTAGTTTAAATTAATTTAGTATTAATTTAACAAGGCTATTTTCCCGCGCCCTCTGTTTAATTCGTGCTGTTTTACATTTGTCATGAGTCATGAGTCATAACTTGCAGAACTGAGGAAAACAAAAGCAAGTGTGGGGACAAAACACTCACCCAGAAAGTCCAAAACTACTACACCAAAGACCTTTTTGCACTCGCCGCTCGCAGAGTCACAGTTGCAAGATCCTCCCCACCTCCATCAACAACCCCCAACCACTATCTCCGGGAACCGAGCCAGAAAACCCCAACCCAGAACGCATTTTCTTCTTTACTGTAGTTTCCAGGATCTGTGTAGTGGGGTTTCCCCACTCTGTATTTCCCAATGCATGAATCTTTCTGGCGTTCCCAACCCAACAACATGTTCTGTTTCTTTAAACTTCTCCTCCTCCTCCTTATCTTCTTGATCTCTTTATTGGGTGCCCATTGCTCCAGCCGTGGCGGCCGCATTTTCAGCTTCAAGATGCATCACCGTTTCTCTGATCCGGTCAAGAAATTTTCCGAGACCGCCGGATCAAGGCTCTCTCCGGCCCCCGCGAAGGGCAGTATCGAGTACTACGCTGATCTCGCCGACCGTGATCGCATCCTCCGCGGCCGCAAGCTCTCTGAACTCCACGAGCCGCTTGCTTTCTCCGACGGCAACTCCACCCTCCGTATCAGCTCCCTGGGATTGTATGGTTCTATGCCTTTTGTGCTGTAATCTGTAATTTCTTTGTTGATCTTTTGTGATCTTTTACCTCTCGTTTTTTTCGGGTTTTGTGGAGGTTTCGTTCAGTTTGCATTACACGACGGTGCAGTTAGGGACGCCCGGAGTGAAGTTCATGGTAGCGCTGGACACTGGGAGTGACCTGTTTTGGGTTCCCTGTGATTGCAGCAGATGTGCCCCTACAGAGGGCACAGTTTATGCTTCTGTATGTTCTCTTTCTCTCATATTTAAGCCCTGAGAATATTCGTTTCTTTTTTTTTTTTTTGTGGGGAGGGGCAATAAATTATTTGATTCCTTGGAGAAGTCAAGAGATTTCTATAGTATTTGGGGGTCTGATTTGATTCTTGACTAAGCGATAAGCCTTTGTGCGTACCCATGAGTGTGTTTAGGGTGGAGAATACTAGATTAGGTAATATCTACTTTTTGCTTTCAAAACATTGTTGAAGGCACATTGAAAAAAGTTTGGAAAAAAATTCTTTTATTTTCTTTTCTTTTTTCACTTGTAAAAAAAAAAAAAAAGATTCTCCCTTCTGTTTTCTTTTCATGAATGCTTTTTTGCTGCTCTTCCATTGATTTTCAATGAAAGCAAGTTACTCTACAGGATTTTGAGCTTAATATATACAATCCTAAAGGGTCGTCAACGAGCAGAAATGTTACTTGCAACAACAGTCTGTGTGCACACCGTAGTCGATGCATTGGAACATTCGACAATTGCCCTTACATGGTCTCTTATGTCTCAGCTGAAACATCTACATCTGGGATATTGGTAGAGGATGTTCTGCACTTAACAACAGAAGATAGTTATCAGGAACTTGTTGAGGCATACATCACATTTGGGTGAGTTCTATGATTAGCTCAACTTATCTGAACACTTAACCCTATTCTGGCACCATTATTTTGATGAGTGCTTATTGGAATGTTCTTCTTTTCCCATTTCTTAGTCCCCCATATCTCCCTCCCGCACACCTATTCAGAGATTAAGATACAACATGAATTCTACAGCTGTGGGCAGGTTCAAAGTGGTTCATTTTTGGATGTTGCAGCTCCCAATGGTTTGTTTGGGCTTGGCATGGAGAAGATATCAGTTCCTAGCATTTTATCTAGTGAAGGTTTTACGGCAGATTCTTTCTCCATGTGCTTCGGACATGATGGAATTGGAAGGATCAGTTTTGGAGACAAGGGTAGTCCTGATCAAGAAGAGACTCCTTTTAATCTGAACCCATCACAGTAAGTGGTAAATTTCTTTGTTACTTTGTGCCAATTGAATTGTTAATCAATCTAGGTCTTTTTGTCTTTTATTGTAGCCCAAACTATAATATCAGTGTTACTCAACTTCGAGTTGGAAAAACTCTAATTGATGTGGATTTCACTGCTCTTTTTGATTCTGGGACCTCTTTTACATACTTGGTTGAGCCAACCTATGCCAGGCTTGCAGAGAGTGTAAGCATGTAAATTGATTAAATTTATTTTACTTGCTTTTTATACATTATATATGTATCGAGTGCTGGAACTTAGCAGTTTTATATTCTTTTCCAGTTCCATTCACAGGCACAAGATAAGCGGCATCCACCAGATTCAAGGATCCCTTTTGAATATTGTTATGATATGAGGTTCCATTTAGTTATATCCATACTTCAGTTTTGGTTTCTACCCTCCATATCTAAAGCTTTTCTTTATTGTGGGCAGTCCTAGGGCCAATGCTAGTTTGATACCTAGCATGAGTTTAACTATGAAAGGTGGAAGTCAATTTGCCATCCATGAGCCCATAATAGTCATCAACAGTCAGGTACTGTTTTGATTTAGTTTTTCGTTTGGTACTTCAGTACTATTTTATTTTTGTTTATCTATACCTAATACAAAATATCTTTCCTCCAATTGATATGCAGACTGAACTTGTTTATTGCCTTGCTGTCGTCAAGAGCAGAGAACTGAATATAATTGGACGTAAGTCTTCTATATTGCATTTGACAAATTCTCACAATGAATTGGGTGCACGTTATATTGTTGCATGTAACTCAAGTACAAACCTGGGCGAGGTTAGTGTCTGGGAGTTCTTGTAGTACTGAAAGTTTAACTGACCAAATAACAGGCATATACAGGGTTTATTTTTTGCGTAGTACCCCGTGGTAATTATTGATGAGAGGTCCATGTTGGATTTCCCAATGAAACTAGCTAGAATCTTGATCTCAATTAGGATCAGTAGTATGCTTCCTTTTGTTTATCTATTTCTCTATGAACTCTGCTTGCTTATAATTCATTAATTTCCTCTACATGCAGAAAACTTAATGACTGGTTACCGTGTTGTATTTGACCGAGAAAAACTTGTCTTGGGCTGGAAGAAGTTTGATTGTAAGTGTTGCTCTCAGGTATGCATATATTGTTCTTTCAGGTTTTGATCTATAACCTTGTCAACCACCCTTTGGGCCCTTATGCAGGTTATGACAAAGAAGATCACAATATATTTCCAACAAAGCCTCACGGTACCACAGTGCCTCCTGCTGTTGCTGTTGGACTAGGTAACTCCTCTACTCCAGAGTCTACAAAAGAGACCGGGAATAGTTCCCATGGTTCGGCTGCATGGCCATTGTTCTGTAGTCATACTTCTCTGACTTACTTCAGATTTCTCATTATATTGTTTCTGCTGTTGTAGCTTTTCTATGATCATTTTTTTTTCTATGATCATTTTTTTTTTAATACCAATTTTAGTTTCTCGACTGTAGTAAGATTCAGGTCATATCCTTGTATCATATGTTGATGTAATTCGCCCCCCTTTAAGATTCCCCTTTTACTCTATATTTGGGTTCCTATTACACTTGCTCATGGGTATGCCAGAATATCTCTATCCTGTCTGGTGTCTGCGGAATGTGCATATTCACAAAATTAATACACGGTTGCCATTTCTGCCCTACAAGTATTTTCCCAATTGTTATCATTATCATATGACTTTCATCATCTAATGAAATCATCAGATGATGGACTCGTATGCCTTGAAACTTCGTCCTTTCCTTCAAAAAAGCAGATACAGATGTTTCAGTGGCCTTTTACTTTCCGTCTAATGATCCTTCTTGTGCAGTTAGATGTCCAGAGAATTCCAAAAAATAAAAAAATAAAAATTGTGCCATTTTGTCAAAATTGTTTTTTTCTTCATATTGAGATTTTGTTTTCCATTCTATAATTACTTTGAGGACTGACTGTCATTTTGCTCAAATTTCTGCCGACTGCCGGCTATCCACCGTAGATTGTCATCAAAACATATGAAAGTCTCTGTAAAATTAGCACCAATTTCGGTCAAGTTAACCCTTTCACGCAAAGGGACCATCATTATCATTATTAGGTAGTGGGAGTGCCGCAGTTTTGGACCTCTCTTTAAGCTAAAGTAGAGTTTTTGAAAACCCAAGTTCGGCTATGTATCAACATTCCTTCAAGTTCTTTATTATCTAAATTTGAGTACATCAAGTGGGAGGGAGAAATGGGTCTTAAAATATTAGTATAATATCTACTAATAAAAAACATTTATTATTATCTATATGAATTTTTTGAGTAGTATAAATCCTTAATTAATGTTATAGACTTGAACTTGAGGGTCTCAATTGTGTGAGAAAATGGGTCTTACAATATCTATTGTTGGCTACAATATTAAATGAAAAAGAGTAATTTTATATACAACCGTGAAGTGTGTAAACGTCGCGTAATCACTTTAGAAAAGAGTGAAGTCTACTATTAAAAAATTAATTTTTTTCATGTGGGTCATGTTTTATTCATTTTTTTTAAAGCGATTACACAGCTGTTGTACAATTTATAGTTGTAAATATATTTTCTCTTAAAAAAAATAGTAAATACTGAATTTATATGAAAAAAAAGTTAATTTTTTAATATTAGATTTTACTTTTTTTTTTTTTTTAAAGATTACGACTATACATAGCATCATTACTTTCTGTATCCTTCTCTCACTTGAAGTCTGCCTGCCCAAATACTTTGAGGGGGCTTATTTTCCTCAAAGATCATTTTCTAGGTGTCGTGTCGTTACAACTTACAATTACTACACCCAAGTGGCTTGTCTTTTCTTTGCTCCTTTTTGGTCAAAGCGTAGGGCTCATGCACAGATCAGAAAGGACACTTAGGCTCGATGTCATTTTATCCTTATAATTTTTTTTATAAAATATAATAAATAATTTAATTTTTTAAAATAATAATAATATTAAAAAATAATATTATAATAATATTTTATTCAATTTATCTAAAATCATCTCATTTTATTTTCGAAAAGCTCCCTTCAAAACTTCTTAGAAATTCTGTACGATCCATCTTTTAGATAATATTTTCTGTAAACATTAGACTTATTTCCTGAAAACATATTATGCAAAATATTTTCTATAAAACTGCCTTTTAATAATAATTATTATTATAATTAATTTATGGTTATTCTTTTGAGCGTTCAAAGTGGAAGCATATAAGAAAAAAGGAAAATACAAGTCATCATAGCATAATTAATATTAATTACGCCAATGCTTACTTAAATTGAAGTGGTTGGAACTAAACAGTGGGTGTTTGACACGTGGTGGCCCGCTTTCTATTTTTTTATTATTATTATTTTACGTTGATTTTTCCAGCGAATATGAACGTCAACCGCTTTGCCAACTACCTCCGACCATTCAGTCCGTTATTTTAACATTTTTATTTTATTTTCTAGAAATGCCCCTGCATTTTCGTCTCTATAATTTATATATACCCCGCCGGGTCTTACATATTTTCAGATTGGCCCAACTTTTTCTCAGATGTTTTCAAATTTTCTGAAATATAATGTTGTAATACAATAATAAGCTATATTAATTTATAAGGAAAATGCTAGTTTTATACTTAAATTTGACATCTCATATTGACATTTTATTTTTATTTTTATTTTTATTTTTATTTTTATTTTTACTTAATAGATAAAAAAAGTAACTATTAATGTATTAATATTTTTTTTATATTTTTTAAAAATGTTTTAACAAGCCGTCACTTTAAGCGGTGTTACTAAAACTACCTCTCAATTTATAAATGTATTTTTTAAAAAATGATACTTGCAGTCGTGAGTGTGCAAGCGTCGTGCAGTCACTTAGGAAAAAGTGAATAAATATGGGACCCACATGAAAAGAAACTAATTTTTTAATAGTGAACCCCACTTTTTTCAAAACGACTATATGGCGTTTGCGCATTCCACGACTGTATATAACATTACTCGTTTTTAAATGAAGGTGAATAAGTACAAGTCTTAAATAAATAAGTTTAATTTATATATTTGAACCAGTATTTTTCAAAAATACTACAAGAGAGAGAGAGAGAGAGAGATGCAAATATTTTCTGAGGGAAGGGGACTTTCAACAGTCGGAAATAAGAAGGTATCCGTTTTTCTTTACTTGGAATAAATGATGTTTCCGGATCAATGATGTTTCCGGATCAACCGCGGTTTTATCTTCGCATACCATTGCTAGAGAGCGACCTTTGACTTTCGAAGCATTCACCCACCAAATATATAGTTAGGATCAGGACCTCTCTCTCTCTCTCTCTGTGTCTTTGAGAGTGCTTTGTATTCTTCTTCCGGGCAAGAAGTGGGAACGCGTCAACTTCCTCAGTTGCTTGCCAGTCTATAATACCTTCACATTGGTTCATACTATGTCTGCCTAAAATTCACTTTTCCTCATATATATATATATATATAGAGAGAGAGAGAGAGAGAGAGAGAGCTCTTATATTACACACTCTGCAACAACGACAACCACCACCTCAACCTCAAAGCCATGGCTTGGCCTCCTTTTACTTCTACCACTTTATGGGTACTGTGCGTTTTGTTTTTGGGTTTGGGTTCCCGGATCTGTTATGGGTTCGGGCCCACGTTCAGTTTTGACATTCACCACCGGTTCTCCGATCCAGTTAAGGGAATTCTTGGCGTCGATGACCTCCCGGTGAAGGGAAGCGTGGACTACTACGTCTCCATGGCCCACCGTGACCGCTTAATTCGCGCCCGTCACCTCGCTGCCATCGACGGCCAGTCCTCGCCGCTCACTTTTGCCAATGGAAACAACACGGTTTTGATCAGCTCTTTGGGATTGTACGATCCTTAAGCCATTCCTTATGTTACTATGTATATATTATTAGTATTTATTTTGTTTGCTGGAATTTTAGTGACCTTTTGAAGAATTTGGATTATGATTGTTTGGTTGGTGAGAAAGTGGAGAAGAGAAGAGATAGGAGTTTTATGTTTGCTGTTGCTGGATGATAACGGGCCTTTTAACTTGTTAGACGAACCCAATAACTTAGTTGCTACTACTTGACGTGGATTTTACTTCTATTTACCTCAAAATCCAATAATTATAGCCTTTTCTTTTCTTTTGCTAAGTATTTACTCAACTGGATTTTAGATGGGAAGGAACTGTTTGGTAGCATTTTTTTTTTTTTTGTCACTTCGATTTTCTTGCGTTTCTTTATAATTTATTATCGGAGACGGAAAATAAGTTCTTAAAGCGTATCTTTCTATGTGAAAATTATGGATATTTTTGGTTTGAGATTTCCCTTAATTTTCTTGCTGATCAAACAAGGAATGAAGGTATATGTTTTTCTTCTCCAGTTCTCCCCGACACTTCTCTTAACTAACAATTTCTTTCAATGTTCTTCTTGGTGTTTCAGTTTGCATTATGCCAATGTATCTGTAGGGACACCAAATATGTCATTTCTTGTGGCATTAGACACTGGTAGTGATTTGTTCTGGCTACCATGCGATTGTAAGAAAGACAGTTGCATTGATGGCTTGAAGTCATCATCATCTGGAAAGGTATATTATACGAGAAGTGCTGCATGTACTTAGAAAAACAAACTTACAAATTGATGTGGCTTATTTACTTCTATTCGTGTGTTTTTATTTACTTCTATTCAGCTTAGTTATGTGTCACTCTGGTATAGCATTCATGCTTAAAACTCATATTGACTTTCCTGCGCTACTTTTTTGAATCTTCATAATCATGCATCTTTGTGAAAGGAGCATTTGGATGAAAGGAAAATTAACTCTAAATTTCCAAATCATTAACGACTACATGTGAAATTATTTAGTCTTTACTCCATATATATCAAGTTTTCTTTGCCACACCCAGAAAATTCTATTTATGCGGGGTCTATATTAGAAGCTTTTATTGTTCTTTAACATCTGGATAAGTCAGTTAAGTGCATATTGGCTAAAATCTTATGATCTAACCTACACAACCTTAGATTTATATCGGACTTGTGTTTGCCATGTATTTGATTGTTTTGGTGGATTGCTGGTGAAAAAAGCTTTCAAGTCCTGAATTCTTTGATAATTACTTAATTCTTTTATCAAGCAGGAAATAAAACTAAACATCTACAGCCCTAATACTTCATCAACAAGCAAAAAGGTTTCCTGCGACAGCACCTTTTGCGAACAAAGGCCATGCTCATCAGCAAATAGTAACTGTGCTTATGAAGTTGCGTATCTTTCTAGTAACACCTCATCTATGGGGGTCTTGGTAGAGGATGTTTTGCACTTAGTTACAGATGATGATCAACCAAAAGTTGTTAATGCTCAGATTACTTTTGGGTATGTTTCTTTAAAGACCTTGTGACCAATAACATTCGGGGGAAATATTTGGAAACTCTGGGTTTTCGTAATATCAAAATAATTTACTAGCTACAGATGGCAAGCTTCTGAAATCAATATGATACCGGTGTTATATCATTAGTGATATCAATTTTTAAAACGGGATTATAATTAATTTTCTGATAAAATGACAGTATGGAGAATGTGATATTTTGACAAATGTTAGATCGGATGGATGATAGATCTAGAGTTTGGAATGGCTTTTTCTCCTCAACTAGGAATGATTCTGTCAGGAGTGAAGAAGTTGCATTTCCTTGGTCTTACAGGAAGGTATCAGAAACCTCTAGAGGGGTCAGTGATAAAATCAGAAACATATATGTCCAAGATTTTAAACAATCATCAATGCTTTTCATCTCCTTCATTGATGGTTAACATAACTTTGTAATTTCTTGAAGTTGCCTCTCGTTTTTTACCTAGTATTCAGATCTGTTTAGCAGATTTTTGTTATCTGTGGCCTTTCCAATCTGACCTCTTACCTTGTTGCAGTTGTGGTCAAATTCAGACTGGCACTTTTTTGTCGGGTGCAGCACCAAATGGTCTGTTCGGGCTTGGCATGGAAGACATATCCGTTCCAAGCGTCTTAGCAAGAAATGGGCTAGCTTCAAATTCTTTTTCTATGTGTTTTGGAGATGATGGGATTGGGAAGATCAATTTTGGAAATAATGGCAGCTCAGAGCAAAGAGAAACTCCATTCAGTGTTAGGCAATCGCAGTAAGTTATTTTTTGTTTCTTTCCCTAGGGAACGGGGATGTCGAGATTTGAACCCCAGATCTGACCCTTGAAATGCTGGGGTTGAGTCCAATTGGTCCAAAGGCCACTGGCACCTCTTAATATCGCAAATGCTAATGGGAAAGCTTTGTTTAGTTTGGCAAGTAGACTTATATGTGATCTGAATCCCATGCTACTTGTAATCCTTGGGAACTTGTTATCAGCCCAACTTATAACATCAGCATCACTCGAATAACTGTGGGAACCAGTGCTTCTGAGCTTGAGTTCAGTGCCATATTCGACTCTGGTACATCATTCACACTCCTGAGTGACCCTGCTTATACTTTTATTTCAGAGAGTGTAAGTTCTTTAAATAACACTGTTCTGTGAGATTAATTATTTGGAGTTATAATTTTATGAGATGTGATTATCTTTGATTTACATTATTAAACAGTTCAATTCCCAAGTCCAAGAAAAGCGGCATTCACCTGATTCTGAGATCCCCTTTGAATATTGTTATGAACTAAGGTGATATAGTTTGGATGCAACCCCTTTCTATTTTGTATTAATTTTGCCCTTCAACTCGAAGGTGCTGACTTCCACTTTATATGCAGCGCAAATCAAAACAACTATACAATTCCTGATATGAATCTGACAATGAAAGGTGGAGACCAATATTTTCTCAATGATCCAACTGCAGTGGTCCAAACTCCAGTATGATCTCACTTATAAAACTTTAATTTCCTATTCCTACCCAACTTATGCTAAAGTTTGATGTTATTTTCTCCAGAATGGTGGATATTTGTATTGTCTGGCTCTTCTCAAAAGTGAAAATATAAACATCATTGGACGTGAGTATCAATATCTTAGTTTCTTTTCTTTATCGAGGAGTAAGACTATTTTTGTTTATTTTAAAACTTGTTTTTATTAATGAGTACACATTGTCATGTTTTGTCATTTTGGAATCTTGACTTTGCATATATTTTTTATAAGGCAACTAATGGAGATACCATCTTGTTGTGGAAATTCTACGTATCCTTGCTTTGGTTGAAACTCTTTCTGGATTGTTGGAATTGGTTTCTTGGGGTAGAGGGAGCGTGATCGGTACTTTAAGCATTTGGGTGAATTGGTCAGCTATCCGACGTTTAGTCGTCCCTCCCAGTTTAGAAACTAGAAATTTAGAATCCTCAGACTTGACTTCCTTTCCTAACTTATAGTCACTCTATGATGGTTAAAAATCAATATGGCCGGGCACATCTTCAGTAGTCTCTAATTTGGGGAGAGATTTTATACAGCAATGTATTATCAATGTGTGGGTTCAAATCACACTCATTTAATAAGACACTATAATTTTTGCAAGAGAAACAATGAAAATTCTTTAATCATTGCATCATTGAACAAGTTTGGAACTTTAAATCCTCTATTTAACTTAAAATTGAGTATTTCAGTCATGGTATTATTATGAAATGGATTTATTTTATCCATTTCAAATTTAAAGGAGGATCTTATTCCTTGCCACTTACAGCTTGAATTGATTTATTTTCATCCAGAAAACTTCATGGTTGGTTATCACCTAGTTTTTGATCGTGAGAAGATGGTATTGGGTTGGAAGAACTCAAACTGTGAGTGAAATTCCTTTTCTTTTTCCTCAACGTGCAAATTTTGCTTCCCCTGGTGTACTCTTTAAGTGCTTATAATGAGGCTTGCTGTCATCAGGCTACAATGTTGAGAATTCGAACATTCTGCCTACCACACCATCACACTCTCCTGCTGTTTCCCCTGCTCTTGCCGTCAACCCGGAAGCCAAACAAAGCAGTGGTAACACTTCTCCTATACCCGTGGCGAATCATTCACCCAAGTGGAAGTCCTTTACTTGCACACTCACGATTCTTCTTGTTTCATATTTAGCTATTGTTTGATCATTCTTTTTATATGCTGAGGTTTTCTTGACCCCCCCATACAGAACCCCATTTGGAGGCATCTTCTTTTCCTTTTGGCACACAGAAAGGATTGGAAGCCTTGTTTGTTGGCTTCCTGTTTTTGATGTTTAGTGGCATTAATTTGAACATTGGATTATACGTAATATAATTTTTTTTTGTTATTATTATTATTATTATTATAGGCAGAAACAGTTTGTTAATTTCTGAGTTTAAATTTTGTGATTTTACAGCATTGCTATTAATGGATTCCATTTTCCAGGCTGAAATAATGGATATCTCCTTTCTTAGATACTATTAAGCTATCTTTCACTCTCTATCAATGCAGGCAGAAGGTGCAATTGTGGAAATTGGGATGAGAAATTATATTTGCAGTCCTCACTTGGGGACTGCATGTGCAGACCCCTTATTAAATGAGAAAAAGCATCATTTCAGGAGGGATAGTTTTGTAATTTTAAAAAAATTTAAAGATAAAATTACCTAGGCTTGCATTGCAATCCCCAAATGGGGACTGTATCTAGCATTGCTCAATTGGGATTAATTAATTTATTTTTTTGTTGTGCATGAACATATACTTTTTATTTATAGATCCCTCTCCTTAATTAGAACTGTTTTCTTAATGTTTAAGGGCATGTTTGGATGCTTAAAGTATCTCGAAATTTTATGAATAGTGGTGAAATAATTTGAGTAAAGATGTTTTATTGGGTTTTATGAAATGAGAGAGAAAAAATTAAATAAAAATATTTTTTAAAATAAGTATTGTATTGGAGTTTTTTAAAGTGAATAGATAGAGTTGAAAACGTTTAAGGGCAACATACGCGTCTTTATTCTTTTCTTTTGTAGCAAGTTCTTTCCTTTTGTCATATGCTTCATAGAAACACGTGACACACGTTATCTGCTTCAAATAAAGAGGGATAAAGTTTGTATGCTCACATTTTCTTCCTATGTTGACTGATAGTTAGGGCTGGGCTCCGACTTTGATAGAGTTGGAAAGCCCAACTCCGAATTCCGACTCTAATCAAAAGTGGACTCCGACTCTGAAACTCCAATCGGAGTTAAAAGTGGAAGTCGCAATTCCGATCGTAGTTGGGCCTGCCCAAGGTCTGCTGTTTCGGGTTAGGCTGAAAAAAACTAAAAAAAATCTAAATACAATTTAAATAAATCAATATAATCAATTTAAATCCATAACCTAAAAAATGTATACAATTTATACAATTTAAATAAATCAATAGAATTAATTTAAATTTTCATATACTAAAAAATGTATACAATTTATACATTACTAAACAAAAGAAAAAAAAGGACGATTATTTGAGATTATTAATAATAGAATGAATATACAATAATAAAGCCATAACGTATGATTATTAAAAAAACACCTAAATCCATAATGTAAGTTAAAAAACGTCATCATGCAAGCAAAAACACCTAATTCCATATAATCATAAACATTAAAATACAATCCTGCATGCGACAATTTTAAATGCACACCCCTGCAAAGTGCAAAAAAAAAAAAAATACAAGAACATACACTAATGAGTTCTTATTACAGTAGATGGATATTATAAATTTACAACATAAACTTACACCATCACCACCAAAGTGACAACCAAAGTTACGAGTATCAAGACTAAACTAACAACTAATCCCTAATCCAACTCCTCCAAATCCATAAAAATTAACAACTCCAACAAAATCCAAATCCATAGTCCCCACCACCACCATGGTCCACTACCAGGCACGAAGTAAGAACTCCAACTCCAAGTATCCTGCATTATTTTGAAAATTAAACAATTTTAGACATTACACTACTTGAGTAAAGTTTTTTACTAACAGTAAAGTTAACATAAAAGTTAAAGATTTAAATTCATGATTCATCTACCGGACTCCTTCCCATAATGCGTCTGTCTCAGTCCTCCTCAATTATTGTGGGGTTCGTAGATTGGTTTACAAAAGCATAAAAATTATAAGTTATAGAATTAAAACAATAAAATATCTAATTAGTCAAATAAAAATGAAGGTTAAAAGCTTAAAGTTACCCGATTCAAGCCTATAGCTCTCGGCATCATCAACATTATATAGTCCAATAGACTTTGACCTTAGCCAGTTATGTGTGCATATGAGAGCCTCCACAGTTTTTGGAACCAATAAACTCCGATAAGCATCTCGTACATGATCAAAGCTGCTAAACGCCGACTCTAAGGCAATCGTAGTTAAGGAATGACCAACACATCTCGGGCTACTCGGGAAAAGACTGAGAAGTTTGTGGAATTAACTTTCTACCAAATTTAGATATGAAATTTATCACTAGGTGCCTCGACATTTTCCAGAAAATATCATTCAACCTAGGACTTACACTACATAATATTCCTCAATGCTCAGATTTGATGATACCTTTGCTTCAAAACTGTTGAACTCCTTAAATGTGTGTCATCTACGAAAGATGTCGAGTTTGTTGGTCATTGAGGAGCTCCCACCTGCCTTCAAGACTGATCAACACTGTTGTTGTAATGGCTATGCAAGGCATCAATATCATGCTTCAATACTCTAATGAACTGCTCAGGCATGTCATCACTGAGGATATCCCTAATCCAAAACTCTACAATAACTAACTTATATTGGGGGTCAAAAATCGCTGTCACAAATAATAATTTTTTTATTTTTCTCAACATCCCCCAATATTTATTATATTTGGATTTCCTTCTCATAGGCATACCATTTAACAACTTGACACTGTTTTCACAACTCTCGCAAATGGTAGTTTATATTGTACTGCGAACAGTGATATCATAAAGGAAAATGCTACATGTGCTTAAGAAAAATTTATAAAAAACCTACTTTTCCACGTGTTAGTTATTGATATACTGAAAATCATGAAATTTGAAATTTAAAATTTGAAATTCAAAATAAAACTGACAAAATGAGTCTTGTAAGTAAAATTGTAAGTAAAAGTATAAGTACATGTAGCATTACTCTATCATAAAATAATTTCAAGAACTGAATAAAGTACCTCATATTTGCCCAATCAACATTGTCTAATGGTCCAAGTCCCCTTCTTCCCTCTGTGTCCTCCGACAAAGCATATCTCATAGCTCTTCCATCTTCAACCTCCATTATCTTGAAGGCTCTATGATACTTTTGCGTTACCTCTAATATTGTGTATGTCAAGTTCCATTGAGTGGGAACGTCCAAGGTCGACATACTATCACATGAGATTTTTAGTTGCAAGACTAAAAATTTAGACTTGTCAAGCTTTCGGAGGGAACCCTTCACGAGCTTCACAATATTGTATACCTTGAGTATTCAGTCATCAACTTCCTTCAGATCCTCATTAACTATAAGATTTATAATATGAGCATAGCATCTAACATATATAAACTCATTGCCAAGAATTATATCTTCCTTCACAGTGCAATTTCGCTTAAACCAATCAATTACACAGTCATTGACACTTGCATTGTCAACTGTGATGATTAAAAGTTTTTTAATCCTCCAATCTATCATACAATCATCCAATTTCTTTCCAATGGAAGAACCTTGTGATCTTAAATTTTCTTGAATCCCAAAATTCGCTTATGTAATGTCCACTCGCTATCAATGAAGTGGGCTGTGATACACATGTAACTAAGGTTTTGAATTGACGTCCATGTACCAGTCATAAATGAATCTCTTTGCCCAGTGCTGATAAACTTCTCCTTTATTCCGAACTTCTCCTTGACATGCATTTTCAAATAGTCTCTCATGACCGTATATCGTGAAGGAATAGGAAATTAGGGCTCAAGACATTGCAAAAAATTACGGAACCCTTGTCCCTTAACGAGGAGAAATGACAACTCATCCCTTATAATCATAGCTACAAAGAACTCCCTCAATCTCTTTTTATTGTAATGAGGGATTGATAGTTTTTTACTTTGACCACCATCAGTACCGTCATTGTTTCGTAACTTAACTGAGTCTGGTCTTTGGCCAAAAACTCCTTGTTTATCTTATACCGCTGACAACCCGTAAGATGTGCTATCAAAACAACCATGTCTTGTCTTTGCTTGCACAAAAACTCCTTGTGACCTTATCTTATACCGATTGGCTTGATCCAAACCACAAAGTCAATTGGTTATGTGCTATCAAAACACACCAAGATTGGTCTCCTTTAAAGAACTCTTTAAAGGTAAAACCCCACGAGGCAACCAAATCCAGAAAAGTCAATTTTATTATTTGAAAATCCGTTACCAGCAAGTAACGGATTTTGTCGGTTAAATGTGTGTCATCTACGAAAGATGTCGAGTTTGTTGGTCTTTGAGGAGCTCCCACCTTCCTTCAAGACTGATCAACACTGTTGTTGTAATGGCTATGCAAGGCATCAATATCATGCTTCAATACTCTAATGAACTGCTCAGGCATGTCATCACTGAGGATATCCCTAATCCAAAACTCTACAATAACTAACTTATATTGGGGGTCAAAAATCGCTATCACAAATAATAATTTGTTTATTTTCTCAACAACCCCCAAGATTTATTATATTTGGATTTCGTTCTCATAGGCATACCATTTAACAACTCGACATTGTTTTCACAACTCGCAAATGGTAGTTTATACTGTACTGCGAACAGTGATATCATAAAGGAAAATGCTACATGTGGTTAAGAAAAATTTATAAAAAACCTACTTTTCCACATGTTAGTTATTGATATACTGAAAATCATGAAATATGAAATTTGAAATTTGATATTCAAAATAAAGCTAACAAAATGAGTCTTGTAAATAAAATTGTAAGTAAAAGTAAAAGTACAAGTAGCACTACTCTATCATAAAATAATTTCAAGAACTGAATAAAGTACCTCATATTTGCCCAATCAACATTGTCTAATGGTCCAAGCCCCCTTCTTCCCTCTATGTCCTCCGACAAAGCATATCTCATAGCTCTTCCATCTTGAACCTCCATCTTGAAGGCTCTATGATACTTTTGCGTTACCTCGAATATTGTGTATGTCAAGTTCCATTGAGTGGGAACGTCCAAGGTTGACATACTATCACATGAGATTTTTAGTTGCAGGACTATAAACTTAGACTTGTCAAGCCTTTGGAGGGAACCCTTCACGAGCTTCACAATATTGTGTACCTTGAGTATTCAGTCATCAACTTCGTTCAGATCCTTATTAACTATAAGATTTATAATATGAGCATAGCATCTAACATATATAAACTCATTGCCAAGAATTATATCTTCCTTCACAGTGCAATTTCACTTAAACCAATCAATTGCATAGTCATTGACACTTGCATTGTCAACTGTGATGATCAAAAGTTTTTTAATCCTCCAATTTGTTATACAATCATCCAACTTCTTTCCAATGGATGAACCTTGTGATCTTAAATTTTCTTGAATCCTAAAATTCGCTTATGTAATGTCCACTCGCTGTCAATGAAGTGGGCTGTGATACACATGTAACTAAGGTTTTGAATTGACGTCCATGTACCAGTCATAAATGAAACTCTTTGCCAAGTGCTGATAAACTTCTCCTTTATTCTGGCCTTCTCCTTGGCATGCATTTTCAAATAGTCTCTCATAACCGTATATCATGAAGGAATAGGAAATTAGGGCTCAAGACATTGCACAAAATTACGGAACCCTTGTCCCTTAACTAGGAGAAATGATAACTCATCCCTTATAATCATAGCTACAAAGAACTCCCTCAGTCTCTTTTCATTGTAATGATGGATTGATAGTTTTTTACTTTGACCACCATCAGTACCGTCATTGTTTCGTAACTTAACTGAGTCTGGTCTTTGGCCAAAAACTCATTGTTTATCTTATACCGCTGACAACCCGTAAGATGTGCTATCAAAACAACCATGTCTTGCTTCTTGGAATGACAACCAAAGCTTGACCCACAATGGTGACACCTTGGTTGCAGGTTCTCATGATCACCAGAGATTTTGGTGAAATGATAACATGTCCACGACCTTATCTTATTAGGTCGTGGTGGTCGATTGGCACCAATCTCCAATTCATCCTTGAAATTATCCAAATGCCCCTGTATAGTAACACAAAGATCTAATAATTCACTCAATCAATTGGTTAGTCAATATTCATGCAATTATACGATAAGAAAGCATTAACATAAAATAAATCAATTGCATAACACCAAGATTGGTAACAAAGAAAAATCCTTTAAAGAACTCTTTAAAGGTAAAACCCCACGAGACAACCAAATCCAGAAAAGTCAATTTTATTATTTGAAAATCCGTTACAAGCAAGTTTCAATTACAAAACCTTTGTCAATTGACACTTTTACCACTCTTACTTGACCAGACAAATGACCCATCTGTCTCTACCGCAGTAGTAGCCAGAACCTCTGATGATCTTCAAATATTGATTTCTCTACTGGAACTCTAGTGGCTAAACACGATTATTCTATCTCAATCTTGGATCACGATCACACTTTTTTAGAGAAACCGATATGAAAAATGCTCAAGGAAATTTTCACCACACCATAAACCCTCAGAAAGTCCTCTAGAAAAGTCTCTCCAACTGAATCTCTACCAATCCTAATTAATAGGACATCTTAAATATCTTTTCTGGAAGCAGTTTCCAAGTAAGTGAAATTCTGTTAACAGGTTGAATCTGTTACAACGGTTTCTGCTGATGGTTAGCTAACGCTTGGAACTTATCTTCTCAGCATGCGTTGATTTCGAATTCAATGTCTTCTCTAGATAAGATAAGGCCCTTGAAACCCAAACTACATCTGGTACTTATCTTCACAACAGTGTTTTGACTTATCAAAACAATTAAATTACAGACTCTAGATAAACTCAAAGTATTTTATATTCAACAAATCACAAATTCAAACTAAAGATGATATCTATCATCTTAGACACCTAATCCTAGCCAATTTCTTGAAATTTACATTTTCAATCTCCTAATTTGGCGGATTTGTGACAAAACCAAATATTTGTTGAATGTGACTTGAACCTGAAAAAAAATAACCCGAGAAACCCCTCAGCAAATAGAAAAAAAATACTCTGGAACACACAAGTTATATAATAAAACAGTAGTTGAAATTAAAACCACGCAGTTCCAAGTCAATCATCAAAAGTTTGTCAAGCAAAAGCAAACCTAATATCAAATCAACCATGGATCCAAAAGCTTCTAAAGTAATTTTTACAGACCAAATTAAAATTAACATTAAGTTCTCCCCCTCAATTTCAAACTAATAGAAAAAATTAATGATCAGCTCCCCATCAATCTGCTCCCTCTTTTTGTAACGAATCGGACAAGGGTTACCCTTCCTCCATGTCGGAATCAACAACATTTTCTAGGACATGCTGCATTGCTAATGACAGCTACACCAACCTATCATTCGCTTGAACAAAATCGGAGAGAACAACGACAATGTCCTTTTCTAGCTTAAGCTTGTTGGCATCTAGTTTTGCAGCAATGGCAGCTATCTTCTAAGAGAGTAATGTCGGATGCTCCAGAACTTGGGATGCGGGCACCGACGACTCGTGAGAAGAGAAGGTGGATTATGGCCAACTACGAGCGCCTGCAAGGGCCCGGGGGGGGGGGGGGTAGGGAGAGAACAACTAACCAACTAGTGTCTCTGTCTATCTTCTTGTTTCATATATAGCTATTTTGATATCACTCCTTTTGTATGCTAAGGTTTCTTGACCCATACACATAGACACAGACAAACCCAAGATACACGATTTTTCAGGTCATACAGAACCATTTGGAAGCATTTTCTTTTCCTTTTGGCGCACAAAAAGGATTGGAAGCCTTGTTTGTTGGCTTCCTATTTTTGGTGTTTAGTGGCATTAATTTGGACATTGGATAATAAATAATATAAATTTGTTGTTGTTATTATTATATATAGGCAGAAACTTTTGAGTTTAAATTTTATAATTTTGCTGTTTGCAGCACTGTTATTAATTCCATTTTCCAGCCTGAAATATGGGCTTAATTAGATACTATAAAAGATTTGAAAGAAAATAAAAATATTTGTGTGTTCTTTAAGATGCATCAAGGTGTAAATTTTTTTGTATAAGATTTAGCCCGGGTTATGACCCAAGCTGGAACCCTAATAGAACCAAACCGGATTTTGAAACCCGAAAATCCAGGTTATGGGCTGTACTTAATTTTATTTTTTAACAAAAGCCTAAGGTTAATGTTTTTTTTTTAAAGTAATGTTGAAAAGCATAAATTTTTTTAAAATCTAAAAGCCTATATTTCAAGAAATCATGTTGAAAAGCATAATAGCATCGAACATTGTCCATAATAATACAAATATATCAAAATAGGAAATTAAATTTTATGTAAAAAATAACTAAAGTTAGAAACTAATTACCTTTTTAACTAAATGCATGTAAAAGAAAATATATACAATATTCATCATGTAAAATGCATGCAACACACAATGCAATTCACTACATATTACATTATTTGGTATTTATACATTACATTACAAAACATAAAATTACAATATATGAATTACAAAACACAACTTTGGAAGAAATTATATATAGTTTTTAAATTATAAAAAAAGATGTGAGCTTATGGATGGAAAATCTTGAACTGAACCTCCTTCCTCTTTGATGATGCTGAAAATCTTTTCATTCGAAGACCACAATTTTTTTAATCTCCTAAAATCAAAAAACCATATTACATAGTAAGGAAAATAAAAAAATATTTTACAAGTGCATGTTCACAAGAATAATGAAATTAAGAAGTGAAAGTCAACCACAAATGATTTAGTTCAATTAGTGCAGTAGACTCTGATTCTAATCTCTTTTTCTGCAAATTTTCTGGTAATTTATTTTGATGTAAACAACTTGAAAACACAAGCAAAGCCTTCGGTGCAGCACAAACAAGCATAAATTATTTGTAGACAACTTGAAAAGAACAAGCATCAGTAGAGTAAACCATAGCTAAGGCATCAGAACACAAATCATTAAGATAAGAACACAAATCAGATCAACATACAGCTTGAAGAAATAGAATGACAGCAGCAGTAAGCATCCAGGTTGCCACCAACATCAGCCCACATCTCCAGCAGTAAACAGAGAAGACTGAAGAGGGAACATTCCCAACTGCCATGAACAAATTAAAAATGAAAACTTTCCAATATGAATTAATTAAAAAATAAAAAGTAATGCATTTTATACAACCTTCCTCAGAAAGCCCTTGCTCCTCTCCAATCCTCTTTCCTTCTTCAGGCTGAAATCAAATCAAAGTACAAGTGATGATAAATGTAAGCCTAATATCACAAAATATTCATAATAACAATCTGAAAGGTACAAATTAATTAGATACTAGACATGTTGCCTTAGTATTAACCATTAATAAATAACACTCTTATTACTTAACATGAAAACATAGGGTGAACTTCATGCATTACCTAGTACTCTTTTTACTCAACAGGTTGGGATAGGTGTCAATGTCATGTATTCAAATGTATAGGAGAACTATAGTTGGGGAAGCTTATGTCAAATCCAAGCCATTTCCATCACAAGCTCACAACCCTTGTCCATATTCACCTGAGAGGTACTTCAAAAAATCATGAATTTAGGACTAGCATGCTAATGATATTCACAAGAACACATGTGCTGCTAAATCTGACTTGGAAAAGAATTACAAAGTAAATATACATGCAACACATATTAACAAAGGCAAAGAAATGATATTGGGTTATCCAAGGCCCCTGCTTTTTCATAAAGGTCCTCATCTAAGTTCAAAGCTATAGCAATCAGGGAAGCTAATCTTTTTCCAGCCAACCTGAAGCAGCAAATCCAAAACTATACAAAGTAGTACCCATATTAAAAAATTTTATCATTGTCAAATTACAATAGTCAATGGTTAATTTCTAGTCTCATTAGTTATACAGAAACAATTATTTTCGAACATATTATTTTCTACCTCCTTTCTTTTTCTTCCATTAAGCACAATAAAAAATTACAAAACAGAACAGAAAGATAGTTTCTTGTACATGAAGAATCAACAATTGTTAAACCTCTGTGATGTTGCTTGTATTAAGGAATATTGTAGCCTGTGATAGTGTATTGCGGAATGGATAGTAAAGAAAGCACATAATGTATTTGACAAAATGCTTAACAAAGCCATTGTAAATTGCTACGGGTTCTTCGAGGGACCAAGCCTCCACTACAAGGATTCAGTAAGTACAAACTTCCAGAATGACATCCCATTCTTTCTTTCCTTCAATACCAGATTCCCCATAACAACCCTCAGCATTCACTAATCTGACCACTATAGGACCCATGAAAATAATAGACAAAATAACAAACACTACTAGATAAAACAATGCGTATAACACCAACAACCTTACAAAATAACATAAAGTAATTATTAGACTCAGCTAAAAAAAGTGGTGCGCATCACCCAAATTAAACGACAGCACTTCATCACTTCAGACACTGCGCTTCCTTAGCCCTCCAAAACGGTGAGCTCCTTCTTATTCCATTAACGTCGTTGCGAGATCCCTAGCTCCCCACTTAGCCACTTCACGCATCTTCTTTGAACTCCAACAACAGACTTCAATTGACTTCTCTGGTTCTTCTTCCATTCTTCCTTTGGGCCTTAATTTTTTTCTTGAGACAAGAAACATGAAAAGTGGGGTGGATACGGGAAGAACTCGACAACTTCAATTGGTAAGCTACTTCCCCTATCTTCTGTTCTACTTGAAAGGGACCATAAAAATAGGGTGCTAGTTTGCAATTTCTCTTGTTATTCACTAATTTTTGGCGATAGGGTTGTAGTCTCAAGTAAACCCAGTCGCCCACTTCAAACCTTCTCTCTGTTCTCCTTTTGTCAGCTTGTATTTTCATGTGTTCTCTTGCCATATTTAAATTCTCCTTCAATATTTGCATGATTTGATCTCTGGTTCTTAATGTTTGGTCAACTGCTGCATTTGATGATGTTCCTGGTATATAAGAAATCAATGAGGGTGGGCTAGCCGTATAGGGCTTCAAACAGAGTGGTCTTAAGGGCTGTATGATGCGTGGTATTGTACCACCATTCTGTAAAGGAAAACCAATCTGCTCATTTCTGAGGCTTCAACCCAGCATAGCATCTCAAGTAGGTCTCCAAACATTTATTCAATGCCTCGGTCTGACCATCTGACTGGGGTGGTAAGCTGAGCTCTGATTCAGGGTTAACCCTTGTAAGGTGAAAAATACCTTCCAAAAGGAGCTTACAAAAATCGGGTCTCTATCAGGTACAATGGTCCTGGGTAGGCCATGTAACTTAAATACATGAGTCAGAAACAAATTTGCCACTGTTGAGGCAGTATAGGGATGGGAGAGGGGTATAAAATGCCGAAACTTAGTGAACCTATCCACCACCACTAAAACCACATTCTTGCCGTGAGACATAGGTATAGGGATGGGAGAGGGGTATAAAATGCCGAAACTTAGTGAACCTATCCACCACCACTAAAACCACATTCTTGCCGTGAGACATAGGTAACCCCTCTATCAAATCCCTTCCTTATGTGTGTGCGGTGTCTAAAACGAGAGTAAAGAATGGTTTGACCGATGGTTTGCGGATGAACCATTGCCTCACATGGTAGATAAGGTCCCGACGCCGTCCCTGTTAATCAAGGATGTGTGGGTTGGTGATAGTTGGAACTATGAGATACTGGAACAATTAGTTGGTGTGGAATTAACAGAGGTAGTGACTAGAACAGTTTCTGCTGGTAGGTCTGGGCAAGATGTACTGGTGTGGAAACCTGCCCAAGACGGTAGATTCACTACAGCAACTGCATGGGATTTTATTCGTGTGAGAGGGGACCATTTTGCATGGATGGACTGGATCTGGAACAACCTTCTGCCGAAGAGAATCTTGGTTTGTATGTGGCGAGCTCAATTTGGAATTGAAATGGCATCCAAATGTGACTGTTGTTCTTCACCTAAGAAGGAAACAATGGATCATGTGTTGGTGACGGGTCAGATTGCGGAGAAAGTATGGCTTCTTGCTTCTTTGGCACTGGGAGTTTCTTGTATGCATGCTAACAGTTGGTGGCACTGAGTGGAGGTATGGTTTAATTGTGCAAAGAAAGGCACCAAACGAGGCTTGTTGATTGGTCTTCTACCCAGTATAATTCGTGGTGCTTATGGAGAAGGCGTTGCAAAGCCCAGATGGAAGGTGTCCAGGAAAATCCCATAGTGTTTGGAGGTCCATTTGATTTTAGCTAGGCACTTTGGTGAATGACTTGGCTGACTTAAAGATATCTCCGGTTGATTACCGGTTGATGTACCAGACGGTTGCGTGGTTGAAACCTCCTTGTGGTTGGTGGAAACTAAATGTGGACGGTAGTTGTCGTGGGAATCCAAAAACTGTGGTGGGGGTGGAGTGCTATGGGATCATAGGGGACATATTAAGGCTGGTTTCTTTGCACCATATAGTTTCAGAACCATCAATGAGTTTCAGTTACAAGCGTTGCTGCAAGGAGTTAGATTGTGTAAATCTATGGCCTATACGCACATTATAAAGGAATGTGGCTCTAAGATCGTGGTCGATTGGTTGAAAAAGAGATGCTGTAGTTTGTGGTATCTTTGGTATTACTGGTATGATCTTATCCAGGAATTAGATGGATTGCACTATCAGGTGGTTCATCAATTCAGAGAAGGGAATCAAGCGGCTGACTACCTAGCACGGAAAGGTGAAGAGGGACTTACTTGGAGCTTCTGTCCGAGTGGTGGTCTCCCAAGAGAGCTGAGGGGTATTCTTAGATTGGATGCACTGGGTTTACCGTCAATAAGGAAGTCTGGATGTTGAGAGCTTGTGTTGCTATGGAGCTTTTCGATGGGGTGTTAGTTTGGTTTGCTGGGTTTTATTTCTTTTTTGGTTTTAGGTGATTCCTAGGTTTTTTTCTTGTTTGTTGGAGTTGTTTTGTTGTTTGGGAGGTTTTATATATTCCACGTGTCCCACGGTGTTCCTCTGCCAGAAGTGAGGGATTTTAATAAAATTAGGAATGCGTCACTCTTGGACATGTGACCCTGTCTCTTTCTTTAAAAAAAGAAAAAACCCTTACAAAATAACTTAAAGTAATTATTAGACTCAGCTACTAAAAACGGTGTGCATCACCCAAATTAAACGGCATCACTTAAGATGCTGCATTTCCTCAGCCCTCCAAAACGGTGAGCTCCTTCTTTTTCCATACGACGTCGTTGTGAGATCCCTCCCCACTTAGCCACTTCACGCATCTTCTTCGAACTCCAACATCAGACTTCAGTTGACTTCCCTGGTTCTTCTTCCATTCTTCCTCTAGGGTTCATAACAACAATACCCATCAAACCGAATCAACAATATCCAGAACAAGACGAATCATATCAAACACAAACGAGTTCCCATAAATCTAAACAATTTAACATTGTACCTGTAAAGCAAGTTGTTTGAAAGCCTTCTTGACCTCAGATTCAAAAACCCAGAAAATAGCTTGCATATTTGTGTCAATAGCAAATGTCGTACAACCAGATATCAGAGCACATCAAGGATTCCAAGATCTACAAATAAATAGAAAATAAAATGTGAATTATGAGATCGAATCTAGAACAAAAAGGCAAAAAAACTCAAGGCCACGTCTTGCTATGCCATGGTGGTTCTTGAAGGCCACCCATCGAGGATCTCACAAGGAGATGGATGGCCAAACATGTGAGAGTTGACAGGAAGAGAATGAGAACAAGAAAAAAGCTAGAAAGGTGAGAAGGAGGACGAAGAGAGAGAATGAGGGTGGTTTCGACGGGAGCTAGGATAGGGTTTAGAGAGAGAGAGAGAGAGAGAGAGAGAGAGAGATTCTAAAGGTTTCGGCCGCAAAAGGGTTTTAACCCTCAGTGTCAAAACGAGCTATTTTTTACATTGGGGGTGGTTTTAAAAAAAAAAACCCGATGCGAGTATTGGCCCGGGTTTGTTCCGGCCCGGAACTCGTAACTGGAACCCGGTTATTCGACCAGGTTCCAAACCAGACCCGAAAAAAATCCGGCTTGGATGAACAATCTTAATTGCACTTAAGGGTTGCCATTTGTTTGGAAGGCCGGACTCATATCGTAACAGATGTATGATTATATTAGTCAATTCAAATCCGTCATGTTTAATTAAATTGGCCAAACTTCTCTCAATCTTGAAGTTGATATGATTTATGTTAATTAAACCTCTTCTCAATTTCTTCATCCATTTGTCTCCTTCAAATCCGTCATCGTTTCGCATCGTTTTTCTCTTATTGCATGAGTTGCAATGTTATAATGATGGCTGGAAATAGCTTAATTCCTCCCAACGATTAGGTTGGTGTGGAGCTCCATCTATATGATAAGAAGACGATCGGAATAAGCCGATCCTTGAGAACAGAGAATACTTCATTGATTAAGTCAGTAAAATAAATATTTTTAAACATAAATAAAATGGAAGCATGAAGGTGAAAATAATGCATTTATATTCCTTACTTGATTTCTTGTGAAATATCCATTTTATTGAGATTCTTATTAATTGTTAACCTTTTCTTTAAAGCAATAATCAACTCTTATTAATATATAAAGCCTTCATCAAAGAAAGGAATGAATACAAGAAGGATAATAGCATCCTCTTCTAGGTCTAGAGAGCTCTTAGCTAACATATGGGCAGCCCCATTTGCATTCCTACTAATGTGATTGATAGACCAATTATCAAGCTTCGAAAGTTGTTGTATGGTATTATAACACCTGCACTATGCCAAGACAAGGACTCTTGTGTGATGCTCTAAATGACTTGAAGGGCATCACCTTCCAAAATGATCTTCCTCAATCCAAGCTCAAAAGCAAAGATGGCAGCATGTAAAGCTTCAAAGGATTCAGCCAAAAGGGGTTCAGGAAAAGCTTCTCTCTGCATCCTTTTAGTAGCCAAACTGTCCCTTCATGATCTCTTGCTATTATGCCAACTCCAACCTTGTCAAGAGACTTGTTAATAGCTGCATCCTAATTCACCTTATAACAACGCCTTTAGGAGGGGGCTCCCATTTACAGACCCTTGACCTTTTTTTTGCTAATTGTCAAGTAGTCCTTGCCTGCACTTCTTTGAAGTCCAACAACATCTGTCTCAATAGCTGCACCACTATAGATGGATGGAGAAATTGGCCTTTAAAGACATAATCATTTCTCCTTTGCCAGATCTTCCTTACTATTATTGCAATCTCTTCCATAGTATCGTGCTCATGAATTGCACTCATGGCTTCAAACAACCCTTTAAAACAGGCTATAGAGAGTGTACTTTTGTTAATACACTTAGAACACTGACTCCATACATCCTATACTGAGGTACACTCCCATAGGGCATGTATGACACTGTCATCCTCTTCCCTTAAGCAGATGGGGCAAAGTGGTGATTCCAAGATTTTATTCTTTGACAAATTCAGATTTGTAGGTAGTGAATCAAGACATGCTCTCCACACAAACATCTTAGTAGCATTAGGAATTTTGAGCTTCCAACAGCTGGCCCAACCCTATTTTTTGGAGACAAATTTGATGTTTGCCCCTTCGCTTGATCATTGAGTTCTTTCTGTAAATGGTAGGCACTTTTCACTAAGAATTGGCCATTTACAGTACATCTCCAAATTAGCTTATTTGGTGCATTGGAAAGACTAATGGGAATTCTCTTGATGATAGCAGCTTCACTGCTTGACAACATCTCTTCAACAGGCTCCACATTCTATTGTTTTGAGTCAGGGTTGATAAGGGCTGCAACATGAGCATCTTCATCCAGGATCTTAACACCACTTTGAATCTTGTAGGTTGAAGGTTGGGGTAGCCATCTATCCTTCCATATTCTGGTTAAGAGACAATTACCAATTCTTCAACAAGAACCTTCTGTCACCATATGTCTAGCTGCAACAATACTTCTCCAGATGAAGGATAGTCTTGAGCCCAGCTTAGCTTGAAAGAATGAAGTAAAAAAAAAAAAAAAAGGGAAATACTTCGGCTTTAGGATCTGGGTAGCAAGAGAATCAGGTCTTTGTAATAGTCTCCACCCTTGCTTAGCCAGTAAAGCCAAATTAAAGCATTCCAAATCTACCCCAAACCTCCTGCTATCTTGGCCTTCCCCATTTGACTCCATGAAACCTAGTAGATTTTCCTCTCATTTTGCTGCTGGCCCCACTAGTAATAATGCATCACCCTGTTGATCTCTTTGAGCAATGATTTTGGAAGCTTGAACACCCCTATACTATAAGTAGACAGTGTTTGAAACATAGTTTTAAGTAAGATTTCCTTACCTGCCTGTGAGAGAAACTTTGTCTTCCAGTTACTGATTCTACTCCTCACTCTATACAAAATGCTCTTGAAAGCTTGGTTTCTTGATTTCCCAATAAGAGCTGGTAAGTCAAAATACTTTTAATAGGAAGAAGAGGATCTGACCCTGTAATGTTGAGGATGATCTTTTTTGTGTCATTGTTGGTGTTGGCACTAAAGTGTATGGAAGTCTTATCCTTGTTGAGTTTTTGTCTTGAGGCTTTCTCGTAAGAAGCAAGAATGCCAATTAACTTGCTCCACTTGAGGGAATTTGCTCTACAAAACAACATGCTATCATCTGCAAAAAATAGATGGTTAATGCACAGCTTGCCTCTTGCAATGGGAATGCTAGTTATTAATCTTGAAGTTTCAGTCTGATTGAGCAAGGTGCTTAGAGCTTCAGAAAAAAAGATGAAAAGGTAGGGTGACAAATGATCACCCTGCCTAATCCCCCTAGATGGCTTAAAAGAGCATTGAGGAGATCTATTAATGAGTATAGAGTACAAAGTTGAATCGCTACACCTCATCATCAAACTTATCCATTTGCCATTGAAACCCAACCTCAGCATTACAACTCTTAAAAAATCATACTCCACTCTATCATAGAGCTTGCTCATATCGAGTTTTAAAGCCATATAACCTGAGTGACCAGAGATTCTAGTATTCATGGAGTGCATGGCCATATGAGCTATTATAATATTATCCATAATAAGCCTTCCAGGCACAAATGCACTTTGAGTGGGGAAGATAATATCAGGAAGGATGGTCTTCAGCCTGTTTGCCAATATTTTAGAGATGAGCTTGTAAAGAACATTACACAAGGATATAGGCATGAAATCAGAGACTGTTTTGGGATTTTTCACTTTAGGAATCAACGCAATATACATCTCATTAATGTGTGCTGTCTCACTTAAGAAATTGAGGAACTCAAGTGCAGCTTCATTTACAGTATTGCCAACAATATTCCAGTGATTTTAGTAAAAAGCTGCAGGAAAACCATCTGGTCTGGGGGAGCTCAATGGATTCATCTGAAAAATTGCCTCTTGAACTTCTTCTTCTGTAAATTTCCTGGTCAGGAAAGAGTTCATCTCCTCAGAGTCATCTAGCTAAGGCATTCATCAATTCCTATAGGGTTAGAAGAAGATAATAGTTTCCGATAAAACTGGTAAAAAGTTTATGAAATCTCCTCAGGATTAGTGGCCACAGATCCATCCTCTCTGACAATCCTCTTTGACAATCCTCTTTATAGTATTAGTCTTCATTATTTGATTAGCACACATATGGTAAAACTTAGTAGTCATGTCGCCATCATTTAACCATGTATGTTCAGCAATTTTGTTTCCATCTGACGTCTTCTTCTTCCAATAAAACATCCACTTCTTTTTGCAGCTGTTTAATATCATCTGTGTGATCACCTGTGTTCTTATTTTGCAACTTCAAAATGTGATTCAGTTTAGCAGTAACTAATCCTCTTTGCTTATTCACTATCTCCTTACTCCACTTCTTCAATGACTTCTTACAGATGTGCAAACCTTTAATAGGCAAAGGCAAAGGCAAATGCCATATTTGCCTAAAATCACATCTTTTGCCTTTTACCTATTCCATTCAAGAGAGATTCTCACATTGGATTATCTATTTGTTAGCCAAAATAATAAAAAAATATATTATTAATTTAATAATAATTTTTTTTCTAATTTTTTTCATATTTCACGATTCTACTGATCATATGTTAATTAATAATTTAATTATTATTTTTCAACTTTATTTTTTTGCCAACTCTTCCATCCAACAATCATATCTATAATTCTTGAAATCAAATATCTTCGTTTGTCAACTCTTCTTCTACCCAACAATTACATTTATAATTCTTGAAACTAGCAAACACATTTTGTTAACCCTTCTTCTTCTGCCAACTTTTTTAGTTGTAGCTAATAGTCTCAGATTAAACCCTATAAATAGATGAACCTCAAACTAATTCCCACTCATTAGAAACCAATCTTTCTTCTTCCAATTCTTCAAATTATCTTCCCTCAATTTGCTATGGATCCCTCTTGGAGTATTGATCATATTGTATATGACGATTATTCTGATAATGAATTCGATATGATTGAAGTAATGGTTGTAGAACGAGAACGAAGGGCTACCCTTAAGAAGATGACTGTAGAAATTAGGATGCCTGCATATGGGGTAACGACAGATCTTATAAACGAGTATGTTAGAATCAGAGAAAACACCGCGCAGTTGAGTATGAAAACATTTGTTAAGGCGGTTGTATTAGTTTTTTTTATGAGTACTTGAGGTCTCTAAACAACAGTGATATAACAAGGTTACTAGATGTCGGACAAAGGCGTGGGTTTCCAAGAATGTTAAGTAGCATTGATTGCATGCACTGGAAATGAAAAAATTGTCCTAGTGCTTGGAAATGTATGTACTCTGACCATGTAAATAAACCAATTGTTATTTTGGAGGCTGTTACGTCTTATGATCTTTGGATATGACATTTTTTTTTTTTTTGCCAGGGTCTCATAACGACATCAACGTACTCGATCGATCTTTAGTTTTTGCTGCGTTGGCCGAAAGTCGTCCTCCTTCGTGCAAATACTCAATCAATGGTTATGAACATACAATGAGATATTATCTTGCTGATGATATATATCTTTCTTGGACAACATTAGTGGAAATAATTCCTGCTCCACAGTGGAAAAAAACATTTTGCTGCCGCCCAAGAGTCTACAAGGAAAGATGTGGAGCGTGCATTCAAAGTACTCCAAAGTAGATTTGCAATTGTGCATGGACCTGCTAGGTATTTCAACCGTGATGTTTTAAAAGACATTATGTACGTATGCATTATCTTGCACAATTTGATCGTTGAAGATGAGCGTCATCTATATCTCGATGCTAACTAGTTCATTTACGAACAAATGGATGATACTCCCCATGAGCCAATTTCACCCGATAATATACCTGAATTTATGGAGTTTATTGCGCAACATCATCGTATTAGAGACAGAGGCACTAATTATCAGCTCCAAGCTGACCTTATCAAGCAATTATGGAGTACGCATGGCCGTTCATAATTTATTAGCCAAAATGTTTTGACATTGTGCATTTTCTGTTTATGTGGTAATTTGTGGTTAATTATGGTACTTGTAAAAATGTGGTTATTTGTACTACTTCTATTATTTAAGATTTCCCTTTTTATTGTTAAAATGGACATTAATTCGTCTTATTTATAAGCTATTGAAAAACTTTGTTTGTATTATAACAATCATGTCCAATGATCCACAATTTCAACTTAAAATAACTACAATTCGAAACAACAAAAATAAAAACCTACTGGAAAAATTATCCACAATCCAAAAATCTACATCATTACCACACCCTGGCACTCATTGCACCAATTCAACCCAATAATTTAGATCTAAAAATCTATAACATTATCAAACCCTAGCACCACTCATTGCACCAATTCAAGCACATAATAACAATCCAAAAAACTGGAACTTAAAACTAGCCAAAATAATAACATGTCATTCCAGTACTTATAACATAACCATACATGCCATTTTGGTTAACATAACTATACACAAACCACAATATATGCCATTTTGGAACTTAAAACCAACCCATAATATATGTCATTTTGGTTCACATAACCATACACAAAACTATCCAATACGTATAACCATCAAAAGAATAACATGACATTCCAGTTGCCATACCAACAATTAATACTAGCAATGTTCAATCCAAACATCTGGTCACATAGTTGCTGCCCAGCCACTAAAATAAAAATAAGTTTAGTTACAACAGTTACAAACCTCCATGAGGTGTGGATGGGGATGTAGATGTATGACCATAATTATTCTTTGAAGCCTCATAACTTTTCCTCTGAAGATTTAGAAATAGTCTTACTGCATTGCATTCATGCCAACAATATCTAATCTCATAATTTTAGTTTCAAACTTTTTCTTCTCAAGTTCAAGTTGTTGACTTCTATAGCGCTCTACCTTCGTGACCGCTGTTGTCCTCTCTATCATACACATGTTTCTATCCTCGGTCATGCAAGATAAACCATAGTTGAACTCAGCATCATTGGATTCTTGAGACTCTTGCTTTCTCTCCCTTTCTTTCTAAGCCTTTTTGCCTGGAGGTCTCTTACCAAAATCCACGACGTCCTCTCACTTCACCAATGGTTGGACGTTTTTTTGATGGCCTTCTCCTTGTATTCAATGTCATCATATATTGCTGTCATTTTGGTTGGCATCTCGATAGACACCAACAGTGCTTAATTGTTTAGTTTGCCTTCTCCATCTCTTTATACATAATTTTTGCCTTCTCAAGCTAAAAGGGCGAAGAAATATTTTGAGTATGTAAATCAGCCCAAAACAAATGCATAATTAAAGGAAAAGAATTAATACATTATCTTGCTCTGTGGTACCATTCGGGTGCAATGATTCTACCTGTGCTAAAAATGCACAAAAAAATACAAAATTTATTTGTACATTTTTGGATCAAGGACCATCGATTCATCAATGACACTATAGATCGTTCAACGTGTTTATTTTTTATACTCGTGATAAAAATCTGAAATTTTGTCCGACATTTGAGTTAATTGTTTTTGTTAGTATCCCGTATAGCATCAATGCTAATGTTGAGCCAAGCCGAGACAATGAGATTGTGATGCGTGGACTTTTTAGTGGGTAGCCTCTTTTCACCGTTAATTTGTGATGCTTGGACGAAAACATTAGAATTTCTCGTGTACATTGGGGTGCTAAAACAGCCTTGTCCACCACTTTATAAGAGTGGTAAAGAAGTGGTCCTCATCCAATGGTGTGTCCATCCTTAAAAATATTATAATTGTTAGAACATTCTCATCTGCTTCCCTAAACACCTATTATCTTTAGATTATGGGAAAATCTCAAAAATCCCTTCCCACCCGGATCCTTAAATTAGGGATTTTATTTAGGGTAATGGGGAACCACTGTACATTCCCAATTGACCCATCTGTTCCTTTCCTACTGTTGGTCCCGCATGAAAATTTATCTCGAGTCTGATTTCCATTGTTTGTATCGATTTTCTCTCGCACCGTTTGCCACCATCTTTCTTTAGAGGCTCCTCTTCATTGGTCGGATTTCATGTAAGTCTCTGTCCTTCTCTCTCGCACAAATGCACTTCTTGTTTTGATTTCCTCCATGTCTAAACTTTGTCCTTCTCTCTCGCACAAATCGAACACACTCAAATCCCGAACTACCATGGCTTTCATATGAGACATTGCACAGTTTCGACTTATTGGATATATGTATTTGGATCTTTGGACACTTAAAATCAAAAACCCTACATTGTGAGCTGCTCTAGGGTTTGAATTTGGATCTTAATTTTTCTTCACGGCAGCCATTCGAGGGGCAATAGAATTTAGTTTGGACTAATTTCAGCAGCTGCATTATTCTGGTTTGAGCAAATTGTTTATACCTTTGAATCCATTCATACACTGTTTGTTGGCCATTTGAATTTTGTGTTGGTTTGCGTTTTTAACCATTTTTTAGTTTCTCTTTATTTTCATTCTATTTGGTAGCCTATAATTTATGAATTTTATGTTGGCTTGCATTGATAACCATAATGTTACCATGTTGGCTTTGTTGGTTTGCATTGTTAAATTGTTAACCATAATGTTACCGTGTTAGTTTGCATCGTTAACCATTTTTTAGATTGTTAAGTTGTTAAATTGTGTGTGTTTGTTGGTTTGAATTTTGTGTTGGTTTGCATAATGTTGCCATAATGCTATCGTGTGTGTTGGTTAGCATTGTAGAAATTTTTAACCATAATGTTACCGTGTTGGTTTGCATTGTTAACTATTTTGTAGATTCTCTTTATTTTCAATTTTTTTGGCAGCCTATAATGCTATGAATTTTGTGTTGGTTTGCATTGTTAACCATTTTTTAGATTCTCTTTGTTTTCATTCTGTTTGGCAGCCATTTCTTATGGATTCTCTCTACTGCTTTGGGTATTGATTTCATTATCTATGTTGTGATATCAATTGATTTTATAATTGGATCTTTTGGACACTCAAAATTGAAAACCCTACATTGTTATCTGCAGCTCTAGAGTTTTAATTTGACTTCACTATCTTTGCATTCATTATCTTTGTTTTCATTATCTTTCTTTATGGACTCTCTTTACTGCTTGAATTGATTTCTCTATCTTTGTTTTCATTGTTAGCATTTTCTTTGTTTTCATTATCTTAGTTTCCCTAACCCACCATGGTCATATCCGTCCTTTGCATCAAAGTTTACAGTTCCATACAACGGAATCGCAGGTGAGAACACCACAATGAGATTTTGCAATCTCAGCAAGTAAATCTACAGATCGACCACCAAGAAATACAAACAACGGAAATAGACAACCACACGCACACAACGAGCATAAAAAGATATTCCACAATTTACTTTTCCTTTCCCTTTACCAGAAAAATTTACATATAACCCATTCCTACCAAAATCTCATTTTTACATAAAATATTCATTTTGTTATGGTATGCACATAGTCTCCACTAGGGACTATCCACACACTCTGACTCCCTTCGTCACACGACGGGAAATGACTGTACGTGTGACTTCGTAATGAGTAATGCCCAATTCTGCGTCCGGCCCGTACATTACCAGACATCCTCTAACCTCTGCCAGCTGAGAGGCCACGGAGTTGACACGAGAGCGTTGTCATCTCGTCCGAGTCCATTGTCGCCCAACGACAACCCAGGGAATATCACTCAATTTTACACGCTCTCGAGTGACCAGACCAGCTCCATTGACACACCTACGAAAATCCCATTAGCCTATTGACACCAAAAACACAGTTTTCAAATTTTACAGCATAGACAAAGAGGAGTAGAGCACAGTTAAATACGATAAAGATAAATAATGACAATTAAAATGCAGCTGCGTAAACAGACAAATATTGGATGACATGACAATAAATACATCAACTAATGTCAAAACAACACACAGATTCAGAAATCACAACCATACACGATTCCCAACGCTTCACCAGGCCCTCGGCCAACAATTCTAACACCAACTACTGTATTATATCCCAACGCTCCACAGAGCCCTCGACCACTTTCATTCATAACCAGACTGCAACAACATTCATATAATAACTTATTCCACATTAGAATTTCAATGGTCACTCTAGGAATTTACTTACAACATGAAAGGGCTAATGTTTGGATGATCAAGCACGCTGATGTGGTGGCGTCTGGATGTGGCGGAGCATGACAGCGACAGTGGCCGCACACAGTGGCAGAGGCTGATTTGGAGGAAAATAAGGGGAATCTACAACTGGAAGAGCTAAAGGGTGACAGATCTGATGTAATAGAGGGTGGAGGAAGGGGATTTCGCGGCGAAGGATGGTTGTGCAAGGTGGAGAAGAACCCAAAATTAGGTTTTAGCCCACAGGTTGGGGTGGACTGAGGGAGGAGGAGGTCGAGAAGATGGGAATAGGTGAGGGGGTGGTCGGACGACCACAAGGGAGCTGCTGACGGTGGTGGGTCGTGGTGACGCACAACGACGCTGGGGAAAAACTTTCCTAAAAGCTACAGAGTCGCAGATCGAAGGAAGGGGAAGATGAAAGGAGGAGGCTTGAGGGAGGCACAACCTATTTATAGGCTGTGGGTTGGGGCTCGAGGAACACAGCCGTGGCTACGATTGGTGGTGTGGGACGGTGGGAGGAAGTTGAGTGTCACACAAGTGGCATGCGATGGTTGGCATGCAACAACGACGAGTAGTTACCATGGTCGAAGCTTCTTGTATTGACAAAGGGGAGAAGCGCAGGTTGGGCGAAAGGAGTGGTGGTGGCAGACGGGAAATAGTGGCTTCCGCTCAGTGGACACGTGGTAACAACAGGGTGGCGACACTAATGGCAACGCACACGAGTTGCACAGAGAGAGAGAGAGAGAGAGAGAGAGAGAGAGAGAGAGAGAGAGAGAGAGAGAGAGAGAGAGATTTGAGATAGGGGCTTGCGGCGCTAGGGAAAGAGAGGGGAGGAAAAGATTTCTTAGGGTTTCATCCCTTAGGCCAAAACGACACCGTATAAAGGGAGGGGTTGGGCCCTTGTTTCAACTTTTGGGCTCACACACATGGGCTGTGCCCGGAATTTGAATACTCTCACACTAAAATGAAACTCACTTAAACAACATATTGGGCTTCACATCACCAAAGAAAAACACACACACACACTAAAAGAAAGAAAAACCCACTTCTAAATTAGTCTTGGGCTTCACACGGGCTAGGCTTCACACTCTAGGCTATGTTTGGGTAGTGAGGTGATCTTAGATAATCTATGAATAATAATGAAAAAGTGATGAAAAAGTAATGATAAAATATCGAATAGTAGTAAAAAGAAGTGAAAAATAATGATAAAATATTGAACAGTAGTTGAGTGATCTCTACCCAAACACAACCTAAGACTATATTTGGATGTTGAGTTCATCTCAACTTATCTCAAACCAATTATTAATAGAATCCACTACTTTTTCAATTTCTTATAAAAAATTAAACATATTTCAACATATTTCATACATTCGAACATATATCTCAACTTGTTTCATACATTTAAATACATTTCAATGAGATTTACAAAATATTAATATTTACAAATCATCTAAAATTATCTAAGCATCCAATGCTATCTGAACTTTGGGCCTAAAGCGCAGAGTTTGTTTGGTTGTTAAGAAAAATTAGGAGAATAAAATAAAGGTAGTGCTGCATGAACCGATAATTCAACCAAGGGTTAATTACACTTTGTCACTTCAAATTTTTACTGAATTCATAATGTGTATCTGAAACTAATAATTGCATCAAAGTGAGCTCTCGAACTTTTAAAACTTTTTAATTCTCCATTCTGTCTATCAGCAGTGTCAAATTTAACGAAAATTTATTGTAAATATATAATTTTTATCTAATAAATTAAATTTAACCATGATTTTTATAGGTTAAACGAGTATTATCCATAAAATAAAGGATATTTCTTCTCTATTTCAATTCAACCGAAGTCAATCTAACCTGTTATCTCTCGTCCTGTGAGAGAAAAGTAGATCTTGTGAATGCGAGTCCACAAAAAGTGGGATCCTTCTTTCTCACTCAGCGATAGAACGATTTTTCGATCTTTTATGTTTCGTTGGTTTTTTGTAGGTGATAGAATGATGTGATGAGTTGAGATTAAAGTTAAAAAATTAAATAAAATATTATTAGAATATATTTTTTAATATTATTTTTATTTTAATATTTGAAAAAGTTAAATTATTTATTTTATTTTATATTAAAAATTAAAAATAAAAAAATAAAAAAATTATAATCAAAAAAGAAAAAATCTAATTGTAAGCGATTTTACGTACTAATATGCATGTCTAGTTAGAAAATAGATTTTATTAAAAATAGTATTGATTTAAATTTAGAATACGAAGGTAATAATTAATACGCAATCTTGTTTTTACTTAACAAAACTCGTGATAAAATGAAGTGGGATAAATTTGTGTCGACCTGTTTCCCAATCCACCCCGTCGTCTCTCGCTAGTTGCTTCCCAGTTTCCAGTCTATAATAAATATCTTCACTTTGTCGGCTCCTCTTTATTCTACATATGTATGTCTAGATTCGCTTTTCCACCGGCGGCAGCAGCAGCAGCAGCATCGACTTCTAAAGCATGGCTTGGCCTCCCTTTACTTCTTTTTGTTCATGCTTACTATTCGTTTTCTTTTTCGGTTTGGGTTCCCGGATCTGTTATGGCTTCAGGTTCGGCTTCGACATTTACCACCGCTTCTCCGATCCCGTTAAGGGATTTCTCGGCCTCGATGACCTCCCCGAGAAGGGAAGCTTAGACTACTACGTTGTCATGGCCTACCGTGACCGCTTAATTCGCGCCCGTCACCTCGCTGCCAGCTACGGCCAGTCCTCGCTACTCACTTTCGCCAATGGAAACGACACTTTCTTTACCGGCTCTTTGGGATTGTACGATCCTTGATGAACTCCTAATGTGTGTGTGTGTATTATTAGTTCTTAAAAAAAAACTTTTGTGGGCTTTCGAAGAATTTGGATATGATTTCTTGGTTACACTAAGAAACTGGAGGAGAAGAGGAGATAGGGAGTTTTTTCTTCGCTGTTGATGGAATATAACTGGTCGTTTTTTTTTTTGTTCAAGTATTATTAGCTCAAATGGTGATGGAAGGACCTATTTGGTAGCACTTTTTTTTGTCTCCAATAAGTTTAAGATTTTTTCTTTTGTGGGTTCTCAGGCGTCCTTTTTTTCTTTTTGATTGATGGATATGGAAAATGAGTTCTTAAAGCGTATCGCTCGTTGAGAAAGTTTCGGATTTGTTTGTTTGGTTTAAAATTTCCCTCGATTTTCTTGTTGACCAAACTTGGAATGAAAGTTTTATGGGATTCTCTTCGCACTTTTCTAATAACTAACCATTGCTTTCTATCTTCGTGGTGTTTCAGTTTGCATTATGCCAATGTTTCTGTGGGGACACCAAGTTTATCCTTTTTGGTGGCATTAGACACAGGCAGTAATTTGTTCTGGCTACCATGCGATTGTAAGAGAGGTGGCTGCGTTACTGGCTTGCAGACATCATCTGGAGAGGTATGTTGTACTTTGAATTTTTATTTATTTGCTTGGAATCATGATCTGTTATAATTAAATATTGTTTCAACTGCTATCTGGATATGGTTATTATTTATCATAACAATGATTTTTTCTTCAGCCTGTGTCAATCTCTTGCTGCAGTCATGCTTACAAGTTACAACTATTATCTGGACTTTCCCGCTACTTTGTTGAATTTACTATAATCATGCACCTTTGTAAAATGAGAGCTTTTGAATGAAGGGGAAAGCAACTCAAATTTCCAAATCATTAACAAATACTTGCGAAACTGTTTTAGTCTTTACTCAATATATGTCAAATTTTCTTTGCCACACCCTGAAAATTCTACCAAATGTATGACTATAGGACAAGCTTTAATTATTCATTAGCTCTGTGGTCTTATGTTTTCCACGTATTTGGTTATTTTGTGAATGGGTGGTGATAGAAGCTTTCTTCGAGTCCTGAATGCTTTTATAATCTCTCTTTTATCAAGCAGGAAATAAAACTCAACATCTACAGCCCTAATAATTCATCAACAAGTGAAAAATTATCCAGCGACAGCACCCTGTGCAGACCAAGTGATCAATGCTCTTCAGCAAGTAGTAATTGTTGTTATAAAATTGTGTATCTTTCTAGCAATACTTCATCTACTGGGATCTTGGTAGAGGATGTTTTGCACTTAGTTACAGATGATCAATCAAAAGCTGTTGACGCTCGGATTACATTTGGGTACACTATTCTTCCTTCACTTACTGCCAAAAACATTGGGGAGGAATATTTGATAACTCTTTGGTTCTTTGTGATATCAAAATAACTCCCTACATACAGATGAGCAGCTTTTCAAATGAATATGATGTTAAATCGTCAGTAATATTTAGTTTAATAATCAATTAATTGTCAGTTGAAATGACTAAAACTGGTGAATGGGAGATTGTTTTTTCTGATCGGTTGTAGAATGGGAAATTTTGAAAATGTAGATCATGTGGGTTATGAATCTAGAGTTGGTGTGGATTTGTTCTCCTCTAGTAGGAATGATTTTCATGAGGACTCTCAAGTTGTTGTATTGCCATCATTGGGGGCAGTAGGCGATCACCAAATATCTATTTATATAAGAAAAGAGAAGGTGAAAATTTCCCGTGGGGGGAGTAGGTGATCACCAACATATCAGAAGCCTCTAGAGTACCAGAAACATGTAAACCTTAATCTAACACGATCATCAATTTTTTTTATCTCCTTCATTGATGTGACAGCATTACCCTCTTATTCCTTGAAGTGACCTCTTGTTTTTTACCTGGTGGTCAGATTTGTTCAGCTAATTTTTGTTTATTTGTGGCCCCCCTTGTCTAATATGTAGTTATTTGCAGTTGTGGTCAAATTCAGACAGGTACTTTTTTGATGGGTGCAGCACCAAACGGTCTGTTTGGGCTTGGCATGCAAGATATATCCGTACCTAGCATCTTAGCAAAAAATAGGCTAGCGTCAAATTCCTTTGCGTTGTGTTTTGGACTTGATGGGGTTGGGAGAATCAATTTTGGATTTAATGGCAGCTCAGACCAAAGTGAAACACCATTCAATGTTCGGCAATCACAGTAAGTCTTTTTGTTTTGTTAGTTAATGGGGATGGTGGGATTCAAACCCCGTATCTCACCCTTGAAATACCAGGGTCGATGCCAATTGGGCGTTCACTGGCACTTCTTGATATTGCAAATAAATTTATGTTTGATCAGAATCGTATGCTACTTATAATGATTTTTCCTTTGGTAACTTCTTGTCAGTCCATCTTATAACATCAGCATCACTCGAATAACTGTGGGAAGCAATTCTTCTGAGCTGGAGTTCAGTGCCATCTTTGACTCTGGTACAGCTTTCACACACCTAAGCGACCCGGCTTATACTTTTATTTCCGAGAGTGTAAGTTCTTTAAATAACGCTATTCCATGTTATTTATTGGGAATTTTTATTTTATAAGATCCGAGTATTCTATGATTTATGTTGCTATTCAGTTCAATTCCAAGGTCGAAGAAAAGCGGAATTCACCTGATTCGGTGATCCCCTTTGAATACTGTTATGAATTACGGTAATTTATATTAAAGAAAACCCTGTTCCTATTTTGTATTATTTTCACCCTTTCAACTCTGAGGCACTGAATCCACTTTATATGCAGTGCAAACCAAAGCACCTTTAAAATCCCTAGTATGAATCTGACAATGAAAGGCGGAGACGACTATTTTCTCAAACATCCAACTGCATTGATCCCAACTCCGGTATGATCTCACTTCTAGAACTTTAATTTCCTTTTCCTAGTTGAGTTATTCTAAAGTTTGATATTATGGTCTCCAGGAGGGTAGATATTTGTATTGTCTGGCTCTTCTCAAAAGTGAAGATATAAACATCATAGGACGTGAGTATCTATTTATCAATAAATTGCTTGTAGCTCAAGAAGAGTTTTGTTTGTTTTAAAACCTCTGTGTTAATGACTACACAATTTCATGTTTTTCTGTCATTTTGGAATTTAGACTTTGTGCATATATCTCTTTAGGTGATTAACTACATTGTTGTGGAAATTCTACGAATCCTTCTACTGTCTCAAAACTCTTAAGATAATGAATTCTGAAGTGATAAAAAAGCACAGAAGTACGTGAGCCGTTTATTTTCCTTTAACTATATGAGGGTAGTTGCTGCTTTTGGGTGAGTCAGATAGATCTGCAATGTCACTCATTCTGTCTACTATTACTTTAATACATAGAAAATTAGAAATTTAAAAACCATGACTATATTCAGCCTCCTGGTCCAGTACTCCTTTCCTTTTTAGATTTGTATTGCCACTCTATGATGGTTGAAATCATTATACCTTATACAGCAAGATATTAATGTGAGTTTGAATTATGGGAGGCTTGTCAGCGTAGGCTGTGCAGTCTTTAAACCAGGAGTTAATGTTTGCACAAGAAAAAGATATATTTTCTTTCATCATTGCCTCCTTGAACAAGCCTCATGTATAACGGAAAACCATCATGCATCCTTATGTGTTTGAATTGACAAGTTGCCACTTACGTTGTGAATTTATTTATTTTCATCCAGAAAACTTCATGAGTGGTTATCATATAGTTTTTGATCGTGAGAAGATGATATTAGGTTGGAAGGACTCAAACTGTGAGTGTGGTTCCTTCTTTCTAATTTGCAGATTTCTATTCTCTTGGTGAGTTCAAGTTGCTATAATTTGACTTGCTGTCCCCAGGTTACAATGATGAGAGTTCTAACACTCTACCCATCAGCCCATCACCATCTTCTGCTGTTTCCCCTGTTCGTCCTGTTATCCCAGTAACCACGGAAGGCAATGCAAACAATTCTCATATGCCTGCAGCAGCACCATCTAGTTATTCACCCAATTTGAAGTCTTTTACTTACACAGTCACAATTCTTCTTCTTTCTTTTTTTGCTATTTTTTGATCATTCTTCTTATTTTGTGAGGCTCTCCCAACCCCTGTACTATATAAATATATACATATACTGATATTCATTATATCTCTTGGAAGCATTGTTTTATTTTTTATTTTTTGTCACACTATAGGCTTTATAAGAATCGGAAGGCCAGCTGGCCTCTTAGTGTTCGGTAGCATTAATTTGAGCATTGGGTTGCAAGTAACATAATAAAGATATTTATAATTACTATAAGCAGAAACCAATTCAGGCTGAAATATTGGAAATCTCCGCAGTCCATACTCTATGATAAACAATAAAATTACAATGCTGCTCATCTACATTATTTTTCTTGAAATTGTGCGGACATTTTACTGTTGTGTTGTTTATAATATGAAGTTATTGTAGTGTGTAAGAAATATTTTAGTTGATGGTGTTTTGGTCTCAACCTTTCATGTGCAAGATGACCATTCTGCGCCTGTTTGGTATTTTCGTGGAATAGGCACTTCTGTTTTCATGTTTTCAGTCTTTTTAATTAGCCTATAGTTTGCTTTTGGCCATTGAATGGCATTTTTGCGTCCATTAGTTGTCATGCTCAGTTTGCTGGTGGGCTGTTCAGTCATTTTGTTTGGATTTTAAGATCTTAACAGAAAGTACTGGAAGCATTTCAAGTTACATGGTGGTTACTTTTGGTCATCGAATGACAGGTTTACATTTGGGGTGCCCATGTGTGCTTCAGCTGCTACTCTGCTTTTCTGTCTTTTACTTTTTCAGAAATGATAAGTGCATGGACCCTTGCACGGGCTGATGTGGCAATGCCAACTGGCATGCCACGTCAGACCAAGTGGCACTACCACAGCTGTGTCTGACGCGGCATGCCACATCAGTGGCAGTGACATTGCCATGCTAGCCCATGCACATTGTCCGTGCATGGGTTCATGCCTGTTGCACGACTCCTCTCAAGTTCATTAATATAGCTTCAGATGGTACCTGTTTCTTTTCCTGATACTAAAATCTGAGATATGCAGAGCTTCCATATCTCCTTTGCTCTGAGGATCACAGCTTCCATGGCGGCTCTCCTCTGCTGACTGCTCAAATCAACTGCTGAGATTGATTTTTTTTTTTTTTGTCATTGAACAAGGAGATGTGCTATGTTTTCAGGGAGTACTGTGAAGCATGCTCCCATTTGGTCCCATAATTTGCTTTGTGTGGTGGTCGTGGACCAAAGTTGAGGAAGCAATTGAACAATCTTGACTAGAAAAGTAGGAAGGTCAGTGTGTTCAAGGTCTATAGGAAATATTCATCTCAGATGCATAGTCTTTGAATTTTTTTTTGTTTTTTTTTTTTTTGTGGGTTTAGTTTTTATAGTTTTGGCTCAAATTTGAGATTACTTTTATTTTATGGTTTTACTTGATTTGTTTGGTTCATTATTTGGGGTTTTGATGCTTAACCAGTTGTTCCTCCTGCAGGGATTCTTCCTCGGCTTCTCTTTGTTGTTCCTCTTGTAGAATACAGAAAAGGTTCTTTCTTGCTTTGAGAGAGGACTGAGGGACAGCAAAGAGAGAGGTAGGCTAAAGTTCTATCTTCGAGGTTTAGTGGTTGAAAGCTAAAATGACCTAGCTCAAGCTTTCTAGCACTCTGGGGAACCTAAAGGTAGTACAAAAATTGAACCTCTCTCTTATTTCCTTCATAGATGGTTCACACAAGCTTCTGATCTATGCCAAATTTAGATAAGTTTACTTGAGGTTTGAACTGGGTATCCTTAAATTTCTCTGCAAATGATTTTGTTTTGGACATATTTGCTTCAAATTTTGTGTCCTATAAGCCTGCTCTTTCGTACTGGGTATTCTTTTCTTTGTTTGAATAGTTCATGCAAAGGGTGTTAATGTTAGTTATTAAGCATTCTTTACTCCAGTTTGAACTTTTTTGCTTGAGGTGATTTCTCGGTTGTGTACTATTGAGTGGTTACTGTGAAATGAATGTACCTTGAGTGATCATGCTCTTGTTCATGATTGTAATAAAAAAGATAGGCGCCCATAGTGGGCAACCCTCCCCCTTCATATGCTGACATAATGTAGGTGTTATTCTTTGGCCAATAAAAATAGCATCATGACCACTTATGGCTGGACTTGAATGTCAACCAGTAGGTTACATGGAGTTGGCTATATAGTTAGCCCGCTCCTCTCCCTCCTCTCCATGTTAAGAGGAACACAGAGTGAAAATCCCTTTCTCAAATATGTCTCTCTAGTCTCGGCATTTAGGTTGTACAGTATGTGCTTGTTGTCTTGGTTTTTACCATGTGACACACTTCACCCTCAAAGAGGATGAATTTGGATGAACAACAATGATGGAAAATTCCGTGAAAAAAGTACATCAGATCTCGAATTTGCCGCAAGAGGTAAATGCTTCCGCTATGCATTCCGATCTAGAATTTCTAACATTGGTATCGGAGCATAAGTAAGTTGTTCTCGATTTGATTTTTGATACACGGTTTATGGTAATTCTTTTTTGCCGTTTCATCTTCCCGAAATCAACATGGATGCAAGAGGATCACCCATACTATAGGGCCTAAGTGACCTGCCATGGCACCGTGAGCACCATCGGGGTGCAGTGCTACCCATGGTGCTATATCGAAGATGACGTTGTGTGCACACACTAAGTACTTCACCATTCACGGTGTTGCATGCACTGACTGGGTGTAGCGTGGCCCACAATGGTGCTTGCACCAACTAGGGGTGACGCATCCACGGCCTTAAAATGTTCAGTTGACCAATATGTGGAACGAGGGTCAAGTCAAAGGTGCCCGAAAAATTCTGTCCGTACACAACCTCAAATGGGCTCAACTGTGTAGTCCTATTCTTGGATTGGTTGTAAGCAAACTCTGCCTGATATAAGATGAGGTCCTGCTGTTTTGGCTTGGTACCGGCCAAGTTCCTCAGAAGGTTGCCCAAACTATGATTCACCACTTCAGTCTGTCCATTTGTTTGGGGATGGTAGGCACTACTAAAGTGCGGCTTCGTCCCCATTTTCTCCCACAAAATCTTCCAGAAATTACTCATAAACTTCGTATCCTAATCGAAGGTGATGGACCAAGGAATGTCATGCAGGCAAACAATCTCCTTGAAGTAAAGATGGGCGATTTGTGTGGCGTCCATAGTCTTTCCACAAGCTACAAAATGGGTCATCTTGGAAAATTGGTCAACCAAGATTGAATCCATGGCTCGTTGGGTTCGGGGCAAAGCCAAGACAAAATCCATGCTGACGTTAAGCCATGGGCCTTCAGGTACAGGTAATGGAGTGTAAAGCCTAGCATTGGTGAGGGTCCCCTTCACTCTTTGGAAAACAAAACATCTCGCCACGAAACGTGCAACATCACTGGTCAATTTGGGCCAATAATAATCTACGTTGGACAATCTGAAAGGCATGACTATCCACTCGACTCGTATAGACCATGTTGCGTTTTGAACTTCGTCTTCCATTCGTCGCTAGGGCGTATCCTAATCTGGTGATACCCGCTCTTAAGGTCAATTTTGGAAATTACTTTAGAGCTTGACAACTAGTCCAACATGTCATCCAAGCAGTGAATCAAAAATCTGTACTTCACAGTGATCCTGTTGATGGCTCTGCTATCCACACATGCCATGAACCATCTTTCTTGGGCACCAGGAGGGTAGGGACTGCACACGGGCTCATGCTCTCACAGATATAGCCCCCTCTCCAACAACTCCAATACTTGGCATTGCAAGTCCTCGGATTTGTTGGGGCTGAGGCAATATGTTGGTCCGTTGGGTAAGCTGGATCCGGCACCAAGTCAATCTGATGTTGTATCTCTCTCATGGGTGGAAGGCTAGGGGAAAGGTCCTCTAGCATTAGATCTGCAAACTCAGACAGTATATGCTGCACCTTTGGCAGTAAATCACGATACCCCCTGCCACTGTTGTCACATGGCACCAAGGCGAACACCATGCCCTCTTTCTTCACCTCCTCCCAAAACCTAGCCAGAAACAGAAGATTGATTCCCTATTCAGCCTCTAGAGCAAAAACAACTCTCTCTACGAGGTGCAAAAATGACATTTTTTCCCTTTATTGCTGAGGGAATAGGTGTTTTTGTCCTCATCATGAACCACACTTCGATCATACTGCCAATCTTATTAGTCCTCACCCAATCTTCTCCCGAATCACCCTTGGGAGTTAATAAATTTTTTTTGACAACAAGGGTCTTGTTACCATCATTGTACAAAACATCCCTTTCATTGTCGTCCTCGTCAAAGACAGGTTCTCCAATGTCCTCATCATACTCCCTGTCATCCTTGTTAATTAGAAGGTTTTCCTCTTCTTATTGGCAGACTTTCTACATTCCGTTGCCCTATGACTGGGCTTCCCACATCTGAAACACCAAATATTAGTGACGTTTGAACTCTGACCATGAGTTGATTGCAGAACAAGGTGAGTCTCCTCCGGATGAACCCCCATGTGTTATGGTCACTCCTAGGCCCCAAGTGGCCTAGTTTGCTGCTTCTCTACGATCAAAGCACGCTGATAGGCCTCAGAAACACTCCATAGAGAGTATAGGCTGAGGACATCCTGCAAAGGCTGCCGCAAACCCCCCAAATACCATGCCACCATCTGCTCTTCAGTCTTGGAGATCATTTCGGTCCACCAACTTATAGAACTCCTTGGTGTAATCATCAACAGATCTCGCTCCCTGCCTTAACGTGTAAAGTCGTTGAAACAAGGTTTGAGTATATCTGAAAGGGCAAAAATTAACTCTTCCTCTTCTCCCAATCGCCAATTTTGGCCTTGCTCTATTGCTCTCGAGATCGCTTCAACTGCTCCCACAAGGCAAACGCTCAGCCCTTCCAACTTGATGGAGACTAGTTTCACCTTTATACAATCTGGGACATCCTAGTAACAAAAAATACGCTCCACCTCGTGTAACAAATCGATGAAGCCCTTATCCTGCAGAGTACTAGTAAATTCTTGAAGATCAACTTTGAAGCCTAGGTCTTCACCTTGCTCCTCCCTACCACAATACTCCCGAAATGGAGCACGATTGTGATACGGGTTATCGAAACTAGAGTCAGAATATTGACCATCACCATCCAGAGTTTGTGTCTCTAGACACTGGGATAATTATGCTATCTGCCTCTGCAAATCTGCAATCATCACATCCTGTATGTTATGATATTGGTGAGGGACTTCCTCAGTCGGAACCTGCCCACGCCGACCACAATCTCTACCATCAACCATGAAAACTAATGATAAATCACCCCAGGAAAACATTAAAGCTCTGATGCCAACTGAAGCTGGGGCAAATAATAACTATTTTGAGGGATAGCTAAGTAACGAAAGCTAAAGATTGAGATTGAGAAAAATGCAAATAGAGAGAAAACTCTAAGATAAACTTTGAGATTAGGGTTTATTTATAAAAATTGAATATATCTTCTGAAGCCCACAAGTCGGGCTTAAATAGCTAAAGAAAAAAAGGCAAAATTACAATTATGACCAAATAATAAAATATGGAATTGACGAATCTTCATCTTTTCCCACTGGTTTTGCGCCGATCTTCATTCTCTAGGTAGTGTAGTGCCATTTCTAATCTGTCAGTTGAGCATCATCGTACTCGAATCCCCCTGACGTTCCCAAATCTCTAACAATTATTCTATTTTCTTCTTCTACTCCACCGAGGTGAAACATATACTTGTTCCCCCTACTCCGTAGTAGGGACGGACTGCACAAACTTCTCCTCCACCTCTTAGGAAGCAGTTGACAGAAGACTTATGGCCTTAGCTGTGTTGACTTCCTGCTCTAACTTATAGTCACTCCATGATGGTTAAAAATCATTATGCTCGGGCACATCTTTAGTAGTCCTCTAATTGGGAGAGATTTTATACAGTTAAGGTATTATCAATGTGTTGGTTCAAATTACACATTTAATCAGACACTAATCTTTGCATGAGAAACGATAAATGTGGTTTCTTCAATCATTGTATCATCGAACAAGTTTGGAACTTTAAATATTCTATTTCACTTAAAATTGATATACAAAATATGGAGTATTTCAGTCATGGTATTATAAGAAGGATGGCCAAGCCAAAATATTCCATGTGTTGTATGATTTAAAGGAGGATCTTATTCCTTGCCACGTATACCTGGATATTCTTGGCCCGATGTATAACTGAAAGCCATTATGTATCCTCACATATTTGAATTGAAAAATTGCCACTTACAGCTTGAATTTATTTATTTTCATCCATAAAACTTCATGGTTGGTTATCACCTAGTTTTTTATTGTGAGAAGATGGTATTGGGTTGGAAGGACTCAAACTGAGTGAAATTCCTGTTCTTTTCCTTCTTTTTTCCTCAACATGCAAATTTTGCTTCCCCTGGTGTGCTCTTTAAGTGGTTACAATGAGGCTTGCTGTCATCAGGCTACAATGATGAGAACTCGAACATTCTGCCTACCACACCATCACACTCTCCTGCTGTTTCCCCTGCTCTTGCCGGCAACCTGGAAGCTAAACAAGGCAGTGGTAACAATTCTCCTATACCTGTGGAATTGTGGAAAATCGGGTTTTTTTTTTTTTTTGTGTCCATGAATGTATACTTTTATCGTTAATACCTGCCCTTAATTAGAACTGTGTCCTTAACATTAGACTGTATTTGGTTGTTGGACTCCAACCTATTTCATACATTTAAATAGATATCTCAATTTATTTACATTCAAATAAATTTAGATCATTTGAGATCATCTCAGCATCTAAAGTAGCTAAATGTCTATGTTAATTTTTGGATCAATATCTTAATAATTCAATTTGATTTATTTTTTGCGATAAAAAATCACAATTTCTTAGATTGGAAGTTAATAGTCAGTGATAAATCGGACATTTTATTCAATAAGACTATAATATGTTGTCTATGATAATTTATCTTAATCACGAAAGTGGCGAGTTCTAATTGACATGCCGGTATGCTTAGAGAATATTGAACTTGACCTCGTCAACATATTAACCCAACAAAATTGATAGACGAACAACTTGTTAACAGTTTGTTTACAACTATAGATTAAAATAATATAATTTTTAAATTTTTAATTTGACTTATTTTGATTTGATGTAATTAAATATTTAAAAAAAATATTATTTTATTAAGAATTGTAAACGAGATATGTTGACTGGCAGTAGATTGTTTGAGGGTGGCCAATGGCCAGATATTTTTAAATGAAAATACTTTCTTAATAATTAAGTAAAAAGAAAATATTTTATATAGACCCATTGTCGATAAAGATCTTCGGGGCAACCAGCATTATTCAATGTAAAATTAATTTGTGCATCAGCCGGAAGCCGCAACACACTCAACGCATTGAGTGAAAAAAAAAATATATATATATATATGTGAGGTGTGCTGCGGCTTCGGGCTGATGCCCAACAAACCTCTTCAATGTATATATTGTAAAGCATTTATGAAAGGAAAATCCTAGATGTCCCGAGCCTCCCTCTTGGGTCTAGCAAAGTGTTTTTTTAAGTTTTTTTTTATATAAATTTTTTTAACAATTTTAAATATTTAAAAAAATAAAAAAAATCATAATATTATTAAAAAATATTTTCTTAATCACGAAGTAAAATAAAAAAAATCATAAAAAATATCACGAAGTAAAATAAAAAATCATAAAAAAATATTTTTTATAATTTTTTATTTTACTTAGTGATTAAGAAATATTTTTTAATGATTTTTTTTTTTACTTTCTGATTAAGGAAGTGTTTTTTTAATGATGTTCTAAAATTATTTCATTTTTTAAAAATATTAAAAAATCTATATAACAAATAACTTAAAAAAAAACACATGTAAAATAATACTACACCCCAGTGGGGGCTGTAGCATGACCCTTTAAGAAATCACATGTTTGTAGGGATATTAACACACAGCTGGCGCAAGGCATTAAAGAAATGAGCGGTGCTACTCCCACCGCTGGGCTCCCACTAGTGGTTTTGGGATGATTTTTTTTTTTTTTTTGTATTTTTTTACATGTATTTTTTTAACACATTTAAATATATTTTAAAAAATAAATTCCATGGAATTAGTTAGTTGTAAAATTTCATGGAAGAAAATTCTAGAGGAAATTATTTGTGTTAAATTTTTGTGATGCCTCACTCCACATCTCCCCAAAAAAACCCCCCACTTAACATTCACTGCTCTCAATAATGAAAAAGAGCATGTAAATAAACAATTCAATTACAACATACTCTCAATACAATTTCATTCAATTTTCAATCAATTCCAGACAACCCAAAAAGAAATAAAATTTTGTTTTTGGTTTGGTGTAGTAACACTCAGATTTTATTAAACACCAATCTCTTCCACGTACTTGAGTTATTGGAATTTCAACAACTTGTTTTCTGAAGCAACTTGTAGCAAGAGGTCACTGCCAACTGAGCATAACAAATCATAAATCAAGATAATAAAACAATTGTACTTCTCGACTTCTCTTCCATATTTTTTAGGAGGGTATGTGTAACGATCCGGCGCAATATTTTAAAAAAAATTTTATTAGACATAAATTATATTGATAAGCTATATTGGAAAGCCTAATTGCAACTTTTGGATAACCACGTGCCCAAAATTATTATGGTGGATTAGAGAATTTTTATTAGACTCGATACTTGGACTAAAGCCTAGTTTATATTTATGGATCAATTGGACTTATATTTAATTAGGATGAGACCCAAGAAATCGTTTATAAGCCCAAAAATATTATCCGATAATTTGGACTCATTTTGGAATTTGAGATTTGGCCGTTAGCCTAATCACAGTTGGTGAAATTATAGGCCAGCTTTTAAAACTTAGTTGGACCAAAGAAAGCCCAAGTCTTGAGCCCAAAATAAAATACCCAATCCACGTAACCCATGCACGTCTTTCTCGCCCACCACGATTTCCTAAGTTCAAATTTCAAAGGGTTTCCTAAATTCGTAACCGACTTAGAGCATTCATATCTGGTGTCCCAAAGCATCACTTTTCCTATAATTTGATATTTATTTTACGGCGTTGATCAAAATATCTCCTACATCCGAATCCCTATTTTCAAATATAGGGAATCACTATTCATTTTTTAAACCATTTTTTATCAATATTTTATTCTAATACATAAAATAAATTCTTCTTCTAATCATCTACACTTTCTCTCATACTCATATTTGTTATAGTTTAAATAATAATTTTAAAAATAATTTATTTAATTACAAAAATATATAAAAAAAAATTAATTTTAAAAATATTATCATACCCATAAAAAAATTAAATTTTTGTTTAAAATATTCACTAGAGTAATAGTTCAAAATATAAGAAAAAATATTGAGTAGTTAAGTTTGTAAATGGAAGTGAGAGAAAAAAGTAATAAAGAAAAAATAGAGAAATATTATTTTAATAGAATAGATAAATGATAAGGAATGAGATATAGAAGGTTTTTGAAATACGAGTAAAATTTAGGGAATGTACTTTTTAGTTAAATTATAAGAAATTTTATCGAGAATTGGATGTTAATGCTCTTACACGCTACAACATCCACCTATAAATCTTCCCTTTTCTCGTGAATTTCCTCCCACACTAGGGGTGCTACCCGCATGGTGCGGGGCGGGGGCACCCCCTCCCCGCCCCCCGCCCCCCGCCCCCGGGAGGCGGGGGCGGGGTCCCCCGCCCCGGTGCCGGGGGGCGGGGGAAAAACCCCAATCCGCCCCGCCCCCCGCCACTATATTAAAAAAAAAAAATTTTGGTCTAAAAAAAATATTTTTAGACCAAAATTATAATATAATTTAAATAATAAATTAAAATTTATAAATATGAAAAAATTTAAACTCATTAGAGTTAGATTTTGGATTGATTTGGCTTTCTAGGCCAATCTTTATATAGGAGGCCAAGGCAATACAATAGTCATCCTTAAGCAATGTGGGACTTACTACTAAGTCCCACATTGCTTAAGGATGACTATTGTATTGCCTTGGCCTCCTATATAAAGATTGGCCTAAGAGGCCAAAACAATCCAATGACTTGAATATAATTTTAAGTCTTTTATAAATTGTGTATATCTATATACAATATATTTATTTAATATATATAAATAAATTTTTTTTTTAATGTGAGGCGGGGGCGGGGGCGGGGGCGGGGCGGGGCCCCGCTGGGGTCATCCCGCCCCCTGCCCCCGCTATGCCCTCTCTATGCGGGGCGGGGCGGAAGCCGGGCGGGGCAGCGGGGGCTGGGCCCCGCTGCCCACCCCTACCACACACTAACAAGCCACAACACGGCACGAAGCCCAGTTGTGAGAAAACTGCACAGCAACAAGAAAACCGCAAGCCTCCACAAACGCCTAGCAAGCCACCATGTCTCCTCCACAGCCGAGCAACAAACGGCAATAGACCCTTCACATAGCACCCACCCCATGCAAGCCACCGTCCAACCAATTGATGGAGGCCAACCCAAACTTCCACAACCAACGAGAAAGAAGCACTGCACACACACGACAGCCCCACGGTCAAGTTTCCTTCACAATTGAACCACGTTAACCACCACGTACAGCAAGGCCAGCAGCCTTTCCGTCGTGACCCAGAGCCAATGCACTTACCATCAACGTGGAACACAAGTCTATTATTGCTCATCAAAACAAAGCCGCAAGCCTCTCACCGACGAGCAGCCATGCTGTAGCCTTGCCTCGCCTCAGTCCATGTCTCACCCAGCCACCGTCGCACATCCTCTCTCCTCCACCGCATGATGCTCCTTCACGCAAACCTACAACCACCATCACGCCAACTGCTCCACCGCGGACAATACAGAGCAAGCCACAACACGTCGCCTCCACTTGCACAGAAAGTGCCGTCGGGTGCTTCCCGTCACCCCAGGTCCACCATATTTCCTCCGATAAGCCCACACCCGATCTCCCTCCACTTTATCTTCTCCGTTTCTCTCTCCCTCTAACGGCACCGGAACCATCGTTTCTCTAAGGTCCCTGCAACCACACACGTAATCAGTGGCCATGGACCTCCGTTCAGCCACCCATCGTCGCCTCCCCCTTTCATCTCGGTAAGCTGTCACGAGTGCCTTGGGGCTGGCCTTGAAGAGTTGTAGTTAGGTGTGGCCTTTAAGAAGTGCTGAAGGATGGTTAGCTGTTGAAGAAGGGATTCGTGAGGAAGGGAAGTACTTGAAATAACGGAATGAAGGCTTTAATGAAATGGAGAGTTTTGGAGGCAAAGGGATGGGTGTCGTCGGCGTGTAAAGCAGCTACGTTTTATGAGAAGGGTTTAATGAAACTAAGCGTTTTGTGTGTTGTAATTTTTGTAGTTGCGTTTTAATCATTGTTGTTTGCATTTTGATCTTTCCATCATAGCCTGCGAGTATATAAGCAATGTTGTGGATGCTTATCATTTTGAACAATTGACACACGGAGTTCTAGCTTTTGGAGGTTAAGAATCCCTCGAAGATTCTCTGCAAGTTCATAATGGAATCTTGCTCATTTAGTCTCTTACTCAAGTGTTACCATCCCTGTGTTCTTAATTGAGATTATATGTGAATTGCTAGAATTACAGTAGGTTCTTGAAGGAGCCTTACAAGTGGTGCCAGTGGTAGTCAATCCTTGCAACGAAGATTCTAATGGCAGACAGTATCCGTGCAGCATTGAAAGGTAAGCAAGAAGCATCTCAAAGGCAGAATGAATTGGTGCAGAAGCAGTTGGAGCATCATCAACATGCAATTTTTGGAATAACAAAAAGGTTAGATCAAGTTTCAGATATGTTAAGATCTTTAGTTGATTCTGTAAATATCAATTCTCGTACATATAGAGAGGTATCTAATGAGCCTAGAAATCATGAAGAGTGAGGTGGTTTTCAGAGGAGTGTTAGATTGGATTTTCCACATTTCAGTGGTAATGATCCTGCTGGTTGGACTTTTAAGGCCAATCAATACTTTGATTGTTCTGAAATACCTTTCCATCAGAAGTTAATGGTGGCGTCTCACCCTATGGAAGGGGAGGCATTAGTGTGGTACCAAAATGCCTTAGATGCTGGACAGTTCAATTCATGGGAGTCTTTAGTGGTGGCTTTGCAAGGGAGGTTTGGACCATCAGCATTTGATGATCCAATGGAGGCTCTAAGTAGGTTGAAACAAACTACTTCGGTTAGTTTGTATACATCACAATTTGAGGCCTTGTTGAATTATGCTTCTCAGACAAGCCTTTCCATGTTTTAAGCCTTTTCATTTTATGCTTCTCATTTTATCCAAGGTTCCTTTCCATGTTCTTACTCTTGGGGGCTGTGACATTGTATTAGGAGTGCAATGGCTTAAAACATTGGGTCCTATCCAGTGGAATTTTACTAATATGTCAATGCAATTTGAAGTGTATGGGAAAAAGCTGGCCTTGCAAGGTCTTATGTCTGATGAAACAGAATGGGAAGCTGGTGCTAATGTGTTAAAATCTTCCTTTATTAGGAAGTAAGGATGGTTGTTGTAATTGGTGGCAATAAAGTCTCAGGTAAAACATGTGAAAGTTCAGGCTGAAGTGGTAGAGGTTCTGTAGCAGTTTAGTTCAGTATTTGCTGAACTAGTGGGGTTGCCACCCCTAGAGCTTTTGACCATCGGATTGTGTTGAAAGATGGTAGTGCACCAATTTCAGTGAGGCCTTATAGGTATCCTCATTACCAAAAATCTGAAATTGAAAAAATTGTGCATGACTTGTTAAAAAATGGAGTTATAAGGCCAAGCCAAAGTTCATTCTCCTCACCTAAGTTGCCTGTCTGATGATGAGTTGCTTGATGAACTTTATGGAGCTAAGTTCTTTTCTAAACTTGATCTTAGATCAAGTTATCATCAAATAAGGGTAAGAGAATAAGACATTCTTAAAACAACATTTAGAACTCATGAGGGTCACTATGAGTTCTTGGTAATGCATTTTAGGCTTACCAATGCACCTGCCACCTTTCAAGGTTTGATGAATCATGTTTTCAAGCCTTTCCTTCGAAAATTTGTTTTGGTGTTCTTTGATGATAATTGGTTTATAGCCAAGATTTTGGTGAGCACCTTGAACACTTGAAGTCAGTTTTATCTGTTTTACAGCAACACACATTATTTGCAAAGAAATCTAAATGTAGATTTTGAGTTACTGAAGTAGACTATTTGGGACATATTATTTCTAAAAGTGGAGTGAATGTAGATCCTACAAAGATTTCTTCCATGTTAGATTGGTCTGTTCCTAAAATAGTGAAAGCATTAAGGGGATTTTTGGGCCTTACTGGCTATTATCGAAAACTCATCAAGAACTATGGTTCTATAGCTGCCCCATTAACAATGTTGCTGAAAAAGAACTCCTTTATGTGGTTTGTGGAAGCTGAAGAGGCTTTTAAGGAGTTGAAATCTGCTATTGCCCAACCTCCTGTGTTAAGACTCCCAGATTTTTCTAAGGAATTCACCATTGAGTGTGATGCCTCAGGAGTAGGGTTGGGAGCTGTATTGATGCAAGATATCCACCCAATAGCTTTCTTTAGTAAAGCTTTAAAAGGAAAAGCATTGTTTTTGTCTACCTATGAAAATGAATTCTTAGTACTGATGTGTGCAGTGGGGAAATGGATACCATATCTATTGGGTCAGTCTTTCAAGATTAAAAGTGACCAACGGGCCTTGAAGCACTTGTTGGAGCAAAGAGTAGCCACTGAAGCTCAGCATAAGTGGATCTCCAAGCTTATGGAGTATCATTTTCATGTAGAATATAAGAGGGGCAGAGATAATAAAGTAGCTGATGCATTTTCAAGGAAGTCTGAGGAAGATTCAGCTATATTGGCTCTTATTTCATTTCTCACTCCTATGTATTTATTACAATTAAAAGCATCCTCATCGGATTAGGCAAATTCAACTGAAGTCAAATATTTGCATAATATTAAATCTTATTTACTTTCACAAAATTTTTTATGGTATCAGAGCCTGTCACAAAACGAATAGAGACTCACACTACTTACTCTGTGACAAAGATAAAAAAAAAATACTGACATGCACGCGAGGGAGGATGTTGAATAATAATTTCACATTACCTGTAGACAAGGTCTTGAGTATGTTTATAAGGAATGAATAATCCTCTTTTATAAAATCAATTTTATGAGATGAGTTAGACTCATAAATTTCTTCAACTTTCTCTCGGTTTCCTTGTTTTCTGTTGATTTGTTTGAAGTCTAATTGCAAAGATTAGTTCAGCGTCAGCCGACGCAGCAGCCGGCGTTCGAGAAGGTGAGTAATATTGGGAACATAAAGTTCAAGGCCTTTGATTTGGGAGGGCATCAAATCGCTTGAAGAGTCTGGAAGGACTACGACACCAAGGTTTTTTTATTTTAATTATGTCTTTTGTTTGTGTTCTTTTATTGCATTTTCTTGGCAACCAAGCAAAAACTACTGATGATGTTTACATTATTGAGTATTGTAGCCATGAAAAGCAATGACTTTGTGTGATCAGGGTAGCTTTTTGGATGTACCCACTTGTGTTTCTTAGGATACTGAAGGTAATGGAAATTTGTAAATGTGTTTATTGGTGAGATTGAAGTTAAAGAAACAGATAGATTTAAATTATAGTTTCTGAAATTCTTCGTTTAAATTATATTATTAAATTACTACTATTTTATTATTATTTTAATTAATAGATGGATAATCCAATGTGGGAATATGTTTTGAGTGGAATAATTTTACTTGGATGAATATATTAATCCATAGACGATGGTTTACAGAAAATGATGGATGGTTTTAAATCGCATTACTATTGTTACAAGAATTTTTAATATTAAGTATTATTATTAAGGCTATTTTATGAATCATTGTCGTTTAATAAATTTAGATAAAATACATTTTCCTACTAAATTAGATATTATTAGCATTAATTTCTAAGTTCAATAATAGTTTATAAGGATCTGGATTTAAATATGATTAAGTAAATTATCGAAATGATTTTTCAGTTGTTATTTTGTCAGCTTCAATAAAAGTATTCTAATATGGTTATAACTATAAATAAGGAAATGTGTTAAGTGTGTTTAAATGATATTATTATTTATTAGATTTCTTGTACAATTGAATAATTATGTTAATTATAAGAAAGTAAACCTATTTTAAGAATTTAGGTTTTCACGACCTATTTTAATAGAATTGAATATAGCCCAAGTATTCTATTAAATTATAAATTTAAAGTGAAAATATGTGTTAGTATTTAAATAATTTATGATATTAGCATTCATTGATTTTCGTATTAAACAAAATATTTATTTGATTATTTTCTACCGCATGAATTTTATTAAGTGTGATATTAGGACATGTTTCCAAGACAGATTTAGTGACTTTTAATACTTCGTATAGGTGACGAGGTACGAAGTGAGATTCAGGAAGCAACATAGCAAGATAAGTAATTTGATAACAAATTAGGAGTAATACTTTAGTTAGTTAGATTGTTATTATTAAAACCAATTTTTGTAAGCAGGTATTTATGTATCGCGCATGTCATGAAATATGCAAGTATGTCATGCATCATAACATTATGATTATGTTAGCATTTTGCATCATGTTTAGATTCAACTTCTTATAATTATTTATATTAATACGAATGTCACACATCTCATATACATAAGTCACGTAAGCTATCTTAAACTCAAGTGCAATATAAGATCATAACAGTTTAATTCCGATGACCATTAAATGCACGGTACCAAAGCAGTTTCGGGGTGGATGTGCAAACCACGGACTCAAGTGTGGTCCACCATAGTATGCTAGAATACTATTAGCGACTCTCCTTGCTGCCACGAGACGTGGGGTCAGTGCACAACCTCGCACACAGGTTTAAGTGTGTTGGCCAGTAAGATCAGTCGGTTGATCATTCAGTTAAATCAGATAAATCAAGACACATCATGCATAGCATAAACATCAATATGATTAGTCATGATTTAAAGCTCAACATGAAAACTTTTATGAAAACCTTATGTTTATTATATTTACGTTGTGATTAATTTCTTATTGAGTTTCGACTCATTTTAGTTTTATTTCATTTTTTTAACCACCCCATTGAGGATGATCAATACTAGCAGATGTGACAGGCTTAGATGGAGTAGTTGGATTTAGGTCTAGGCTTTATTTATTTCTTATTTAGTTGATTTATTAAATTATGAAATATCTTGTCTGGATATATGTACATAAGCACGTGACATCTCTAACCCTAGCGAATGGGGTGTTCCAGCATGTTCATCTCTTTTATTTTCTAAAGGTCTGAATTGCAAACTTGTCAACATGGAAGGGAATAATATATCGAATGAAATATGTAAAGTTGAGAGACTGTAACACTCATTGAAAATATGGAAGAGGTCACTACATATTCAAAAAGTGGACGATGTAACTTAAAAAATGAAAGATGTCCTAGGCCATCCCAAGAGTCAGCATAAAATATTATAAAGAGTCTTATCTCCAAAATTCTCATTGTTGAAGCAATACTCAATTCATTTAGGGTTTTAACCCTCTCTTGTTCACTGCCTGTAACACCCCGCTCCCCACAGTTAATAATAAAATCACTTTTAAAAATTCTCAGGAGCTAGAGTGCTACTACTGAACCTTAAATTAAAAATATTTTCTTTTATTTTAAAGGAAGCACCAATTATAAAAATTCTATAAATAAAATATTTTTTTATTAAAATATTAAGATTATAAAAGAGAGTGCACATAAGTATTTATTAAAATTTCTTAAAGCTCATGCCATAAAAATGATAACTTAAAGTCTATGTACATGATCTAGGACACTGTCACGCCTCCCTGAATTAAGTCCTGTCCTGCAACTCTATCGTCATAATTATCCTGATCTGGGGTGGTTTAAAAACATAAAAACAAACTAAAATGAGTCGATGACTTAATAAGAAACTCATCATAATGTAAACATATTTAACATAAGATTTTTCATAAAATATTTCATGCTGAGAACTTAAAATCATGACTAATTTATCTAAATTATCTATGCATGACTCATTTATCTAAATTAATTGACTGATCTGATTTATCTTACTTATATGGCTGACCAACATACTTAATCATGTGTGTAAGGTTGTGCACTAACTTCCCCTGCTGCAGCAAAGGAAATCGACTGTGTAGTACTCTGGCGTACTACGGTGGACCGCGCTTGAGTCCGTGACTTGCACACCCACCCTAAAACTGCATTGGTATCATTCCTTTGAATGGTCATCTAATTAACTGTTATGAGCTTATCTTACACTTGATCTTATAAAAACTTATGTGTCTTATGCAACATGAGATGCATAATACATAACTATAATATGCGGAATGAAACATAATGAATGTCGTGCTTGCAAATGTCATGACATGTATGGTACGTAAACATTGACTTCCAAAAAACTGGTTTTAATAATAATATATATAAATATCTAACGTATGCTAATTCTAATTTATGATTAAGCTACTTATTTTATAGTGTTGTTTCCTAAAATTTTTGACATAAAATCGATCATGATGTTGGACTAGGAGATTTATGATTTTTTTTTCCAATAACACGTGGAATGAAGATATTTATAGAGAGATTTGGGAGAGAGTGACGACTAGTTTGAGTTGGACTCGGTTAATACATGTAGTGACACTAATCTACTGAACACTCAGTTGTGATCATCTAAGAAGAGAGTTTGAATTTAAAAGCATGATCTAGTAGTTCAATCAATATAGGATTGGGAGTGACTGTGACTGCGTAGGAGATTTCAATTAGTAATTTTAAATTGAAATAAATTTATAATGACCGATCTTTAAATTTTAAAAAAAGTCTAACTCATTCAATAAATAATAAATAGGATGTAAAATAGTTATTGAGCCTAATTAAAACTCCTAATCAACGTCAATAATTTATCGCTCGTGGACTTATCTAATATAACCCATTAAATATAATTTAAGACTAATAAAATTATTAATATCTCGACCTTAGAATTATTGAGCTAGGTCGTTACACTGCACTTGTCTCCCCAACCCTTGAACCACAAACTTGAGACAGACTAAATTCGAACCCATAACCAAAAAGCCACAGTAAAAAAAAAGAAAAATTCTATTCCTAAGCCTCATACACCACACACCATCATTTTTATTATTTCTTTAATTTTATTCTCTTACAAAATGTGTGGTATATAGATTATTAATAGAATAATTTAATTATTTTAAGAATAATAAAACCAAAAAAAACTTTAAAAAATTTTTTTAAAAATAAAAAAATTTTGGTGTGTGGTGTATGGGCTTATGAATAGCAATGCTAAAAAAAAAATCCCAACAAGAGCAATTGCGACACTAAACTGGAAGAAAAAGAACAATAACAAGTTACATAAGGTCTGTAAAGGGATATAAATAAGAGAACCGCTTCGGACAGGAGTCACCTGTAAGTTGAGTTTATCGGAGACTAATACGGTTGTGACACGTAAGCCTTTGAAAACATGTTATGGTGGGGACGCATACGGGTAAGCAACTCTCTTTCTCCTTCGTTCTCCCCAATTTGGAAAGGCCTCTCTCTCTCTCTCTACTTCGGCCGTCCTCTCTCTCTGCGATTTTATATAGGAAATCTGAGCTGCTCTCTCTCTCTACTTCGAGGCCTCTCTCTCTCCTTCCCTCTCTCTCTCTCTACTTTGAAGGCCACCGCGACCAGTTCAAGCCTTATTGTCAATTACTCGGACAATGTTGCGACCTCGTTCTCTCTCTGTAAAGGGCGTACATTTTATAGCAATCTGTGGCCAAAATTGAACAAAAAATATCAAGCAAGAAAGTGGTAACAAAAAATAAGGCAAGTAATGATTTTTGGACTGGTATAGAAAGGAAAGATTCACCGTAAGTGTGGTGGCTTTCTTTGTGGCAGGAGCTCTAATGCTTGGCACGATTCTCTAACATCGATTTCCAAAGTATCAAAGGGGCTTTAGTTGTAGCTGCCAATTCGGATCGAGTTTTGAAATCTTGAAAAGAAAAAAAAAATGATTGTTCATACCATTTTTACAGGCCTAAACTACATCCAATAGCGGGAGAGTCGCTTTCTTTCTGTTTCCACAGAAATGCATTTCATTTTTATTTGTAAAATGAGCCCTGATTCATTTTGATAAGTCCTTACCCTTCGTAGAGTGAACGTACAGTAGTAGAAAACTCAAAAAGAAAAAAAGAAAAGAAAAGAAAGGGCAGAGAGGTGTGGTGGATCCAGAGAGGGCATCGAGAGATTGAGAGCAAATAGGACGAGGAGAGAGAACGAGAACAAAGAGAGATCGATAGCAGAGAGGACGAGAGATCGAGAGTCGAGAGAGATTGAGAGCAGAGAGGGCGAGAGAGATTGAGGGCAGAGAGGGCAGAGAGAGATCGATAGATGAAGGGCAGAGACTGCGATTTCATGAGAAATAGGAGTCAGATCCAGTGAGAGAGTAGAGAGAGAGGGGGATGGGGAGTAGATGTGCGCTCGGCTACGTGTCTTTTTCGTATTGGTCTCCGATATTTGGGGTTGATAGGAGTCATCGGTCTGAAGATTTTCTGTATAAATAATATAATTCATTCCTCCATTTCTTTTCCTGTTTTGGGGCAAATGTAAACCGTTGGATATCCCAAACTGGGTGTAGCAAGGGATTTGAGACCACAACGTTGTTTGTGTAATCGAGGCGTTAGATAAGGATTTCGACGAATATCTTAAAGAAAAAAAAGTTACTTTGCCTCTCTCATTTCATCGTTCAAGTTGATCGCTGGTCATTTTTATTTATTTATTTAGTGATTAAAAAAATAATTTTAAATGTATTGATATATTTTTTTTATTTTTAAAAAATATTTAAATATATTTAAAAAATATAAAAAAAAATACTTAAACGGTATGCCCATCAGTAAAAGTGAGACGGTATAGTAGCCCCACTCTATTTTATATCGCTTAGTGGTGGCATGGGTGATCGAGGACACGTAAATCCAAGATGATGAAGTGTTTTTGGAATTTTGAAAAAAAAAGAGAGAGGAAATTTTAAGGATTTGAGATAAACTGTAGTACTCACGAGGCTTGAATGGATGGCTTTGAGGAGCTTTTGTTTACTATTGAGCAGGGACTAACTGTAATCAGCTAAGCAGATTTCAAGTACTACTTGAAATCTTTTGTTAAGGGGAGGATGTAACATCCCTACTGAAATTATTAAGAATTTTATGATAATTTAAATTAGAGAAAATATACTTACAACAGTTAATTGTGTAACCACTGCGTAATCACTTTGAAAAAAGTGAATAAAACATAGGACCCACATGAAACAAATTAATTTTTTAATAGTGGACCCCACTTATTTTCAAAACGATTACGCAATGATTGTATAATTCACGATTGTATGTAGAATTACTCTTTAAATTAGGATTAATAAGCAATGATGAGTGAGCCCAGGATGGCAGGATTAATATTTATTGAGAAAGGCTTGAAATTTTAGTTAGGCCCGTTGACCCAAAATTTTATATTCGCCCCGTTAAGATGAAACGTCACTAATGTTTATGTTTTTAGAACACGTGTCGTAATATTCTACTTAATTAATTACCTACCATGAAGAATAATTAAATTAATATTCTATTTCATAAAATTCAATGAATACTAATTAATTAAATAGTAATAACATATTTTTATTTTCAAATTATAATTTAGTAAAATAATTAGGTATTTATTCAACTCTGTTAAAATAAGTCATGAAAATTTTAATTCGTAAAATGTTTACTTTTCTTATGATTAATATAATTATTCAATTTTAAAAAAATCTAATAAATACTAATATAGTTTAAATATTCTTAACATATTCTTTTATTTTCAATTTACAACTTTAATAGTATAATTATATCAAAATCTAATACAGTAAGCAAATCATTTCATACAATAGACATTGAACTTAAAGTGTTTAAAATAAAAATTAACCACTTACTATTTACTACTGAAATCTAATTGTAAAATTGATACTGAATAATATAATTTAAACCCTTAATTATATTCTGAAGTAAAAAATAAAGATTCTATAAAATAAAGGTTCTAAGCTAACAAGAAGTAAACGAGTCCCTAACTTAAAATAATTTCGTAACAGCTAAATCGAGTCCAACACATGAGCCAAGCGCATTGTAAAAACACAAACTGAACCTAGGAGTAAGCTTTTAAGATAAGATCAAGTATAAGATAAAATCTTATCAGATTAATTAAGATGATTATTTAGATGCATAGTACTAATGTAATTTATAGGTATATGTGCAAACCACATACCTAATTGTGGTTCACCATGCTAGAATACTATCAACTACTTCTCTTGTGGCTACAGGATGTGGGGCCAGGTGCACAATTTTGTACATAGGGTTAAGTGTGTTGACCAGTAAAATAATTTAGGATAAGTCATGCATATCATAAGAATATGTATGAATGATCATAATTTTGAATTCTCAACATGAAATGTTTTATGAAAAATTTTATGTTTATTATGTTTACGTTGTAATTGGTTTATTAATAAGTCTTCAACTCATTTTAATTTTATATCATGTTTTTAAACAGCAAGGTGAGGATGATGAGGAGTATGAGCAGACGTGCCATGCTTAGATGAAGCAGCTTGATTTAGTTCCATGCTTCTTAGATTAATTAATTTTTATGATAGACATTTTATTCAATTATTTACGGACTTTGATTTAATGTTATTTGATATATGATTTATTTAATAACTCTTTTATGAATTAAATATTTATTTTATTAAATTATGAAATTTTTTATCTGGCTGTATTTATGAAAATACGTGACATCCCAGCTTATAGGAATGAGATGTTACATCTGGATTCGACTCTGACTTAATGGGAGTTCGAATCCGAACTTCGACTAACCCAGAATCCGATCTACCTCCAATTCTGACTAGAAAAGTAAAAAAACTCTAACTCCAACTCCGATGCTGCGGAGTCAATATTAGAATCAAATTTTTGAATTTTTGCACAACTCTATTCAAATAAGTAAGTCTTTTTGTCAAACCACATAAATGTTGGTCTTATTTATTACTATCAATTTATTATTAAGCAAATTAGGAATGAATAACTCTAACATACTATCATCATGAACAATTATGAATTATGTAAGATAAGAGTCATTCGACCATACTCTTCAAGCCAGAAACTATATTAGCAAGGACAAAGCTATTATATTTGTTAATTTATATCATTCACTTTACCTATTCGACGTGACATCACAACTAAAATATATTGTCAGATGACATATTAAAAAAATTAAAAATACAAATATAAATAAGTAGAAAGAATGTAGAATTTTAGTCTTTATTTTTCTACTTCCAATAATATCTCTTCGATTTCCCTTTATTTGTCCAAGAATTTCGAAACAATGGATTTTGGTTGAAAAAATGGAGGCACTGTTTCTTACAAATGGATGGGCGACTGTCAAAAGGAGTTTTGTTTGAATGAAAACGTCAATGGAGCACTGGTAATGATTTATTTATCTTTATCTTTCATCTTTAAATTTGAATAACACGTCTTTAAATTTATCTACGTTGACTTATGTATCTCTAAATTTTTACATAGTTATAAACAGTTTGAAGAAGTACTATCGACTCTCCAAACATTATTTTTAATTTTTTTCTCTCTATCCGAACCGCAATATACCATCCAGATTATAATTTGGTCTCCAACGTTATTCAGTCTATCTCTATTCGGTTCCTAACATTATTTTTAATTTATTGGACCATCTAAATTAACAATATACCATCTAGATGTATAAAATAGACTATTCAGATCTATAAGAAAAAATAATAAATATTTTATTATTATTTAGATAAAAAATAGATAATTTAATATGAGAGTTTTTTCTCATATTCAAAATCAATTTTCAAAATATATAATTTTGCATAAGAAGACTGATAAACCACAATCAATGCTCTGTGTCATCTAGCGAAATGATATGCATAATCTTTAAAAATAATTTCTGTAAAAGAAATAAATATAAAATTTATATAAAAAAAATTAATTTTTTAATAATAAATTTCAAAAATTTATGAGCTTTTACGACTGCAAAGCATAACATTCTTCATCTATCTTCGTGTGAGAGAAAATCAGAGTTTGTGAATGCGAGTCCACAACATTCTTCTGGCAACAACTGAGAGAGCGTCAAAGTTCCACAGTTGCTTCCCCAGTTTCCTGCTATTATGGACATTAAAAATGTTCACTTTGGTTCCCCTTCTTCATACTATATATGTGTCCAGATTCGCTTTTCCAGAGAGAGACTTCTGCAGCAGCATCAACTACTAAACCATGGCTTGGGTTCCCTTTACATCTCCTTGTTTGTGCTTACTATCCATTTTATTTTTCGGTTTGGGTTCCCGGATCTGTTATGGGTTCGGCTTCGGCTTCGACATCCACCACCGCTTCTCCGATCCCGTTAAGGGAGTTCTCGGCCTCGATGACCTCCCCGAGAAGGGAAGCTTAGACTACTACGTTGCCATGGCCCACCGTGACCGCTTAATTCGTGCCCGTCACCTCGCCGCCAGCTACGGCCAGTCCTCGCCACTCACTTTCGCCAATGGAAACGACACTTTATTTATCAGCTCTTTGGGATTGTACGATCCTTAATTAACTCATAATGTGTGTGTGTATTATTAGTTAAAAAAAAAAAAAAATTTTTTTGGGCTTTTGAAGAATTTGGATACGATTTCTTGGTTACACTATTATTAGCTCAAATGGTTATTAGGATGGAAGGACCTATTTGGTAGCACTTTTTTTTGTCTCCAATAAATTAAGATTTTTCTTTTGTGGTTTCTCAGGCGATTTTTTTTTTTCCTTATTGATTGATGGATATGGAAGATAAGTTCTTAAAGCGTAACACTCGTTGAGAAAGTTTCGAATTTGTTTGTTTGGTTTGAATTTTCCCTCGATTTTCTTGTTGACCAAACTTGGAATGAAAGTTTTATGGGATTCTCTTCGTGTCACTTTTTTAATAACTAACCATTGCTTTCTATCTTCGTGGTGTTTCAGTTTGCATTATGCCAATGTTTCTGTGGGGACACCAAGTTTATCCTTTTTGGTGGCATTAGACACGGGCAGTAATTTGTTCTGGCTACCATGCGATTGTAAGAAAGGTGGCTGCGTTACTGGCTTGCAGACATCATCTGGAGAGGTATGTTTTACTATGAATTTTTATTTATTTGCTTGGAATCATGATCTGTTATAATTAAATATTGTTTCAACTGCTATCTGGATATGGTTTTATTTATCATAACAATGATTTTTTCTTCAGCCTGTGTCAATCTCTTGCTGCAGTCATGCAAGTTACAACTATTATCTGGACTTTCCCGCTACTTTGTTGAATTTACTATAATCATGCACCTTTGTAAAATGAGAGCTTTTGAATGAAGGGGAAAGCAACTCAAATTTCCAAATCATTAACAAATACTTGCGAAACTGTTTTAGTCCTTACTCAATATATGTCAAATTTTCTTTGCCACACCCTGAAAATTCTACCAAATGTATGACTATAGAACAAGCTTTAATTATTCATTAGCTCTGTGGTCTTATGTTTTCCACGTATTTGGTTATTTTGTGAATGGGTGGTGATAGAAGCTTTCTTCGAGTCCTGAATTCTTTTATAATTACTCTTTTATCAAGCAGGAAATAAAACTCAACATCTACAGCCCTAATAATTCATCAACAAGTGAAAAATTATCCAGCGACAGCACCCTGTGCAGACCAAGTGATCAATGCTCTTCAGAAAGTAGTAATTGTTGTTATAAAACTGTGAATTCTAGGAATACTTCATCTACTGGGATCTTGGTAGAGGATGTTTTGCGCTTAGTTACAGATGATGATCAATCAAAAGCTGTTGACGCTCGGATTACATTTGGGTACGCTATTTTTCCTTCACTTACTACCAAAAATATTGGGGAGGAATATTTGATGACTCTTTGGTTTTTTTTTTTTTTGTATCAAAATAACTCCCTACATACAGATGAGCAGCTTTTCAAATGAATATGATGTTAAATCGCCAGTAATATTTAATTTAGAAACTGGACTATAATCAATTAATTGTCAGTTGAAATGACAAAAAACTGGAGAATGGGAGATTTTTTTTTCTATCGGCTGTAGAATGGGAGATTTCGAAAATGTAGATCATGTTGGTGATGAATCTAGAGTTTGGTGTGGCTTTGTTCTCCCCAAGTAGGAATGATTATCATGAGGACTCTCAAGTTGTTGGCCATCATTGGGGGCAGTAGGTGATCACCAAATATCTATTTATATAAGAAAATAGAAGGTGAAAAATTTCCTGTGGTGGTCAGATTTCTTCAGCAAAGTTTTGTTTATTTCTGGCCCCCCTTGTCTAATGTGTGCTTTGCTGCAGTTGTGGTCAAATTCAGACTGGTACTTTTTTGATGGGTGCAGCACCAAACGGTCTGTTTGGGCTTGGCATGCAAGATATATCCGTACCTAGCATCTTAGCAAAAAATGGGCTAGCTTCAAATTCCTTTGCGTTATGTTTTGGACTTGATGGGGTTGGGAGAATCAATTTTGGATTTAATGGCAGCTCAGACCAAAGTGAAACACCATTCAATGTTCGGCAGTCACAGTAAGTCTTTTTGTTTTTTTAGTTAATGGGGATGGTGGGATTCAGACCCCGTATCTCACCCTTGAAATACCTGGGCTGATGCCGAATGGGCCAAAGGTCACTGGCACTTCTTGATATTGCAAATAAATTTATGTTTGATCAGAATCACATGCTACTTGTAATGATTTTTCCTTTGGGGACTTGTTGTCAGTCCAACTTATAACATCAGCATCACTGGAATAACTGTGGGAAGCAATTCAGTTCAGTGCCATCTTTGACACTAGTACATCTTTCACAGTCCTAAGCGACCCGGCTTATACTTTTATTTCTGAGAGTGTAAGTTCTTTTAATAACGCTATTCCATGTTATTTATTTGGAATTCTTATTTTATAAGATCTGAGTATCTATGATTTATGTTGCTATTCAGTTCAATTCCAAGGTCGAAGAAAAGCGGCATGCACCTGATTCTGAGATCCCCTTTGAATACTGTTATGAATTACGGTAATTTATATTATTTTTTAATTGAATTATTTTCACCCTTTCAACTTATCTGAGGCACTGAATCCACTTTATATGCAGTGCAAACCAAAGCACCTTTAAAATCCCTAGTATGAATCTGACAATGAAAGGCGGAGACGACTATTTTCTCAAACATCCAACTGCATTGATCCCAACTCTGGTATGATCTCACTTCTACAACTTTTAATTTCCTTTTTCTAGTTGAGTTATTCTAAAGTTTGATATTATGGTCTCCAGGAGGGTGGATTTTTGTATTGTCTGGCTCTTCTCAAAAGTGAAGATATAAACATCATAGGACGTGAGTATCTATTTATCGATAACTTGCTTATTTGTAGATCAAGAAGAGTTTTGTTTGTTTTAAACCTCTGTGTTAATGACTACACATTTTCATTTTTTTCTGTCATTTTGGAATTTAGAATTTGTGCATATATCTCTTTAGGTGATTTAACTACATTGTTGTGGAAATTCTACATATCCTTCTACTGTCTGAAACTCAAGGATAATGAACTCTGAAGTGATAAAAAAGCATAGAAGTACATGAGCGGTTTATTTTCCTTTAACTATATGAGTGTAGTTCCAGCTTTTGGGTGAGTCAGATACATCTGCAAAGTCACTCATTGTGTCTACCATTACTTTAATGCATAGACAATTAGAATTTTAAAAACCATGACTATATTCACCCTCCTGGTCCAGTACTCCCTTCCTTTTTAGACTTGTATTGCCACTTCATGATGGTTAACAATCATTATACCTTATACAGCAAGATATTATTAATGTGAGTTTGAATTATGGGAGGCTTGTCAGTGTAGGCTGTGCTGTCTTTAAACCAGTAGTTAATGTTTGCACAAGAAAAACATATATTTTCTTTCATCATTGCCTCCTTGAATAAGCCTCATATATAACGGAAAACCATCATGCATCCTTATGTGTTTGAATTGACAAGTTGCCACTTACGTTGTGAATTTATTTATTTTCATGCAGAAAACTTCATGAGTGGTTATCGTATAGTTTTTGATCGTGAGAAGATGATATTAGGTTGGAAGGACTCAAACTGTGAGTGTGGTTCCTTTTTTCTAATGTACAGATTTCTATTCTCTTGGTGAGTTCTCTTAAGTTGCTATAATGAGACTTGCTGTCCCCAGGTTACAATGATGAGAGTTCTAACACTCTACCCGTCAGCCCATCGCCATCTCCTGCGGTTTCCCCTGTTCGTCCTGTTATCCCGGTAAACACAGAACGCAATGAAAACAATTCTCATACGCCTGCAGCAGCACCATCCAGTTATTCACCCAAGTTGAAGTCTTTTACTTGCACAGTCACAGTGCTTCTTGTTTCTTTTTTTGCTATTGTTTGATCACCCAAGTTGGGAAACATTGTTTTCTTTTTAATTAATTTGAGCATTGGGTTGCAAGTAACATGATAAAGATATTTATAATTAGTATAAGCAGAAACAAATTCAGGCTGAAATATTGGAAATGTCGGCAGTCTATACTCTATGATAAACAATAAAACTGCAATGCTGCTCATGTACATTATTTTTCTTGTAATGCTGCTCAGTCTTTTTAATTAGCCTATATTTTGCTTTTAGCCATTGAATGGCGTTTTTGCGCCCATTAGTTGTCATGCTCAGTTTGCTGGTTGGCTGTTCAGTCATTTTGTTTGGATTTTAAGATCTGAACAGAAAGTACTTGAAGGATTTCAAGTTGAAAAATGATAAATCTACGACATTTTATACAATACATCGTACAACAATATGTTAAATGAGGGATATTTTTATAAAACATCTTATAAAAATAATATAATTTTATAAAAATATCTTTCATTTAACATATTATTGTACAATGTATTGTAAAAAATATTGTGACTATTATTACTCTTTCAAGTTACACACTGGTTACTTTTGGTCATCGAATGACAGGTTTACATTTGGTGTGCCCATGTTTACTTCAGCTGCTACTCTGCTATTCTGTCATTTACTTTTTCAGAAATGATGTCTGATGTGGCAATGCCAAGTGACACTTAACAAATTTCTTTCATTGATTTCTTTCTTTGACTGAATAATTCTTCCTATCCCTTCTCTCATTCATTAAGTAGTCAAAATAAATTATACCCAATTAGCCATTCAAAATCTGACTTCCTATTCTATAGGAATTCAAATCTTGGATAAGATATGTTTCCCATACTTATCTACTTAATCTAAATATTCAACTTACAAATCATATAAATCATATACTGCAATACATAGATAACATAGGAATTAATTCAAATAAATATAATCAACTAATATCCCCCCTCAAATTGATGCCAGTGTATCTACTAGCATCAATTTGCTAACTAGGAATTGATGCCGCTGTCTTGTCATCGCTTTTGTGAATATATCAGCTACTTGAAGATCCGTAGAGATATGAGGAAGAATAATAGACTTAGCCTCATAGGCTTGACGAATATAGTGACAATCTACTTTAATATGTTTGGTACGCTCGTGAAATATTGGATTGGCAGCAATTTAAATAGCACTAGTGTTGTTACCATGAAAAGGAGTTGGCTAGTCTTGCGAAAAACCAATCTCTTGAAGAATGCCCCGCAACCACATCACCTCGGAGCACGCTGCTGACATAGCTCTATATTCAATTTCAGTAGAGGATTTAGAAACACACTCTTGCTTCTTGCATTTCCAGGAGATGAGTGAATCTCCAAAAAAAAATGCACCACCCAGTTGTAGAATGCCTAGAATCTGGGCAACCAGCCCAATCAGCATCACTATAAGCCATAAGTTGTAGAGAAGTGCCAGCAGGAAAAAATAACCCAAGGTTAGGGGTCCCAATCAAGTATCTGATAATACAACGAACATCCACTAAATGCAAGTGCCTAGGAGTGTCTATAAATTTACTGACAATATGGACAGCATATGAGATATCCGGATGCGTGATAGTGAGGTAGATTAGACTCCCAACCTTCCTATATAATGTACGATCAGAAATTAAATCACCCTCATCATTCTGATACTTCACATTGACTTCCATAGGAGTATCAACTGAAGTAGTCTCCCCCAACCCAGCCAACTGAACAAGGTCCTGGGTGTATTTATATTGATTAATAACCCATGTGGCTGATTATGAACTTCCAACCCCAAGAAATAAGTCAATAGTCCCAAATCTTTCATATGAAAGACCCTATGAAGATGCATCTGAACCCTTTGAATAAATTCAATATCGGATCCAGTAATAATGATATCATCCACATAGACCAACAGAAAAACAAAACCAGAATCACTCTTATGAAGGAACAAAGAAGCATCATACGCACTCTGAGTGAATTGAAACTCAAGTAAGATATTTCGGAACTTCTCAAACCAAGCTCTGGGAGCTTGTTTTAGACCATACAATAACCTTTTCAGGTTATAAACATCATTAGCTGAGGAAAGTGGCATACCAGAAGGAAGTTTCTTATAAATATCCTCTTTTAAATCACCATGAAGAAAAGCATTCTTCACATCCATCTGATGCAATTACCAAGACTAAGAAGCGGCAATAGCAAGAAGGAGACGAACAGTCGTCATCTTAGCAACATGAGCAAACGTCTCATCATAATCAATCTCATATTCTTGTCTATTTCCCAAAGCTACCAAACGAGTTTTATATCTCTCAAGGGATCCATCTGATCTAAGCTTCACAGAATACACGCACTTACTACCAATAGGTGTCACAGAAGAAGGACAAGACACGATATCCCAAATGTCATTGATCGCTAGTGCATCCATTTATACTTGCATGGCATCCCCCCAACACTCATGTTCCATAGCCTGCTTATAAGAGGAGGGAATAGAAATAGAAGAAAGTGTAGCAGACATAGAAGAATGAGATGAAAAACCATACCGATTCGGGGGTTTGGAGACTCTAGAAGTATGCCGACGTGGTGGTGGATCATAAGATGTGTCAAGGGATTGATCAGGAGGCACGGGCGGATGCTCAGGAGGGGCAGAAAAAGCGGTCAGATCTTCTAGATGAGATGGTTTACGCCTGGTGTAAACACAACCAGGTTTAAACCGAGTGGAAGCTAGTGTAGAAGTTGTATCTTCATCTGAAAAATTTGGCAAAACACAGAAACTAGCAGGAATAGGGTCTAGATGAGTATGAAAAAATTGTTGTTTGTCAAAGAACACCACATTGCGAGAAACTCGAATGCGTTTAGCTTAAGGATCATAACAAACAAAACCCTTCTGAAAAGAATTATACCCTAAAAAGGCACATTTGACTGATTGAGCAGAAACTTTGTGTCTTTCGTGAGATGGAAGATGCACAAAACAAACACAACCAAATGAGTGCAATTGAGAATAGTCTGGGGAGTGCCCAAATAGCAAAGAATAAGGAGAAACATTGTCTAATACTGGAGTAGGTAATCTATTAATTAAATACACAGTAGTAGACAAAGTTTCACACCAAAAACGAGAGGGCACACCCGAATCAATTAGGAGAGCCCGGACCATATCAAGAAGATGGCGATTCTTTCTTTTAGCTACTCTATTTTGTTGTGGAGTATATGGACAAGAACGTTGAGAAATAATTCCCTGATCTTGAAGGAACATTTGAAACTCAGTAGATATATGTTCTCCTCCAGAATCAGAGCGAAGAACCTTAATAAAGGAGAGAATCGATTAGTGAGATAAGCCAAGAAATGCTTGAATACCGGAAATACTTCATTCTTAGTGCGAAGAAAGTAAATCCACGTAAAACTAGTATAATCATCAATAAACGTCACAAAATATTTATAATGATCATGAGATTCTATCGGGGCAATACCCCACACATCACTATGAATAACATCAAAGGCACAAGTGGCATGAGATCCTTTTGAAGGAAAAGGCAAAACTTTACTTTTAGCTAACTTGCATGTATCACAATCAAAATTTAATTGATCAAAAGAATAGAAATCTTTATTGCCTAATAAACCAGAAGATGACAACTTATGAAGTATGTGAGAATTGGGATGGCCCAACCGCCTATGCCAATCCTTCACACTCAAAGTACCAACATTAAAAGAAAACGAAGATAAAGACTTTGACTCAACAGATTTGGAATCTAAACATAAAGGAAAAAGCCGACCCTCTTTAGGACCCCTTGCGATCATCTTTCTGGTCACCTAATCCTGTACAAGACAACCAGAAGAAGTGAATGACACTCTACAATTGCTGTCAACTAATTGTCCAATAGAAATCAGATTGGCATTTAATGAAGGAGAAAGGTCACATAAGGCAGTGATAGATAAGGAACTACCATCTGCTGTGTGAATTTTAAGTGGATCAGCATACTGTGAGACATTAACAAGAGAGTTAGAGGTACTTGTCATATGATTGGTGGGACTGGAATCAAAATACCAAGGTTTAGAGTCAGATTTGGTTTTACCTGAAATACCAAACGCTAAAAGAGTTGAGATTATCATTTGTTGGACCATTTCTAGTGTAATAGGAGTGGAATTTTGAGAAATGGAAGCTGGAACATGAGAAGAAGTGGCCAAGGTAGAACTGGCAGCACTAGTAGCCTCAGCAGCAGCTGAATAGACAGTTGCTTGGCGACGTGGAGGACGTATTGGGCAATCCTTGATAATATGTCCTTGCTTCTTGCAATAGTTGCAAGTTTTCTTAGAACAATTTGCAGCAAGATGCCCATAACCTTTGCAACTATAGCATTGAATAATGCTCAAATCCCTCCCTTTGGTTTTTCCTTGAGCTGCATATGCCACAGGAGCTGAAGTAGCTTGTTCCATGGCTATTTGAGTCATCAATCTTTGCTCCTCCCGAAATATCTCTCCCAAACACATATCAAGTAGAGGCACAGGATCTCGGTTCATCAGATTAGCACGAATAAATTCAAATTCCGGCCTTAGTTTCATAAGAAACTGTGCCCGCATACTTGCTTCATGAACAGCTTGAATATTGGCCAAACTTATTGCTGGAATTGAAGTGTATACAATATTTGTATACTTAGCCCACAAGTTACAAAAACCAGAATAAAACTCCTCCACAGAGAGAGCTCCTTGAGAGAAATCCGACATCTCTAGTTTGAGTTGAAATCTCCTAGCTGCATTATTATGAGTATACAGCCGCTTGAGATGATTCCACATATCACAAGCATTCTTGAATTAGCGTAAATTCAATATGGGGATCAACAGATCCAAGAATCCAAGACATGACTCGGGCATCCTTGCTTTCCCAAGAAGCCAGCTGAACTTTGTCTTCTGGTGCCACACTACTCTCATCAATATGACCCCAAAGTTCATTTCCTTTCACCAAAAGTTGAAACTGAAAAGACCAGGCAGCATAATTCTTGCCATTGAATCGAACCAGAAGAGAATCTCTAAGTTCAGAAGACAATGATAGACAAGAAACCCTAGCTGCAACAAACCTCGCCGAGAAGCTCCAAACTGCTCCAGATAACGCCGATAGTCTGAGAAGTTATCACCCACACGCAATACAACGTATCGCAGCCCAAAAAAAACACACACAGAATATGCCGACAACCTCAGAAATCCACAATACACTCTCTGAAACAGAGTGCCGATAATCACCGCTACAGATGAAAAGTTTTTTTTTTTCAAAACAGAGGCAAAAAATTGACGCAAACAGCACCGATAATGCACAAGAAACACTCAAGAGGTTGCCGAAAGTCACAAGGAACCCCAGCCTTCAACTCAGACAACGCCGATAGGCACACGAGAGGCCAAGAACAAACAATGAAGGCACCGAGAAGCACACGGAAGGCCAAACACAAACTCAGCCAGCGCCGAGAATGAAGAACCCACAAAGAAGACCCCGAGAAAGGAAAAAAAATTCGTAGAAATTGAGAAAAAAAATTTATCAACCTGCTCTTGATACCATAACAGATTTCTTTCTTTGACTGAATAATTCCTCCTATCCCTTCTCATTCATTAAGTAGTCAAAATATATTACACCCAATTAGCCATTCGAAATCTGACTTCCTATCCTATAGGGATTCAAATCTTGGATAAGATATGTTTCCCATACCTATCTACTTAATCTAAATATTCAACTTACAAATCATATACATCATATACAGCTATACAAATATATCTATACCCGAAATACATAGATAACATAGGAATTAATTCAAATAAATATAATCCACTAATAGCACTACCATGGCTGTGCCTGACGTGGCCTGCCACATCAACACTGTCAATGATACGCTAATGTGGCAGTGGCATTGCCATGCTAGCCCGTGCACATTGTCTGTGCATGGATCCATGCCTAAAATCTGAGATATGCATAGCTTCCATATCTCCTTTGCTCTGAGGATTGCAGCTTCCATGGAGGCTCTTCTCTGCTGACCGCTCAATCGACTGTTGAGATTGAGTGTTTTTTTTGTCATTGAAAAAGGAGATGTGCTACGTTTTCAGGGTGTACTGTGAGGCATGCTCCCATTTGCTCTTTGTGTGGTGGTCATGGACCAAAGTTGAGGAAGCAATTGAACAATATTGACTAGAAAAGCAGGAAGGTCAATGTGTTCTAGATCTATAGGAAATATTCATCTTAGGTGCATAGAGTCTTCCGGATTTTTTTTTTATATTTTTTGTGGGTTTGGTTTTTATATTTTTGGCTCAAATTTGAGATTACTTTTATTTTATGGTTACTTGATTTGTTCGGTTCGTAATTTGGGGTTTTGATGCTTAACAAGTTGTTCCTCCTGCAAGGATTCTTCCTCGGCATCTCTTTGTTGTTCAATCCTCTTGCAGAATACATAAAAGGTTCTTTCTTGCTTTGACAGAGGACTGAGAGACAGCAAAGAGAGAGGTAGGTTAAAATTCTCTCTTCGAGTTTTAGTGGTTGAAACCTAAAAGTTAAAATGACTTAGCTCAAGCTTTATAGCACTACGGTGAAACTGAAGGTAGTACAAAAATATAACCTCTTTCTATTTCCTTAATAGATAGTTCACACAAGCTTCTCTATGCCAACTTAGAGCAATCCTATTGGGTTCCTTATAAATTCCCTATAATTTAACTAAAAATCACATTCCCTAAAAGTTTTTCCTAAATTTTATTCATCTTTTAAAAACTTCATACATCTCATTCTCCATCCCTATCTCTATTTTATTAAATAATATTTCTCTATTCTTTTTTTGTTACTTTTTTCTCACTTCAATTTACAATCTTAACTACTAACTCTTTTTCTTATTATCTTCTTTTCAAATATCACATTCTACTAAATACTTATACGATTTTGACTACCGGATACAATATTATTTTTCTAACCGAAATCCATATTATAAAAATAGTAATTTTTTTAATATGTGCATTTTCTAACGTGATGGTCTTTTTGAATATCTACTCTTTATCAGTTTCTCTAATGGTAATACCTAGTCACGTATTGGTGATAAAAAATTTTGTCATTTCTGTAACGGTAACATTTTTTCTCATTTCTCTGACGTTAAGATTTTGAAGACTTTCTCAAACAATAACATTTTGAACTCATACCTCCAACGGTAACATTTTTTGTCTTTTCTCCAACATGAACTTTTTTTCTCCAATCTCAAACAGTAACATTTTTTGTCCTATATGTAACGGTAATTTTTTTCTCTATAAATAATCATTTTGCCTTAATTCACATTCTCACTATCTCAAGTCTCATTTGATCTAATAACCGAAATTCAACAGTCTCTCCTGATCTCTCACTCCTTCATCAAATGGCTCATACATTCTTTCGCAAAAATTGCTCACATACTTATCCTCTGAAGATGAGTTGGATGTTGTTCTTAATGACAAGACCAATGGACAGTCATCGAGGCATCGTGGCAATCGCCAATGCCGTAAGTTTATTCGGCGTGATCATATTCAAGGGCACGAGCGCCTATTTCATGATTATTTCGCTAAAAATCCAGTATATCCCTCGAATCTATTTCGAAGGAGATTTCAGATGAGTCGTCCCCTATTTCTCCGTATTCTAAATGAGGTAGAGTCTTACGAGCCGTACTTCATCTAGAGAAGAGATAATGCCGGAAGACTCGGTTTATCTTCTATCCAAAAGATAACCGCAACACTTAGAATGTTGGCGTATGGGGTTACTGGAGATTTTATGGATGAATACATACGCATTGGTAAAAACATCACAATGGAAAGCCTTAAAAAATTCTCTGAGACAATAGTAAGTATTTTTTCATATGAATATTTGCGGTCTCAAAATGCCAATGATATTACTCGATTGCTTGCGGTTGGTGAACAACGAGGACTCCCAGGAATGCTGAGAAGTATTGACTGCATGCATTGGAAGATGAAAAATTATCCTGCAGCTTAGAAATGTATGTACTTCGGCCACATTCGTGAACCAACTATTATCTTAGAAGCAGTTGCTTCATACGATCTCTGGATATGACATGCATTTTTTGGTATGCCCGGTTCACATAACGAAATTAATGTGCTAGAGAGATCTTCTATTTTCACGGAACTTGCCCAAGGGCATGCTCTTCTAGTCAATTACACAATCAATGGCAACCACTACCAGATGGGGTATTACCTTGCGAATTGTATTAATCTGAAGTGGCGAACTTTTGTGAAGACGATTCCATCACCACAAGGGAATAAGAAGAAAAATTTTGTGAAAGCACAAGAATCTGCAAGAAAATATGTCGAGCGTGCATTCGGGGTACTTCAACAACGATTTGCAATCATTCGTGAATCTTCCCGAATGTTCAAAGTCAAGGAACTAACAAATATAATGAAGGCATGTGTTATTCTACATAATATGATCATTGAAGACGAGCGTGATGATAGTGAGGGTCCGAACATTGAGTATGATCAACTTGATGATGAAGTCCCAAAACTGTCGCACAATCATACAACTGAGCTTACAGACTTCATTCAGCGTCATCATCATATTAGAGATAGCTCGGCACATCATCAGCTCCAAGCAAATTTAATTGAACATCAATGACTATTATATTCTCAACAGTAGACATGTCGCATAATTGATTGATATTTCCTTCATGTTATAGTGACTATATTTGAGTTAATTAAATTTCCATTTGTATTTCCTTCATATTAGTAGTGACTATATTTGAGGCAATCTGTAATAGTTTCTAAAATTGTAATAGCCAATTTCCTTGTTTCAAAATATCAATTTACACAATCTAAATAAAAATTAAATTGTCTTAGTATCAATAATGTTGTCATCCATCATTGTCTGAAACAGAAAATAAATAAATAAACTTTTTTCAGAAAAAATTTATCAATCTAAATGTGCTACAGCATTGTGTCTCGCCATGATTTCCCTCTACAGTTCCTAGAAATATAACCGCTGCAGTCCTGACATGGCACTCACGTCCATTATCATAATGCGCTGATCCGCTTCCTTCTTGGCGAGCTCTAATTTCTCCGCCTCCAACCTCAGTCTTTCGTCCTCTTGACGGATTTTATTTAGCTATTTTTCCTTCTCATTTTCCATCTTCTTGGCATCCAACCTCAATCTTTTATTTTCGAGATAGATGAAATTTAACTTTTTTTCCTTATCATACTCCATCTTTTCGACCTTGAGGCGAAAATACTTTCTCCTGAGCACGTGACTCCTCCAAAAATGTATAATTCAGCTTGTTGAGCCCAACAATCTCCTGTGCTGACGTGCCTTGGGCCTTTCATTTTTCTTTCTCAGCTTTCCTTCTCATTGGTTGGTCCAATTCGATCACGTCATTATCTATCACATTATCCGCCTCAAGATAAAAAAACTGAATCCACCGTAGTGCCCAAACATCGAGTTAGGGTCGGGGACGGGGACATCGTCTTCCTTCGCTTTGGATCCTCCTTTGTCGAACGTTAAATCTATTTAGCTTGATCCTTTAACAGGTGCCAACAATACTCGAATTGGAAAGAGCATTTATCTAGTGATTGGTAAATAACCTTGGCCTTGTCAAACTTGCATGTAAACAAAAAAATTTTATGTTAAACCAATGTATAAAAAAAATTAATTATTCATAAAAAAAGTAAGAGTATGGATATTCTACTTTGTCTTACTCGGTCATGTCACTTTGATTCAACCCTTCAATCTGGGCTAGTTTCGCACAAAGTTTGTTTGTCGCTTTTTGAATAACCGACCACCGATGCATTAAAGACTTTATGGTCCAGACATTTGTGGTTTCTTTAAATTGCTGGAAGTATTCAAAAAGCTTTTGCCAAAGTTGGGAGTGTTTTTGGTCTGTTCCCTAGAAGACATCAAGGCTAAAATTAAGTCATGTGGAGATAAGTAACTTGTCTCTTCGGGGGTGAAGTTCGCATTCCTAACTGATTTCCTAAAGCCGATAGGATCGTTATGGGGTAGGGGTGGAGAGTCATTAACAGTCATAGTTGAGTTTCCACTTTGCCCACCGTAAGTGGGGGGTCTAGTTGAGAATCTTCACTTAGGAGGTTGGTGAAGTACATATGTCCACCGTCTTGTGAATCCATCTCTAAAAATGCATTGGAATGTTAGACATGTAACTATGAAGTTTGGGGTTTTTCCATCGCCAGGTCAGGAACCAAATGGTGACATCTACGAAATTTGGTTACCCTCTCATGGCTGCAACAACTGGTTGCCACTACTTGTTGATTGTCCGGGTTACCTAGCCATTGAGGAAATAACCATAAATTTCTTGTATCCCCACCAGACTTTGTCATCATCACAGCCGAGGGGATTTAATTTACACATTATTTTTCTTTTACAACATAACTTTATCAAACAACGACACAACAAAAAAATATGTAACAGAACTGACCAATTTACATATTCACACAAAATAACAACCAAATAACAATGCAAATCACAATAATGCTAAATAAGAACATTCTCATCTAGTTTTATATCGAATGTATAAATAAATGGGACTCAGAATGGTGGAAATATTGACAGCATGCGTAAGCAATGAGTCATTCACATCGAATGGCTGCAAAACCCCATCCGAACGTCCATTGCATTTTCTGGAAAGTACCAGAAACTGCAATATGGCAATCCGGGTGAGGATTACCTTGCCATATTGATGGAGCCATATTAACACTTGTGAATTAACCCGCACTATAATACCATCATCACAGTCTAATAACAGCTCCTCCCCCAAGAGATACGAAACACTGCAAAGGACCCAACAACACAGAACAAATTACTCATGGAAAGAGCAATGAAACTGAATTGGTTTAAGGAATTGACTATGCATTTTTTGGATATCAAAAAACCAATGCTGAGAAGCAATAAATTCATCCAACACAGCCAAAAACATACAGACAAACTTAATGAATGGACATTGATAACCACAAACAATGATAAATCACATTCCATAACCACAAACTCTACCAAATTCTCCTCAAAACCAAAAACCCCACAAATTTCATAACCACAAACTCCACCAAATTCTCCTTAAGAAAAACGGTTGGACAGCAATGAGATAAACATATTAAAAAAAAATTATGTGATAGCATCATCAATTTCTCGGCAGCCAAACAGTCAACACAACCAACCACATATACAGCCAAAAACCCACTGCAGAGTATCCTCAAAAAGCCACAATTGCAAACCACAAACAATCGATCAAGAAAATTGGTTGGACAGCAATGATAGAAACAAATTAAAAAAAATTGAGTGAAATTGATCATCACTTTCTCGACAGCCAAACAGTCAATAGAGCCAAAAACCCAATGCAGATCATCCTAAAAAATCCACAATCCCAAACCTAAATGAATGGATCGATCAAGAAAAACGGTTGAACATCAATGAGAGAAACAAAGTAATTAAAAAAAATAGTGTCAAAGCATCATAACTTTCTTGGCAGCCAAACAATCAACACAGCCAAAATAATACAGACAAATCAATGGCAACGCAAGAAAAAATGAGAAGTAGTTTTCTCAAACAAAGCTCAAAATCAAAAATCTCAACGAGAGTGACAAAAAAAAATGAAGTTGGTGAAAGCATTGCAAGCTTTCTAGGCAGCCTAACAGCGAAGACATCGCCGACGCTGAGAGAGAGTTGTAGACTCTCCATCGCATACTTATTTTGATCTTGGCGTCAGGTGGAAGAAAAATGGGAAGAGAGAAATAGAGAAGGAGAGAGATATTCTAATAAAAATGGCTCTTAGATAAGTTTACTTGAGGTTTGAACTGGGTTTCCTTAAATTCTCTGCAAATGATTTAGGGCTGGTTTAGATAGCCAGACGAGATGAAAATTTTTAAGATGCTTTCGTACGGATAAAACACACTTTGTATCCAAATGTCTTAAGGTTGCGTTTAGGTAGTGAGATGATCTCAGATAGTCTGTAAATAGTAGTAAAAAAGTAATGATAGAATATTAAATAGTAGTGACTAGTTGTGAAAAGTAGGTGAAAAGTAATAAAAAAATAATGAATAGTAGTGGAGTATTCTAATACTCTCATCCCAGTCGTTCTCTTCATTTCTCAACACTATTCATTGACCGCACATCATACATAAAGACCATGTACTGCACATCATCCTGGATGTTTGTAGCCCCATAGGGCTGAGCTAAAATCCAAAAATTGGACTCTAACTCCGCTCCAATTTCGATAATTCGGAGTCGGATTTTCTTTTAGTCTGAAAGTTGAAGTCGGAGTCAGAGTTGGATGTGGTGTTAGACCGACTTTGACTTCGCTCCGGTTTGACTTTGACTTCAACTCCGACATTGTACATATGTTATAAAATTCATCCTACACGTTTGTAGTCCATAGGGCTGAGTAAAAATCCAAAAATCCAACTCTGACTCCGCTCTGATTCCGACAAGTCAGAGTCGGAGTCAGATTTCTTTTTAGTTTGAAAGTTGGAGTCAGAGTCGGATGTGGCATCGGACCGACTTAGACTTTGACTCCAATATTATACATATGTTATAAAAATATGTATTTTTCTAACTTATAAAAAAAATATATGTATTTTTCTATATATTAGTCATATATATTTTACATAACTAGAACTTATATAGTTTGCTAAATTCAAAATATACTAGTAAGTAGTACAAGCTAATTATTATAAAATAATATACTTATACTATAATACAAATAGACTAAATTGACTAATAATAGTTTAGTATATGTAAACATCATACTATGACTATCATGTCACACTAATGTATAATAACATGTAATACTAATATATAAACACTAATCTATAAATTTATAATAACATGTAACACTATTGTATAATAACACAAGTATAATAACATGTAATACTAATGTATGCATAATAACATATAATACTAAGTCTAGTATGTAATTAAGTTAGAAATAAGTAAGAAACTAATATAATCACATGTAATACTTTAATATAATAACATGTAATTAAACACTATAGTACAAGTCTATAATATGAATAAGTTATACATTAGTATAAAATATTATAATGAGTTAATAACATGTAATACTATAGTATAATAACATGTAATTAGACATGAGTTAAATAGTAATTCTTAATAATCAATACTAACAATTAAACTTAGTAATAAAAAATTATTAAAACAATAAATAAAAAACTTATAGCTAAAACAAATATTAAAATTGGTTTAGAGTTTGGTTTAGGGTTTAGAAAAAAAAAATCTACACAACCTCTTACTATTCACACAATCTTCACACACCACACTTTCTTTAATTTTTATTATTTTTTTCTTTTATCAAATATTTAATATATGAATAATGAATAGAATAGTGTGAATAGCCACTTTCATTTGCAGGTTGAGCGTACATTCTAAAAGATGACGTCACTTTCGCATCTTCTCCAGCAAAATTGATTGTTTCTTTTCAGTCATGTATTTCTATTACTTAGAAATATATTTGAATTTTAGACTTTATAAATCCTTGTTTTTAAAATTTGGACTACGCATAACTTGAATCTCCTAGACTTGGTAGAAAAAATAACTGCAATTTTTTTTTTTTTTTGCATTCTAACATGTTTCCTTTTATCAGTAGTAACAAAGATTCATGGAGTAGCTCTATATGTTCCTTGAAGTTTGAATTTTGGTAGTTTGGATCAAACCAGCTACCTGCCTTATGTTGGCGGGCAGCTAGGCATCGCGCCCCCGCTTGGGCGGGGTGGTTATTTTGACATCCAGTCATATCGATACCCATCGTTCAACTACCTCACTACCTAAAAAGACAGTAGATCTGTAGATCTATCAAACCTGATCAAGATTCGAATAGATCTAATCTCAATACCAAATCTCAAACCCATGGCGCACGGGGTTTCAAAGATCGTAGCTCACAACAGTGTGATGGAGCTCCATTCGTAATGCCACTAGGAGGGCTAGGCATGCCGAGACTAGGAGGGTGGCATTGGGGTGCATGCATGGCTCGGGTGATGGGTCCTTGGGCGCCCAAGACAAGGTCAACTAGAGGATGATCAAGTTGTTAGTCAATTCCTTGATTTTAGGGGTTGGTTGGCAAATCTCTTGAATTTAAGGGAGGAGGCAAACCCCTTGATTTTAGGGGATTGGGTGGTTACTAGAGGGCTAACTGAATATCTCCTTCAAATTAGGGAGATTATCTATTTGTTAATTTGTTTGAGTTTGTTTACTTTATTTTAGGAGTTGTTGGGATTGTTTTCTTAATTTTAGAAGTTTGACTTGTTTTGGGATTGTGATTTCAAATTTCAAAAGAAGTTGTTAGAGGGAATAAGTGGGGGAAGGCTAGTCGAACCCTAGTACTATTTATTTCAGGTTTGCATTGTAATTCATCATTATGTTATTTTCAATCAAAGTGAAGCTTATGCTTTGTCACCCTAATTTTCGAGAATTGAGTGCTAGCTTGAGTTAGTCTTGATTTTCACCATCCAACCATTCGAATCTTGGTGTTGCCTTGAGGTAACCCTAGATTCAATCACCCAACACGCTACAAACACTTGAGTGAGAGTGAGGCTTCCATCATTAGTGCTTTCTTTGAAAGTGTCCAACCCAAGGAGAGGAAGCCATGGTCGATCGACAACCAACTCATAGGGAGTGGATTGAGAACCTTGAAACCACTTTGGAGGCACAACAAACTGCCACCAATGAAAGGCTTGGAAGGATAGAGGAGGTGCTCCACCAATTGGTGGATCAAAGGAGGAATGGAGAAAGGAGGCGCCATAGGAGAAGAGCTCATAGTCCGAAGGGTTCCATTGGATCTAGAAGAAGCCAACGCCGAGAGAGGGTGGATGACTCAGATTCATTTTCTCAAGATTCCTAAAGCACTCATGAGGAATCAAACGGGCAAAGTGAAGGAGAATGGGGGAACCGTGATGAGAGGAGAGGAGCACATAGTGGGGAAGTTCTCAAACCAAAAATGGACTTTCCCAAGTTCAATGATAATGACCCAAGCACTTGGGTTAGTAGAGTCGAGCAATACTTCGAACACAATCACATGGAGAGCCATGCTAAAGTTTCCTATGCCGCCTACTTCCTTGAGGGGGAGGCCAACCAATGGTGGCAATGGATGAGGAAGACCTATGGGGCTCGAAGGAGGGAGTTGAAATGGAGAAAGTTTGTTAAGGAGCTTTTGAGGAGGTTCGGGCCAACCGAGTATATGGACTACCATGAGACTCTCTCAAAGATCAAGCAAGCCGGATCTTTAAGAGAATATCAAAAGGAGTTCGAATACTTGTCCACTAGAGCACATGGGTGGTCGGAGAAGGCCCTCATTGGGACCTTTGTGGGCATTTTCAAAAGTAAGTTGGCGGCAGAGGTAAAACTTAAGAAGCCAAAGACCTTGATGCAAGCCTTGGAGGTTGCACCAATTAAGGAAGATCAACTCCAAGATTTGAGGAAGAATAGCTGCTTGGAGGTGAGGAAACTACCCCCAATGGTTTCCAAGTTTGATGCAAACCAAACTTTTAGCAATGACTTCTCACCGGAAGGTCCTAGTGGAGGTGCATCAAGTGGAACCAGCAGGAGTGAAGAGGCTACCTTGGAAAGAGATGCAACGATGAAGAGAGAAGAGGCTTTGTTTCAATTGCAATGAGAGGTTCACAATGGGCCACAGATGCAAAGCCAAGCAAGTTTTTCTCATTGAGATGGAGTCAGAAGAAGAGGAAGACATAGGGGAGGAAGAGCGAGGGCGAGAAGAGCAAGAACAAGATAAAGCCGTGAGGGGAGATCCTCAAATTTCTATCCATGCATTGATGGGTGTTGTGGGGCCTAGAACAATGAAAACACAAGCTCATATTGGCAACATAGAGGTAATAGTTCTTGTTGATAATGGCTCATCCCTAAACTTCATCAACTCTAAAGTGGCCGAGAGCTTGGGGTTGCCTATGACTTTTATCACTCCATTTGAGGTCAAGGTAGCTAGCGGGGAGAAGATGAGGTGTAGAGAAGTATTTAAAAAAGTATGTTTGAAAACACAAGGCCTTGAAATTGTAGTGGATTTATATTCTTTGCCTATTGTGGGGTTGAATGTTGTGTTGGGTGTGCAATGGCTAGAGGAGCTAGGGAAGATAGTCTCGGACTATAGAAAAATGACTGGAGCTTATGATGGGGGAAAATTGGGTGACCATCAGGATGAATGGAAGAGGGGGATGTAAGGCCGTGGGGGCCTAATGAGATGGAGAAGCTATTGAGACAAGGGGGACAATGTTTTGCTATCACATTGACCTCCCAACCGAGGGGCTTGAGTGAGGGACATGAAGTGGAAGCTAAGGGCATGGAGAGGGAGCTAGGGGCCAAGGTTCCTAATGACTTGAGGGAGTATGTGAGGAAGGGTGGTCAAGTGGCAACTGAAGCCTTGGTTCAATGGAGGGGGCTCCCAACCGAAGATGCTACATGGGAGAGTGTTCAGGTTCTCAAGGATCAATTCCTAGATTTGGACCTTGAGGACAAGGTCAGTCTTGAAGGGGGGAGGATTGGTGGAGATCCAAGAAGGGCCATTTGTAATGCTACTAGGAGCGCTAGGCGTGCCGAGGCTAGGAGGGTGGCATTGGGGTGCATGCATGGCTCAGGTGATGGGTCCTTAGGCGCCCAAGACAAGGTCAACTAGAGGATGATCAAGTTGTTAGCCAATTCCTTGATTTTAGGGGTTGGTTGGCAAATCCCTTGAATTTAGGGGAGGAGGCAAACTCCTTGATTTTAGGGGACTGGGCGGTTGCTAGATGGTTGACCGAATATCTCTTTCAAATTAGGGAGATTATCTATTTGTTAATTTGTTTGAATTTGTTTCATTTATTTTAGGAGTTGTTGGGATTGTTTCCTTAATTTTAGAAGTTTGACTTGTTTTGGGATTGTGATTTCAAATTTCAAAAGAAGTTGTTAGAGGGAATAAGTGGGGGAAGGCTAGTCGAACCCTAGTACTATTTATTTCAGGTTTGCATTGTAATTCATCATTATGTTATTTTCAATAAAAGTGAAGCTTATACTTTGTCACCCTAATTTTTGAGAATTGGGTGCTACCCTGAGTTAGTCTTGATTTTCACCATCCAACCATTCGGATCTTGGTGTTGCCTTGAGGTAACCCTAGATTCAATCACCCAACACGCCACAAACACTTGAGTGAGAGTGAGGCTTCCATCACAGTGTTGTGGGTCTAAGTATCAGAGACAGAGACTTGCAGTGCTGTCATGGGTTGCTTCGTTAATTAGGGGCTACAGGCCTTGTGTTGGAGGTGACAGTTGTTCCTTTGGACTTTGGAGGTGTAATGACCCGGCCCAATAATTTTAAGGTTGGAATATTGATAATTTTATTAGACCTAAATTATATTTAATTGGCCATATTGGATAAGCCCACGAGCGATAAATTATTGAGATTGATTAGGTATTTTAATTAGGCTCAATAACTAGATTAAATCTCATTTATTGTTTATTGAACGAGTTAAACTCTTTTTAAAATTTAAAGATCGGCCATTAGAAATTTATTTCAATTTAAAATCATAACTGATTGAAATCCTCTACGCAGTCTCAGTCATTACCAATCATATATTAAATGAACTATTAGATCATGTTTTTAAATTCAAACTCTCTTCTTAGATGATCACGACTGAGTGTTCAGCAAATTAGTGACACTACATGTATTAACCGAGTCCAACTCAAACTAGTTGTCACCCTCTCCCAAATCTCTCTATAAATATCTCCCTTCCGCGTGTTATTTGGAAAAAAATCATAAACTTCCCAATTCAGCACCATGATTGATTTTGTGTCAGAAATTTTATGAAGCAACACTACAAGGTAAGTAGTTTGATCTTAAATTAGAATTAGCATATGTTAGCTAGTTATATATATTATTATTAAAGCCAATTCTTTGGAAGCCAGTGTTTATGTACTATGCATGTCATGATACTTGCAAGCACGTCATTCATCATGTTTCATTTTGCATATTATAGTTATGTATGTATTATGCATCTCATGTTGCATAAAACACGTAAGCTTTCATAAAATCAAGTGTAAGATAAGCTCGGAACAGTTAATCAGATGGTCGTTCAGATGCATGGTACCAATGCAATTTATAGTTATATGTGCAAGCCACAAAGTTAAGTGTGGTCCACTATAGTATGCTAGAATAGTATTAGCAGTGCACAACCTTGCACACATAGTTAAGTGTGTGGGCTAGTAAGATAAATATGATAAGTTAGATAATTCAAGACAACTCATACATGACATAAGCATGCGTATGAATGATCATGATTTTAAGTTTTCAGCGTAAGATATTTTATGAAAACCTTATGTTAAGTATGTTTACATTATAATGGGTTTCTTACTGAGTCATCGGATCATTTTAGTTTGTTTTTATGTTTTTAAATCACCACTGGTCAGAATATTTTTGAAGGTAGAGCTACAGGATGAGACTTAGTCTAGGGAGGCATGACAGTGGCCTAGATCATGTACAGAGATTTTAAGTTATGATTTTTATGACACGAACCTTGAGAAATTTTAATAAATACTTCCGTGCAATCTCTTATGAGAAATTGTACTTGGTGCTTCTGTAAGAAAATTAAATATTTTTAAGTAAGGTTCAATAGTTGCATTCTAGCTCCCATGATTTTCTGAAAAAATGACGTATTTATTTACGGTGGGGAGCCAGGTGTTATAGGAGGTGACAAATATATCTTGAAGGTGATGAGAAGAATGAAGAGAGAGGGAAGGAGAAGAAAAAAAGAAGAAGAGAAAGACACGAATGAAGAAGAACAAAGAAGAATGATGAAGAATCGAAGAAAGAAGAAAAAAGGAAGAAATGGAAAAGAGGAAAGGGAGGAAGAATAAGAGAGTGGGCAAAAGAAAGATAGAGAAAAAAAAGTAAAAGTGATTAGGGTTTTCTGTTTGGAAAATGATTTAAACGCAACACTTTTTACAACACTTTATACAACTATGTTTTAAATGAGGAGTATTTTTGTAAAACACCTTATAAAAGTAATATCATTTTACAAAAATATCCTCATTTTATAATAATATTGTACAATGTGTTATGTATATATCATTACTCGTAACCTTGCTTGTCCCTTAGAGGAGGCCGGCGGATTGGGTACGAGAGGGCCTGTCAGGAACCACCCCTATTTTGGATCAACTTGAATGTCAACTATTCACAAACCTATTATTTAAATAGACTTGAGTCAGCTGCTTCTTGTGTCCTAATTTCACCATGATTCAATTTGAAAGAAATTTTAACTCATTGTTAAAAAATCTCTTTGGGTGACAATGTTGATCTAGAAAAGTTGTTAAAGCTTTCCCAAGAAGCCTTGGTTTACTCAAATGTTAAGACATCTATGGTCTAACATCTATTATTTTAGTTTTACTGTTGTAACTTTCCTAAGAACGTAGGAGAGAAGGGTATGCACCCAATGCTTATTTGTATCTTGTATTGTGTGTATGTGTGTGCGCGTGTGTATATATATATATATGTATGTATGTATATATATATATATATATGTATGTATGTATGTATGTATATATATGTATGTATGTATGTATATATATATGTATGTATGTATATATATATATGTATGTATGTATGTATTGCTAATTAAAAAGGATAGGAGGGGGCAATTGGAAGTGGCTTTTCTATCCGGGCATGTGATCATAGTAAACACCATATCCGTTCAAAATTTGTACATTTTGTATGCTTACTTTTTAGGTTTCTATTTGTTTAGTTTATATATCACATAATTTTATGCAATTAATACACTTAGAGAATGGGACAAAGTTTTTTCGAGGTGATTCGTTTGATTGTCAAATAAGATTATTCAAGTACCAAATTTTTATGAGTAATACTACATACAGTCGTAAAATGTGCAAGTGCAGTGCAATCGTTTTGAAAAAAAATAGAGTCCACTATTAAAAACTTATTTTTTTTTCACGTGGATCCCTTATTTATTCACTTTTTTCAAAGTGATTGTACGATACTTACACACTCACGACTGCAACTATCATTTCTCAACTTTTTTATATTAAATCTCCAAACTTCTAGTTAAGTCTTAACTGTCTCCAATTTAAAAAAACTATATTAAACCTTTTTATAGTTTGGATCAAATTAATATTATTTTGGTGATCATTTTTAAAACTTTTCCTCATGTGGAAGATGGACAAGAAGCCCTTCCTTCTGCATTTAAAATATAGGCTCCACAATCTTTTGTTTGTATTCCTCTGCCCGATGTTTTGTTCTTTTTCTTATAGATATGTCCGAGTTTCGACCCATTTCATTCAATGCAAATAAAAAATAAATAAACGAAACGAAGAAAGCTCTAATAATGTGAAAGAACATTTCAAAGAAATGATAAATGTAACAACTTTATAGTCTGAACACGAGTTACCATACTGACTGACGTTATGGGTAATTTTTCTCGCTAAACATAAATAAACAAGTTTTCCTTCCAATATTTCAAAGAAACAAAAACATTATGCGTAGTGTATAATCTTTTCCTCTCATTGCTTGTCCCTAAATCGTCTTTGCTAGATTGCTGCTTCGACCCCCAACAAAGAAAAACGGCCTTTCAAATTCATCTTGTTTTCATTCTTTTGAGATTTTTTGACTTCTTTTTAACAGATTGAACTAAGGTTGAAAGATCATGCGGCTGCTCCATTTCCTCCATATCTGCAGATTGCAATTTTGCATCTTTCTTCGACATCGAACTGTTAGAGGGAAATTGAACTTGCTTCGACTTCATCTTTATTGATTTAACCAAGGATGATAACTCAAGCTTATCTTTCTTTGACGGCAAAACTTCAGACGTGACTTGCTCATCCTTGTTCAACTGACGCTCATCAGATGGCATCTTTGATGTTGTAGATAACTTCATACGCTCCCTTTCCACCACTTCTTGCCTGTTTTGCTTCGTCTGTACTAGATGCCGAGATAAAGCTGCCCACCTGTGACATCCAAACTCTAGTTGTTAGCACCACATTAAAGCCGACTTACGAACCGACCAGCAGAACGGCAATAATTTCGCAATGTTTTGGAAGATCTATAAAAAGAATCCAGTAGATTTACAGGCAAGTTCTTAATTTGAATTGTCAGAATCATCAAACAGGTGCAATCATGTCATGTCGAATGGGTTATCCTGCATATTACATACACTTGCCATCTAGAGACGAGTATCCATAATCATTGGGCTTTATAACCCCCCAAGTGTTCCCTTCTTCTGTTCCATTCAGACAAATATATAATGGATATAATAATCACAAATAAAATCACGTTCTGCATAGAAGATACCTTTGGAATTCAGGATTTGTTGGATCCAGTGCAAATTGAGGTGAAGTGAAGAGAGCAGAAAACCGCGGATCATTATAATCAAGATCTGGTATTTTGTCTTCATCTGGAACTTCTTTCCCCTTCCTCCCCTTGGCCTTCTTAGGTTTCAAATTATATCGCTTATGACCAGTTTCTTCACCCTTGTCATCAGCAACTAATAACTCAAGCTCTGCTATGCTTGCTTCTGCTTCCTTATCCACATCTTGATGCAGCCTTTCTTCAACAATTTTATCTCGAACCGCCTTTTTACCTCTTTTAACTGAAGGCTCTTCAACAAAGAAGTCATCTGGTTGTTCAGGTGCCTCCTGATCAGTATCACTCCCCTCATCCTCTGATGAATACTTGGACTTATTTTTCCTAGCCTTCTTTTTCTCACTTCTTTTTCTAAGATAGGCCTCCCACACTGTCTCTGACTTCTTACCCTTCTTCTCTAAAATACGCTTGCTAATGTCCTCCAGGCCAGTATTGAAAGTGACCTCCATATCCTGGCCATCCTCCTCACCATCACCCTCTGAGACATCACCAGACTCTATTAAAGCACGATACATATCTCGTTTTTTATGCCTTTTAGCTGATTGATCCTCTATGTCATTCTCATCCTCGTCACCATCGCTTTCACTCTCATCGGAAGCCAAAAACTCCTTCAACTCCAGTTCAGCTAGCTATAAGAAAACAGAGCCAGCATCAGCTCAGAAGCAAAAAGCATTTCTATACATGCAAATACCTCTTTTTTATTTTATGCTCTGTGGTTGTTGTCACTGTTATCATATCCTCTCTCCTGTTTTTTTATGCTTCATGAAGCAATCAACACTAATGTGTATACATGCAAAGACCAAAATACATCAGATTATAATATGTAGATTAATATTAATAAGTAGTATTATGTATGGAGGGTGAGGAGGAGGCAAGAACTCTCTCTGAATCTGAGAGAAGTCGCTACAGTCAGGTAGTCAGAAAACCTGAAAAAGGGCAACATTGATGGAGGATATCTCTTGGAGACAAAAATCAAGGGCACTATGGTTAAAGGAGGGGAACAGGTCCACAAAGTTTTTCCATCGGTGGCAAATTTGCATGGGAGGAACAATGCAATTGAGATGTTAATGGTAGACGGAGCAGTTTCCTCAGACCTGTTTGCCATCAAAAATCACATTGTACAGTATTACAAGCACCTACTTACAAAACAGTCCATGTGGAGACCGAAAGTGGATGGATTCACTTTTGAATCGTTAGACCGATAGGGTTTGGGGTGGCTTGAGAGGCCATTCAAAGAAGATGAAGTGTGTAAAGTAATCCATAGCATGGTTAGGGACAAGGCTCCAAGTCCTAATGGTTTACCATGGGTTTCTTCCAAGTTTGTTGGGTACCGATCAAGGATGATCTCATGAGCGTGTTTCAAGCAATGTTTTAAATTCCGTTCCACTGATCATTCCGACTAAAGCACTGGAATGGAATATTTCGGTACCGATGCGTTCCAATGTACCGTTTTGGGATTACCTATATATATTTATATAAAATTGGTTATTTATAAAATAAATACATGTATATGTGTGTATCATGTATGTATTTGTGTGTGTGAATGTGTGTGTGTGTGGAAGAATTGGAGATTTATACAAATGAATATACGTTGAAAACATTAAAAAAAGATAGAGATATTGGTGTTAAAAGATAATATCAAAAAAACCACAAACTTGAGTTGAGACAAAAAATAAAATAAAATAAAATAAAAGAGTCGATGAATTATTAAAAATAATAAGATTTAAAAAAAGAGATTAAGGGGACATATTTAAAGTTACAAAAAAAATAAATTATATAATGACTTTTAGATTTTAAAATTACATGAATGCCATCTAGATTTTAGATTTACAAAAATGACATCCACACTCAAGAAAATTACAAAATTGCCATTAAAACAGTCCTGAACAGAATGTAGTCTGGAATGCAAATTCTAGCCGAAATGGCCAGAATTGACCGAAATCTGCCGAAATGGGCTTGAACTTGAAACGAAACGGAATGAGGATGTATAGTGTACCCGGCACTACACCGGAATGGAAAATTCCGGCCCTTTCGGCCAAAACGGAACGAAATTCAAAATTATCGTTTCAAGAGTTTCATTCTAATGAAAGGTTTGAAAGAAGCATTAATGCTACTTTTTTAACCCTCATTCCTAAAAAACATCGAGTCCGTAGATGTTAAAGATTATCTCCCTATTTCCTTTGTTTTTTTTTATAGGTAAAAAAAAAAAAAAAACCAAAGGAAATAGGGAGATAATTTCCTTTGTGAATGGAGTGTACAAGATGCTATCTAAAGTTATGGCGAATAGATTGAGTACGGTGATGAAGAAGTTAATTTCGAAGCTTCAAAATGCATTCGTCTAAGGCAAATGAATTCTTGATTCAGTATTAATTGCAATTGAATGCTTGGACGGAAGACTAAAATCTAAAGAGACTGGGATGCTTTGCAAACTAGACATGGAAAAAGCTTATGATCATGTCAACAGGAACTTCTTACTTTATCTACTTACGAGAAGTGTTTTTGGGGAGAAATGGTATGCTTGGGTAGCGTGTTTTATTTCTACCATTCGCTTTTCTATCTTGGTGAATGGTTCTCCACTGGGCTTCTTTGACACATCTCGTGGTTTGAGACAGGGGGATCCACTTTTTTTCATTATTGTCATGAAAGCTCTCAGCAAAATGATCTCGGGCCTTGTGGAAAGTGATTGTCTCTATGATTTCTAGGTGGGGAATGACGATTACGACTCTATTGATATATCTCATATGCTATTTGCCGATGATAATCTCATCTTCTATGGAGCAAATTACGGGCACTTCTTTGTTTCGAAGTTGTTTTCGATTTTGAGAGTGAGCCTTTCAAAGTCTGAATTTGTGCCAGTGGGGGATGTCCCTAATGCAGCGAATCTATCTAGTCTCTAGGGATGTAAGGTATCTCCCCTACCCATGAAATACCTTGGTTTATCGTTGGGTGCTTCCTTCAAGTCAGAGGGGATTTGGAATGTTGTTATTGAAAAGGTGGAGCGTAGATTGGCTACTTGGAAGAGGTTATAGCAGTCCAAAGGGGATTACTCTAAGCAAAAGCACCCTCTCTAACATACCCACATATTTCCTGTCTTGGTTCCCACTCCCTACAAAAGTTAATAGTCATATTGAGAAGCTACAATGGAATTTCTTGTGGAGTGGGATGGGGGACAAGTTCAAATTTCAACTTGTGAATTGGCCAATTGTGTGATACCCCATATGATAAGGATAAGGGTAGGTGGTGGATGGAATCCCATATTGCTTGGGAAGGAAAAGTTCTTACTCTTTATAAGATTCTAATGGGACTCCAATTGTATCATTGACTAGTCCTTATGGAGTATAGGCCATGTGATATGGGCCCATATGATATGGATAAGGATAGGTGGTGTATGGAATCCCACATTGCTTGGAAATGAGAAGTTATTGCTCTTTATAAGGTTTCAATGGGGCTCCAATTGTATTATTGACTAATCCTTTTGGAGTATAGGCCATGTGGTTTGGGTCTTCAATTGGGGCGATACAAAATTGTGATACCTCATATGATAAGGATAAGGGTAGGTGGGGAATGGGATCCCACATTGCTTGAGAAGGAAAAGTTCTTACTCTTTATAAAGTTCTAATGGGACTCCAATTGTATCATTGACTAGTCCTTTTGGAGTATAGGCCATGTAGTATGGGCCTTCCATTGGGGCGTTACAAATAGTATCAGAGCCTATCTCAACCAGAAATGTGGGACTTGAGTCATGCCACCTACAATGAACAGGCCCGATGAGGATATCGGCAATTTAAGGGGGATAGATTGTGATACCCCATATGATAAGGATAAGGGTAAGTGGTGAATGAGATCCCACATTGCTTAGGAAGGAAAAGTTCTTACTCTTTATAAGGTTCTAATGGAGCTCCAATTGTATCATTGACTAGTCCTTTTAGAGTATAGGCCATGTGGTATGCGCCTTCCATTGAGGCGTTACAAATTGTTTGCACACCCACCTTGGATTGGGGATCCGTAACATGATGAAGTTCAGCCAAACTCTTTTGGGAAAATGGATGTGGCAGTATCAACCAGAAAGGGGGCCCGATGGAAGATAGTTATAAATGTGAAGGCCGGGGAAGCTTGGGAAGGATGGGGCTTGAATGAGATACGTGGACCACATGGGGTGGGTTTGTAGAAACACATTGAGGTGGAGGGGAGATATTCCTAAGACATGCATGTATTGAGGTGGATGACAATTCTGGGGTCAAGTTTTGGCATGAAAAATGGTGTGGTGGTCAAACCCTCAAAGACACATTCCCAACCATACTTGAGCTTGTACGGATGGAGGATACGTAGTAGCTGATCTCTTGATTTTTCTATTGGCTCCCCTCGATGGAATGTAGAGTTCATCAGAGTAGCACAAGATTGGGAGTTGGAGGTTATCACCAAGTTCTTTGCTTTATTGTATTATGCAAGAGTGAACGAGGGAACCATAGACAAGATCGGGATCGTTCTAACAACTTCCGACTAGTCAAGGCATGAACACCTTTTCATGGAGGAATATATGGAAGATGAAAATTCCTCTATAAGCAGCTTTTTTAGTCTAGACAGCTTCCTTAGGCAAGATTCTTACTATAGACAATTTGAGGAAAACATCATGTAATGATATTGGATTGGTGTTGCATGTGTAAGAAGAATAGGCATTGTGAGGTGGCTAGGACCATGTAGGATGATTTTTTTACGAGAATGGGGATCTCATGGGTCATGCATTGAAGGCTGGTGATTTCCTAGCAAGCTAGAGAGGCCTGACTCCAAGGCAATCCTCAAGTGGCAGCAATCTCAAAGATAGCTCCTATATGTGTTGGTGCATTTGGAGGGAGAGAGATGATAAAGCTTCGAGGATCGCAAGAGGAAATGGATGAGCTCAAGATTAAAACCTTGTTCTTATGGGCAGGGGGTTCATTGATTTTAATGGGCTAAATGTTCATGATTTTCTATTTTTGGTTGGGTACTCCTCATGTATACAGTATACATCCTGTGTATTTAGGCTACGCCTTTTTTCTTATGAATAAAACTACTTGATTACTTGCAAGAAATAATGTATTCGCATAAATCAGTACATGTATGAGAATGAATGCATTATTTCAGTTCAGCGGCAGGTAATCCACCATATTCATGCGGCACAAAAAAGAAGAAGAGTGCATTTATGACATCAACTTTGGAATATAAATTTACAAGGATTGGATAAAAAAGTGGAAAGAAATAATTATAAAAAAAATAAAATAAAATAAAAATAAAAAGGTGGAAAGAAATAGATCAAGGACACCAACCTGGTCAGCATTAAATTTTCGTTTCAAGGTCTTTACACGATCCGGTTCATCCTCATCCCAAGAAAGTTGAATTCTACTATGCTGCAGAGCTCGAGTTTGGAAATCTAAACCTTCATATCCTGCAGGTGCCTAGGAAAAAAGTGAAAATTTATCAACACTTCGTACCAACCAGCGAAATATAAGTGAAAGTTATCATTATTAATCATCACTAAACTTTCTTTAGCTCCAGGGAAAAAAAAAAAAAAGAAAAAAAGAAAAAGAAAAAGAGAGAGGAATATAGATCCTCTTAAGTTTTAAGCATCTCCACTCTGAGGCAATCTCTTAGCAGCTGAAATTCTAAATGTGAATGTGCCTATTACTGGTTGAAATCCACTACCTATATAATTTTCAAACATCTTTGATTTCTATTAAACCACCTCACCATTCCTCTAATTAATTTTATCATTTAACATTGTCTCAAATGCATTTTGATCTTTTTAATTGCACATTCTATTCTTTTTAACTTTTAAAACTCCAAACCTCTTGCTCTTCTCCTCCCTCCCATGCATCTCATCTCTGTCCACATCTGAGCTTTACATCTACCATTCAATTTCTTTTTGATCTGAGGTTTTCATCTACCATTCAATTTCTACCTATCCATCACCTATAAAATCTCTGAAGTATTTCCTTTGCTCTCACGAGCCACCTCAATATTTTTCTAATTACCTTAAATTTGAATTATTTTATTGGTTCCTTAACTTTTTTTCTTATCGGTAAACAAAATTTTATTGATCATAAAAATAGACAAAAGCCCAAGTATACGGGACATATACAAGAGTGTCGCCCTAGTTCAGTGATACAAGAAATTCATGGAAACTCATTCCATTGAAATCAACTACAACCGACCAATGAAGTAAATTATTGAAAAACAATTTCCTAAGCTCTTCCATTGATCGCTCTCGATCTTCGAAGCTTCAGTCATTCATCCCCCCCCCCCCCCCCCCCCAAATGCACCACCATAAGCATATTGGGACCATCTTCCATATTGCTGCAATATGAGAGTTACCCCGAAGGCCTCTCCAAGAAGCTAAGAGATTGATCATCCCTTCTTGGCATCACCCAAGTTAGTGCCACCCGAGTGAAGAAGTCATTCCATAATATTGTGGCAATCTCACAATGAAGTAATAAATGATCAACTGACTCCCACTCTTTTTGCACATACAACACCACTCCATGACAATGAATCGACATTTCCTTAAGTTGTCGAGTGTGAGTATCTCCCCCAATGAAGCAGTCTATACAAAGAAGAGTGCCTTTAATGGTGCCCTTGTCTTCCAAATGCTCTTCCATGGGAATGGGTTGGTTGTATGTGTGTGTGTGGCTTGATAGAAAGAGCGGACAGTGAACTTGCCTTTCTTGGAGTGATGCCAGAAAATTTGTCATCAACTTCCCTCATGTAAGTGGAATATATGAGATCATAAAACTTAGAAAGAGTAGACTCCCCAATCATGTGCATTTATGAAAAAGGTGTCATTCCATTGAGGAGCACCATTTGATGTAACCAACAGGTCTGCAATCGAGGCTTCTTTCATTCTTGCTATGCCATATGTCATGCCAACATCTGGTTTTGAGTCCATCACCCACCTCAATTTTATTATTCAAACTTTCTACTTCACTCATTATGATCATTTACTTACCAAGTTTTTACACTCCCCGACTATTTAAATGACCATTTATTGCATAATATTTTATTTTCAAATTCCAAAAAACCTTTCAATTTCCACTTCTCAAAAGACCCTTCAGGTTCCACTTCATCGTAGTTACTACACAAAAATTAAGAGTTTTTTCTTTCTTTCTTTTTTCTTTTCCCATGATGAATTAGAGACGTTTTCTCGTGCATAGTGCAGACATACGACTAGTTATTTATAAAGATATGCACTTTAGTGGGAGGTTTAATTTTTTTTTTTCCTTGAGTTCTTTCTATGTAGCCGAATGGCTCATTATCCTCAAGTGTATATTTGCATGATTATGAGGCTCATTAATTATCTAGAAACATGCAGGCTAAAATCCCAGATCAGAAAGAGAAGAATTAAGTGACAGCAAGATTGAATTACAATAGCAGGGTATGCATTGATCTCAAATGCATCATCGCGACTAGGGCAGGGGCACAATACAAAATTCAAACTATTTGTATGGGTGTATCACAGATCATATGATCTGTACTTTTTTTTTTATAAGTAAATCTCTACAGGTATATAAATCTCTAGAGACAATAAAATCAGCACCGAAGGGTTTCATCCTTCTGTACTACCTTATCTGTTAATTAATTCCCAAGTTTGATGTAGAATGGCCAGAAAGAGGCTCGGGTAAGGATTTAGGCTAGGTCTGAGTTGGATCCTACACCTCAGTCAACCAATGCCCCCAACTTGGAATCCTAGTCCTAGATTTTTAAATAGGAATAGCAATATCCATCCATGCCAAGCTGGCATTTCATCTTGGAGAAGAAACAGCAAATGGTCATATTACTTGTTCTGTACTAGCAATTGCACTAGCTTTCACTCTAACTGCGGCTTCCACTTTACAAAGCGTGGCACAGAGGATTTTATTTTTTAAGTGCTGGTGTGATTAGATCAAGACTTCACCAAAATTTGTTTTGTAAGTTACACAACAAATTATCTTGGCTTCTAGAACATAGCCTGCAAGCAGGGCCCATAACATATTAAATCAGGTTCATCGTATGACTGTAGATGCTCCTTGATAGACTAGAAAAATTTTCTTCGATTCACTGAAATGGAATACTTCATGGTATATTTTTCAAAAGACTACAGCCCAAACTCTCAAAAAATCGAGTACAAAACCGATCATGAGGTTAGAAGTCATACCTCGGTAGCAATATCTCGGGGTGGGTGTTTAAATTCCATGGAGTCAGGAATAAATCTCAGATCAAGTTTATTGGATGATCTTTCAAATTCAACTCCATCACATGCTTTATAAAGGTAATCAGCAGTGGCACTCGAATCACATTCCACCACAGCATAGTAGTACCTGTGGAGGATGATATACCCAAAAAATATGTAATATAATGTATATAAGATTTGATATGGTGAACAATGCATGATCCAAAGAAAAGCCTATTATATAGTGAAAGAATAGCCAGAATATAAGCTCAATGACTTAATTTTATGCCCAAACAATACATATCTCGGGCATCCTACTCAAAACTTTTTACTTGGCAGCTAGAAACAGAGAAAATGAAGTTCAACCCAGAAAATATTTCAAAATGATCAAATGCTTCTGATCAAGTTAGTTAGCAATACTTTTTAGTTTAGCATGCAATATAAATAGCTCTTGGTCCTTTTTTACTCGAGTAAAGTTTGTACGTTTATCATCACTAGCATAGAAACAAATGAGAGTAAGGGGATAAAAAATTAGTTGCTCAACCAAAATTTTGGAGATCAAAATGCTAACATTGACACTAAATGGGTCTATTTATTGCTAACCTAGTTATATAGAGTATTTTTCATCCGATAAATTTAGCCATTTGTGCGCATCATGCAAGTTTACGACTATTTTTAACAGATTTTTGAATATGATAAACATCATTAAAAATAGGAACTCCTAAATAGATCTCATAAAAAGAAAAAACATCCAGAAGTACACCTAATTGAATAGGCATGCTATCACTTAAATGCTTACTGATTACAAATAGATGATTCAATAAAACAAAGGCATAATTCTTAAGATGTAATTGTGCCCTCTAAGAAAATGATAGTATTTTGGAACTTAGAGTTTTACTGATAAAAACAAAGGGTATACAGAGATCCACCTAACCGTAAGAAAAAATGTGTCAACCTTGTGTACCCCAAAAAAAGAACTAATGGCGCCTTTTCATTTTTCTTTATTACATTCTGCTTTTCATTTCTTTTCCTTTCTTTTTTCAGTGGAAAGAAAGGGGAAAAGGCAACTACTTCGCTCTTTTCCAACAAGCGATGTGTTAACTCAGATTCAAAGTAAATTATATGTTAGATCTCAAGGTAAATTTCACTCTGAACATGTCAACAAAGGGATGCAATATCTTACAGACACCATAGAAGCAGCACAAGCATAAATAAAGATTGTGAACCTGAAAAAATGCACAAACTGCGCTAAATTCAATCACCTTAACTTGCTTGTCTCATATGCACGCAGTTTCTCGTAGTCTATCTCATCTTCGTTGTCTTCATCATTTTCATCATCAAATAAGCCAACGGGACCATGAACTTCTTCCTCTTTCATACGCTGAAGACCAAACTCAGACGGATAGACAGCCACCGATAAAATTTGTCCGTCTTTTGGGATAAATGAGCTCAAAACTACATACAAGTCAACAGCCTGCATAAAGGTGAAGAAGATACATCAAATAAAAAATAAATACAGCACAGAAAATACTGCCATAGTATTGATAGAGGGCTCTGGATTAAGTACTGGCATCAGGCTAATGATTCAGGAAGAACCCTACAGCTTCATATTAAATTTGACCTTTGAGTTCAGTACTGATATTGGGCTCTGGATCTAGTATTTACTTGTGAAGCAGTTATGTACATCCCCCAGATGTTAGTATTTGGGGGATTTTGAGGACTCTTCTTTCCAACTTTTGTTGGCTTAGAATATGATCCCCTAATTGGTGGGATAGAATAAGAGCTGAAGATTTCGTGCAGATAAACTGGGCGAGTAAATACAATCAGTAAAACAAAAATGAAATTTTTTTAACTGTATATCCTACAGTGGAATCATACGCAGCTAGAGAAATGATATAATGGCATATAAATACTAAATGCGCAGAAGCCATTATTGTGAAAGGCAGGGAGATCAAGTCAAAGTTCAGTGCTTCAGCACGCAGCTAACTCAACAGTTACAAGGGATGGGAAGCGGCCCAAAAACAGAAGTATTAGCATTGGGACTATAACAATTCAAAGTTCAAACATAATCAAAATGATTTGGATAATTAAATGGCCCCAGATACTTTGATGTGGGCTCTGATAACGTAAGACTCAAATTCAATTCTGTTCAAGACTTAACATACCTTAACATACCTCCAGTCCATATTAACAACAGCGAGTCTTCGAGTTTCTCTTTCGATTTCTGGTATATTCTCCTGTCAATATGGCAAAAACCATAAAAGAAAGAGTGACATAAAATTCATTTGAAAAGGCACAATTTGGCTGCTATTACATTAAACGGAAAATCTACAAAGCACAAACTTGAAAGGTTACATCTTCTCGAGTACTTTTCTACCATATGACCAAAGTTGAGCTCGAATTGTACCTGCACTTGAGGCTCCTCCTCCTCCTCAACCCCCTCGTCTTCACCTTCATCAGTATCGGTGGTTGTGTACGACTCATCGTCCTCCGATTCCGACACCTCCGACTCACTGCTCGACTCCAGTCCTGACTTGACATGACCGAGTTTCCCCAATTTCCTCTCTTCCTCTACTTCCTCGTCGTCTTCATAGATAACCTCTTTCCCCGCCTCCTCCTCCTCCTCCTCCTCCTCCTCCTCCTCCTCTTCCTCTTTCTCTTCCTCTTGTTTGTGTTTCTCCTCTTCGATTCGATAATAATGTCGCAAAGAAGTCTCAGAATTCCGCTTCTTTGGCTTTCCTCGCTTGTCCAACGGAGCCGAGGACGAGACGAAGAAGCTCTTGTCAGTAAGCACGCGGTTGAAGCGCGAGTCGATCGCGACCATAGAAGTGTTCCTGGGAATTTTCTGGAACCGAGGGTCGGAATGTACAGACGCGAACCGAGCGTCAGTGATGATCTTCCTGTCAGTAAATTGAGCTGCAGCTGAAGATTCCGAGTCCTTCGGCTTGTTCTTGGTCTTGCCCTTCTTTGAGGCCATGTTGGATTAGGGTTTAACGAATGAGCGTCCTCTTCTTGTCCCTAGGGTTTAACGAATGAGCCTGGTTGGTTTCTGCTTTTACTTTACAAAAGAAAATGACCAGGACGAGCCCTGTGCAACATAATATACAACTCACTCACATATTTAAAAATAAATAAAAATAATTATTTTAATTTCCTTTCCAAACTATTAATAATTATTTTAATAATTATTTTAAAAAAAAAAGACTTTTTCGATAGAGAAAAAAATGTCTATATAAAATCATTAAACCACATTAGATATGTTGTTGGCTGTAATTAGTTCAAGATAACCAAGCAAATTATAGACAATAATTATGTGTTGACTAAATAACCCTAGCACTTTGTTTAACTCTAACTCGAAATTAGACATTCATAAACGAAATTAAGAAGTTACAAGCATTGAGCTATGCACATTGCTACTAGGATGTAAATCGGTCTGGTTCGGTTTGGTCCATAGCTAAGGTAGTGTGTGCGGTGTGGCTGAACGATGTTGTGAATGAGTGACTGCAGGAGGGGGGAGAAAATTTAAGGTTGAAGTGAGAATCTGATCTGTGAATTGAACCACGAGGAAAAATAGAAGGTGTTGTTAATAATACATCCGGATTTACGAAAATTTCAGAACTTTTTAAAATTATGCTGAAAATGATACTCTTGCAGTGATTTTCACAATCCTTTACACCACCAAATTATAAATAAAGAATATTTTTATAAAACAACTTATAAAAATAACATCATTTTATGTAAATATTCTCAATTTAAAACATGTCAAATTCGGCCAATAATTGCAAAAGCAGGCCAAAATTGGTCAACATTTAAGCCATAAGGAAAATATGTGGTGTCTCAATCTTACCGGTCATTGTTCTGGAATGAAAAATGTTCCAACCAAAATGGAACTAAACGTTCATTCTAACAATTTTACAATTTGGGTGTGTATCGATTTTCCACACAAATTGATACAAACCCAAAAATCTCTTTTTCATTTACAAAACGTTCATTTTATTAACATGTGCACCATGGTCTTCCCTACGTGGACCATCTACACACCCTAACTCCCTTCGCCATATCACAGCTAACGACTGTCCATATGACTTTGTAAAAGCGATACCCAGTTCCACGCTCAGCGCTTTCGTGACCAAAGATCGTCTAGCCTCCACTAGCAGAGAAGCAACAACGTCGATCGAAGAGCGCTATTGTAATGACCTAGTCTAATATTTCTAAGGTCAGAATAAGAATAAGAATAGTTTTATTGGGTCGAATTAAGTTTAATGGGCCAATATTTTTAGAAGCACAATTGAGATTTAGTGGATACTTTTGAGTAGGCCTTGGGGCCAAAGTTTATTATGATGGATTTTGAAATTTTATAGGGCCCAATAATTGGATTAAAGCCCATTTAGCTTTGTTTGGTTCCTAAACCCATTTCAACCCATCTCAACTCATCATTACAATTTTTTCAAATTTCAATACAAAATATAATAAACAATTCAACTTTTTCATATTCTAAAATAATAATAATATTAAAAAATAATATTCTAACAATATTTTATCATCTCAACTCAACTCAGTTTAACATCCAAACGCAGCATAATGTTTCTAGATCAAGTGGTCCCCATTTAAATTAATATTACGCCCAATAATTATTTTATAAGCCTACAAATATTATCGAACAAATTGGACTAAATTTTAGAATTTAAGATCAGCCCATTAGGCTTATTAGATAACTTAGGCTGTGTTTGGGTAGTGGACCATTCAATATTTTATCATTATTTTTTACCTACTTTTTTACTACTATTCATTATTATTTAATATTTTATCATTACTTTTTCACTACTATTTATAGATCATATGAAATCACCTCACTACCCAAACATAACCGTAGCCTATAATATTTAGACAAGTCCTAAAATTTAATTAAAACTTTTAAATAGGCTAATTGTTTTTGTTTTAAAAGCCCAAAACATGGACCCAACCTAAAACCCAAAGACCCACCAAAAGGGTTTCACCACCGTAACGTGTGCCTCTTTGTCTCTCAACCAAAGCTACCCAATGCGTATGGACCACACTAATCACTTGTCGGTGACACCCCGAAGCACCAAGAACCAGTTCCCATGACTAAAACCGTACGCCCACACTCCTTCCACAATAAACCCGATCGTAAACCAGTCACGTCACTCCCCCACCATTGCACGAAACCGCCAACTGGCACCACAGAAAGCCTTCCACGCCGTAGCACCGTGAGCCTCACCTTGCACCACTAATTGGAGCACCACCTCGCTACACCAAAAGGTCCCCACGCATGGCAGTTTGCGTTAGGAAGCCATGAAGTCCAAAGCTCGGTTCATTCAACAGTTGTTTCCGTCGTCCATAGTGTCGCACGATGCCTTTTTCTCTTGCTTCACCACCACGCACAGAGGAGGCCTATTAGTCCTCACTGAAGCTTAGCCCTAGATTTGCTGCGTTGTCCTCCCCTCGTGCTCTTCCGTGTTATGAACCCTCTTGAAATCTAGTGTAACTTATGGTAGTCTGTTGTAATGTAATGAAAGTTGGGCTTTGTTTGTAATGAGATGAAGCTGCTGTAGAAAAATATAGTGATTGCGGAAGAATAAAATTGCAGGAAAGGTGTTTGATAAGGAGTCTTATAGGCTCATATTCATTGATAGTGGAAAGCTTCGAGGGTTTCCAACCTCCATACTCAATTCAATTCATACAAGATTCCAGAATACCTCTCCCTCCCTTCAGTCCCTTCTCATATACTCATGCAGAATAACAAACCATACAAATAAAAGACTGACACGTATACATCTAGCAACTGACTATTACAAAGAGACAAAATACAATAATAAGCTGAAATTCTCTATGGATGCCAAACGCTGCGTATAGCCCCGATTATTGAAGCTCTGTGTTTAATCTCATTTCTCCAAACGGTGCGCTGCATCAGGTTCCTAACAATCTCCTCCCCTTAAAAGAACCTTGTCCTCAAGGTGTGTGTAAAGGGCTAGAAGCTTGTCAACTACTTTCTTCTGCCTAAAGACCAACCCATTTCATCAATGTAGTTTACCATAATAACAGCTGCATCTCTGAATATGTCCCCCTTAGTGATGGTGGATCCAAGATGGCAAGGTGCTCCCACAAGTTTCAGCTCATTAGAAAGTTTCTTCACGGCATCCAAGAACCATGGCAACTTCTCATTTCTGATGCCAAATTTAGAGATTTTGTTCCCAGTAGCAACAATAGGAATGGACCTAGGTCCACGTCTAAGTTGATCCGAAGTAAAATATCAACCTTCTTGTCCGCTTTTCTTACTGCTGCTACAATATTCTTCAAATCAAATTCACTCTCACTTTTAACAAAGACACCCTTTTCGGCAGCTGAGACCAATTCCTCTTTTCCATTGCCAATATACACTTTACTAAGATTTCTACCAAGATTTACTAAGTTTATATTTTTCTCATGTATTGAAGCAGTAACTAGAACTCCTCTTCCCCTCAAAAGACCCTTGTCCACAAGGTTAATAGTGGTGGCACAAACATTTACTACCTTGCCCTTAAAGCTGAGAGGATCCTCTGAGATAGTTGCAAACATGGATTCTTCTCCTTCAATTATAAGTGCAGGATCAGAGAAATATAGCCCTTCTTTTCCAGTGACAGTCATATATTTCCCATCTAGAAGCCAGTGCTCCACGAGGTAACGAAGGACCGCGGGTGTTCCTCCAATCTTGTATACATCCTCCACGACATATTTGCTACTAGGCTTAAGATCTACTAGAAATGGAACCTCATCGCTGACTTTTTGAAAATCGTCATGAGTTAGTTCCAGACCAGCAAACCTTGCAATAGAAATCAAGTGTAATACAGCATATGTAGAGCCACCTAGTGCCATGACAATAACCATCGCATTACGTAGGAGTTTTGGAGTGATAAGTTCTTGTGGTTTCAAGTCCATCTTTAGTAATTCCAAAGGACACATTCTTGCTAAACGGCACTCATCCAACTTCAATGGATATTCAGCAGGTGCCGAAGAGTTGTAAGGCAGACACATTCCCCTTGCTTCAATAGCAGACACCATGGTGTTGGTCGTAAACATCCCACCACAAGCCCCTGTTCCCGGGCATAAGTTACAAACATCAATCTTCCTCTGCTCATCAGCTATGGATCCACTAACAAATTCTCCAAAACATTGAAAGGCAGAGACAATATCATCAAAATGGCCTTGAAAATGACTAGCATCCTCTTGTGCATGAGCTTGTAACTTTTCAAGAATGGTTTCAAGGAGAAAAAGGCAAGAAACTTCTTCAATAAAGACCCATCCCTCATTCCCTGGTCTTCCTCTATCAAAGGGTTTAAAAATCACTTTAAGTGGCGATACACCAACCAGATAGTGAGCAAAAAATCTGACACCACTCTCCATCATTTCCTTGTACCAGTCATTACCCTCTCGAGTGCGTCCTCCACCTCCCGCAAACACAGAGAAACCACCATGAGCTTTTGCAACATTGTTGATAAGTTCCCTGTTAAGCACAAATTTTCCTACACCAGCACCACCAAACAGACCAATCTTACCACCCCTTTGGTATGGTGCTAGAAGATCAACAACCTTAATTCCCGTAAAAAGGATTTCTTGATCAGGTGCCTGCTCAACAAATGTTGGAGCTTCTCTATGGATTGGCAAATAGTGATCGGTTTTTATTTCCCCTCCTCTCTCAAAGGGCTTAAACACCATTTTAAGTGGCACTATATCAAGCAAAAGATGAGCGGAATTCTTCTTACCGCTCAGGTTTGTCTCCTTCCCAAAATCGAACACCATGCTTTGATGAAAACTGTCTATATTCAGAGACAACCCCATCTGAGTTGAATGAATGCTTTGATAAAAACCACGCCAACTCTCAAATCCCTCACCCAGTGACTGCCTCCTTCCTAGATCAGGAGAATAAAATGAACGATCCACTCGACAGAACCTAATAGAAGGTAATTCACAAGGGATAATATCAAGAACTTGAAGTGCTTCCTGGGGAGCATCAGCTTGCCTATCAAAGCCATTATTGCTTTCCTTTGAGTTGCTTTCCCTCTTTCTATAACTCTCTTGACCATCCTCCGTTGTAATTTCTTGTCCATTAATCTTGTCATATGAATTTACATCAGAATACTCACTGCAATTAGATACAAAGCTATCACTGCTGTACAATGAATTAGTTGGACTGATCATCGGATTTTTATGCTGACTCGCACCATCCCACTCTATAGATTCTCCCTCTTGCTTCTTGTGACACAATTTACAAGAACCGCCACCATCTAAGTTCTCATCGTCTTCGTCAACGAAATGACGATCATAAGAGTTCACGTTCATCTCCTCACCATCGATGTTGTACGTGTCGAAGGAAGATATCTCTCTTGCAATGCTTCTCTGAGTTTCATCAATTGCATCCGTCGTTTTCTTTGTTTCAAGAACAACATACCCATCGTCAAATATCGACGTCCCTATCAACATAACATCATCTTCTAAAACAAGGCCTCTGTGTCTCACTTGGTGTTGCTCCAACGGGTAGATGTTTCTCCCATAAGCATATTCGATATTGAGCTTCACATAGTAAATAGTGAAGGAAGAATCGATTAAGATTTTTAGGTTCTTCCCGTCGGGAGACTTCACTGTAAGAACTGTTTGGCCAGGATCTCTATAGAAATCATCATATAGTGCACGGTGATAATTCTGAAAACATTCTTGAAGTTCTTCATTACTCAACTCCATAGCAAGATCGGTGGCTCTAGATACCAATTGTTATGAACCCTCTTGAAATCTAGTGTAACTTATGGTAGTCTGTTGTAATGTAATGAAAGTTGGGCTTTGTTTGTAATGAGATGAAGCTGCTGTAGAAAAACATAGTGATTGCGGAAGAATAAAATTGCAGGAAAGGTGTTTGATAAGGAGTCTTATAGGCTCATATTCATTGATAGTGGAAAGCTTCGAGGGTTTCCAACCTCCATACTCAATTCAATTCATACAAGATTCCAGAATACCTCTCCCTCCCTTCAGTCCCTTCTCATATACTCATGCAGAATAACAAACCATACAAATAAAAGACTGACACGTATACATCTAGCAACTGACTATTACAAAGAGACAAAATACAATAATAAGCTGAAATTCTCTATGGATGCCAAACAATGCGTATAGCCCCGATTATTGAAGCTCTGTGTTTAATCTCATTTCTCCAAACGGTGCGCTGCATCAGGTTCCTAACATTCCGTCACACTTGCCTCTGATGATCTTGGTCTGGCCACCAACGTCGTCCCAACTTTCCTCCCACACGGTGCCCTTTGCCTCTTCCCTGGTAAGCCTCTGCCACACAGCGTTTTTTTTAGAGGAGGTCGGCTACTTTCATAAGTTAAGGATGCCTTCTAGGTTTTGTCCTTTTAGAAAAATACCTACAACTTAATACTATTACGAAGGAAAATTCTATACATTATATTATCATCTCACTTTCATCCTATTAAATATGATATATCACATTTATCACTATTAAATGATAATTTATTACATACTTCTTTATCATCTAATGGTGATGAATATGCCACATATCACTTAGTATGATTAAATTAAAATAAGAGTGGTGTATTGCATTATTCAAATTAACTTCTATTTTACCATTTCTTCCGTAGAGCATCTTCAATAAACCTTTTTAGATATTTTTACGTTATTGCCCTTATTTTGTAGAGATATGTTATACATCTGCCTACAGCCGGCACACACTTCACATATATTTTTTTTTTACACTCAATATATTGAGTGTGTGCCGGTAGGCAGATGCATATATTTTTCCTATTTTGTAACCAGGGCAGATTAGAGTTGGTATGGCTTTAGTGTATATTTCAACGTCGGCTTTGCTTTTACAATGAATTTGACTCTTGTGTTGACCTCAATTTAATTGTTACACAAATAATTTTTAGTTGGGCTTAGCTTACTCCATGTTAGCCCAGAAACTTTGTTTTTACATAAGCTTTATTCTTCACTGAAAATAATAAAGGGTGTAAATTATATTATTTAGTATTAAGAGTCGGGCTATTCTGTCACCCAAAGTAGCCCGCTCAAACTCACCGCTTTCAGTTTTTTGGTTTTTTTTTTTTCATTTTTCTTTTCACATTTTTTAATATATTTAAATATTTTAAAAAAATAAAAAAAAATATGAATACACTTAAAATCACTTTTTTAATCACTAAGTTAAAAAAAATAAAAATTTGGCAAGTGGTACAATTGAGCAGTACACTTGGGGAGGCAAAATAGTTTTTCTCTTAGTATTAATTGTTTTACAATTGGATTTTAGTAGTAAATAATAAGTGTTTATTCTTTATTTAAACACTTTAAATTCGATAAATCTATTTTATGAAATGGATTTCTGCTGTTTACTTTAAGAGATTTTCATATAATTATGCTATTAGAGTTGTAATTTGAAAATAAAGAAATATGTTAAGAATATTTAAATAATATTAGTATTTATCATATCTCTTGTACAATTAAATAATTATGTAAATCATAAGAAAAACTTAACTTATTTTATGAATTGAGATTTCACATCTTATTTTAACAGATTGTATAAAGCCTAATTATTCTACTAAATTATGATTTAAAGTGAAAATATGTTATTATTATTTAAGTAATTATATGATATTAGTATTCATTGATTTTCGTATTAAACAAAATATTTATAAAAGTTTTCTCCATGGTATGTATTAATTAAGTAGAATATTACGACCCCTTTTTTTAGAAATGTTAGTAACATTTAGTACTTCATATAATTAACGAGCTACGAAGTATATTCAGAAAGTAGTGCAATGAGGTAAGTAACTTGATTATAAATTAGGATTAACACATGTGAGTTAGTTTAGATAGATTAGTATTAAAGACTGTTCTTTGATAGCCACTTTTTCTTTAGCATGTATGTCATGATTTATGCAAACATGTCATTCATCACAGTCCATGATTATGTTAATTCGGCATTATGTATAAGTTAACATTTTATAATTATGTACGTATTATGTATGTCATGTATCTCACGTTGCATAAGACAAGTAAGCTTCCTTATGTTCAAGTATAAGATAAGATAAGATCAATTAACAAGATGGTCATTTAGATGCATGATACCAATGCGATTTATAGATAGATGTGTAAGTCACGAACCTAAACATGGTTCACCATAGTATGTTAGAATACTATTAGCAATTCCCCTAGCAACTGTGGGATGTGTGGCCGATGCACAACTATGCACACGGAGTTAAGTTTGCTGGCCAGTAAGATAAGTAAGATAATTTAGATAATTCAAGACAAATCATGCATAACATAAATATAAGTATGAGCAATCAAGATTTTTAATTTCTTAGCATGAAATATTTTTATCAAAATCTTATGTTTATTATGTTTACGTTGTGATGGATTTCTTATTAAGTTTTCGTCTCATTTTAGTTTATTTCAGATTTTTAACCACCCAAGTGAAAACGATGATTAATACGAGCAGGCGAGCAAGACTTAGATGGAGCAGTTGGGTTTAGTTCCAGGCTTCTTATATTTATTTGATTAAGTTATGTAATCTCTTACCTGACTTTATCTATGAAAACATATGACATCCACACCATAGGGAAGAGGGTGTTATAGCTACCGTCTCACCCGAGTCCATTCTAGTCCAGCAACAACCTAGGGGATGCCACTCAGTTTATGCTCTCCCAAGTGACTAGAGAAACTCTATTGAAATAATGTCTCATCTCAGCTTGGGATCATGAAACACACGCACACACAAAAGCCATTTAATACAAGATCTAGTAATTTTACAAATTTCAGTTTACACACACAAGTATTGTTCAATGGCAAAATAATCAGCAACAGATATTAGTTACGATTCAGTCCAAAAATACGGCTGTTGATTACATGAATGACATTACACGTGAAAAATTATCCAACAAGTATTCATGTGCTGTAATTCAATGCAAGGGAGGGGATTTCCAACACATGTTCGCAAGTTGTAAGCCTGTGCAATAGAGGGAAATTCCAACACCCCATTACTACTGAACAACAATGTGAATGCAAGAAAATTTCACTCATGTTTAATACTTATGTTTTATACCTATGTTTATTGTGCAATGCTATATGCAGTCGTGGAGTGCGCAAGCGCTGTGCAATCACTTTGAAAAAGAGTGAGATCTACTATTAAAAAATTAATTTTTTATTTATATGGGTTCCGTATTTATTCAATTTTTTAAAATGATTGCATGATGCTTGCACACTCACGACTACAACTATCATTTCTCATTTTTATTACTTATGTTTAATATTTATATTTCATACTTATATTTAATACTTATGTTTTATACATATGTTTTATATTTATGTTTAGTACTTATGTTTAAAACATATCTTTTATACTTATGTTTAATATTTCGGTTTTATACTTATGTTTAGTACTTATGTTTTATACTTATGTTTAGTACTTATTCTTTATGCTTGTATTTTATACTTATGTTTCACACTTATGTTTAATACTAATGTTTTATATTTTTAAGTTTAATACTCATGTTTAATACTTATTTTTATACTTATGTTTAGTGCTTATGTTTAATATTTATGTTTTATAGTTTTATATTTTATACATATGTTTAATACTTATGTTTTATATTTATAATTTATACTTATGTTTAATTCTTATGTTGTATACTTATGTATTATACTTATATTTTACACTTACGTTTTATACTTATGTTTAATACTTATATTTAGTAGTTATGTGTAAAACATATATTTTATACTTATGTTTAATACTTATATTTAGTAGTTATGTTTAAAACATATATTTTATACTTAGGTTTTATACTTCTGTTTAATACTTCTGTTTTATATTTATGTTTTACACTTAAGTTTAATATTTATATTTAATGCTTATGTTTAATACTTACTTTTAATACTAATGTTATATACTTATATTTAATACTTATGTTGTATACTTATATTTTACACTTATATTTTATATTTAATACGTATGTTTAATACTTATGTTTTATACTAATGCTTTATACTTATATTTGATGTTTATGTTTTATACTTATATTTAATACTTATTTTTTACACTTCTGTTTAATGCTTATGTTTTATATATAGATTTATAAATTATAATTATGTTTTTTCACTTATGTTTAATACTTATTTTATTATTTATCTTGAATATTTATGTTTAATACTTTTATATTTTCTACTTATGTTGAATACTTATCTTTAACACTTAACGTTTATATTTATATTTTATACTTATGTTTAATGCATGCTTGCATTTTCTATTTATATTTAATACTAGAGCAATGCTATGTACAGTCCCCATTTGGGGACTGCAATGCAAGCCTAGGCTATTTTAACTTTAAAATTTTTTAAAATTACAAAACTATCCCTCTTAAAATGATGTTTTTTCTCATTTAATAAAGGGCCTGCACATACAGTCCCCACTTGGGGACTGCAAATAGAATATCTCTTAATACTAATGGTTTCTCCTTTCGCATTACAAAAGAAAATGAACGGGACAAGCGCTTTACAACCCAATAACTCACTGCAATATTTTTAAAAAATAAAAATAATCATTTTAATTTCCTCTTCCAAACTACTAAAAATTGCTGAAAACAATATTGGAAAAAACTTTTCTAAACATAAAACAAATGTAAATCATTGAAACATATTAGATATGTTGTTGGCTGTAATTAGCTCAAGATAACCAAGCAAATTATAGAAAATTATTCTATGTTGAATCTGGATCATAATCTTAGCACTTTGTTTAACCCTAACCTGAAATTAGACAAATATAAACGAAATTAGAAAGTTACAAGCATTGAGCTATGCACATTGCTACTCTTTTGAAAATTCAATGTTATATTGAGTTGATCAGAAAGAGTGAGAGAAAATTACTTAAAGTGAATGGTGTTGGCTGGGTGGTGCACAAGAGTTTGTTGTGAAGGAGATTGCGGCTACCACATAATGGTCATAGAGTGAGTTTATGATTAAACTAATATATATATATATATATAGAGAGAGAGAGAGAGAGAGAGAGAGAGAGAGAGAGGGGAAATCACCTTACTGTGGAGTGGCATAGTGGAAGTGGCGGGGTAGAGTCTCGGTAGTCACCTTGAATTGAGTAAACAACGTGGTTGGCCATCAAAAGCAAAGGCAGTGTGTGCAGTGTAGCTGAACGGTGTTGTGAGTGAGTGATTACGAGAGGGGAGAAAATTTAGGATTGAAGTGAGAACCTGATCTGTGAACTGAACCAAGAGGAAAAAGAGAGAAGCTATTGTTAACAATACATATGAATTTATGAAAATGTCGAAATATTTTAAAATTATGTCGAAAATGATGCTATTGCAGCGATTTTCACAATCCTTTACACCATCATATTTTAAATAAATGATATTGTTTTATAAAATAACTTATAAAAAGAACATCATTTTTAATTCTTATAATTTACACTTACATTATATACTTATGTTTAATATTTATGTTTAGTAGTTATGTTTAAAACATATATTATATACTTATGTTTAGTACTTATGTTTTACACTTATCTTTTACACTTAAGTTTAATACTTATATTTTATATTTAGGTTTTATATTGATAGTTATACTTATGTTTAATATTTATATTTTATACTTATGTTTAATATACAACTCACTAACATATTTAAAAAAATAAAAATTAATCATTTTAATTTCCTCTTCCAAACTACTAAAAATTTATGCAAACAATATTAGAAAAACAAAATTTATGGACAAGAAAAAAAAATGTCTATATGAAATTATTGAAACATATTATATATGTTGTTGGTTGTAATTAGCTCAAGATAACCAAGCAAATTATAGAAAACCATTATGTATTGAATCTGGATAATCCTAGCACTTTGTTTAACCCTAACTTGAAATTAGACAGCTATAAACGAAATTAGAAAGTTACAAGCATTGAGTTATGCACATTGCTACTCCTTTGAAAATTCAATGTTATATTGAGTTGATCAGAGAGAGTGAGAGAAAGTGAATGGTGGTTGGTTGGGTGGTGCACGAGAGCTTGTTGCGAAGGAGATTGCGGCTGCTGCATAATGGTCGTACAATGAGTTTATGATTAAACTTAATAGAGAGAGAGAGAGAGAGAGAGAGAGAGAGAGAGAGAGAGAGAGAGAGAGAGGAAATCACCTTGCCATGGAGTGCTGTCGTGGACGGTGGCTGGGTAGGGTCTCGATGGTTGCCTTGAACTGAGTAACCAGCGTGGTTGGCCGTTGGAAGCTGAGGCAGTGTGTGTGGTGTGGCGGTGTTTTGAGTGAGCGACTGCTTGAGGGGAGAAAATTTAGAGTTGAAGTGATAATCTGATCCGTGAACTGAACCAATAGGAAAAAGAGAGAAGTTGATGTTAACAATTCATCAGAATTTATGAAAATGTCGAAAAGTTTTAAAATTATTTTGAAAATGATACTCTTGCAGCGATTTTCACAATCCTTTACGCCACCATATTTTAAATGAAGGATATTTTATATAATAAATTATAAAAATAAATAATTTTACGTAAATACTCTCAATTTAAAACATGTTAAATTCGGCCAACAATCGTAAAAGCAAGCCAAAATTACCCAACATTTGAGTTGGAAGGAAAATAAGTGGTGTCTCAATCTTACCGGTTATTGTTCTGGAATGAAACATGTGTATGGCCAAAATGGAACTAAACATTCATTGTAATAATTTTACAATTTGGGTGTGTATCAATTTTCCACACAAATTGATACACACCAAAAAATCTCTTTTTCATTTACAAAACGTTCATTTTATTAACATGTGCACCATGATCTCCATGATGTGGACCATCTACATATCCTAACTCACTTCGTCATACCACAGGTGATGACCATGCATGCGACTTTGTAACAAGTGATGCCCAGTTTCGCACCCAGCGTGTTTGTGGCCAAGGATCCTCTAGCCTCTACCAGTAGAGAGGCAACAACGTCAACCTGAGAGCGTTATCCTCTCACCCGAGCCCATTCTTGCCCAGCTACAACCCAAAGGATACCACTCAGTTTTATGCGCTCCCGATTGACTAGAGGAGCTCCAGCGAAATAATGCCCATCTCTTCTTGGGGTTGTGAAACGCATGCGCCCACAAAAGAAATTTAATACAAGATCCAACAATTTTACAAATTTCAATTTACACACACAAGTATAGTTCAATGGCAAAATAATCAGCAATAGATATCAATTATGATGTAGTCCAAAAATATAATGGTTAATTACATAAATGACAATAAACATGGAAAATTCTCCAGCAAGCATTTGTGTGCTGTAATTCAATGCAATGGATGAGATTTCCAGCATACATTCACAAGTTATGCCCATGCAATAGTGAGAAATTCCAACAACTCATCACAACTGAACAACAGTGTGAATGAGGGAGGATTCCCCTCATTATGACATAACAACAACTATATACAGGATATCATAACACTTAAACAGCGAAATGAACACTTCACATGACACGTCACGTCCAAAACTACAAAACTCATCATGATATTTCACACAACATCCGACCACTTCACAAACTCCTCAATTATCTCTTCACTTCTTCACATGGCTACATTACAAACTACACTAGTATCCCATCACTTCACACTGCACACGGCCATATCACAATTGACTTGACAATACAAAATTCAAAATTCTCAATTCCAATGACATATATTCCAAGGTTAGTCTGAGAACCACTTAGCTCCGTGCGGTGGTTGAGTGGCTTCGAGAGTAAGATGTCATTTTTTAGAGATTATTAAAGGTGCTATGTGACAACGAAGAACAAAGTTAGATCCAAGTTGAAATGATGAGAGACACACAGAAAGAAGATTAGAGAGAAAGGGGGGGGGGAGAGAGAATGGAGAGGGAGAGAAAGAGAGATAATAAAAATGCTTACCACGAAGGAGTGGGATGGTGGGGCTGGCCGACATTGGATGGATGTGGCATGGCAGGGGGTGGCGACTTGCAGCTAGGATTTTCGAACCTAAATGGATTTTCATGTTAGAGAGGGTGTGATACAGACGGGTGGAGAGAGGGGGGATCAAAAGATGCTTACCAGTGGGGTGTGGGGTCGAGGCATGGAGGATGGCGATGATCGGAGAGGAGCGTTAGACAAAGAGGGATGAGAAGGGAAACCGACCGGCGAGAAGCAATAGCAACGGCGTGTTGCAATCAACGAAATCGAAAAACGCAACAAAGGAAGAGAATGACAGTGAGAGAGTGAGAGCGTTATAAATAGAGAAAGAGATGGAGGAGAGAGGGATCGATGGAGACTTATCGATGTGAGGAAGCATAGGTCTGAGGGGCTGTCGGTCACGGGTGGGGAATGAGAGAGAGAGAGGAGATGTAATGCCTATCCTTATGGTGAGACTTTATAAAATAATTTAAAAAAATGAGATGGGAATTACTAAACTTTTTAGAACTTTTTCCTTTCCTTCGCAAGATATAAAAGAGCCTATGTTTAAAATTAAAACCTGATCCATAAACTAAAAGAGAGTTTACAAAGGAAATCATTAAATTAAATTAAAAAGTCCTTTTACAAAAATCTATTTTCGTACATTACATAAAAGGTGCCTAGGCTTCTGTTACTCTTCCCTTGAGTCATGTATGTCCTGATGCTTCTTACTCATTTTGTTTCTGAGAGGGGGAAGGACATAAATAAAAATAAAATGAGTCGAATACTCAATAAGCATTATTTCATACTGTAAAAACATACTAAAATAGATTTTCATTTATGCATTTGATATTTATCTACATACTTTACATAAATCATTCACTTCCTTTGAAAACTTTACAAGGTGAGGTTTTTTCTTTAAAAAGTTTTTCCTTTCTCATAAAATATTTCTCACACCTTGTACATTCATTCATAAAGAAACTAAATCATTCATAATCTTCGATTACTCTTTTCACTTTTCCTCTAGCCGGTACATACTATTACACCCCGTGTGTTGGGTTAGCAGTCTTTTGGACCTGGATTCTGCCCATGACCACAGGTTAAGAATCCCTTTCAGTCAGGGAGCAGCACTAGGTGCACTACCAGTACTACTTACCCGGCATTGCAATCTGTCCAGGCCATTGGTACCATCATTCATTCATTCAGTCATGGTCGTTACATAATTTCATACATTAAGACATTCATTTATTTCCTTTCCTTTCCTTTCATTCATTCCTTTAAGTCATTTCCTTTTCATTTCTTTAATTTATCAGTCTATTTCATTTCATAAACATCATTTCAAATCATAAGCTTAAACATTATCGGTAAACATCATTTCATATCATCATTTAAACATCATTTTATAGCATCGTTAAACTTCCTTTCATAGCATCATTTAAATACAATTTCATCGCATCATTTAAACATAATTTCTTAGCATCAAGCATAAATCTCAACATTTCATTTCATGGAAAATAAAGATAATAGATACTACATATAACATCCATTCACATGCATACAACTATTACTTTGAGTGCATAAATAGGGACTGCCAAAGAATACTTTTACATACGTATACCTTTAAACATTAATACTTAGCATACTTTTATAAATCATCATTGCATTTCCTTCATTGCAGAAAATAATATTTTTCATAAAAATTTTCATTTTCATTTTCATTTCATATCATTTAGAAAACTCTATAAGAGTATGAAAATAATACTTGTCTGGACTCCATGCTATTTTCATTTCATTCAGTCATTTATGTACGTGTCAGATAGCAACCTACATGCATACATAACTTTACATCATTCCTTTTTCTCAAGTGTATAAGCAATTAAAACTTAGAAAATGTATAAACTACCATCCACTTGGACTTCCTTCACTTATACCAAATCAATTATCCAAATCCATCCTCTCTACCTTCATTTACTACTCTATCTTTATTTCAAAGTCATAGCATGTGGCTCCATGGGATCAACTTTCTAACACATCGCATTCTGCTTCACGTTCTTATCCTTTCTTTAAAATGAACTTCCATGATTTACTTTCAAGGTTAAGACACCCTATCACCTTCATCACATTCTTTCTACCAAACCATCAATTCCGATGCATAACTTGAACCAACCAAGTCATACATCTCACTCCTAGTCAATACATACATCCTTTCCTTCGTTAATATACAATAACTAACATTTCATTCTAATCCAAGCCAAGTATAATACACAACTTTAAGTCAACTCTGAGACTTAAACATCATATACTCATGCTTAAGACAGACTATCCATTACATATGACAAATCTGTCTGATACATGCATCCAACCAATTCAGACATGTATCATATCCTTTTATCACCTAAGATCAACAAATAGTCTACCCAAACACCCACTTGCTCTTACAAGCTTCCTACCAGCCAATACAATCACAACCAACATAACACTTCACACAACATGTTCAACTACATAGCTTATTCCAACACTTCACATGACATAAACAACATATAACCACATCGCCAACTACACAACATCTCATCACTTCACATTGCATCCGACCATTTCACAAATTGCACAATGATCCATATCTAATCTCATCACTTTATAACACACTACCATATAACCAACTACAACAATTTGTACAACAACCCATTACTTCACACAATGCTCAGTCATAACACAAACTGCACAACCATCCCATCACTTCACAAAGCATAACCACATCACAAACTTCACATTTAATCCCCATCACTTCACATTACATATCGCCATGTCACAAACTACACAATTCACATTTCACAACAACAAAATACACTTCACAAACTACACAACCATCCCATAACTTCACAAGCATAAGCACAAGCACATCACAAACTACGCAACGATCCCCATCACTTCACATTCCACACCCAAATCACAACTACTACGTTCAAAGTCCATAGCATAGGGCACATTTCATAATTCACAATTATCAACAATAGCGCACCATTCATAACACCAATTAAGCTTCACAAACATAATAAATCATCAAGGGAAAGAGATAGAAATTATACCATTATTAGGGGCTAAGAGCTTATTGCTACTTGCTGGTTCTTCACGGTGGGCGGCTTAGGGCTGTGAAATAGGGGTAATGAACTCACGGGAAAAGAGGGATGCAATGTGGGGTGGAGGACTGTGGTTGTGTGATGGGGCTTCGTGGTACTGGCTGGCCAAGATCCCCACCCTCTGAGGTGGTGGTTTACGGCTAAGTAGGCCATTTTGTGTGACCAAAAATAGAGAAAGATGGAGGGTCATAAAGTGGAGGAGCTAGGTAGTGGTAGGGGCTATGGGTTTGTGTCTAGCGGTGGTGTTGTCGTGGGTGGTGGCGGCAAGGCCGTGAGGTGGAAGGAGAGTCCGAGAGAGGTTCTACAAGGGATAACCGAAGGATGTCAGGGCTGTGAGAGAGAGAAACCAAGAGGGTGGATGTGAAGGAGTTTTCGCACGATGGAGAGGACGCCAATGGCTGGGGTTGTGGGACGTACAGTGTCGTTGGTGGCTACCACGAGAGAGACAGAGAGAAATAGAAGGAGTGAGATCTGGGGATGAGGAGAGAGGGAGGCAGTCAGAGAGAGGAATGAGTTTTTAACATCTAAATAAATAGAATTTTTAACATAAAATAAAATGGTGAATATTACATAATATTCCTAAAGAAATAAAATCATTTAAATAAAATTATTTCTAAAACTATATTATTTTCTAAAGAGGCTTACTTGAAAATTAGGCTTGATTCAATAATACTAAAAATAACCCATTTAAAATAATTTTGGACATTTAAAATATTTGGAGGATTTTAAAATACTAGGCTCGCTTTAAAAATCATATGCTAAATTTAAAACACAAATTCGAGATTTAAAACTCAAAGGCGAGACTCATGACCAATCAAGAGAAAAATGAGCGGTTGGTCACAGGAAAGAAGAGAAGAGGCAAAAAGGGAAGAAAATAGGGAGTAAATTAGTTTTAAGAGACCAAAACCACGTCATTTTTGTCGTGGGCTGGGCAGACCTCTAAGGGCTTGGGCCTTAGTTGTGGGTTGGGGTTCACATCCTCACATTATAAAAATTTCATCTTTGAAATTTGTTAGGGATGGGGTCAATAATCTCTGCCTCTACTTCCCAAGGTTATTCCTTTATGACCATAATTAGTCCCTCAAATAGCATATTGCATCTAAAGTCCTAAGGTAGCCCATGCAGTCCAAAATCTTCAATCCCACAAATACATCTCCTGCAACATCCTTGGATCCTAATGATTATTTCCATCATACTTTAGACTGTGATATCCACTGTTGATGCCTAAGCTTCAACTTCCAAGCCTCCATTGTATTCAACACTTGGTGACCTATTAGTCTCTTCTTAAATTTGTTTGAAATGGAAGAATCAATTATTATTTTTTAAATAACAGCTTAAATTCGCTCACGTGGTAGTGCTGACATGTCAGCCACATCAACGACTTGTTTATTGGAATGTAAAGTGATTGTACCTAAGGATGTAATTTGAAAAAACACTCCATAGGTAACTCAAATTTGATCCGTTTAAACTTAACTCGTACTCATTTAGGTTTGGGGCCTTAAATGAAACACAAAATTCTCATATGATCTCATTTCATCTCATCTAATTAGTAAACATAATTCAAATACAAAATTTGAAGCTAATTATTATAACATTTTCAAACTAATCATTACAACATTTTCAAACTTTTAAATAAAAAATAATTCCAACTTTTTCAAATCCCCAAATAAAAATAATATTATAAAACTATATTAAAACAATATTTTAATTTTATAATATTTTTTATTCAACTTTTTCTCTCTCATTTTCCAAAATCCAAAAAATACTCAACTAAACTATATCACTACTATTTATAAACTATCTTACTACTATTGACAAAATTCTCATCTCACTCTCCAAACAAGGGCTTGTTTAGAGGGTGAGATTACGATTACGATTACGATTACGATTACGATTAGGAGTAATTATTAAAATGAAACAACACATATAAAACTCAAGTCAACGGGTTTAATATTTTGTGAACAATCTTGTATTAAACTCGACTTTTAAGCTTGCTCGTATCTATTGTATACATATATATTGATAAAAATATATACATTAACATATGTGAGTGTGTGGGAATATATTTAAAAATATAATTATAAGTACAAATTTTAATATTTTATCAGTATAATTTTGATAGTTGACTAATACATATAATTGTGATTTTATTTCATTTTATTTACTTGTTATTTTATCTATTTTTATTTATTTATTTATTTAATTTACAAAAAAAAAAAACTTAAAAAACTCTCTAATCGAGTCAAGCCGAGCTCGGACTTGTGGGCTAGATTTAGACTTGAGTGAGATATCCTCAAACAGCCCCCAACCCATCCGAACTCAACTCAAATACAACCCTGTTGTACCCACCCTTATCATTGGGAAAATGTGAATTTTTGTGGAGCTTGTTGGATGAAACGACAACTTCCAACAGAAAGTCCATAAATTTAGAACAAAAATAATCAAATAAGCCTAAACAATAGTTCGTACATTATCATATTTTAACATAATTAAGAAATATATTAACAAGTTAAGTTCTTCAACGGTACTTTTCAATCAAAATCTTAAAACAACTTGTACATAATTGAAAAACAAATGAAAGGACATGAAACAACATATATTAGTTTTATATAAGTAAAGCATTAATATTAACCAAGCGATTATCATCAAGACAACTATAGCCAATTGTAGACAATCATGCACATCGTATCTATCATCAAGCTATATATAGACAATAATCATGGGAACCAACCTGGAGGAGACATTTAGACCCTGGGCTACGAGCCCATCTCTAAGGCCAAGCCCATCCTCAAGTCTAAGAAAGCTTATGGGAAACCCTATGGATGGAGGGCTAGTAACCACAAGCACGGGGTGAGATAACCTAAAAGAACCAGGGATGAGGCCAACAATTGGACATGAATATCCCGAGCAAGATAACTCATACAAAACAGGAGATATCCTTTCCAAGTAATAAGAGATCATGAAGGATAAGCACACATGACTGGTGATCAAAGTCAATCGTCATCACGACACATCCTTCTATAAATAACTTGCCAGAGGTAACAAATCTTCCCGTCTTCACTTTGATATACATTTATACTTGTGTTGTTACTGTCTTAAGCATCAGAGTTTACATAGGGCGACCAACGCCATTCCTTTATTATCACATGATTATTCGTATGGTTGGTGGTGTGAAACACGTCTTTTACTGGCTCTTCTTTTAAATTACCTCCCAAGTGTAGAATGTGTCCAACTTGTGTATAGTGTGAGTCACAAGTTCAATTTCACAGGGATTTAGGCAAATGCAGTGTTATGCAGTTATTTATTGGAATCAAAAGGATTAAGAAAGTGGAATGTTTAGCTGTGCAAAATTACCTAAGGTCACTGGGCAAATTAGTGCACCCGTAAACTAAAGGATTTGAAAATAATGTTTGCTGCATCTCTGAAGATCCTAAATGAGAATAAGGTGGGTTTGGATGCACGCTAAAATTTATAAAAATAGCTAAAGAAACTAAACTCTATGCGTGGATAAAGAAGAACAATTGCAATACTTAAGATCAAAGTTCTAAAAGGCTTTTAGACAAACACCTAGGCTATGGGTCTCCTTTGCATCGAGGGATTTCAGTGGAGGTTTGCATTCATAATTACTATCAAATGCAATTTCAGTTAAGATTAAAGCATTTGGATGATGTATATGATTTAAGTGCTAATAATATATTTCCTGAATAATCTCAACAAATTTCATATCAAATCGTCAATCATTATGCAATTCGAGATTAGGGTTTGCATCCCTTAAGCATTCACTGTGCCTTCAATCAATGATGAACCAAAGAGGATACAGTTGAAACCCTAGTCTCGGTATCTATGAGGGTGACAAAAACTTGGAGAATATAAGTTAAAACTGAAAAAGAAATCAAAACCCCCAATTGAAACCCTACTGCGCAAAGGTTTCCCTTGACCTAGGTTATGAAAATTACTCCCCCATCAAGTATGAAAACTAGCTATTAATCAAAGAGAAATACTTATCCATAAACCACAGAAAAGAAAAGAAACAAAAACACTAAATTGGAAGTAGAATTTTCCAAGTGATTTTTGGACCCCGCCAAAAATCCCAACGTCCCCTTCTCGCACACCACTTCCTCCCTTTTAAGCTCTCCTTCCTCATCCTCTCCAATGCTCCTCTCTCTCTCTCTCTCTCTCTCTCTCTCTCTCTTTCTCTCCAATTCCATGCGATTCTCTAAGGTGCGAAATTTGAAATCTAAGACAACAAGGGTTACGGCATGAGAGGATTCTTTCTTCTCTTTCTTTTTTCCTCTAAGTGTCGAGTGAGTGTGTGAGATAAGTGGCAGATAGTATTTATTTCACATGTATTCCCAATTTGACCTTGTGGTGCTTTTGTTGTAAACATATGATATAAATATGCATATGTAACTCTTTTTCAAACCAAAATCCTTAGTTTACATGCTCAATTATCATATTATTTCCACTTAATCATACAACCAAAGCTAGGTGCAAAGAGACCGGGACAAAGCAATGAGATGGAGAGACAGAGAGATGGTAGAGAGAGAAGGATGGACGGTTAGAGAGAAAGAGAGACAAGGACAGAAAGAGAAAGAGGGAGAGACTGACGGAGAGGAAGCTTATCGCCATGGTGAGGCGCCAACAGAAAATCGACGGGCTAGAGTGGCGTGGAGGCATAGTATAGAGAGGACGAATGTCGTGAGGACAACTAAAAATATAGGGAGGGAGAAGAGAGAGCGGAGCAGCTTAGGATAAGAAGGGAGCAAGAAACCTTTGACAAAATGACGAGTCTAGAAACCTTTTTTTTTTAAAACCAGGCAGGTTACGCCTAGGCCGGGCTTAGGCCAGTCATAACATAAGTATTTTATCTTGCGAACTCTTACCAAATCTTGCGAACTCTTATCTTGCGGGTTTAGGGGTTCAATCCGAAACCCTAAATTGAGGGGGTTTCAATTGAAACCCCTAAATTGAGTTAGGGGTTTCAATTGAAACCCCTAAATTGAAAATTAAGGGGTTTCAATTGAAACCCCTAACTCAATTTAGGGTTTCGGATTGAACCCCTAAATTGATTTAGGGGTTCAATCCGAAACCCTAAAATTTAGGCGTTTCGATTGAAACCCTTAAATTTGAAGCACAAATTTCGGATTGGAACCCCTACAAACAAAAACAAACACACAAGTACAAAGAAACAGACGAATCAAACACACAAACAAAATTCTCCACAGCACACAAATTCACAAATTTCCCATCCTCCATCTCCGATTCAACCCAACCTTCCTCCAATCTCCAATCCAAAAAAAAAAAAAAGAGAATGGGTTTCGGATTTACCTTTGAGTGGCGGCGAAATCCCAGTGAGAGACGGAGACGGAGAAGTGGCAGCGGTGGTGCTGCTCGTGCGAGACGGAGATTCGACTGAGAGAGAGAGAGAGGCTTGTGGATGCGAGTGCGAGACTGAGTCAGAGAGAGTGAGTGTGAGAGATCGGCGAGTGAGAGACTCAGAGAGGAGAGAGTTCGAGTGAGAACGGAGAGTGAGAGAAGAGAGAGTTCGAGAAGGAGAATGCAGACGCAGACGCGGGGAAGGGGGGGACCTTAACTAATAGTGAAACGGCGCCGTTTCACTCTACTTATTTGTTTTTTTTTATATATATATAATTTTAATTATATTTTATATATATATATATAACTCAAGCGGGGCGGGGCCACACCCCATCCGCCCCCCGCCTCCGCTTCTTCCATGGGGTGCGGGCGGGGCCCCCCGCACCCCGCTTTAGCGGGCCGGATCCCCCGCCCCGCATGTGCGGGGGCGGGGCGAACGGGGCGGGTCAGCGGGGAACGGGGCCCCGCTGCCCACCCCTAGATACCTCATAGCAAGCAATGAACTTTTTCTCTATGATAGAAGAAGCTATAAGCATACGTTTGATGCTTTTCCATGACACAGCTCCCACAGCTAACATGAAAATATAACTTGAAGTGGATCTTCTACTATCAAGGCAACCAACAATGTCAAAGTAGTCAGAGAACCCAATAATCTCCAAATGGTCCAACCGCTGATATGCGAGTATATGGTCTTATGTAATTTGCAAGTATTACATTACCCTTTTAGCAGCTTTTTAGTAATCCATGTCTTGATTGCTCAAATATTTGCCAAGCATTCTAACTGCATACGTAATCTTTGGACGTGCAAACATGAACATATGTAATGTCTCAAAAGAAATTCGATAGATCTTACAAATGTCATGAAATCTTAAAAAGGCAATTTCATGACTTAAGCGATTGATTGGGTTTTAGTCCGTTAGCGTGTTCGGATCCTGATCCACTAAGGAGAAAGAATTGCCTTTTTCTTTATTTAAGAATTTAACAGTATAATTTTACGAAATGAATTGCACCACTAGACTCGAATGAATATTTAGGATTTTATGGTGCAATCAAAAGTTTCAAAAATTTTGGATGAATAGTAACTATTCAATAGAGTGCCACGTGACATCTGGTTCAAACAACTGTCAAATCTTCATGTAAGATGTCAAAATCCATTTAAGATCATTAAAAAACATTTTTGGACACATGGCACGATCCTAGCCATTCAAGGTGGTAAGGTGATTTATTTATATCCATGTTTTATCTTATGCTTATTTAATTGTTTTATAATATGTCATGCCATGTCATTTTAATCTATTACATGAATATTTGTTACAAGTCATGAATGCCATGTCATAAGCATACAATTATGTCAAGGAAATATTTTTAAGTCATGCATGAGTCATTTTGTTTTATCACGACCTCAAGTGCTAGGATGAATAATTATTTTAATGGAACTCCCCTATCTATTCTGGAGTGTTTAAAATGGAGTGAAATCACTGGGTTGATAAAGTACCGTCAATAAACTTTGAATGAGACCTAATTAACTAGTTTACAAGGAGAAATCAGGCACTAAACGCCGGTGGGTGTCAAACATGCTACAAGTACAAGTTATGGGTTTACCTACGAGTAAAGCCTTCATGAATGACATACTCACAAATGGAGTGAAATCCCCCGAAATGGTAGACGATATGTCAGGGATTGGAGAACCTGCGCACCCGCAACTTGACGACGCTAAATAGGCTGAGGCTGAGAATGAGTCTCAAGGAGCTCATGGAGATGATCCTCCAACTTATGGATATCATTTTGGGACCGATAGTCGAGTTGCATGAGTGGCTTGGTGTTTAGTTTAGTTTTACATTATGTCTAGAGTAATTCTACATACAACCATGAAGTGTGTAAATGCCGCGTAATCGCTTTGAAAATGAGTGAGGTCTACTATTATAAAATTATTTTTTTTCATGTGGGTCCCATATTTTATTCACTTTTTTCAAAGCGATTACGCGACGGTTGCATAATTCACAATTGCAAATATCTTTTCTCTTATGTCTATAACTATGGAGACCTATATCTAGTACTAAGTCATTTTGATTACAAACTTGTTGGACGGATGATATGTCTTTTGATATGTGAATTTTAATAGAAGAGTTTATGTTTTGGGATTAGTATTCTGGTACATTGTGGATTGCTAAAAAAATTATGCGCTACGATTATTACATATTGTTAGAAGTATGCTATGTGCATTGCATTCTTAACTGTCATGAACGGTTGTATGTAACCTCATATTGTATGTCCCGGTACTTCATGCTCCATTGAATCCTGAGTGGAGTTTGGAGGCGTCAAAGCATACATGTGGCTCCCTATAGCTAACGCATAAGGGATGTTCTCTTTTTGTTTCTTTCAATTTTGTTCTTTGCCTAATGAAGCAAAATTAATCTATTACCTTTTGCAATAGGTGTTGTAAAGCCCGTCCTTGTGGTGGGACTTTTTGTAAAATATTTTAGAAATGATGACAGGAATCACCGTTCGATCTAAAACTTTTTACTTGCATACCCAGGGTGCAAGACTCTACGTCTATAAAATAAAATGTGCTTTGACAATAAAAGAGGTTTACAGCGGAAAACATCAATTTTAACAATAAAAGGCCTCTCGTACAATTAACACTCATGCCTAGACTTTCGTGCTCTTCCCCATGGGCCGTGTCCGTCCTGATGCGTACTTCATTCAGTTCCTGTGGGGGGAGGGGCATGCATAAAAACTAAAATGAGTCAAAGACTCGTAAGCATTACTTCATACAGTTAAAATATAACAACATAGGTTTTCATTCATGCATTAATCATTCATACATACTATACTTGCATGCAAACGCGCTTACGTGCGTTCATTTGAAAACGTCACTGGACGGGGATTTGCTTTTAAAAAGGGACTTTCTTTTCGTAAAACGTGTCTCCCGACAGTGCCTTCATTTCTTAAAGAGTCTGTGCTTTCATTCATACATTCATGCATACATTCATTCTTTCTTATCACTTTCATAAGCCAGTGCACACTATTACGCCCCGCGTGCTAGGGTTAGCGGCCCTATGGCCAATGGATTTGCCAGTGGCCGTGGGTTGGAATCTCATTCCGTTAGGGTGCAGCACTGGGTGCACTACCAGAACTACTGCCCGACATTGCAATCTGCCCATTCATTCATTTGGATACCCATTTTCATTCATTCATGTGGCCGTTACGTATTTTCATACATTTCATGCTTTCATTCATTATTTCATTCATGTCAGATCTAAAGAGCTGGAGCTTTCATTCTTTTCTTTTCTTAATTTAACAGTCTTTTTATGAGAAAACATCGTTTCATGAGAAAAGCGTCGTTTGGGGCGCGAGTCCGAAAATAATCTTTCGTGCCATGCATTTTCGTGGAAAATACATACAATAGATACAGCGTATATTCATACATTCACATGCATACAGTTAATACTTTGGGTGCGTAAAGAGGGGCTGCCAAGGAGGGGCCGTACATACTTTTACCTTTGAACACTTAGGATTTTCTTTCGTAAAACGTCTTTCATGTCTTTTCGTAAAGCATCTTAGAGAGAAAGTGTCTTCCAAACTCGGCGTTCTACTTCGAGTGCTCATTCACTAAGGCGAACCCATGATTCACCTTAGGATTAAGACACTAGGACCTTCGTCTTACTCTTCTTATTAACCACATTCCGACGCATGATTTCAATCGATGGAATCACGCATCTCAATCCTAGACAATACACCCGTCACTATCTCTATGCATCTTAGCCCATACTAAATCTTCATTCCCATCCATACAAGCCACAGGGTTCTAAGCCAACTCCGAGGCTTAAGCACCGTGCAACTATGCTCAGGACGGATTACCCATTACATATGGTGAACCCGTCCGGCACATGTGTCTAACCAAATTACACATGTACCTTACCCATTTATCACCTAAGACCAACATATAACACGTTGATCACCTGCTTGTATAAACAAACATCATACTCCGATACCAACCTTCTCTTAACCTGGCTAGCATGATTCTTCATGCTACCCGTCCCTTTTGACAGTTCATCCCAACACTTAACATGACAAGACTCCGTTCATCACTACACCTTACGTCACGTCGTATAGCTCGAGACTACTCCCAAGCTACACCGTGACCTTGTCACGTCACCCAACATCCTGCTACGTCAACTCCTAACTCATCATGAGTACGGTTCCTCACGTACTCCCGACATATCGTGACATCTCGTCACGTTCCCGTTACGCCATTCTTACACTAACTCTTCACCCATCATAACCATGTCACTTCGTGACATTCCCCAGTCATGCTTCCGCTGCACTACTCTAATACTTGTTCTGCTACTTCACTCGTACTCCCAGCCATGAGTCAACTTCACGGTGACACATGTCACTTTAGACTATAGGCTACACCATAATTACTTAAGGATACTATTCCACAGTTCCCGACACTACTCACCATGTTCTACGCCCATCAACCACACAATCATCCTTATCCCTGCGACACGCCACACGGTGTATCGCAGCATCTCATGGAGTACACTCCACGCATACTCCATTCTCACATGCTACGCCACATCACCACTATGGGGTACATGCCATATGGTGCATCAATCCACCATATGAAGTACACTCCACGTGTAATCCCTTCACACACGTTACGCCACACAGAATACACTCAGCATGTACTCTTCCCATTCCACATGCCACATCACCCATATAGTACAGTCCACAACACCACACAGCACAGTCCACAACACTTCACAGCATAGTTTCCAACTACGCCCAACACTTCACTACACAGAATGCCCAACACTTTACTACACAGCACATCACAATACAACGGACTCCACAATGCTAATAGCACAGTCCACAACCTAACCAATCAACTAATAACATAAATAACGAGGGATAAGGTGTGGTCTTATGTTGACGGGATAACCCATGCGTTGATCACTGATCGTCACTGTTGATGACGTCGGAAGGGTCGTATGTGGCGGCTAACCCACGTACAGTGGCTGTTTGGGCGTTTGGATAGCTAGGTGTGGTCTTGGAAGGGCTCGTGATGGTAGCAAGGAGCATAACACGATGGATCTAGCCGTGTACAATGGCTGTCAGCCACATGCAGTGGCTACACACCACGTAAAGTGGTGGCTTGGACCTAGGGTTCCGCTAAGGGAGGTCAAGGGAGGCTGCTGGTGGAGCCATGGAGGCTCGGTGGTGGTGGCACGGCGGTCCACGGTGGTGGATGAGGAATGGCCGTGTGTGAGGTGGAGAAGCCCGTGAGAGAGTGAGAGAGAGTGTGCATGCATGGGTGGCAGATCGGGGCCAAGGGTGGTCGGGATGGTTCGGTGGTGGCCTGAGGATGCCAGATAGGGTGGTCACGTCGCGGGTGGTGGCGTACGGTGGTGGAGGGTGAGAAACTCGTGCGGTGGAGGAGTCCCGTGCGGTGGATCTAGGGGAGGCTACTAGTCGTGGGTCCAAGGGAGGAGGAAGGGGATACTAGGAGGAGCTCGTGGTGGTGTCCGGTGGCCAAGGTGGCCGCGCACGGCGGCGCTAGGGATGTGCACAGTGAACCCGTGCATGGAGGAGGCCATGTACGTGCATGGGAGGAAGGTGGCCGTGAGGTGGAGGCTGAGCTTGCTGTAGGGTGATGGCCGGTCGGAGGAGCAGCTACCGTAGAGGTGGTGGCACCGTTGGGCGGCGCACGGCGGTGCAGTGAGCACCAAGCCCACTCAGACTGTGCACTGCCGAGGGAGAGGAAGAGAGAGCGTGAGAGAAGGAGATAGGTGCGGGGAGGCTTGCCGGAGTGAGGTGGTGTCGGTGGTGAGACCTACCGGCGCACGGCGGCGCCGGGTTGTGGGGTGGAGCAATTCGGGCATGGGGTGACGTCCAGTGCAAGTCGAGAGAGAGAGAGAGAGAGAGAGAGCTGGGGGAAAAGTGAGAGAGAAGGAAGAGGGGCTGGGTATTTAATCAAGTCCCTTCGTCTTGGGATCTACGTAACGATCTAACGACAGACTTCAAACACTGATTTAAAATGCATAAACGTTAATTTAATTAAAAGTACTGAGATGAATAAAGGTAGAATATTATTTAAACTAACTTTAGCCTACAAAATAATATTTCTTCATCATTAATAAAATGATGAAGTCTTACTTAACATATTTAAGAGAATAAAATCATTTAATTAATAAAAGTTTTCAACATTATTTAAATCTTATAATATCTTAAATAGTTGAGATTATTAAAATGATTTTCGACAATTATAATATTTTTGGAGCTATTCAAGAATATTATAATTGTTGTATTTAAAATAAATCTTAATTCAATAACATTGGAAATACTCCTTATAAATACGTCCAGCATATTTAAAACACTAGGTGTGCCCTAGAAGTTACATAATATCTTTTGGAACACGCCATCAAGGTTCGGCACGCCTGACGACTCTCGCAGTCGCCAGAGAGAAGGGCAGATTGTTGCATAGTTTCCATCCTCGAAGTTTGCTTACGTCAAAAAGAATGAACGTACGTTAGAAAGAAGGAATGTACGTAATAAAGAAGAAGCATACGTAAGAAGGAAATAGCGGGGTGTTACAAGTGTATCCCCAAATGCACAATTTTGCATGCTAGACCTATTGAGTATTCTCTTAACATATGCCTTCTGTGATAAGCCAACTATACCACATGATCTATCATGACGAATCTGTATACCTATCACAAAATATGTCTCAATAAGATCTTCATTTCAAAGTGTTTCAAAAGAAGTTTCTTAATTTCATGTAAAGGCCTATGTCACTACTTACCAATAGGATGCCATCTACATATAGCACCAAAAATACAAATTTGCTCCTATTGACCTTATGATAAATACATTGATCCAAAATTTTTTTCTTAAAATCGAAAGAGAAAATTACTCGATCAAATTTTTAATACTATTGGCAGGATGTCTACTTTAAACTATAGATTGATTTCTTTAGTTAAATCAAATGACTTGATTCATCAGTCTCAAAGCCCTTTAGTTGCACCATATATATTGTTTCCTTAAGTTACCATTGAGAAAAATGGTCTTTAAATCCATCTGATAAAACTCTAAATCATAATGAGTTATAAATGCCATAATGATCCTAAAAGAGTATTTCGATGAAACTGGAGAAACTCTTTATAAACAATGCATTCCTTTTGAATAAAGTCTTTTATGATTAGGCGTTCTTTATACCTCTCTACATTGTCTTTGGAGTCTTGCTTGGTTTTAAAACTCATTTACAACCAATTAGTTTAATACCCATAAGCAATTCGATAAGGTCCCAAACATCATTGTTTTTCATAGACTTTAACTTATCTAGCATTACACCCATCCACTTTCTATTATTAGCACTTTGTTTGGCTTGGTTTAAAGAGATTAGATCATCTTCCAATTCTATATCAAATTCATGCTCTTGGGGATAAACAATGTAATCATCCATAATTGCTGATCTCCTCTCTCTATTTGATCTTCTTATTGACACTTCCAATTGATATTGTTCAGGTTCTTCCATATTAGTAAGAGGCAACTCAGGAAAGCTTTGATGATCTACATCTATCTCCTGTACTATGACAGGTGTGACCACCTCGCCATTCTTAGTATTTTTCAGAGGAATTTCAATACATTCCTCTTCAAATATATTATCCCTGGGTTGTGTACTCCCATTATCCTGAAGACTCTCAATTAATTTAGCATTATCCATATCAATTATGGTATTACCTGAAGGGCAATAAAACTTGAAACCCTCGATTTCTCTGAGTATACAACAAAGTAGCAACTAATTGTTTCTTAGTCTAGTTTCCTTTCATTAGACCTATAGGGCCTAGCCTCAGCTGAACACTAGACAACCCCAAAAACAAAAATGCCTAATACTAGGTACTTAATTAAAGATGTAAACTATAGTCTTTATGGATCTCCCTACAGTGACTTTGGTAAAGAAAAATGAGTTATCATACTCCTAACCATGTCCTTTAGGATTTAATATCGTGTCTCAACTGCACCATTTTGGCATAGAGTCACTTGCATGGTGTATTAAGGAACGATGTTACATTCTTCTAAATACCTCTCAAATGGTTCAGGACATTGTTCACCTGATTCGTCATATCTTGCATAGCATTCACCACCACAGCCAGGTCTAACGACTTTAATTTTCTTATTAAGCTGATTTTCAACTTCAGCTTTACGAGCTTTAAAAACTTCTAGTGCTTATGATTTTTCATGTATCAAATATATATACCCATAACGAAAATAGTCATTTATAAAAATGATAAAATATCGTTTACCATTCCAAGATAGCGTAGGGAATGGACCACAAATATCAATATGTATTACTTCTAAGACACCCAAAGTCTTGTCAACACCCATTTTCCTTATATTTGTTACTTGCCTTTTATAAATTCAACATAGATTTTAAAATCTGAAAAATCAAGAGGGCCAAGAATTCCAATTGACACAATCATTTCAATTCTCTCTTTCAAGATATATCTCAAATGCTTATGCCACACTAAAGAGGAACCCTCAATAATTAATCTTCATTTTGCACCACAACTATATAGAAAATTTCATTTGTCTTGTAAGTGAGAGGCATCCAAGTCTAACAAACAAAAAGGATCAATTGAAGAGGCAGTACCAATAACATTGGATTCGAAAAGACTAGATTTCTCTTTTTTAAATGAACAAGAATAATTGCATTTGTCCAAAAAAGAAATAGAAATTAAATTCTATTTAAACGACGATACATAAAAAGTCTCATCCAAGTCCAAATAAAAACCAGACTCTAATTTTAATCTATAGACTTAAATTGCCTTCACACTAACTTTATTGTTATCTCCCAAGTAAATGAAGGTTTAGCATCATTGGGTTTTTTGCACTTAGGTAACCCTGCATAGTAATACTTATATGAATGCTCTCGAATATATCCACCAGTGTCAGATGGCACAATAGCCAAATTAATTTTAGTGCAAACAAAACAAAAAAATCACCTTTTTTTGCAAGCCACTTTTGATACTGGAGATAATCCTTCTTCACATGATCAGCCTTCTTGCAAACGTAACAGGTAGAAAGGTAGAAGCCTTATCTTGTCTTTGTTGCACAATTGCTTATAAAGTTCCAGTATCCGCAATTGCCTTAGCTTTATTATTCCTCTTTATTTTCTTGGTACCTAGATTTTCACTAAGAAAAGTTACTGAGTGAGAACTTTATGTCATTTCTTGTTCAACCTTTGTTCCTCATGCACACACTGACCAATGAGCTCATTAAGAGCCCATTTATCTCTTTGAGTATTATAATTAATCTTAAAGGGACCAAATTGTGCAAGGAGAGAAATCAAAATAAGATGCACAAGAATTTCATCAAAAAGCTATAATTTTAGTGTCCTCAATGTAGTAACAAGATTTGACGTTTTCATAATCCTTTGCATTCCATTTGCCATGATACCAATTTGAGACAAGTTTAGTACAAAGCGTACTTGTCTCTACTTTTTCCGATACAACAAATTAGTCTGCTATTTGGCTCAGGTACGTCTTGGCATTTTCCTCTTTGGGCATTGCACCTCGAATAGAATCAAGAATAGAATGTTTCATTATCATAAGACTCATGCAATTAGAGGGCTCTCATTTCTCATAAGCTACCCTTTGATCAGTAGGCTTAGGATGCTCATCAATCCTAAGCGCATAGTCCAAATCCATACACAAAAGAACAATAGTAACATGTTCTTTCCATTTTACAAAACTACATCCATTAAGAACTGGAATATTATTCAAATTGGCAGATGTTGAAGAGGCATTCACTATAAGCCAAACAATAACTTTCCTCTGGGCCGACAATTGAATGGATAGATTGATACCAAAACTATACAATTTATATTTAACTACCTTATACCATCTATGACCCAGCAAATAACAACCTTCCTTTGGACCAATTATTATTCGCATGGATATAGATGTAACTGGATGCAAATTCATGAAGTTTTTACCTTTTTATGCCAAAGAGAAAATCACCATGATAGAGGTCACTTAGGTGACGTATAACTTCAATTTCTCTAACCCATATGTATGAATTACCAATAAATGTCTCAAACAAAATTGTGTATATAAATTAGAAAACATTAAGGAATATATCTATAATAGAGATATCTATAATAAAGATATTCAGAGAAAGAAAGTTTTTTTTTTAAAAAAAAAAAAACCCAAATAACAAATGGGTCAATCAAACAAATCAAGGTTGGCCCATGGGTATGGTCTTATGATATGATCTGGCCCAATAAAGTTAAACCTAAATGGGTTAAAGGTTGGACTCAAAAATTGGGCCAGATTATAGCTACAAGCATCTTTACAAGACAAGTCCAATTTGAAGTAAAAAGAAACCCTACTAGAATTAGAAAATCCACAACCCAAAAATTATTATAGGTGACCCAATTTCCCATAGCAAAACCTCAGTTGCCGCCGCCACTGTTTCGGTCAACCGAACACCATTTTTGGCTCCTCCCAATGCCTCCTGTGGCCTTTTTTATTATTAAAAATAGTTGGTTTTGTGCCACCATAGGTAGCAGTTATGGAGAAATAACTACACACTAACAACCACCACAACATACCAAGAAACAATTTTTCAGTCATCTCAATTACTCAAAAACTAAATAAAAATTATTTTGAATGGAGAGAAAAACACAAATACGAAATCGTATTTTACAAATAATATAAACCGGATTTCAGTGACAAAGAGGCTCTGATATCACTTGTTGGATAGGAAAATCCGAATATGCTAAGATCTCATGCCAAAACGTTGTAGCAATTTGGAAAAGAGAGCGTACCTATACCCATTGGAGTGAAGAGCGCAGCGATTCGGTCTTCCACATCCAATATTCACTCTTTTAAAAGAACTCATAGCGATGGGATGTGTAGAGTCAAGAATGAATTTGGAGTAGGTACCACAACCTATATACAATACCCTAATTTCAATTTTGTCCATCATAAAATAATAGAATTACATGGGTCCTTAATGGGTCTCTACACATGAATTAAGCATGTACCACTTTAATGCTCATCATGTAAAACCCAAGTCCTACTACGTAGGTCCTTACGTTATTTTATTAATTCCTTAAGTTAAAGATTTTGAGATAAAGATTTTGATTACTTTCAAGTATTTTATTTTAAAATGAGTATGCTTTATTTTAAAAATATGATTTATTAAAATAAATCAAGGGTATTATTTTTAAGACTTTGAAATATTTTTCCTTAAGCCCTTTAATTTTATTTATTTAAGAAATAGCCCAATTAATCTCTACCATTTGATTGGTAGGTGAAAAGTAACCTTGAGGTGGATAGATCTCCACCATCCATCTTCCAAGCTTATGTGATAAGTTTTGACTAAGGCAAAAGTTCCTCCGATCTCTTTTCACCCGTAGGCTTCCAAGATAAGCCACAAAATCATTTTCTTTCCTTTGACTCATAAGCTTCCTGAGGAAGTTATTGCACCCATCGGTCAAGGCAAGTCAAAAAGAGAGAAGAGAAAAACTAAAAACTAATCCTAAGGCATTCTACACTTACCCGTTGATCTACACCCAAAGAAAATAGAAAGCTTCATCTTCCTCTCCAAGCAAGCCATAGCCAACCTTCACCTATTTCCTTCCTCTTCTCTTTCCATTTTCAAGAAAGCAAGTTCATCTCATCTCCTTCAAGCTTGTGACTCCATAGCAAGAGACAAAGAAAAATATTTTCCTCTCATCCTCTCCAAGCCATACGAGTATATTCTCTCCATATTCATTTTCGGTTTTTGCCTCAAAACTTGGAACTCAAGCTTGATTTCACCTTTCAAATGGTGAAATCTTGAAGGTAATAGACTTTTGGTTTATTTCCTAGTGTGATTTTACATGTGGGTTTCGACTTTCACCATTTTTCTTACCTATGATGTTTCGATTTTGGGGTTTAAAACAGTGATATCATGTTGCTCTTCATCCACACGGCTATACCTTTATTTGGTCTTCCACTTGTGTTTTGAAAGAGGATAAGAGCTTAAGGTAAAAATCCTAATTTGACTCATTTGATTTTAGTGTGATTTTGGAAGCTCATTAAGTTGTTTTAGCTTGTGTTTTGATGAAGTTAATTTCCTATGTTGCAAATAAATATATATGCCCTGTTTTTGGCCCAAACCGAATGGTATTATAGTTGTTTTATTATGTATTTTCCTATATTTCAAAAATACTGTGTTTTTGTTAAAATTGGTTTAATCATAGGTGATGATTTAAAGTGATTTTAAATTATATATGATGGTATCATGTGCCTTGTGTTGAGGTTTGGTTGGTAATCTATTTTTAGGATGCTAGAGGTTCGGTTTAGAGGTTTTTTTTGGGTTTTATAATTTTACATCTTGCTTTTAAAATGTATTAAGTGGGTAAAGCATAAGTTTGAGTGTTTAAAAGTTTAAAAGTTTGCTTAATGAGTAACTTTGCTATACCTTATGCTACTTTAATTTTAAATTAGAGGTTTTATCTAAACTATTTAATATATTGCTTATGTGAATAGGTTATAGCTTAGTTAGTAGATATAAGGGATTAATTATGCATGAGGTATTATGATATGCAAAGTTGTTCAAGTATTCCTAAGTCCATGTCATGCCATAAAAATAGCCCATTTATGTTGTCCCTCGTTTGGTTAAATTATACCTAACCCAAGAGTCCAAAATAGTGATGAGCTAACCTTTTTTATAATGAGGGACTACAAGTTGATTAAAGGGCATGTTCCCTAAGCTTGTTTAGCCTACTTGAGATGCCTAAATGTATTTTAAAGCCCATTGTTTAGAATTTCTAGATTTTATCTCCTAATGTCCATAACCCAAAGTGAGCTTGAACCAAAGAGACCTTGCTTGAAGCATATGAATTCTTAACTACCTTTCATGTAAGCTTTTAAAATAGTCATTCCATGGACAGCTAGTATGTCTTAAAATTTAAGTTATTTCTCTTGTAAGTTGATGTGAGGAGTAGTCATCGGGTTAATGCTAAGCATAGAAGGGACGTTAAATTGTAATATTGTGGCCTTCTCTTTTAAAGGGAGGGCTAAACAATATTGTATGAGTATTAGCACGCTTATGTTATTTATTGGAATAAGAATATTGATGATGGAAGTATCGAGAAGCATAGAGGTAAGTAGCTATAACCATGCTTCTTACACCAACTTATCTTTATGAAAGAATGTCTCTCTCTCTTACTGCAAATGTTCTTCTAAAGAAAAGATTGAATGAATATAGTATATACAAGCCCTTTCTTGATAACCCATGTTAAGCACCCTATCGATTATAATTGTGTGTATGTGTATAAGGTAATGCATGCACGTAGGTTCTAAGTCATGAGATTTCCATACATGCTCTCTCAATAAATTTATTGATTATTCCTATATGTAGTATAGCATGAAAATGTATCTTTTTCATAAAAATGCATGTGCATCGGAGTAAGAAAGATGATGAAAATATTTTGATTGCAAAGGAAAGGTAATGAATGTCTCATGCCTTATTCTTCAAGTGATGCTTTAAATGAGTTTTAAAATGCCCCTATGAACTGATGCTTTCAATGACGCGAAAAAAGTGTTTTAAAATGTCCCTATGAATTGATGCTTTAAATGATGCAAAGAAAACATTTTAAGATGTCCTTATGAACTGACTCTTTATGGATGCCATGAAAAATGATGTTAAGCTCATACTTTTAAAATGATGTTTTCTCATGAATCCACTGTTAAATGAAAAGATGATGTTTAAGTTCATGCTTTTAAATGACGTTTTCCATGAATGAACTGTCAAATGAAAATGACTGAAATCAATGAAAGAAATGACTGAACGAATGAATGTCTAATTGTATGAAAATACGTAACGGCCATATGAATGTAAAGGGTACCAAAGGAATTGGCAGATTGCAATGCCGGGTAAGTAGTGCTGGTAGTGCACCCAGTGCTGCCTCCTGACTGAAAGGGATTCCCAACCTGTGGCCACAGATGGAATCCAGGTCCAAAGGAAGACCGCTAACCCTAACACAAGGGGCGTAATAGTGTGTATCGGTCAAAGAAAGTGAAACATGAAAGTATAGTTATTTATTAAAATGTTTATGCATGACAACATAGTTATTGTTTATTTCTTAAATGTTTATGCATGAAAGTATGGCTTATTCCTTAAACTGTTTATGCATGAAAACATTGTCACGATTAGCAAATGTTTATGTATGCATGTTTTCAAAAGAAAAGATTATGTGATTAATAAGTTAACCACATGGTATACTGCTTACTGAGATTCAACTCACTTTTGTTTTAAATGTTTTAAACGTCCAAGTAATGACGAAAAGGCTGGGGAGCAAGGCACTACTGCAGAGGGAGAGACAGACGCTTAAGATCTTCCCTAACTAGAACAGTTATGTTTATAGATGATAGGTTATGTTTTTATGAACGTATGGACTCTGAGAGTCTTTTATAGATGAATATTCGAATAGAATGTCTATCAGGTGTTCCCTTTATTAAGTTATTAATCTAGAGTATACGTGTGTCATGTCCATGTCGATCGCATGTTATTAGAAAAAGAAAAAGAAAATGAAAGGAAAAGAACAGGCATGTACGTCGCGATTCCGCCTTTCCCGGGACGAGGTTGTGACACATCATCTGACCAATATTATGGGCTTTTAAAGATGGTCTCAATGGCTCACTTATGTCACTTTATTGATCACATAATGGACCTTATAGACATTACGCAAATCTTATATTTGGCAGTTATACAATATATGATCTATTATCTATATAGGTCCACTAAGGGCTCATTTGGACACTATCTTAGAATTTTGTGAATGGTAAGGAAATGGTATATTAATAGTAGTGAAATAGTTTGAATTAAGATGTTTAATTGAATTTTGATAAATGAGACAGAAAAAATTGAATAAAATATTATAAAATTAAAAAATTGTTTAGATCTAATACAATATCTCCCCATTATGGACGTTTGTTTGTTTGTTTCCCCGACAATAGTGGGAAATGAAAGAAATCATTCTAGACATTTAGAACTTGAGGGAAATTGTGGATATAGTCCTCCCCTCTTTTTTCCTCCGTCGAAAGGTTGAAAGAAGTCATACCTTACAGAAATTGAGGAAAAAAGCAAGTAATACACCAGAGTTTCCAAAATTAATAGACATCAACGATTTGTCTATTGGGTACTCAAATAGCTTCCTTGTTACATGCACTCCGCAAAACCCATTATTGTCAAAGGCTGCAAGATCAAGTCAAAGTTCAGTGCCTCAACATGCAGTAATTACAAAGGCTGAGAAGCGGCCCAAAAACAGTAGAACGTATTAATTTTTTATATTTGAAGTAATGTGAGTTCAAACGTATATAAAATCATGCTCACAAATTGTTTCAGTGACGATATTTTACGTATAGTTATTTTTATGTATTTTTTGTGCATTTCACTTATATGATTAGTCAAAATAATTATTTTATATTAATGTCAATTACATTAGTAAAGTTTGCAAAAAATACTCAAAAATAATTACACAGAATTTTTATTTTTGTTTTCATATATTGCCATTTAAAATGCATCACATCATCAAAAAAAACATATATATATATATATATATATATATATAATTAAAACTAACAAGATCATCTTCGATAAAAAAAAATAGTATCGCTTCATGCACGCAATTATTTTGGAAAAAAAAAAGGAGAAAGTGATGAAAATGGTTGTCAAAAGGCACTAATCACAGCACAATTTCCACAAAGTTCTAACACTTTTAACTTGATTGGCAGAAACCACCGACAGCATGATAGTTATGGCGTATCTATGAAAAGTGACAAAGCGTGAGATTTAAGAAACAAGCTTCAACAAAACACAAATAACAACTTTGATGTCTCAACCCTAACCACCACTGTCCAAAGACATGATTCCATTCTTACAATTGTCGATCCATTCTGAACAAAAGAAAATATTATCTTAACCATTTTTAAGGTAATTTGGCTGCCACCAAACTCACATTATTACATGAGCAATTCATGCATGGCCAATCCATACATGCTGGCACGGATTTTCTTTGCAGAGAGCTCTTAATAAAGTCATCGTTTGGTTAAACAGTTCAGATGATATGATATGAGATGAGATGAGACGAGATATTTTGTTAAAAGTTTAATAAAATATTATTATAATATTATTTTTGTTTTGAGATTTGAAAAAAGTAAATTATTTATTATATTTTATATGAAAGTTTGAAAAAGTTATGATGAGATATATTGTGACTTTTGAACTTTTTGGAATCAATGAAAAAGAACCTCTCTCTCTTGGCAAAGCTAATGAACTAAAGTGACACAAATTTTCTTGTAGCAGTAATGACTTGTACTGATCAGGATGCTTAATTAGCACTACTTCATTATTATGAACATGAACATGCTTATTTTTTTTTTTAACTACTTTCATGATCTGGGTCCACCACATTTTGTTAGTTAAAACTATGTCTGTTTGTCTCTGTCTTTCTCTGCCTATAAATATCCATGAAATTCTTGTTTTGAGCTAAAAGAGTTTGACTGTAAATAATGGCTCTCATTGTTGCAGTATTCCTGAGCTTGGTTCTCATGATGTTGTTCTCTGCATTTTCTCAGAGAGCTGATTCACTAAGCTTAAATTACTATGAAAAAACATGTCCGAATGCAGAATCAATCGTTACAAATGCTGTCAAGAGTGCAGTGTCAAAAGACAAGACAGTTCCAGCAGCACTGCTCCGGTTGCATTTTCATGACTGTTTTATCAGGGTAAGTAAAGTTCATATATATATTTTTGGAAAATAACATTTTATTTATTTATTATTTTTTTGTTTCACTCATGTGTTCTTTTAGGGCTGTGATGCCTCCGTGTTGTTGTACTCAAAAGGGAGCAACAAAGCAGAAAAAGATGGGCCACCCAACGTATCCTTGCATGCATTATATGTCATTGACAGTGCAAAGAAGGAACTTGAAGCTTGGTGCCCTGGCGTGGTTTCTTGTGCTGATATCTTGGCTCTTGCTGCAAGGGATGCTGTTTCCCTAGTAAGACATTCTGTCCTATAATCGAGATCTAACCCTTCTAAAAGGAGATTTCTTAAATATTCTTAAGCGAAGAGAAATTTCCACAAAGTCGAAATCTTTACTGTTTTACAACACTTCTAATTCCCGAGATTGTACTTATATGTCACTTAGGAGACTATCAGAGTCTGCTAAAATAATTTCGCACTTCAAGATCAAGAACTTAATACAAATGTTCTAAAAAATCTTCTAAGGGGTAGTTATTTAACTTTTTAATGAAGATATAACTAAATCCTATACTTTATGATTGGATATGTGAATTTAATTGATAGTCTGGAGGTCCGAGTTGGGAAGTACCCAAAGGAAGAAAAGATGGGATAACTTCTAAGGCCAGTGAAACAACACAATTGCCAGCTCCAACTTTCAACATATCTCAACTGCAACAAAGCTTCTCTCAAAGAGGTTTGTCTATGGATGATCTCGTGGCTCTTTCAGGTAAGTAAACCCCATTCATCATTACACACTCTCACATAACTTCAAGAAAAAGAGGTTAATGTGTAGTTTCTCACAAATCCATTTGCAGGAGGGCATACTCTAGGGTTTTCCCACTGTTCTTCCTTCCAAAATAGAATCCACAACTTCAATTCCACACACCAGATCGACCCCTCTATGCATCCATCCTTTGCAGCAAACCTAAAAAGTGTTTGTCCCAAAAAAAACAAGGCAAAGAATGCTGGTACCTCCATGGATCCTTCTTCAACAACCTTCGATAACACTTACTTCAAATTGATCCTCCAAGGGAAGGGTCTGTTCTCTTCGGACCAAGCTCTGCTTGATTTTCCAAAAACTAAGGATTTGGTTTCCAAGTTTGCCAGCTCACAAGAAGCTTTTACAAAGGCCTTCGTGAACTCAATGATCAAGATGAGCAGTATCACAGGTGGACAGGAGATTAGGAAGGATTGTAGGGTGGTAAATTAATATTTTTAGCATAGCCCATGTCAAGCTATGAGCATAGAAATAGAGTATGTCCCACCGTTTCCTTATTTTTATTAAATACTCAATAAATACTGTAAGGGTATTTCATGTGTCTCACTCCCACTTGAGACCCTCAAATTCTTACCCAAACTTAAGGAAATTTTAATCCATTTTCAAGAATTCGAAAAGGATTCAAGCATGCTATAATACCAATTGCTGCCACAGTTTTTTCTCTCCCTTTCCAAATTGCCAATGACTACGAGCACATAATAGGGGTTTATTATAGAGGTATATGTGAAAATATAGAATACAACGCAACTTAGATATAGATAAGAACTGTTAAACCAACCTACATTGAATTTGGATAAGAACTTAGGGGATCTGCCCCATTGGTTTAAACGATCCGAATAGCATGGGAAACATTAACCTTGTAAGATGAGTACATGTTTCTCACAACTGTTTTAAAAGGTAAATCAAATCTAAACTCTGCAAAAATTTAAGTATATCAACTAAGAGAGAGAATTGATGGAATTCATTCCAAAAGTGCAACTATTTTATTGGTTCCCTACATAATCACATATATTAGACTACCATACTATTGAAGTATTGCAACTCCTTGCACATACATTTCTGTCAGTAAACCACTACCTCATCAACCAAGATGAGTGGCAAAAGTCAACAAGCAAAGACTCCATGCTGAGCAATTAAGATGAACAAGTATCATCTTGCTACACATATTTCGTATGACCGTGGGCAGCATGAACTTTAATCAGAATGACTATATGAGAAACTTTGAGAAGCTACTCCGGTTACCTAAGGTTGTACATTATTCAGAACAATCTCTGTCAATTGAATGTTGCCACTCAACCCAGATGCCTTGTCAGAAGGCATGAATGAGAAGCCGTCAAGAAGCTTTAGACACTTTAACCCCCATTTTGCCATCAAGAACGAAATAAGATGATGCCCACTTCATTTATGGAGGAAAAAAATAATAAGCAAACAGGTTAAGTGTACACACAAGTGCCTGTGATCCAGTATAAAATACATTAGAATCCAAAGGAACTACAAAAATACCTTCGATTATGGTAGGTTGTTATGAAGACTGACCCAGGAGAATTTTGCAACAGGAATGTCACCGTGGCAAAGAGATCATCAAAGGCTTAGCAGCACAGATATTGGAACACATATTTCAGCCAATTAAGACAGACAACACACACACGCGCGCACACACAAGAAACAAAACCTACCGGTAGTGTCATACAATACATCTGCCCCAAGAATAACCTTTGGGTGTAAACTAAATATAGATGCATCCCAAACTCCCCAAGTCAGTCCCAGTACCTACAAAGTAGTACTAAATCTCCTTAAAAAGCAACTCAAAAGGCCAAAGTGGTTTACAGGTAAAATATACTTCGAATCATGCTTGTAGATGGTGAGCAACCAAGCAATGGGATCAAAAAACTAAAAGCGAAAGATAACCATTTTTCTCTAGGTATTTTTATCAATTGAAAGTTTCCAGAGCCTTTGCCCAGAGGAACTACTGTGAACTGGCAGTTTATATATTAACAAAAATAATAGTAGCGATAGCAATACATTGCACTTGAGTTTATTCAGGTCACACACTTTTTTCATGTTGTCCAGCACCTGCAGATCCAAAAAAATAAAATTGCACAATGTTATCTAAAAAAATATTGAGCAAACAAATTTCATAGGGCATCAAATAACTAGTCATGCTAACAAAACTCCTAACTCCTGTACCACACAGCATGATCATTTCCAGCACAAAACCAATATTGTGAAAGCTCATTTCTGGTTTGTGGTTCTAATGGATACTCCAGAGAAGAAGAAGAAAAGGCCCTTTAATTGCCATTTAGTCATCAGTATTGATGTCTGATTATTATTTAAGAAGGGAGAGTGGTTCTTGTACATAATAACACATATTCTGACCAAAATATGGCAAACTGCCCTCTGGCCCAAAGGATTTCCCAGGAACTTTTTGTTTAGAAGAGAAAGTACTGGGTAAAATTAGACTAAAACGTGAAAACCATGCATATTGGCAGTTACAATAGGGTTGAATTCTACGTCCCATTTGAGGGTCAATATTCCACCAAATTGAGAATCTCAGCCCAAATTCCGGTTGTTGAGTGTGTCAAACTAGTCACCACATTTTCAGGCCAAAAAAGAAAAAGTGGGTCACCATAATCATCATAAGGGTAGTCTTCAAGTTTACGTAATTGAGTCCTGAAATTATTGCGTTTTAAAGAAGAATCCATCAGATAACAAAAAATTATCAATCTTTTAAAGAAGGATTCATCAGAAAGTACGTCGAAACCTAATTTACTTCTATCGATCACAGTTATATTCTTCTCTAAACTCAACATTATCGTTATCAAGCACAAAAGATAGAGTGAAAAAGATAACAGATTAGCAAAACTGGTTAAGAAGTAAAACCTCTGTTCTATCGGACGCGTCGGTGAGAGTGACATTAGCACCCACTTTCGCGGCAACCAAACCAGGCAAGGAAGTCCCGGCGCCTAGCTGCGAACCAGAAATTACAATTAAAATTATATAAATGCAGCTGTAAAAATCGCATGCTAATCTTTTCATGGAAATTGGATCCCGGAAATGACCCCAAACAACTTGGATTAGAGGAATTCAAGTGCCTACCTCAATCACGCTGGCTCCAGAAAAGCGCAATCTCTGTTGCCAAACATACTCGGCCAGGACGATACTGCATGGCCAGACAAACAGGCCATAGTCCTCTTTCATGTTCTGCATCAGGAATCAGTGACAACACCAAGAAAACGAAATAAGAAAATCCAGGTCTAGTGTGGATTTTTCTGTTTTCAAATCAAGGATTAAAGAAGAGATGGAGGACCTCAATGATCGAGATAGAAAAGGGCGATTCTTCCGAGTCATCTCCGAAACAATGCCGCGATATCGTCGTCATGGGCTTCTCGGCCAGTTCGCTGGAGTGACCGCCTTCCATATCCGTCGGGAATACGCCGATCTTCCGGAATTGGCAGAACCGATGCTCAACAGGAGCACCTTCGACTTTCGAGACACCATTGCATAAGGCCCATATCGTATTCAATTTCGGTGTTTCATTTCACTTGGACTTGGCCCAGTCATATGAATTGCGTGGCCCATGTATAGCTTCACACACAATCACTTGCAACCAAAAAGAAACAATATTTGGGAGTTCAACGAAACGACTCTGATGCCTAAGTCAGTAAAGATGATAGAGGTTTTCCTGACAATCGATTCAGTTGGGTTTCGTTGCCATACCTGGCTGGTATAAATAAAATCCAAGACGCTTTCTGTTATTATGTGATAACTGCTTCATCCATTATTTGAAATTGAAGCCACGGGATACTTGGGCTTAGCTTATCTCGAATAAGCTGATAGCCCTTCTCCCGAATCTCTCGGGCGGTTATTCTTTTGGTGTTAGCTATTATATGCTCGGAGTGGACTAGGCCCTTGATTAGCTAGGTTATTGGGCTATGCTACAGTCCAAGTCGACCCAGCAGGCTCTCGGAAGTCTCATAACCCCTTCCAGTTACCCCCAAAGTCTCATCACGCGTGATGGGACTTGTAATCATGGCATCACTTCGTTGTTTGGGTTTTCTATCATTTCATGCCCCCTTGTTAGGATGTTGTTTCACCTTCGCGCACTTTCACGTATCCCACTTAACTGTTATGGTTATTTATTGTTTTCAGGCATCCCATTTTTCCCACTTCTTCTCTTTTGGTGCTCTTCTCTCCTTTTTCATGAACTCTGCTTCCCTGCATTTTTCCTCAATCTCCCTTGCGAATCCATGGCTTCCTCTAAAGGTAACCCCTTGTCTTCTTCCTGTGGGGCTGGGTCTTCACGACCCTGCCACCTTCCTCCTCGCTCTGAGGAGGCGGCTGTTAACCCTACTATTGGAGGGGGGTCTACTCCTCATTCGATTTTTTAAGGCCATCGATGGTCCTCAACTATCTCCCGTCGCGAGTTGGACTCCACAAGGGATAGCTTCAACATCCCAGACTTGGTGGTTCTAGATATGCCTGACCAGCGTCGTGGAGCCGTCGACATGAAAGGTATGGCAATTTATGTTGTGTTATACTTCTCGATGTTCGTGATAGGGCTATGTTTGCCATTTGTACGACCCGTTCACGATGTGCTAGACGTCTTGGGTCTTGCTTCGGCTCAACTTGTGCCCAATGCCTGGCAGATTCTGATGGCCTGCTGCGTTATCTGGCGACGAATGTTGGAGCCCACAGGTGATAACTACCCTAACCTCACAACTATTGAATTTCTTTCTCTACACGGTTTCAGACGCTTGGAAGGGAATCTTTGTAGCTTTAGGTCTTGCAAAAAATTGGTCCAATTGAAGCGTAAATATTCTCACGCCAAGGAATGGCAGATGAAGTTTTTCTTCATATCAGGTGATGGTTGGGAGTTTCCTATAGATGAGACCATGAACCAAGAGTTCCTCATTAGGAATTCATGGACCCCAATTCCCGATGAGTCTGGTTTTAAGATCATCCTTTCTACCCAGAGGAGGCTCGCATCCAGTTGATACAATCTTGGGTAGATCTGAACAACAATTCCACATGATCAGATCTCATTCTAACCCCCTCTAATATCGATAGGTTTTTTATGGTGCCTAGTAGGGCACATGTTTCCGGGCGTGAATTCGTGGGCCCCCCGTCGTTGGCAGGCGGTTTAAAAAGAGGCCCACAACCATTGACAGAGGGCAAGAAAAAAAAAAAAAAAGCTCGTTTGGGAGTAAAGCCTTCAGATGAGTCCAGTTCCACCAGGGGTGGACCTTCACCACAACTCGGGGCAACAGTGCCCACAACCAACTACTTCGACGAGCTTATGGCCAAGGCTGAGGCTGATCTGAAGTTGGTGATAGAGGCCGAGTCTGCCTTGTCGCTCAATGTTCCTTCTGAGGCAGCTCCACGGACTTCCCCGCACCTAGCGCTCATAGAAGATGATGTTAACTTGGATGAGGGTGACGTCATCGCAAACCTGAACCCATACTTCTTGAGTGTGCCCCATACCGTGTCAAGTAGTTTTCCTCCCTCTTATTGAAGGCCCGTCGGTGGGGGCTACTATAGTTATGTCTAGTTCACCAATCGTCTCGACTGTCTTGGGCGAGATCACCCCTGAAATGCCTTTTGTCTTTCCAACCCTATCCCCCGCTAGCGGAAGTAGGGTGTCAATACCTTCCCTCGCCCTTTAGCACCTCCCCTGCAAGGGGTGGTGAACCATCTTCTACTTTTCCGGTGGACAACCCTCTCACCGATCCTTCTCAGAAATCACTTACTCAGGAGGATGATGCAGTGATCCCTCCTAGTCAAAAAGCGGGAACATCTACTCAAGTGAATACAAGTACTCCACTTCATGTCTTCTTTAATCCTTCCATCATTTTGACTACGCCTATTCAAGACACCACTACTCCGGAGGGCTTTACTGGCCTGTCTCTTAGAGTCCCTCATTTTCATGGTTTGCTGGGCTCTCGCCCAACTGGTTCCTCTCTGCCTTCACTTGCACACTGAGAAGAGGCTTTTCATTCCACCGTTTGTAACCTTCGGAGCATCCTTTCACTGGTAAGTTCCTTTGTCTTAAAATTTTTATTTTCCTTACCCTACTACTCTAAACTTGGTTGGGTTCTCAAGGAGTTGATCGATTAGCGGCTATTTTGTTGAGGACCACTTAGAGTTGGAGGAAGAGAACCAATCCATGCGATCTTTTATTGGCAGCGCTCATAATGTTGTCCTCGCCGCACGAGCTGAGAAAGAAGAGATAGCTGAGGAATTATCCAGAGCTGAGTCCTACTCTCGTAAGCTCGAGGATGAGGTTGCCTCCTTGCATGCTCAGGTTGATTCACTTAGATCGGAGGTGGCGAGCTCCTTAGAGGAAGCCAGCCAATGTCGATGCGAAGTAGAGGCCAGTGGAGGAGAACGGGACAGACGTATCGTATGCTTCGTCTCAACACCATTACCTGTTATCATGTACACTCCTATGCCGCCTCCTGTTTGATAAGAACATCCGTCCATGTACACCTGCCACGGCTTCTCAACTGGAGCTTTTGGTACCTCTTCTTGGAAGTTTGTGAATTCTGCTACAAAGTCAGCGAAGACTTGTCCCTTGATAGCAGTTCTAGGAACATAACTGATGTCGTATTCGCTTACTTCGATTGACCACTTAACTAGCCGTCCCGAGGTGTCGGGCCTTTGTAATACCCTTTGTAAGGGTGCCTAAGTGACGACTATTATATGATGCACCTAAAAATAAGGTCGCAAGCGCCATGTGGCCGTCACAATGGCGAAAGCGATTAGTTATATCTTTAAGTATCTTGTTTTTGCCCCCATTAGAGCTTTGTTTACGTAATACATAGGCTTCAGTTCCTTTCTTTCCTCCCTTACCAACGCGGGCATATACAATTTTGGGGGTCACGACTAGATATAACGATAAGGGTTCCCCTTGCCTGGTCTGTCTTAGTAATGACAAGTGCGCCAAGTACTCAGTCAATTGTACAAAAGCTTCTTTACATTTAGAGTCCCAGCCTTGGGCCTTCTTCATGACCTGGAAGAAAGAGAGGCACTTATCTGTTGACCAGGACACGAACTTGTTGATGGCCGCTATTTTTCTCGCCAACTTTTGTACCTCATTTAGATTCGTGGGCAACTTCATCTCAATGATCGCACATAGCTTCTCAGGATTGGCCTTGATGCCTCTCTCTAACACCATGAATCCCATAAACTTACCTGATTGTATTCTGAATGCGCACTTTTTCGGGTTGAGCTTCATCCCGTACTGGCATAACACTCTGAAGGCTTCCCTTAGATCCTCCATATGCTGCTCGAACTCTATACTTTTCACCAGTAGATCGTCCACATAAACTTTCATATTTCGGCCTATTTGATGTTTGAACATCATGTTCACTAGTCTCTGGTATGTAGCCCCTTATTTTTCAGGCCAAAAGGCATGACTTTGTAGCAATATAATCTCCGATCAGTTATAAAGGTCATCTTCTCTTGGTCAGCTTGCCCCATTCGAATCTAATTGTATCCTAAATAAGCATCCATGAAGCTTAACATTTGTGTCTTGTAGTCGCATCGACAATCAGTTCTATCTGCAGGAGAGGAAAACTATCATATGGACAAAGCTTATTAAGGTCTGTAAAGTCCACACACATATGGTTGGCTACATATATAATTGTTCATTTTAAATAGAGTGAGTAATTGGTACCAAAACCAGGGAAGGAGTTGGTTACCTAAAGGTACAAAACCTTACTTGGATAACAAATAATTAACTTCGTAATATCATGGGTAATAATAGAAAACGATTTGTACAAAAAATCTTGAAAAGTGTTGGCTGCCAAAGTACAAATCTTGTTTTGGATAATTTGATTCATAATATAATTAGTGATGTGGAGAGAACAATATGTGTGTCAAAGTTCTAAAGGAGGAATTCTAATAACACTGCTAGTTTATCCACTAAAGCTAATACTGAAGGAAAAAAATTGTATATCAGACTTTCTCTCAAATGAGAATTTTGGTGATACAACTAGTTCATCTACAAAATTAAAAATTGAATGGGAATCACTCCTAAAGGAGGAATCTCAATAACACTATTAATTCATACATAATGGTTTAAATTATGTTATTAAAGGTAGTGTCGAACTTAAAACATTAATGTGATAAAAATATTTTTCATTGTAATAAGTATACAAGTATCATTACAAGGTTTCCTATACAGAATAAATAACTCTAGTTTTAGAGCAAAATGAGCATATCAGGTTTACCCTAAGAGTCCGAGACCTAGTTTGTAATTTCTTCAGTCTAAAATCAATTATGATTGAGAATAGTAGTAAGGATCATAAAGATATGAGATTTAAGAATATGGAAATAGTTACTAGCTTACTACTTCTCAAACATTGAGCCCTATGGGTCTATTTGGGAACACAAATGTTCTCAGTAATTCTCATACTACTTCACTATTATTCACAAATTATTTACTACTATTCACAAATTGTTCACTACTATTTCACAACTATTCTCCATACTATCTACAGATCATCTGAGATACTTTAAGTATCTTAACGGAGTTGAACAAAAATGATGAAATTCTCTTATTTTTGTAGGTCATGATGGTCTACTCTACATGTATTATTATTTCATCAAAATAACAAAATATGAATGGCTTGGTAGCATGGTTATTAGACTGAGAGAAATTTATTTTGCTAATGAGGCCACCAAAGTGTAAGACTGGTGTCAATAGCATATTTTAAAGAAATAATATGTAGCTCCTCGTCCCTATTGAAAGACTAGGTGAGGTATTGTGGTGCCAAGGATGCTGGCCTACTGGTCAACACCCAGAAGAATGGCCAGGTGTGTAGTAATCCAGAGGGAAGTACCCGTGTATGGAATTGGTTCAATTGTAGCAGAAATATAAAGGGACACACTGAAATATCAACACGATCAAGTATGTATGTACTAGAAACTAGACTTCATAAAAAGGGGCTTCTCTTCCTACATTTTCTCAAAACATTACGTTGTTCAAGAATACATAGGGTCAATCGCTAGAGGCGGCCGACTAAATTACAAATGAGCACTTGGTTCGATTATGGACATCCTACAAGGGTACGGAGTAGCTATGGCGAATACTGGTGCTAAGACAGTCCTAGTCTCCTTGGTCTAGACTCAAGCAAGATTGACTCTTCTTCCTCAGACATCATACAGGGGAAGTCTATGGTCTTGATATGAAATCGTAGGTATGTTAGGTAGCTATGAAAAAACCATTAATGAAAGAAAATGCTATCGAAGATGTAATGAAGATATTTCATGTAAATACTAGAAGAACATGTAAGTGCATGGGGAGGTATCACCCTCTCTCTAGCAAATCCGTGTATCTTCAAAATACCTAGCGATGAATAATCTTCTTAGGGAAAAAGTATCTATATATAGGCACGACGAGGAATCACCCTCTCGGGATGTTGCCCTCTTTTATGCAAAATAAATAAAAACACAATAATACTATTATGGAGAGGAGTTACCCATCTCCATGTAATAGAAAGTTTGTAAAAAACTAGTATTGGGTCAAGTATTGTTCTGTGCTCGTAAGCACTTCCCCCATTACTCATAGGCACACTCTTGGTCATAGGCACACACTTACACTTGTTGCCCCGAGAATGCTACTCTACCAGCCACAACTAACTCGAAGATTGTAATACCCAAGTTCTACTACGTAGGTTTTTACGTCATTTTTATTAATTATTCAAGTTAAATATTTTGAGATAAAGATTTTTATTACTTTTACTTATTTAATTTTAAGATGAGTAGGCTTTATTTTTTAAAATATAACTTATTAAAATAAATCAAGGGTATTATTTTTACGACTTGAAATATTTTCCCTTAAGTTCTTTAATTTTATTTATTAGAAAATGGCCCAATTATTCTCTACCATTGATTGGTAGGTGAAAACTACCCTTGAGGTGGATAGATCTCCACCATCCATTTGGTTTCTTGTGTTGGAAGGAGGAAACAAAAACTAAAATGCAATTTCCCTTCTCCAAGCCTACATAGGAAGCAACCAAGAAAGAAAAAGAAAAGTCTTCATCTTCTCCTCTCAAGCTTATGTGATAAGTCTTGACCAAGTCAACTAAATCTTTTTCTTTTTCTTTCTTTCCTTAGACTTGAGCCCGTAAACTTCTCAAGGAAGCCATTTACTTCACTTTCCTCCCACCCATCGTCCAAGGCAAGTCAACAAAAGAGAAAATAAAAATAAAAATAAAAACTATCCTAAGGCATTTCCCCCCATACCCGTCGACCCTCACCCAAGAGAAAAGAAATGAATTTTTATTTTCCCTTTCCAAGCAAGCTAAAGCCAACCCTCTCTTCTTTCCCTCTCTTTTGTTCTTCAAGAAATCAACTCCTCTCATCATCTTCAAGCTTGTGACTCCATAGTAAGGTAAGAGTACCCTTAATCATTATCCTTTGTGTATTTCGAATTTAGCCATGGTTGATCAAGTGGGTTTTCTTTTGATGATTTTTTATGTTTCAATTTTGGGGTTTAAACAGTGATATCGTGTTGCTCTTCATCCACACAGTTATACCTCTATTTGGTCTTCCACTTGTATTATGAAATGAGCTAAGAGCTTAAAGTAAAATCCTAATTTGACTTATTTATTTTTAATGTGATTTGGAAGTCTATTAAGTTGTTTTAGCTTGTGTTTTGGTGTAGTTAAATTCTCATGTTAAAAATAAATATGTATGCCCTGTTTTTGGCCCAAACCGAATGGTATTATAGTTGTTTTGCTATGTATTTTTCTATATTTCGAAAATACTATGTTGTTATTAAACCTGGTTTAATCATAGGTGATGATTATAATGATTTTAAATTATATATGTTGGTATCATGTGCCTTGTATTAAGATTTGGTTGGTAATATATTTTTAGGATGCTAGAGGTTTGTTTTAGAGGTTTTGCTTGGTACTATAATTTTATATCTTGCTTTTAAATGTATTAAGTGGGTAAAGTATAAGTTTAAGTATTTAAAGATTTTAAAGTTTCTTAATGGGTAACTTTATTATACTTTATGCTACTTTAATTTTAAATGGGAGGTTTTATCTAAACTATTTAATATATTGCTTATGTGAATAGGTTATAGCTTAGTTAGTTTAGATATAAGGGAATAATTGTGCATGAGGTATTATGATATGCAAAGCTGTCCAAGTATTCCTATGTCCATGTCATGCCATAAAAATAACGCATTTATGTAGTTCCTCATTCAATTAAATCCTACCTAACTCAAGAGTCCAAAATATTGATGAGCTAACTTTTTTTATAATGAGGGACTACAAGTTGATTAAAAGGCATGTTCCCTAAGCTTGTTTAGCCTACTTGAAATGCCTAAATCTATTTTAAAGCCTATTGTTGAGAATTTCCAGATTTTACCTCCTAATGTCCACAACCCAAAGTGAGTTTGAACCAAAGAGACCTTGATCGAAATCTATGCGTTCTTAATTACTTTTCATGTAAGTTTTTAAACTAACCTTTCCAGGGACAGCTAGCATGTCTTAATACTTAAGTCATTTCTATTGTAAGTTGAGACGAGGAGTAGTCATTTGGGTTAATGTTAAGCATAGAATGGACGTTAAATTATAATATCGTGGCTTTCTCTTTTAAAGGGAGAGCTAAAGAATATTATATGAGTATTAACACGCTTATTATTTATTGGAATAGGACCTATATTGACGTTGGAAGTATCGAGGAGCATAGAGGTAAGAAACTATGACCATGCTTCTTACACCAAGTTCTCTTTATGAAAGAATGTCTCTCTCTTATTGCAAATGTTCTTCTAAAAAAAGAAGTAAATGAATATAGTATGTACAAGCCCTTTCTTGATAGCCCATATTAAGCACCCTATCGGTTATAATTGTGTGTATGTGTATAAGGTAATGCATGTACGTAGGTTCTAAGTCATAAGATTTCCATACATGCTCTCTCAATAAACTTATTGATTATTCCTATATGTAGTATACTATGAAAATGTATCTTTTTTATAAAAATGCATATGCATCGAAGTAAGAAAGATGATGAAAATGTTTTGATTGCAAAAGAAAGGTAATGAATGTCTCATGCCTTATGCTCCAAGTGATGATTTAAACGAGTTTTAAAATGCCCCCATGAACTGATGCTTTCAATGATGTGAAAACGTGTTTTAAAATGTCCCTATGAACTGATGCTTTAAATGATGCGAAGAAAACGTTTTAAGATGTCCCCATGAACTGATGTTAAATTGTCCCTATGAACTGACGCTTTATGGATGCCATGAAAAATGATGTTTAAGCTCATGCTTTTAAAATGATGTTTCTTCATGAATGCACTGTTAAATGAAAAGATGATGTTAAGCTCATGTTTCTAAATGACGTTTTCCATGAATGAACTGTTAAATGAAATGAAATGAAAGGGTTGACATGAATGAATGAAAGAAAGGACTGAATGAATGAATACTTTAATGTATGAAAATACGTAACGGCCATATGAATGAAAAGGGTACCAAAGGAATGAGCAGATTGCAATACCGGGTAAGTAGTACTAGTAGTGCACCCAGTGTTATCCCCTGACTGAAAGGGATTCCCAACCTGTGGCCACAGGAGGAATCCAGGTCCAAAGGAAGACCGCTAACACCAACACACAGGGCGTAATAGTGTGTACCGGCCAAAGAAAGTGAAACATGAAAGTATAGTTATTTTTTAAAATGTTTATACATGAAAGTATAGTTATTTCTTAAAATGTTTATACATGAAAGCATGGTTATTTCTTAAATGTTTATGCATGAAAGTATGGTTTATCCCTTAAACTGTTATGCATGAAAGTATTGTCAAGAATTAGCAAAAAAGTGTTTATGTATGCATGTGTTCAAAAGAAAAGAATAGATGCCTAGTATGTTCACTGCATGGTGTTCTACTTACTGAGTATTCGACGCATTTTTGTTTTAAATGTTTTAAACGTCCAGGTAATGACGAAAAGGCTGTAGAGCAAGGCACCACTGCAGAGGGAGAGGCAGACGCTTAGGACCTTCCCTAACTAGAACAATTATGTTTATGGATGATAGGTTATGTTTTTATGAACGTATGATGGACTCTGAGAGTCTTTTATGGTTGATTGTTGAAAAGAATGTCTATCAAGTGTTCCCTTTATTAAATTAGAAATTTAGAATACATGTGTGTTATGTTCATGCTGATCGCATGTTATGAGAAAAAGGAAAAGAAAAAGAAAGAAAATAGGAAGAAAAGGACAGGCACGTGAGTCGCGACTCCGCCCTTCCCAGGGCGGTGTTGTGACAAAGACACCAGCACGTGATACATCTGGAGATCCCACATGCCAGCTATTAGGTGAGGCCAAGTACGACATCGTTCCACCCCACTCCCCACTAGGCATTCTCCTTCTCATGTGATGTACATGGTAACGCTTCGCATAATGGTCTGAGAGGATTCTCCGTCCCGTAGCATGATGATAGATTCTCACCGACTCTACAGACACACACACAGGTATCCAAGCTTCAACAAAATATCATCATCAATAGCAAAAAATAGTTAAAAGCACCTAATATGTTAAAAGCATCATAAATCAGTGAGTAAATATAACTAGAAACATAATGCTCAAAATATTTATTTATGCTTGTAAAAACAAGAAAATAAGATTACAAAGATGATACAATGTCTCTCAAATCATTTAAAAAGAGTGTGAATGTCAAATGTCCTTTCAAACGTATCTCTTACCCTATATATGATTAAATGTGAGTCTTTCATCCTTGTCTTGTCATACTGTAGGATGACAAAGACTGGTAGCCAAGGTATGGTCCCCACACCCATAACGTTCGCCAACTCCTCCATCCCTTCTTGAATAAGGGTTATCCATGTGGCGTTGGGCCATGCTTCTGCGTCCAATTGAAACGACTTGTCGTGCCTTCACCTTTAATTGCAAACACACTCCTGATGAGACCCTTCGGATGGGGTATGTCTCTAAGTACGTTACTAACACCCTACCGAGTTCTTTCGTGCTATCCTTTTTTCAGAAAGTTTTCATTACTGGTTGCGTCAGTAGTTTTTCATAGTTCCTCTTTGGCAAGTAACCCTTTCTCGCCTTGGCCGGTTAGTGCACAACTCGCCCAAGCTCATACGTCCCTCTGATTTCTTGTTCTCGTCCTCAAGGGAGATGACTTTTCTAGCTTGTTTTTCATGGTTGAGTTCCTCATCTCTACCTCGCTTTGATACATATCAGTCGAATAACGACGTGGTGTTTGCTCGCCTAGATGTTAGACTAGTTGCACTCGGTGTCTCCTATTGCTAGTTCTTAAGACCATTGGAATGTTTCTTGTCTTTGCCTTTCCTTCAACTACACAAATGGTCTGTCCCCTTTTGCGTTAGTTTGGACCCTCACATCCTTCACTCCTTATAAATAATTTTGTCCTCAAAATTCAATGAGGGCTCTCCTTTGTCAGGTCCTCTCAAGGGAGATGAGTTCTGACGGGAGGACCCGTCGATGACTCCGATAGCTTCTGATCACGAATGGGGCTTTCCCTTAATCGAGTCGGTAATCTAACCTTCATCATCTGAGGTTGAGACATGAGATGAATCCTCATGTCTCATTTGTCTTCTTTTTCGACCATGTCCTCCGGTCGGGGTCTCTAGTATCCTAATGCTCAGGCCAGCTCCGATTTCACTGGACTTTAGTGAATCCTCACCCTCATCCTCATCTTGCTTGTCACGATTCGGCATCGCTCTCTTTCCTCCTCTTCGTGGTGTACTTGTGCCCCGTGATCCAGCATTTCGGATGTTAGACCTCTGGCCCTTCAAGTACTCTCCTCATCTCAACAGCTTTCCTCTACTAACTGTCGTTGTTCAGTCTCTCTCATTTCTTTCTCACGTCATTCTTCTATAAATCGTCCCAAGACTTGAGGAGGTATAGCTGCCTTCCTGGCAATTCTTTTCTCCAGCACCATTTTTTTTTCCTTAGGACTCATAGATATGAATTGAGGTCTAGAGAGAATGACAATCATTTTATAGACAACTTGTTCACGTGCTTTGTCTATAATGCCCTTTACTCATGCATGACAGCTCATAACTAGGCTCGAATAAATATGAAAACTTTTCCAGTGTGATCTGCTTGCTTTCTCATGTAAACTCATTGTTTCCTGCATTCCCTCACTATACCTTCACCAAGGGCACGATCTTTGACCTCAATCTTTTCTCATTTCTATCCACGACTCGTACAGACCTTTCCTCGTACTTAAGATCTGGTTGTAACTTAACCAGATTTGGTTCAATTACTCGACCTTCTTGATTCTTGAAACTTTTCCTAAGAGATGAGACAGGAATGCATTGTGAATACCTTTGTATTTCACCGTTAACCAAACTCGATACGCTACTGGGCCAATCCTTTCTATTACTTGATATGGTCCAATATACCTTAGGATTAGTTTTCCTTTACCCCAGATCTCTTAACACCTTTCATTGGGGATACCTTGAGGTACACCCAATCACCTTCCTCAAAAGGTAACTCTCTCATTCTAGAGTTGGCGTAACTCTTTGGTCTACTTTGGGCAGTAGCCATCCTCGCCTGTATGAGCTTAACTTGCTTCGTCATCTCTTGGACTATCTCAAGTCCAAGTATCTGAACCTCCCCTACCTCATCCCAATAGATAGGCGACCTACATTTCCACCTATAAAGTACCTCATAAGGGGCCATTTGGATAGTTGCCTCATAAGTATTATTGTATGGAAACTCAATAGGGGAACATGTTGCTCACAGGGTCTCTTAAAATCCAATATACTGGCCCTTAGCTTGTCCTCCAAAGTTTGGATGGTTCTTTCCAATTATCCATTCATGTGTGGGTTAGGCACTACTGAATTTCAGTTTTGTGCCTATTGCCCATTGTAAGCTCTTCCAAAGATGGGACGTAAACTTAGCGTCCCGATCCGATACTATGGTCTTAGGGACTCCATGTAATTTTACTATTTCCCTTAGATACAGTTGGGTGAGCTTACTCATCGTATCAGTAGTAGTGACTAGCAAGAAGTGAGCAGCACTATTGTTGGTCAACCAATCAACCACTATTCATATTGCATCCTTACTCGTAGAAGTTTGAGGTAATTCTACCACGAAGTTCATGGCGATATCTTCACATTTCCATTCAGGAATGGGTAAAGGTTGCAAGCTCCCTGTGAGTCGTTGATGTTCCACCTTTACCCTTCTACATGTGCCACATCGCTCAATAAACTGAGTGATATCCTTCTTCATCCCTTCCCACTAGTACTCTTTCTTGAGATTCCAGTACATCTTAGTCCCACCTGGATGCATAACATAAGGCGTCGAATAAGCTTCTGTTAGAATCCCTTGTCTAACCTCTAGGCCAGTTGGAATAGCCTTTCATCCTTCAAACAACAAGATTCCATCTTTACTTGAACTAAATCTGTGGGTTCTTCGTCTTTGCCAATCTTTTGCCTAATCTTCAATAACTTCTCATCCTCCTCTTGTTGCGCTCGCAATTCCTCAAATTCTGCAGAGTGGCAAGAACCTCGTTTTGGCTTTCCTCCAGTGATTTGTCTTTGACAAATAGGAACCTCATATCTTCTAACAACAAATCCACCTCTAAAGCCCCTCATTTTTCCTTGGTCCTTGGCTTACGGCTTAAGGCATCAGTGACTGAGTTGGCCCTACCCGGATGATACTTAATCTCACACTAGTAATTGTTGATTGTCTCCAACCATCTCTATTGCCTCATGTTGAGATTCTTTTGGGTAAACAAGTGTTTCAAGCTCTTGCAATCTGTGAAAACTTCGTACTCTTTCCTATATAGGTAATGTCGCCATATCTTCAAGACAAACACTACTGCTACTAGATCTATGTCATGGGTGGGATAATTCCTTTCATGGTCCTTTAACTACCTAGAATCATAGGCAATCACCTTACCTTCCTGCATCAGAACACATCCTAAACTATACTTCGACGTGTCACTGAATACTATGAATGGCTAGTTAGGTTCTGGTAGTGCCAAAACAGGGGTGGTAATTGATAGCCTATTCAATTCCTCAAAGCTTCGCTCACACCCTCAGTCCAGACAAGCTTAACATCCTTCTTGGTCAATGTCGTGAGAGGGCTTAATAACTTAAAAAATCCTCCCACAAATCTACGATAATAACTGGCTAACCCCAAAAAACTCATAATCTCTTGTATAGTGGTAGATCGTTCCCAATCCATCACCGCCTCCACTTTGCTAGGGTATACCATGATTCCTTCCCCTATCACTACATGACTTAAAAATCTTACTTCTTCTAACCAGAACTCACACTTAATGAGTTTGTCGTATAGTTGGTGTTATTGAAGGGTCCTCAACACTATCTTTAAGTGATCCTTATAACCCTCGGCATTTCAAGAATATATCAAGATGTCATTTACAAATACTACCATAAATAAGTCTAAGAATGGTCATAAGACTCTATTCATAAGATTCATGAAAGCTGTTGGGGCGTTTGCCAGCTCGAAAGGCATTACTGTGAACCTGTAATGTCCGTATCTAGTCTGGAAAGCTGTCTTAGACACGTCACCTTCCTTAATCCTCAGTGGACGGTATCCCGACCTAAGATCGGTCTTGAAAAAGATTGTAGCTCCTTGCAATTGGTTGTATAGGTCATCTATTCTAGGTAGTGGGTACTTATTCTTGATGGTCACTTTATTCAAATCTCAATAATTGATGCACATCCTAAGGGTTTCATCCTTCTTCTTCACAAACAGTACCAACACTCTCCAAGGCGAGGTACTGGGTCTAATGAATCCTTTTACCAATAACTCCTACAGTTGACCATTTAGTTCCTTCAATTCTGTTGGAACCATCTATAAGGCGCCCTATGAACCCAAACAATTCCTAATTCTAGGTCAATTGCAAATTATATTTTCCTAGCAGGGGCATCCCTAACAATTCCTCAAAGATTCTAGGAAATTCGCTTACTATTGGTTATCCTCAACTTCCTTATACATTTTTTTTCTCAATGTCAAGTGCACTAGATAAGCCTCAACCCCTTTTGCCAATTCTTTCCTAACTTGTATTGAGGTGACAACCTTGGGTAGGGCACATAGTTTACTTACCTTAAAAATCCTAGCTTCTATTCCCAACACTTGAAAGGTTATAATCTCCAACCAACAATCTATACTTGCAAAGTGCCTAAAAAATCAATCCATTCTCAAAATAATGTCAAAAACTTAACGTACCAAACACAATCAAGTCAGCCTCCAAAGTCACTCCCCCTACTTCCAACGGACATCCCTTAACTACCTCAGTATAAAATATTGTCGCCTCGTTCGATAGAGCCACCATGATCCCTTAGCTCATTGGCTGAGTTCGAATGCTAGTCAGTTTGACCATTGTCGAAGATACAAATGACTAGTAAGCTCCTGAGTCAAACAAAGTGCTAGCATAGATGTGCGACACCCTAACCCTTCCTATGATAATCGCCATTATGTACTAAACGCAAGGAGCTCCTACAAAAGAATTTAACTATAACGTGTAATAACCTCGTACCTGAGATGACACCAGCTTGTTGTACTTCCACCGACTCCTCGTAAGCTTCTCTTGGGATAAGTACATACACTCTAGCTTGCACAGGCTACCTTAGACCTCCACGTCCTCCTCTTGGCATCGTTCATTGCATCGAGGGTGCCTGGGGAAAATTCCAAGTGAAATTTCCTGTCTGACCACATCTAGAGCACACATTTTGAGCCTGTTGGCAATCTCCTTCATGAGCTCGATGACATACGTTATATAATGGTATCCTTTCACCCAATTGCAATCCTAGAACGACTGGTGGTTGCCCACCGACTCTAGATATGAACTTTTGTGGGGCTCATGAACAACTTCCTTCTCCTACATTCGTTCGCTTCTTCAGATTTGGAGATATAGCCAACGAATTTCGCTACTCCTGCTCAGCTATGGACGCCTTATGAACAAGTTTCTAGAAATCCACAATTTCTAGGCAAGCTACTTGCATCCTAATGTGGGATGGCAACCCATCCCGGAATTGTTCCACCTTCATGCCTTCCACAGAAATAAGGTGAAGGGCAAACCTTTCTAAATCCATAAATCTGGCGGTGTATTATTCTACTGTCATATTCCTATGGAACAAATTAGTGAAGTCTTTGGACCTCTATTTCCTTCTAATCTCTGAAAAATAACGGTCGTCAAATTCCTTCTTGAACTTCGCCCACGAGATCGTCCAAGTGGTTCCTAGTCCCACAGTAAGGAGTTGTCTCTGGGTGTCCCACCACAAAGCTGCTTCTCCCTAAAGTAAATAGCTCGCATACAGCACCCTATGATCCTCGGTGCATCCGCACACCTCAAACGTCCTTTATATGTCAGATATTCACCTGTCCGCTCTTACCGGTCCCTCTTTTCTGAAAAATCCCGGGTAGCGATAGCCAAAAATCGCTCATGCGTACATCCACTTCCTTCTTCTCTGGGGGGTTTCTACCGACTGGACTTGCATATGATGGGAACACATATCGTATTGTTGTTCCATCATACCCGATATCTGATTTAGTACTCTAGCTAACACTTCGCCTCTTCCTCTATCAGATGATCCTCCTTCGTGACCACTCGTTGTTTACTCTCCTCGCTGAGTTCTAGGTCACACCATCATGAATTTTTGCGACATAACACAAGCCTATTACGTACAATCCCACTTCACCGTCCCAAGCATAGATCAACCTTAATACTAGAGTATTCAACCTATCTCGCTATATCACTCTTATTTTCTGGTACAGTCCTATATTTCTAAGAGTTGGCCAGAGTCACACATATAAGGGTAGCTTTGATACCAAGTTGCGGCGCCCCATCCCTCTTGAAAGACTAGGTGAGGTATTGTGGTGCCACTGATTCTAGCTGACTGGTCAACACACAAAAGAATGGCCACACATGTAGTAATCCAGAGGGAAGTAAACATGTATGGAATTGGTTCAATTGCAGTAGAAATATAAAGGGACATGCTAAAATATCAACATGATCAAGTATGTATGTACCAGAAAATAGACTTTATAAGAAGGGGCTTCTCACCCTTCATATCCTCAAAACATTACATTTTTCAAGAATACATATGGTTAATAGCCACAGGCGGCCGACTAAATTACAAATGAGCACTCAGCTCGGTTATGAACACCCTACAAGGGTACGGAGTAGCTACAGCAAATACCGGTGCTAAGACAGTCCTAATCTCCTTGGTCAATACTCAGGTGGGATTGACTCCTCTTCCTCAAGCGTCATACCGAGGTCTGAACCTGTATCAAAGTCTATGGGCCCGAGATGAAACTATTGGTAGGTTAGGCACCTATGACAAGACAGTTAATGAAAGAAAATGCTATCAGAGATACAATGAATATATTTCATGTAAATACTAGAAGAACGCATAAGTGCATAGGAAGGTATCACCTTTCTCTTGCAGATTCATGTATCCTTATAATACATAGCGTGGGAATAATCCTCTTAGTGAAAACGTATCTATATATAAGCAAGGCGAGAAATCAACATCTTGGGACAAAAACCTCTCTTTATGCAAAAAATATGAAAACTGAATAATACTATTATGGCGAAGAGTTACCCATCTCCATGTAATAGAAAACCCATAAAAACCAGTATTGGATCAAGTATTGTTATGTGCTTGTAGGCACTTCCACCATTGCTTATAAGAACGCATTTGCTCATAGACACACTCTTGCTTATAGGCACACACTTAAACTTATTGTCCCAGGGATGCTACTCTACCCGGCCATAACCGATTTGAAAACATCAACACATGATATGCCGAAGGATCCCACATTGCGGCTATCAAGTGAAGCCAAGTATGACATCGTTTCACCCTACTCCCCACGAGACATTCTCTTTCTCATTTGATGTATGTGGTAAAGCTTCACAGAATGGTCCTAGGGGACTTTATGTCCCGTACCATGATGATAGACTATCGCTCACACACACACACACACACACACAGCGGTATCCAGGCTCCTACAAGATATCATCATTTGAAGCAAAAAATAGTTAAGGGCACCGAAAATGTTAAAAGCATCGAAAATCAGTGAGTAAATATAACTAGAAAAATAATGCTTGAAATATTTATTTATGTTCGTAGAAATAGGAAAATAAGATTGCAAATATGATGCTCCTATATTAGAAATCTCCTTGCTTCTTGATTTTCCATGGTAGTCACCTTCTCAAGCTCTTTTCGTGAATAAGGTCTCAAAAGTGAGATATTTTCCCACATCTAAATCCTTTAAATAGAGTGTGAATGTCAAATATCCTTTTTTATGTATCTCTTACCCCATATATCCTTAGATATGAGTTTTCATCCTTGTCTTGTCGTACTACAGGATGACAGAGACAAGTGACCAGGGTATGGTCCACACACCCATACGGTCCGCCAAATCCTCCATCCCTCCTTGAACAAGGGTTCTCCACGTAGCGTTGGGCCATGCTTCTACATCCAGTTGACACAACTTGTCTTGCCTTCACCTTTAATTGCATACCCACTCTTGAAGAGACCATTCGGATGGGCTATATCTATAAGTACGATACTGACACCCTTTTGAACTCTTTCGTGTTATCCCGAAAATTTCTCATGATTGGTTGCATCAACAGTTGTTCGTAGTTCCTCTTTGGCGACTAACCCTTTCTCGCCTTGAGCGGTTAGTGGCTGAGTTCATCTGTCGTGGCTGGGTTCCTCATCCCTACCTCACTTCGGGACATATTAGCCAGATACCCACGTGGTGCCTACTCGCCCAGATGTTGGACGAGCTGAACTCGTTGTCTCTTGCTGCTAGTTCTTAAGACCATTAGAGTGCTTCTCATCTTTATCTTTCATTCAACTCCACGAATAGTTTGTCCTCTTTTGCGTTAGGTAGGACACTCACATATTTACACATGAAAGTTTAGTATCCTAAACATAAGATTTGGCTCAAAGGGAAGAGTAAACATTTTCTGTGTAGATTTTGAATCAAATCTTATAAATATTTATACTTATTTATTGTGGTTAAACTCAAGTGCAAATGTTCGGGCTTAAACTTCTTTCAAAATACCATTTATGTTGATTCCATTTTGAGGAAATATACTTACAACCGTGAATTGCGTAACCGCCGCGTAACCACTTTGAAAAAAATGAATAAAACATGAGACCCACATAAAAAAATTAATTTTTTAATAGTGGACCCCACTCTTTTTCAAAGCGATTACGCGACGGTTACGTACTTCACGGTTGTATGTAGAATTACTCTTCCATTTTTCATTCAAATAAAGTTTTATTAGTCATGCCTTCATAATGCTTTTGTTTCAAATCTTTTATACTCATGAGACATGTACTGGAACCAAAGGAAATATGATTTATGAAAATTTTTTACAACTTGTGGCATAAAAGCTTGAAATATGATTAAAGAAAAACTCCATTGACTTGTGGTATAAAAGTTTTGAGAATATCTCTAAAGAAAAGTTATAAATATTAGTAAATAAAATATTTTCCGTATTTAGATTTTCTAATCTCAGGGCATGTATGGGCTTGCACTAAAGAAAAGCAAATCAAACGTATCAAAAAAATGGATAAGGGGTTCCTTGAGTTAATGCATATAGATACAAGTAGACTTTCTCCATTTAATTTTGATGGATCTCGGTATTTTCATAGATGAATTTTATGATATGAATATAAATATCTCCTACATTAGAAGTTTCAAGTCGTTTACAATTCTTGAGGTACTTCTCATGGAGAGGAAAGACAATTAAAGATAAATGTGAAAAATATCAAATTTTATTAAAGTGGTAACTGGTGGGTACCGTAAAAAGTATTATAAGTCAAGCTATAACCCTGGTCTATTTTTTTAACTTCTTGGAAAATGGTAGTAAAACACTTAAACAGAATGCTGTATATCTTAAACCGTGTTCCTAATAAGGTACGTAGTTTTAAAGACTCATTTTGAGTTATGGACTGATAGAATACCCAATTTAAGGCATAATACATGTATGGATCTTTAAGCTAAAGTAAAGTTTTGCAACCCAAATCAAAGAAAGTTGAATTCTATAACAGGTAATGGGTACATTATTGATTACTCAAGTAGATCCAAATGACATAGATTGTATTGTTTTAATCATAGTCTGACTATTAAGGAAACTGAAAATGGAAAAATCCTTAAATTGTTGTAAAGCTTGTAGTTCCTTTTACTAATCATTTCAATGATAATACGGAACAATAGCAAATGACCATCTATCTCATAAGAGAAATATCACGGGAGAATTGGCCATGGAGACATCAGAATAGGTAGCCTTATGCAATTTTCTTGATTTGGTATTTGGATAGACTATGTGGTATATTTCTAAAATTAGGATTTGACATTGAAACAAATAAAGATCTTCTAATGTTTTCACAAGTTATAGAAAAAAATGAATCTATAAAATATCGATGCATAAGAGTGTGATTGAAATCTACGGATCAACGTAAAGTCTATAATTTCATCAAATTGTCTGAAAAAAAAAAAATATATATATATATATATATATAAAAAGTCAAATGTAAATTGGTTTTGGAGATAAAACTCTAATTTTTAAGACAATATTAAACGATATAGAGTCATACTTATAATCAATAGCTTCACTCAAAAATGGACATTGATTAGAATAGATCTTTCTAACAAACCTAAAAGACCTCATTCAATATGACTATAGCATTAATAGCTCATTATGATTTAGAGTTACATTAAATGGGTGTTAAAATAATAGTAGAGTGAAAGTTTGATTATGTGGTCTACAAGTAACAACCAAAAAGGCTACTTAGAAAAGGTAAAAAAATCTTTTGATATTTGAAGTTTGATAATAGCATTACTACCTTTGAATATAAGGAAAACATTTATTGCTGATGTATATATCCAAAGGTCAGTGGGAGTAGGTTTGTATTTACGGTCATGTATGTATATGACATTTTGGCTAGTAGAGATCAAGATTTGTAGTATAACATTAAAGTTATGTCTCTAAAGAATTTTAAAATTAAATCAATGAATAAGAGATATTTCGTAATTGAGATTGAGTTTTAATACCAAGATAAGAACTATTAAGATTGTCTCAGTAAAGTTACATAGAGTTTTGAGAAACTTTGCATGAAAAATTGTTGGTCAATAGATACGTTGAAAATAAAATGTGACCTACTTAATTCTTGTACAGTGTCCTAAAATTAGTTATGTTGTTAAAGAGGTTCTATATGTGTTGGTTATAAGGAGTTTAATGGTTACACAAACTCGTATGAGGTCGAAGATCAGCTTTACAATTGGCATTCTTGGTTATTGCCAAAGTAACACAAGGATGTTTGACCCAAAAGCTGTTAAAAGAGTGCCATTTTATTTTCAAGAAATTAAAGATATATTGTTGCCTATAGAATAATTGATACTCTTAAGATAACTAGGTATTTAGACTCTATTTTTTGTGTAATTACTCTAATGATAAAAAATACAGTTATAATTATATTTATTGCTAACTAAGTAAAGATATTTTATAGAAAAGTATGAAGCACATGTTTTACTACTTCATGTGCAATAAAAGTTGAGTTTGTGGTGTGCTTTGAGGCCATAATGTATGGTTTATGACAGAAAATTTATCTTATGACTTGGAATTGTCGACTTTATAGCCAAGCCATTAGAATGTATTGCAAGAGTTCCTTTGAGTATTTTTCTCCAATATAATGAGTATTTAATGAGATTTTAAATACTTAAGTGTCAAGGAGAAAATACATAAACAAATAATGTCCATATAATATATCAATAGTGCATTCATGATTGCAGTTTAAGGAACATGTTAAAAATATGGGTCTTATGCCTACACCTATAATGTGAAAATGTTAGTGAGCTCGATGATATGGTGATTATTTTCAACATTAAGATATATCTATTATGATTGTTTTTGTTATCTTGTATTTCCACTTTGTATGTACATGGAATATGGTGGATGAATGATGACAAAATGATATCATAAATAGATATGGATTAGAACCCAAGGCATTATAGTATTAGCCTTAATTGTGCATGTTGAAGATCATGTTGAATTAAGTTACAAATATTGTAATACATTGAAGAAATTTTGTTAGTTATATAATAGAGGACCGTCATGACTTGCATTGGTAGCTAATTTGATATTAATATTACAAAACTCATATAATGTATTTTGGACTAAGAAGATTTTCCGAAATGGAACATGCATGGTATGGTTATTCACTTGTAATAAACCCATATGAGTCATTTTAAAAGAAAATGTTTTATGAGTGTATGGGCCTAATTGGAGAATGTAAGAGTTTTATTGTAATTAGATGTCTCACATACTCATATCTCAATGGTCTTATACTAGCCCAGATTAAATCAGTAGTTAATGAGTTATAGTGAGACACAAATACCTTTAGATTCCATAATGGCCGCAAAAGACACTCAGAGGTAAAGTTGTTAGAATAATCCTTCTCTAGTGATCAGATCAGCTCGTCGACAAATTACCAGAAGAGATGTACGTTTTCAATCTCATGTTATTTTATTAGATTTAATATTGTGGAGTATAGATTGTCGAAGATTCGTTTAAAAATTAAAGTTTCATGTTAAAACATTTAACATTATAGGGACATAAGTTAGGCCAACATGCACATCCAAAAATTCAGAAAAATGAATGATCATGAGAAGATTTAAATCATAGTTTTGAATTCCGTTTTGTTCAAGTTGGTAGAGTCGAAATTTTCTGTTTCGGTGTTGTACTGGCATACTATACATCCTCATTCCATTTCGTTACAAATTTCAGTGTTGTACTGGCATACTATACATCCTCATTACGGACTACATTCCGTTCCGGACTATTTTAATAGCAATTTTGTAATTTTTTGGACTTTGGATGACATTTTTGTGAATTTCAAATCTGGACGGCATTCATGTAATTTTAAATTCTAAAATAGATTTATATAATTTAATTTTATATAACTTTAAATATCTCTCCTCATTCTTTTTTTTAAATCTCATTATTTTGAATAATTTCTCGACTCTTTTTTCTATATATCTTTTTTTTTTTATATATATCTCAACTCAAATTTGTAATTTTTCTAATATTATCTTTTGAAACCAATATATCTACTCTTTTTTTAATGTTTTCAACGTATTTTTATTTTAGAGATCTTCAATTATATATATATATATATAGCTAATCTCAGAATGGTACATTGAAACCCACCGGTATCGAAATATTCTGTTTTAGTATTTAAACCGAAATGATCATCAAAACGAAATTTAAAACATTGATTTAAATAAAATCTCATGTGGAGAGCGATTTTTAAGAGAAGGAATAGGCATGCGAGTATTTATTTAAATAAAATTCAATGGACAAAGCATTATCTCAAAAATGGTGTAGAATGTGAGTTGAGATAGAAGAGTAAGAGTAAGTTCAATTTCGATAATGTGACGATGTTTACATTCAATAGTACCATTTTGTTGATGTGTACGGGAACATAAAATTAGTACCATATTTTTAATTCAAAACTCGATTTTTAGAAAAATTAAGTGGTGATTTCAAAATTTAGCCATGGGATTGTATAGGATCCATTGATAGTACGAAAAATAATATTAACAATATGAGAGCAACTCATAACCCTAACAGCGGTCTAATGAATGAGACTAATAAATTTATAAGAATAATTCTATTTGAATGTTTTTATACTATATATTATTCACGTAATATAATTTGATTTAAAAAATAAATATTTAAATTTAAATTTTACATATTAAATTATATGAGTAATGTATAGTGTAAAAATCTTGAACAAGACTGCTCAATAAATGAGTCATGCTAGATAAAGCTTCATACTCTATACATCTCTTAAAAATATATAATTTTATTTTTTTATTTTTATATTTGATAAAAAGATAAAATCACATATTTTTAAATCATATGCAAGTGCAAGTTGATTTACGTCTAGAATTTTTCTTAATAAATAATAGGAGAGTGATCCAGGCCAGCTAGGGTAGTTTCGTAAATCCATTCAAGAGAAAACGAGGGTATTTCCGTAGTTGTGAACGTAAACAAAACCCGAGAGCTTTCTCAAGGATTTCCTAGAGGAAAGCAACCAAAGGAACATATAGACGGGGGAGAGAGAGAGAGAGAGAGAGAAGAGAGAGACCGTTCTTCTCCAAACCTCTGCGATATTGATCGCCGAAATCTTTGGAAACCCTCCTCGCATTATCGAAACCCTAATCACTTCTTTACTTTTCGCTCTCTACTCTCTCTCTCTCTCTCTCTCTCTCTCTCAAGCTATTCGGAATTTTTGTTATCTTTTTGTTTATTCCCCCTTTAAGGCCCTCAATCTTCGTTGATCAACTCGTCGACTCGCTCACACACTCTCAGAAACCCTAATTTTTCCTTCTTCTTTTTTCTATCATGGCTACGAGTAGTAGTGCGAACGCGGATTCCGCCTCGGCCACGAACCAATCGCCACGTCACTCAACCGTCGGCGCCGATACCGTCGGTAGTCCTCAATCGCGTCGCGCCACAAGGGTGGGGTCGTCCTCGCTGCCTCCGTGGACCCAAATCGTTCGCGGTCAATCTGAGCCGGTTGCTGCTGCTCCTTCTTCGCCCTCGCATACGACGGCTGTGACTGAGCCGGCTGTTGCTTTGGTGGTGGTGGAGGAACCGATGGGGGAGGGCTCGGAGAATGGGCCGAATGGCAATGCGGGGAAGAGGCCGGCCTGGAACAAGCCTTCGAATGGGCCTGCCCCGGACGTTGGTCCGGTCATGGGTGCGGCCTCTTGGCCCGCTTTATCGGTGTCCACTCGGGCTTCGGCAAAACCGTCTTCCGAATCTTCGAAATGTTTATCGGACATCGTATCGCCAGTCGCCGCGTCTCAGGTTTGGTTTCTTGAATTTATTGCAGTTTTCGGTCTCTTCAATTCTTTGCTCGCTGAGAATTCCCGAGTAATTGACATTTCCATTGCTAAAGCTCTTATCAGCTGAGCCTGATCGAGCTGAGTTTGATTTTTCCTTCTTTAATTATTTCGCAAAACAACATAAACGTATTTGGAAATTATAGGAAGTAGAAAATACCAAAAGTGAAGAAAATAAACCTCAGAAAGCAACAAAAATTTGGATTTTAGTGATACTGGATTGCGTATGCATATTGCTTACATCGTATGAGTTTGCTTAATTCAATTGATCGTAATGCCAATGACCAGTTTTGTTGTGAATATATATTTCTTTTTGTAAAATCTGGAAGCTAGAACAAGAAGAAAACACTATTTTCTATTAATTTTATAAGTTTCTAATAAACGGAATTGAGGGTGATTTTGGTGGAATGTTATCATGAGTTTGTTGGTTTGAGGAGCTTTTTCTTAGTTGTTTGCATACGTTTAGATTGTGTATTGTGTTTACTGTAGGGGACTGGAACAACATCTTCCTCTTCTCAGAAACAAGTTAGTAATAATGCAAATTCTAATCCAACCTCGAACCACAGCATAAACACACGCCAGAGATCTATGAAGCGTCATGGTGTAAGTACATCCTCTAATGGTGGCCTCCCACAGCAGCAGCAAGCACCACCAGGTGCTGTGATTGATGGGGGTTTAAATAACCCTTCACCTAAAGATCATATGCAAAGGAGCGGGTTTTCATCACAATCCCATAGTGGTAACGATCATCCACCGCAGCGCAACTCATTTAGGAACCGCAATGGTGGCTCACATCCACGTGGAGATGGTTCTCACCATCACAATTACAAAGGCAGGCATGATCATGAGCGTGGAAATTCAGATTGGAATGCTCATAGGAATTTTGCTGGCAAAGACACCCACATGCAGCCACAGAGAGTTATCCATAGGTTTATGAGGGGACCTCCACCACCACAGAGTTCTGGCCCATTTATTCCCCCACCAACTGTGCGGCCTTATGGCGGTCCCATTGGTTTCCCTGGTAAGCAGCAATTTTTTTTTTAATAGTTGGTAAGTGTACTTATATTTAAATTCTATGTTTTTTGTGTGTGGGCGTGCTCTAAGGCCTCTCATTTTTCAGATATGCCGCCTCCAATGGTATATGTTGCAGCTCCTTCTCCTGAGTCACTCAGAGGCATGCCTTTTGTAGCACCAATACCGCCTCATGCACTTTTTTTCCATGCTTCTGATCCTCAGTTATATACCAAGATAGTTAATCAGATAGATTATTATTTCAGGTATTATTTTCAATTTTTCCTATAGGCATTGTGATTAGTCAACTTTTTTTGGTTGTTCTCACCATCCAACTGATCTTAATATGTTGAAATGTTAACCGTGGTTGCACCTCCTATTCAATTATTGCAGTAATGAGAATTTAATTAAAGATACATATTTGCGGCAGAACATGGATGACCAGGGCTGGGTTCCTATTAAATTGATAGCAGGCTTCAAAAAAGTGAGTTGTTTGGGGATATTTGAATGGTTTTGCTCATGCGATGGTGGTCTGGCGTTTTGTGTTTAGAGTTGCTTGTTTATAATCAGTTTCTTATATTATCTAATCTTTTTCGACTTCTACGGACATTGGACATGCAAGTTAACAACCCTGGAAGCACTTGGTGATGCCTGAGGTATCATCAAATGGTGCAACTGATGTCAAATGATGATTGGGGATTCCACAAAATGAATGAGTAAAGAATGAAAAATATCATATATGTTGGAGTTGTGATGATCTTATTTGCGTCAATATATCTTTTGAGTTTAACACAGTTTATATATATATATATACACACATGCGCGCACACATATATATTCTTTTAGCGTTCTATTCTGGAGTGGAGTAGCTCTTTCCCCTTGTGCTAACACAGTTCATTTAATGCTCTATTTGCTGAAACTTGTCTCAATCATCAAGTTTATTATGCTTTGAGTTTAACGGGCTACAAATGGTTTACTACATTGATATTTTACTCTTACCTACCTATTAAAAAGATATTTTACTCAAAATACAGGAAATTTTACTAATTGGAATTTCTAAGCAAACCCTTCATCGCTATTGGACTCAATCCACTTTCAAAAAACCTATTGATATATAGGCCACCCCTGCCTTGTTTAAATTTCATAACCCTCTTCTTTTTTGTCTTCGCCCACTACTCCTACTTACTGGTGAAGTCATTCATCTTTGTTGAGATGTGCAAACTATAGCCAGATTATTCTATCCTTCATTAATTATGCGTCATCTGTCTCGGAAACATGGGCTTCTTTTTTCTAGATTGCCTACAATTGAAATCATGAAGCATGGCTGGCCATCTTTCAACCACAATCTCTTAGTATTTTATTAGTAGTGACAATCAAATGACAGCTTGGATGAACTTGCAGGTTGTGCTCTAGTTTTTAATGTTTACATTTCACTCTTGCCATACATATAGACAATGGCAGCAACATGGTGTGGACAAGTTGATTTCGAATGCACCAACTTTGACCGTTATATTGCTGGGCTAAGGTCTTAACATGTTATCTTTATTCTGGATTTAAAATTTTATGTTTGTAGAACTTCATTTGATCATAAAAACCAATCAAAAAGTTTTATTGGCCCATAGATAAGGTTTACAGTTGCTAATACTTTATTGTTATTATCATCACCATTATTTAACCAAGGATGAAGTTCACCTTTCATGATACTCCTTTATCAACTCATTCATTGAAATGCAAGGTTTGTGTTTGTGGATATCTGACAACGTCATTGAAGTATCTATCTGACTAGGGGGTTTCCTGCATGGGGACCCATAATTGGGAGCTTGGGATGAATGATGAGATTGTAGGTTTTAAACTAGTAATGTGATTCTGGGAAAAAGAGAAGTTTGAAAATAAAGGTGAACTATGTACAGGCCTGTTGAGCAATTGAAGTTCCTGATTTTTCCAGCTGTATCGTTCTTGTTCCATGAATTGCCGTTATTTATTTCTGATACATCAGAAGCCAACAGGTGGACAGAGTCAGTAATTTATTGTTTATATCTTTGCACTTTTGATGTATTATGTCCTACATATATTCTGACCCGTGCTGGTGTGTGAAATAATGCCATCATTGATTCTACAGGATTATGTTAATTGGAATCTGATCATTCTTTGTGCTGTCCTGTTCTTCTGATTTGCTGTCTACTTTTGTCTTTTACACATAGTATGCCTGCCAATTTTAGTATTTCCCTTTCAAATACAAATAATAGTAATAATAATAAAAAGATTTACTTAAAATCTGCTGGCTTCCTTTATAGGTCATGCTCTTGACAGAAAATATCCAGCTTATATTGGATGCTGTGCGTACTTCAAATGTTCTGGAAATACAGGTATGTTTCTACAATGTATGCAATTGTCCAATGTTGCAAAAGTTCATTGGCTTTGAAATCAAGGATATTCTGCTGGTATTGAAATCAATGCTTTTGGTATTGCATCAAGTCCTTTATCTAACTATGACCCTGTGCCTTTGTCTTCAAGGGTGACAAAGTAAGAAGGCGCAATGATTGGATGAAATGGATAATATCACCTTCGGTTCATTTTGCTGAGGCTTCAGGTCAACAGACCTCTGGAAAGTCCAGTCAGGATATACTCGCAGCTCATGTCCAAAGCATGGCACTGGAGGAGAAGACTACCCACTACAGCGGTGCTGGTGGTCAAGCTGATGTTCATGGAGTGGCAATCCATAGTGGACTGCCATCTGGAGATTCGAGCAGCCTGAAGCAGCTGTCTGGTGGCAGAATTACTGGAGTCGGTGTTCAAGCCGGTTCAGATCACTCTATTTCAGCATGAAATTAGAGGAAGAGAAATGTGCGCTTTTGCACGTTCTATTTAAACTACAAATTTCGTAAGTAAAGAGGGGTGAGGGATGGACTTGATGACAATGGTGAATATCTATCATTTTCTTGAAGATAGGGTCTTACCATGGTGCGATAAAAGCATATCTCGTAACCACATTGAAAGACATTATTACGAAGGGGAAAAAAAGAGAATCTATTATAGAACAGAAATATTAAAGCAGAAGAAAAAAAAATAAAAAAATAAAAACTAAAAACATTTCTATGACTCGAGCAAATATGGCATGGGTTTCTGATGGGGGAGGATGCACATATGGTTTCTGTTGGTGGTTTTGTGTTGAATTCCGTTGTCTTTTATGGTGGCATGATCGGTGTTTTTGGTTGGGGAATTTTGATTTCATTTCCCTTTGCTGCCCCCTCAGCTGGTTTTTTTAGAATCTTTGGGGTCAGATCACCGCCACTTTCTGGAGGTTTACATGAGAGTTGGAAATGCTCGGGTCGACCCACATCCTCGCCGATCATGAGGGGACGGAGGAGGGTGGGTGGCTTTTTGATGGATGCTGCAGCTTGTTCTACAACTGCTATCATTATATAATCAGTTCTTCTACTGCTCTTTCTTTTCTTTTGTTTTTATATGCTAAACTTAAATTTGCTTTGATATGTAATAATACCTTATTTCTTCAAACCCCTTGAAGAATTTACTGCATAAAAGTGGTCCCTGGGAGACAAACCTTTGAATTATCCAGGTTATGACTACTGGATTTGATTGCTATTCTCATGTTTATTTAAACTCTTCTGACCTGGATTTGGTTTCAGTATCTATTCCTATTTCCTCTCCCTTTCGAATCAGTGTCATCACGGTAGCATGCTACTGAATATTCAGACTCCACATAAAAAGGTGAATGTTTTCAATTAAATTTTACTTTTTTTTTAAAAAAAATGACTTATTTGTACGCTCAACGCATATACAAACACAAATCATTTCTATAGTCTTCTTTCCCGAGGACATACAGTGAGAGGGATATCATTTCCGAGATGTTTTGAAAGCCTGAGGAAAACCAGTCCCTTTTTAAATTGTCCATAGCCAATGCAAAACAAAGGAAAACGGTGATTTTAAAGTTTTGTTTTAAAATTTGGAAAGATTAAAGTTATCCATTGATTTAAATGTAGGTAGAATTAGGCCTGGTTTGGGTATTTAGTTATTATTCTCTTATTTTTTACCTACTTGTCACTACTATTCATTATTATTTAATATTATTTTTTTATTTTTTCACTATTATATACAAAATATCCAAAAATATCTCACTACTTAAATGCAACCTTAATCCACAAATAAACAAATTTAGAGGCTGCACCAGGAGAGGAGTGCTGGATAACTAGGTGTGCTTTGACTTGAATCCATCCATCCTTTCAGGATTGGTTGAATAAAATTATGACTACAAAACGAGTAGGCATTACTTGCAAAGGCAATACAACCTTTTTGTCGGTTCGTACTTCGAAATGTTTTGCTGTGTGTAATAAGTTATGATATCACGATTTTAGTAGGAGGCTCCAAGGATTTGCCAAAACAAGCACATACATCTCAAGTTTTGATGGGTTTGAGAGGGGCAGTTTTTTAACATTCCCATCACCATAACTTATATGTGAAAAAGACTTTTAGGGTTATTTGCCTGTTTGCATCATCCAGCACTGTGCAGGCTGATCATTCAGATGATTCAGTAGAGTTGCCATCACATCTCTAGTGTTTTTCTTTTCCCCTTCTCCACCTACAAAGCTAAAATGTTTCTCAAGCAGGTAAAGATTGCTAGAGCTAGGCTTTCCTGGATGGAGGAGCCTTGGCTGTGCATGTCACACTCACACTTCATATATATACACATTCTTACCCAATGTGTTTCATGCTGCTACCAAGTCAAACTCAATGCCAAAAACCCCAAGCACAAGAAGAATACAACGGTTTTGCGTGGATTTGGTCTGTAGAAAACTGGAAGTTGCCAAGAAACCCCCACTAAAAAGAAGACTTGAATCCTTCGTAGTTTTGGTAAAACTGCTACTTACTTTTTTATTTTCTTTGGGTGCATGCAGTTTTATTGCACCCCAAATAAAAACAAAGAAGAAAGCCCTTTTCCTGGCATACTGTTTAGGGGATCCACCAGGCCTGCACCCAATTGATTGCCTTGCAAATCGTGCAGTTTGATTTAAGAACTGTATCCACCGGTTATCAGTTAGCTGCACTTTCGTTACCGATGGACAATACGACCAAAAAACACACAGAAACCAAGTTGTCTCGACAGAGATAATGATGAATCAGAATCTCTCATGCATAATGTTTTTGGCCTATCGAGTTTCATTCATCTTCATCTAAAATGCCGATGGGTCTCGATCAAATCAAACCAAGAGTGAGAATAAATTCTGTATGGAGTAAGCTCTTACGTAGAAAAAAAGTACCCTCTTCTTTAATTAGCTACTGTCCACTTCTCACATATCTTTGCCATCTATAAAATCCTTTTTCTGGATAATCAACTCATAACTTAAGAACACAAGAAAATGGAAAAAAAAATTCGGCGGATCTTCTGCTAAATAAAACGTTTATTACTTGCGTCAGTTTAAAGTGTCAACAAATAATGTTGGTGAAAATACCACTTGAGTTAATAAAAGGTACAACAACACAGAAGTTTGAAGAGTAGTAGTAGTAGTGTGGAGAAAGAGAAGTTGGACAAGTGTAGAGCTGATACACAGTGGTTTTTTGAGGTACTTTCTAGAGCAGGGGTTGAATAGAAGTGGCAAGTGTTGATAGAGAGTGGATTTTGAGGTACTTTTTGGGAGAGGTTTTGGTGGAAACAGTGACTGCTGATGCTGATCATGATAGAAGAAGAAGAAAAAGAGTTTAGTTTTACTAGGGTTGTGGCGTGGCAGAGATGGTACGTACTGATGGGGGGAAAAGAGATGGGTAAAAGAGTTTGGGACAGAGCAACACAGTGCTGACAGCTGTCTAAAACATCAAAGACTAGACTCTGAGGAACTGCACCCTCATACTGTTTGTAATTTGGACTGACATCAGTCTAATTTTAATATTAATCTAATATTTAAACACACTGTTCTTAAGTCATTAAATTCATGTGAACTTAAAATCTACAACGTTTTCAATCCAGTCCTTTTTTACACGCGATGTATATAATTTTTTTCAATTTTTTCATATAAATATATATAAAATCATCTTAATATTTAAACACATCTAAATTTATTTTTAAAAGAATTACTACAAACACAAAGAGATTACACAAAGTAAACTCATAAATTGATGTAATTTTATAGAATCCGTTAGATTTATTTTATAATAAAAATAATTTTATACTTTAACATACCACATCATATCACATCAATTTATCTATCATTTCAACTCATTACTGTTGAACTTAACTCAACATCTGAAGTACCCTTCAATTCTATTGACCAACTTCGCATGCTCCAAGGTCTTAGTTGCTGGAATTTTCTACTGTTTGTTTTAGTTGGATGCTGCCTTACTACCAACCAGTCGTGTGAGAATTGTGGGTCCACCACCTTTGTGCTCTGTTTTTTTTTTGTCTGATCTCTTTCTAGTTTCAGTGCACCTCCTGTGATGGTTTGTGCAAGCTTTGCATGCAAGTTTTCTTTCTTTCACTTTGATAAGTTAGATAGTAAGTTTTATGTTATTATAAAATGATACATTTGCAGTCGTCGACTGCAAATTTACAAGTATCGTGTATTTATTTTTAAAAAAATAAATAAATATAAAAATTACATTAAAAAAATTAATTTTTTAATAATAGATCTCAACTGATCTCTTTCAAAATGATTGTTCAGTACTTACACACTCCATGACTGCATGTAACATTATTCTTATAAAATAGACTTCAATTATTGCATTCAGTTGCGTAAATCTACAAATTTATTTTCAAAGGTAATTACAAAGTCAGCACTTAAATCTTTACGTTTTTACTAATCGATGACTAGGTTTCCAAATTTTGCAAAATATATACCTCAATTTTGAAAATGGACTGTTGTCTTCGTATCTCAACCTAGTTTCAATTGTATTTGATCATGTAGGTCAATCCAAATTCGACATTTTTAATTAAACTTTTTGACCTTAACTCGATCCATATAAATAATAGATGATACGACACAATCTTCTTAATCCGTTTAATAATTAGTTCTTATTGAGTTAATTTGTACACGATCAATTATGTTTCAACCTATTTGACATATTTCATATAAATAAGTTGAGTTGACTTATATATTTATTTTAATCTGATTAACATAATTTCATATATAATACAAAGATAAATATATAAATTATTTATAATTACAATTAGATTCATGATGAAGTGACTTATAATCAATATTGAAACCAATAATATAAGAAAATCAATATCTCCAAAGAATAAATATACATATTAACAAAAAAAGTTCAATAATTTGAGATATCAACTTGTCTAATACTAATTTTAATATTACATCCCAATAATAATAAAGACATATAAAACTAAGCATTTATAAAATTTGAAAATGGAGTTTATTCAGGTTATATGGATTGATTGTGGGTTTCTTGAGTTGACCTGTAATTAATCCATTTATTAATCATATCTTATCAAGTCAAACCATCTTAACCCAAATACATTTGTATCAAACTCAAAAAAAAATTTGATTTTGTACCTTGTTCATATTGACTTTACAGTCGAACCATGTATTTTCACCCTACTTGCCATGCTTCTAGAAACGGAACTAGAAACTAGAAACCTAAAATTGAAACAACTTCTAAAAAAAAATGAGGACATGGCTCAAGAAATTCTTTTATATATAAATATATATATATATATATATATATATATATATATATAGGTTATATATTGTAAATCCTTAATATTAATGCAAAAAGCTCTATTTGCACGTTGTGTGGATCATCACTGGAAGGGATATGTTTGTTCCCCACCCATCCAGACTTGGTACACCTCCAGGAGGCCCACCGGCCGAAATGTAACCGGCCTACCAAGCAATAAATGAGAGAGAGGGTCCAGAGCCAATGCATGAAAATGATCAACATGGGAAGATGGGACAACATTCTCTTGCAAATCTCTTCCTAAATAATCCGCAGGACAATGGATAGGTCGAGACAACCAACAAGTCGTTCCTCGAAATCCTGAAGAAGAAGCTAACGAATAAAACAGAGGAAGTTGGGCGGAAGAACTCCCGGGATTCCTGTGGGCATATTAGACGACTGTCAGAACACCGACAGAAGAGACCCCTTTGCTCTAACCGATGGGAGCGAAGCGATGATACCAGTGAAAGTATGAATGCATACCTACAAAGTCCAACACTTCGACCAAAGCTCCAAGAAGAGAAGCTAGAAGAACAACTAGACTTTCTAGAAGGAAAAAGACTTGACTCATCGTGAAGCACTCCATCAAAGTCGAGAGACTTGACTCACTGCGAAAAACATGCAGTAACAGTCCCTTGACTGCCTGACCCTTGAGTGCAAGGCCAAGTTCCTTGACTCGCCATGAACAACGGGGCAGTGACAATCCCTTGATTGCCTAACCCTCCCGAGCAAAACTGAGTCCCTTGACTCACCACGAACAACAGGAGGTGACAGTCCCTTGATTAAGGGCCCTCACCCATGAAAGTCAAGTCCGTTAACTCACAGCAAACAACGACCTGGAGTGACTAGCTATCAGGCTTGAGGGTGCTTAGGTCGAGGGTCCTTAGGTTGATCCAAGGATTCTCTACCAGGTGGTCCCTCAACCTATCCAACTCTTCCTTATACCTGTAGCCCAAACCTTATTATGGACCGCCTTGGCCACCATCAGCTGGGGAGAAAGCCAGACCAGAGCCTCCTTGGATGAAACCACCTCGGACTCTAGGGCCTCTATCTGTAGATCCCGAGAAAGTAGTTATTTCCTAACAAAGGCCAACTCGAACTTCAGAGCATTTATTCGTTGCTCCTGGAACCTAACCTCCTCTTGCTTGTGCTTCCAAGAGGCAGTGCTCCTTATTCTTCTCCTCCATGAAGCAGTATCCCTCTGGTCCAAATCGTGTTGTTTAAGCAGCTTATCTTTCTCTCCCATGAGGTCGTTGCAAGACTTCTCGACCCTCTCTCCTTCGGCAGCATACTCCTGGGTCTCTAACTCTTGGAAGCGAAGAGAAGGATGGGAGGTGAACAAAGAAAAAGCTTACCATGGTCAGGAATTTCCTAAACTCGTCAGCTTCTTCGCAAACGACCTCTACCCTAGCTCTGTTAAAACTTGGCCCAGCTCCCAAGCTCCACCCCCTCCTTCTCGAGACTCTTAGCTACCAAAGCAGATCGGTGAAAGGGGGAGGAGGAGCCCGAGAAGGACCTGTGCCCTCATCAAATGCCTGCTCAACCCGAGTCTCAATGCCACTGGCCGCATCGGCCACCAGCTCCCTTCCAAGTGTCCTTGAGGTGTCCATGTCAGCCATTGGCTCTTGCCCGAATGTACCCATGACACCCCCATTGGCCACTGGCTCTTGTCCAGATGTTCCTAAGGCACTCACATCAGCCTTTGACTCTTGCTCAAATGTCTCCATGACACCCCCATTGGCCACTGGCTCCTATCCAGATGTCCCTAAGGCACTCGCATCAGCCTTCGACTCTTGCCCGAATGTCTCCATGACACCTGATTCTGCTACTTGCTATACCAGGGTCTCTATTAGGGCTGTAAGACTATCGGTCCGGACCGAAATCGATTGAATGTGTATATATATATTAAATATTATATATATAATATAGTAATCCTATAAGTTAATTATGTAATTTTCATCCAAGGGATCACTATTGACCTAATATACAATGAAATTATTTAATATTTATTAATCATATATAAAAGGTTAAAGAGATCACTTGATTTAATTTTACTAATATAATTCATTTTTTGTATTAATTTTATGTCAAATAAAGAAAAAAGAGGAAAAAATGTCCACGGACCCAGCAAAAATGATGGACCAAAATTTTTGGTCCGTGATCCCCCCCCCCCCCCGGTCCAACCGCAAACCGATTACACCCCTAGTCTCTGCAACACCCACTTCGGCCAGTTGCTCGCCGAACACCTCGGTGCCACCTAGGAGGAGTCGGCAAAGCAGGCTCCTCCAAGACCGCCGACGAGGCAATCTCCAGCTCAAACGAGTGCTGAAAGGTAAGGAATGTATAAAGACCTTGCCCTTACTAAGATCCACGGCTAAGGGTTAATCCTAAAATAGCCCTTTGGGGTCATGAGGAAGAGTTGGCATCACGCCACCAGATGTTGTAGGATGAGCAGAGAGAGGAGAATAGCTCCCCCGCCACCATTACCCGAAGACGCAACCACGGCCGTGTCAATGGTCGCCCCAAAGGCAGTAGTGCGTGCCCAACATCGTCGTTTGGAGAAGCGAGCATCTCCTGGCCATCTTCGAACGACAGAACAAGTTTGTGAGAACCCCTCGAAGCAAGTTCAAGGATGGCCAAGAAGGCTATCTCAAGCTTTTCCTTTTTTCAACCAAGGGCTCTGACTTGCTTCTGATCACCAAGCGGGTTAAAGGACAAGGCCACCAATTGAAACGGAACAGGGTGCTGGCCGGACAAGAGGACTTCTATGTTGTCCAGGATAGGCGGTTCACACAGAGTCGGTTCCCCAACTCCTGATGAGTATGGGACCTATGAAGACTGATCGGGCCCCCCAAACGGGAGGGGTGCCTCCTCCTCGAATTCTAAGCTACTGCTGGATCCTGACAACTCACGAGCCCATCATCCTCAATACGAGGTTTCTTCCATTTCCCTTCCACTGGGGGACTAGAAGGCCTCTAATGGCCTCGAGAAGCGGACGGCTCCCACAAGAAGCAACGAACACTGAAATATGATTGGTCTGACATCACAAAAAGTCGGTCAATATTGACTCCAGTCAATAGAGCACAAGTCCAAACCTCCTCCTGATGTACCTCAACCCAAGAGTAGACTGCCCTTAAGCAAGCTTGCCTCCGAGCGGACAAGTCTAGAGAAATCTACTTATCATCCAGAACAAACCCCACACGATGTGGACAAGGAACTCTTGACGAGTAGCCTTATGGGCGGGAGATTTCAAACCATGACCTGACACGAAAATTATCAACACGGGAAGATGCAACAGTATTCACTCTATTGGAAGATGCGACAAAGAAGAAAGAGGGCCTAGAGCCAATGCTAGAAAATGATCAACGTGAGAAGATGCAACAGTATTCACTCCGACACGTATCTACCCGAATAACCCGCAAGGGAGCCATGTCGCATTAAATGGTCAGATACCAAACATAGGCAGGAGATCCCGACAGAAGGCTCTATTCTAGACAAGGCACCCAAACAAAGGCCACACTCACATACCTGTCACAGGGAACATGTTTAGGGGAAGCCAGCCAGGAAACAGATGCCCCCACCTAAAGAGGGAGTATAAAAGCCTAATTTCAGATAAAAAAATTTTACAAGAATTCTCTCTCAATCAAAAGACCGACTTAGACATAGAAAAAGCTTTATCACCCACAGTGCCTGCACCTTTTTTATGCTGTAGGCTTATGAACTCGTTGATCGGCGTGCGAAACACGTAATTACAATTCACTTCACGAACATTATATGATTTTAGGGATGAGATGAGTTGAAATTAAAATTAAAAAATTAAATAAAATATTATTAAAATATATTTTTTAATATTATTTTTATTTTAAGATTTAGAAAAGTTAAATTGTTTATTTTATTTTATATTAGAAGTTAAGAAAGTTATAATAATTAAATAAAATGAGATGTTTTCTAAAAATAAACTGTTATAATAAAAATTTAAAAATATAAATTTTGACAAGTAAGCGAGCAGATATTTTCCGGAACAAGACGAAGAAAATAAAAGAGGTGATTGATTATTGTCTTCCAAAGGCTACGCATGCAGAAATAGAGGGAGGTGAAAGCTTTTGACCAAGTGAGAGGGAATGATTACAGTTTCCAGAGGGAGGGAGGGAGGGAGATCAGAGTAACCCATAAATATTTATTATTAGGAGTAGGACACATACACAGACACACAGAGAGAGATGGGATCATGGGGGGATTGAAAACAAAATGGTTTCTCCAAGAAAAGCAAGTAAAGGAGGGAGAGAGCAGCAAATTATCCCATGAATAACGCAGGTTATCACTTCTCTGTCTCTCTCTCTGTGTGCGTGCGCAATCAATAATAGTTGAGAGAGAGAGAGAGAGAGAGGAATCTCTGAAGAACCTGCTACAAAAATGACTCGCTTGACGTATTTCTTTTGTGGCGGCATACCCTTCAGTTCCCCCACCACCAGATTGTACTATATCTATCTTCTTCTTCTTCTCCTCTTCCCAAAATAATGCCATTAATCTCTCCCCTTCTCTCTCCTTTTAATCGATCAAATCAAAGTTAGAGAGAGAAGGAGAGTTCAGATGAAGAGATTTCCATGTCTCGACAGTTGGACCAATGCCATTTCACTTCATTCTGCCAAAAAGCTCAAGAGCCCACCACCAAAACGGATCACAGATTCACACACCTTAAGGTGGCAATATAACGGCGTCGTTCAGAGTGATAACAGCATAATAATCATCACGGCTCCTCCATTCAATTCCACATTATTTATTTATTTATTACTTTATTTTTTTCACCTTCAAGTGTTTCCCTAACTCCATCCATCATTAACAATATCATTTATAGTGTTATTTTTACTATATTGTCTCATTAAATTTTGCTGGTAATATTACATTTTTCCATGCTGTTTCTTAATATCTGAAAATTCATGTCCAAATATTATTAGCTCTTTCCCATTATTTTTTTTATAACCAAAGTTCCATTAAATTAAAATAGAAATATAAAAGAAAGAGTAGGATGCATTAACCCACTACAAGAAAAAAGCTCTTTGCCATGGTTTAGAGCTCTTTGTCATTTTTTTTAAACTCTTGGAAATTGACCTCCAAATTTGAAAAGTGGCTGGTTTGGATACTGAGATAAAATAGGATAATTTTAAATGAGTTGAATAAAATATTATTTTTTAATATTATTACTATTTTAAAATTTGAAAAAATTGAATTGTTTATTATATTTTGTATGAAAATTTAGAAAAATTATAATGATGAAATAAGATAAGATGAGTTGAGAATATTTATGTATCCAAAGAGAACCTATTAATTGGGCTTTTGTTACTTGCAATTTGACATGCACGCATGTCATTTATTGTGAGAATTATGATAATTTATTTCTAGTATTAAGTAAGCAATTCTACAAACTACACTCCTATCTTATTTTCATCACATTAAATAAATGTATCACTTTTTATCACCTATAGACAATTTTTTATAATTTTAAAAGGTAAATTCAAAGTTTATGAGCTATGTCACTTCGTCATAGTGGTGATGAGAGTACGATGAAAGTGTGGTTTGTAGAATTTTCCTTATTATATATATAAAAGTTAAAGTATCCTCTTTTAGAAAAATGATAGTGGCATCGTGAGTGTGCAAGTGTCACGTAATCACTTTAAAAAAAATAAATAAATACAAGACCCATATGAAGAAAAAAAATCAATTTTTTAATAGCAAACCTCATTTTTTTTCTAAGCGACTACACGACACTTGCGCATTCCATGATTATATTTAGCATTACTCCCTCTTTTATTATCACTTCATTAACTGTCTTTTGCACTTCCTGTCAGTTATCGTGTTTTATTTTTTTCAAAGTTCAATTTTAACTTAAAATCGATTTCCAGGTTATCAAAACTATTTGGTTTTCAAATTATAATCTCAGAATTAATTAACTTCCTTGACACTGATTAGTTTCTGAGCTTAATTGGAAATATTTTACATTTCTCCTTATTTCTTTGCATATATTGGCCTTACATATATTTATAGTGTCAATTTTGATTTCGTTGTCATCTTAGAAAGCTGGGATGGTCATGAGTTGTCATCTTTGAAGTCATTGATACTACATCGATCGATACAACATGTTCTTGAAAACCCAGATAATTGAAACTGGTTTCCCCTCATAGATGAAATTGTTTGTGGCAATGTGTTGATGTTGGTGGCCATATCTTTTGTGCAGAGTTTCTGTTTTAAACTTCCTTATTTTTCAGTATATAAATTAACAAGTATGTTGAATTTTTCACGACTAAGAGATAGTTTGGAAGATGAGATAATTTTAGATAAAAATTGAAAATTGAATAAAATATTGTTAGAATATTATTTTTTTAATATTATTATTATTATTTTAAGATTTGAAAAATTAGTTGAATTGTTTATTATATTTGTATAAAATTTTGAAAAAGTTGTAATGATGAGATAAGATTAGATAAAATATTTTCACTATCCAAACGGGACCTAAGAGATAGATGGTTAGGAAATATAATAGAATTAAAAACTTCATAATTCCTCGTGCATTACATGAATAATGTATAGTTAGTACTGTATAATATCACAAAACTCATGATCTACTTGAGTTACATCATTTATTTTTATGATTTAAATTAAATTAAAAGAAACTTTATTACCACTTCGTTGTATGCCTGTCTTACTTTTTATCTCTTCTACTTCTAGTCAATCATTATAATTACTTCCACTCTTTATAATTACCATTTCATTCTTTGTCTCTACGGTTCATCTCTTGCACTTATGCTGTTTTTGTTAATTATTATTATTAGAAAAATGATGGTTAAAGTTGCGAGTGTACAGACGCCGCATAATCACTTTGAAAAAAAATAAATGAATATGGGATCCACATAAAAAAAATTAATTTTTTTACAGTGAACTTCACTCTTTTCAAAACGATTGCATGACGCTTGTACACTTCACGATTTTATATAGCATTATTCTTATTATTTTAATATTCTTATGTTCATATGTATTTCATTGTAATAATAATAAAAATATATCACGTTTAAATAACTCTACACAATAAAATAATAGATAAAATTAAAAGAATAATAATAGAATTAAGAACTTAACAATGTCCAACTAATTATTAATAGAAAAAGTCAATACAATCACTACGTAGTTGCTATATTGTATGTAGTGTGTCAATAAACGAGCTTTACGTTTGGGTGTTGAGAAGTGTTGAGAATATTTGTGAATAGTTATGAGTAGAGATTAGAGTGAGTTTGTGGGTCCCATTGAGAGTATTTTGAGTTGTTTGGATGTGTGAAGTATGTTGAGTTGTTGACTTTTGAGTAGGTAGTTGAAAAATGTGTGAGTCCCATAAATATTATAGTGATTTGATTTTTAATAATAAATATTATAATGATTTTATTATATATATATATATAATAGTAATCAATATTATAGTAATGTTATTTTTTATTTATATATTATAGTGATTTTATTTTTTATTTATATATTATAATGATTTTATTTTTTATTTATATTTAATAGTGATAAATATTATAGTGATTTTATTTTTTATTTATATATTATAGTGATTTTATTTTTTATTTATATATTATAATGATTTTATTTTTTATTTATATTTAATAGTGATAAATATTATAGTGATTTTATTTTTTATTTATATATTATAGTGATTTTATTTTTTATTTATATATTATAATGATTTTATTTTTTATTTATATTTAATAGTGATAAATATTATAGTGATTTTATTTTTTATTTATATATTAGTGATTTTATTTTTTATTTATATATTATATTGATTTTATTTTTTATTCATATATTATAATGATTTTATTTTTTATTTATATTTAATAGTTATAAATATTATGTTGATTTTATTTTTTATTTATATATTATAGCGATTTTATTTTTTATTTATATATAATAGTGATAAATATTTTTTATTTATATATTATAGTGATTTTATTTTATTTATATTTAATAGTGATAAATATTATAGTGATTTTATTTTTTATTTATATGTAATAGTGATAAGTATTATAGAATGTTTGTGAATAGTTATGAGTAGAGATTGAAGTGAGTTTGTGGGTCCCATTGAGAGCATTTTAAGTTGTTTGGCATGTGAAATATTTTCAAAAGTACGAGAATAGTTAGAAAGTGTTGAGGAATGTTTGGTACCCAAACATAGCCTTAAACTATATTTTTATTTGTAAGACTTCTCGTCTCTTCTTCCACTACCATTTTCGACAGAGTTTTACTCCTTTACCTCTAAGATGAACTTCAATGCGTAAACTGTTAAGATATATTATAAACTTTACTCTTGGAAGAAGATAAAATTTCAGTTTTGAATTCGAATCCTGACTTTATAATTTATTTTATTAATAAAATATTTCACATACTAAATCTATTTATTAATATGAGTATAAAAATATAAAAAAAATAATTTGTACAAGTTTCAAATAGATAAATTTCGAATAGTTCATTTGAAAAAAAATAGATCCTACTACGAAAAAGTGTCAAAAAAAATCGACTCATGCGTGTTTTTATAAAAGATCTATATAAAACTTGTCTATTTAAAACTTATAGTAAGCATTACTCAAAATATAATAATGTAACTATTCTAGTTTAGTTTAAACATAATTTTGAGATAAATGATTATTTGACAAATCAAATGGGTGTATATAATATATAGGTGCTTGTTGTGTGATGATTCTAAAACCCTATTATAGAACGTATTAAACCCTTGCTATATGCCCTTCAGAAAAAAGAAAAGTACGTACTCACTTCATAAAGTACAGTAAAGAGTACACAATTTTCTGCAGTGAGACACTGAGAGCCGAATTGAAAGGTCCACTCAGCTCTAAAAATCTGAAATCGTCCCCCAACCTTATAGAGGCAGCCCCACAGCCGCTTCCCACAACGCAAAAGACATGCATTTTCCTTAGTCATGACCAACATTCACACGTTTAGCAGCAGCAGCACTGCTTCAGAGCTCTTTCTTCTTCATTCCCTCCCCACTTCTGTGTCTGTTTTCTTTAGCACCAAATGTTGTCTTCAACTCATGCCCGTACTTCCGAAGAAACTAGCTTGAACAAAACCATAAACCTTAACAGAGTCTCATCTTCATCCTCTAAATCACTTTCATCCACATCTTCTTCTTCATCGCCTTCGCCATTTTCACCCTCATCCTTCTACCAAACTGCAAGATTAAACTCCAAAACCATGGAAGAGGTCTGGAAGGACATCAATCTGGCTTCCCTTCAAGACCAAGAAACCACCCCAAGATTCCACCAACGTCCTCACTCAACCTCCAACTTCCGCAACGTTATCCTCCAAGACTTCCTTGCCCGACCTTTTAGCAAAGACCCACCTCCCAGCATGGTCTCTACAGCTACAGAGACCTCTCTCTACGGCTCTGCATCTTTGGTTCCGCCTCCGGCCACGGTTTTGAGCTTGAATTCGGGTTCTGAATTTCATTTTCTGGATAACACCGACCCACTAATGAGGCCCGACTCTCATTTACTGTCGCATCCCATCTCTAATGTCTCTTCTTTCAGTAACAGATTTGAGGCTTTGGCATCCTCTACTGGCGTGCCTTCTTTTGGGCAGAAGAGGGTTCAGGAATCTGATACTAGCTCGGGGGATCGTCGGCATAAGCGTATGATCAAGAACCGAGAGTCGGCCGCTCGATCGAGAGCTAGAAAACAGGAATGTATCTCTCTGCTATTTTTTCGTTAAGTTGAATACATGTCACATTCATGAACCATATAGTTCTGTTTCATTTAGTTTCCTGAAAGCTTGTTTTTTCCTACTTCAATCCTTCCTGCAGGCCTACACAAACGAGTTGGAACTTGAAGTTGCTCACTTGATGGAAGAGAATGCAAGACTCAAGAAACAGCAAGAACAGGTGAGTTTCATATATATATATATATGCACGATCGAGACTATTCCTATTACTTTCTGTTTCGTCGTTAGATTTCTGTCATCATATCTTATGGTACTCGATGATGAGCATTTCAGGCAAGTTGTTTCTTTTTAAAGTAAAATACCTAGTTTTTTTTAAGTTTTCATATTACGGTCGTGTTAAAGATAGAAATCAACTTGTGTTTCTTCTATAGTTAGATCATTGACTTGTTCAGTGGTACGATGAATTATATCATTTTCTTAAACATGTTTTTGGGCAGTTAAGATTAGCTGCAGCTACCCAACTTCGCAAAAAGCACTCGCTCCAGCGAACGTTAACGGCTCCATTTTGAGAACACTCGGTGCTTGCTTTCCTTTTAACAAGTCCCTCTCTCTTTTGCATCAGCGCTGCTGACCCTTGTTAGCTAGAGAGAATAGAGATCAGTAGTATCTAAGGGGTTTCAATTCTTTTCTTCTGCTGGCTAGCTGTTCCTCTACTGATCCATACTGTAGTGGTTTAAGCTGGAAAGATCAATGGATGTATGAAAATAGTGTCTGATTTTGCATTCCTATAACAAGAAGGAACGTTGTTTAATTTGTTTGTTTGCATCCTTCGCTTGGCTTACTACCTTTTTTTATTTAAGTTGTGTGACTTCTCCTAAATGCAAAGATAAAGGGCAGGGAGGGAGGACCACTTTATGGAGCTCCCAAGAAGATGCAAAAAGTAAAAACCCAAAAAATAAAAGAAAAGAAAGAAAGACAGGACGGACTTGTTTGTTCCCTTGGCAGGCCAATGGCCATCACTTTCAACATCTCCTTATCTCTTTATCTTCTTCCATCAGGATGACTTATTAGTACAACCTTTTCTTTCACCATATTATTACACTGGCTGATGCCCTCTCTTGTTGGGTTACTGGTGCTTTTTCTATAGCATTAATTGTCTTATTTACCAGGATAGGATTCAAAAGGATCCAAAGTGCTTTGATTGAAACCCACCCGCAAGGGAAGAAATGGTGTTTTGCCACCAGATCAGCGAATGTGGTAATTCCAACCATTTCATAACTTTCTGGGCGCTCTTGTTTTGGGCGAGACTTGTTAATTAATCACGTCTTTTTCAATGACTGGCGATATAGGATGTGGAACGTACGTGTCCATGACCCAACTAGTTTTTTGACCTGACAGAACTAAGAAAAGAGTGATTGATTGACTTTTGGTCCTTTAAGATTCTAAAGGAGTGTCATTGACCTGTAATAACAACAAAAATGGTGATGACTTGGGGTCGATTGGAAAGCTAGTAGGAAAGCAAGCCCTTTTTAACAAAACAAGTGTTTGTGCTAAGAATAATCTTTTTTCATTAACAAAACAGTAATTCCAGCCTCATAAAAAAGGTCGAGTTTGTGGTAATCTAGCTCTATCTTAGCAGACAATTGACAACAGTTAGATGTTGGCAATTGGTAATGTTGTCAATGATTGATGCTACTAGCTTGCACCTTGACAACATTCCGAGAGAATTGTCATTTTTGGCAATGAATTGCATGTTCCACCCCTAGTCAGTTTGATGCATGGAATTGGCAGCTACTCGTGTCTATGGCTTCAAAAACTTGAGCGGATGGATGTTAAACGTGCTTTATCTGGGAACTGGGCCAAGCTTAGAGCCATAAAAATCAGCCTATGCCGGCCGTTACCAAACTTGGGCAGCGGGTACTTGCATGCTGGGTTTTTGTTTCTAGGCAAATATCTACAAGCTAGTTGTATAAACTATAAATGTCTCTTGCCCATGTAGGAAAATACAAAAATATGCATATATAATATCTACTGACTGCGAATTAAACGAAGAAGTTTCATTTGGGGGGGTTTTCAAGTCTAGGCTTAACATGGTGAGAGCATGAATGGGGGGAATGAGTGGTGCAACGGTCAGGAGGAAATAGCAAACAAAAAGGAGCAAACATTCGAGCTTGGGCGTACTGTTTTGATTAAGGCAACAGGAATGTGCATCCATGAAAGCGTTGTTTCATTTATTTATCATGTGTAAATGCCAAGATTAATTACAATTCTCGGGCTAGAAACCAGCTACATGAAAAGAAGAAAACCATATCACCATCTCATCCGTGAGCACTTCCTGTATATGAAAATTGTCTTCTCCGCCAATGGAAAACCGGCAAACTGGACAGGTTTTCTGGCACGCATCGAACCACCTATCAACGCAGACCTTGTGAAACTCATGCAGACAAGGTAGAGTACGAGTGTCCTGCCCCTTCTTCAATCTTGACAAACACACACAACACTGCTCAACTTCAAGAAGCTCAACCGAGCTCGAGCTCGACCCCGACCCATGTGGGGACATTGGAGGATCTTCCTTAACCTTTTGCAGATCCTCCCATTTCAGCCCCCTGTAAGAAGATGATGGAAATCCCTTCAAACTTGGCTGCACTCTTGGACCAAGGAAATCGTATAAAAAGGACACCAGCTTCCTGAAATCCATTTAGTTTGACAGAGTCTTAACCTCCTTTCTAACAGCTCCTTAATAAGAGGAAGATTCAGTTGGAGAGCAGTGTCTGAAAGTAGCTAGTCATTGTTTTTGCTCACTTGTTTTGCGTGGTTTGGAAGGGTTTTTTAATTAGATTGGCAAAGAAGATTTCTGTAAGTGACCAATACAAAGCGGTTGCACCTAAACAGAGTGCTACATTTGACCTTTTTTCTGCTCTCTTTAATGAAAGAATGGAACAAATCCACAAGTCAAGTTTCATTTCTTTCAGGAGGTAGGTGGCGTAGAAGTTGTACTCGTCACATCAATACAACTTTTGATACAACAATTATAACCTTACAATATGCACGACCATCTTTAGAGCTAAAGTTTGGTCTATGCTCTAAAGGCAAAACGTAAAGAACAAAGGAATCCTCTAAGATTGCTCTGTGGGGGGAATGATCACTTGCAGCCATTGCAAGTTGTCACTGTGTCTTGAAACTGCTAGACCATATCTTCTCAGATACGAGTATAAATGATAACATAATATGGTTGAATAAAACTACTGTTCATTGCTCCATATTTCCAAGACTGACCAAGAATAATAATTTTGTGATTTTATTATTAAGAAGGAAAAAACTCCAAGCCGGTCGGGTGTCTTCACCTTTTTTACACTAGCCAATAACATCTCAACAAATATGAGACTTATGTGATTTATAATGTAGGCTAGTGTATTGAATAACTCCTACTCATTTCTCTCCTCTCCCCCACGCACTCTCTCCTCTAATTTCTCCTTTCCCCTCTTTCCCTTTCTTTCTCTCACCAGCACCATCTACTGATTTCCTCTCCCCAGCGCCAAAACAAAAACATAATCTCTTGTTTGCTAGTGTTTTTCCTTTTCATCATTCCAAAACAAAAACATACTGATCTTATGCGCTCAAATCTTCAACAATCAATACAACATTGAAATCCTCATGGTTTCTCTTAAAATCTCCTGCTAACACCCACCCACCCACACACACGCACGCACAGTGTACTGGTACTGCTCAAATAACCATGGAAATGGTCTGTTTCTCCTTTGTAAAATCGTGACGACAAGCGATGTGTTGTCCCTGAAAGTTACCATACTATTAACGCCCGTGAATTTCAGGTGCAGCTATCAAAAGCTAAAAACCCAATTTCAGGTGCAGGCATCAATTTCAGGGTGTCTTGGGCTTTACCATTGCATTATTAGTTAGTGCAAAATCATACTAAATGACATATCAACCCATGAATTTTCACATTTTCTCAGCAGCCAAACAGAAATTAAAATACAACAAAATCAAGATCTGATCTGAGCCTGGTTGAGGGGCAACAAATCGGAGGAGAGGGAGGGAGAGGGGGGGTTTCGAAGGAGAGAGTATTTAAAGGAGAAAGAGAGAAAGACGGGAGAGCAAGAGACGGGTGTGGGGGAGGAGGAGAGAGAGAGGGGAGGAAGAGATCGGGCAAAGAGAACAAAATAACGTGATCACCTGCATGCGGCTTATTCTCTAAGTTGCTGCAATTCATACGTGGCAATGTCTTATTCGTGGGTGTAAATGAGGGTTTGTCACCGAACCGGCTGATAGCTTCTCCCTATCAAGAAACAAAAACACAGTCTCTTCATAAATTGAATAGAATTGGAGGCCTCACTCCATATTTTCCCGCAGAAAGAGAGGGAGAGGGGAGCTCCAATTGCTTGCAATTCCAGCAAGAAGGTTATATGACAAGAGGTCTACTAGGTAACCTACATAACTAACTCCTAAACCCTATGCCAAGTGTTCATAAGCAGTTGGAAAAAATCTGAGCAAGGAATGCAAAGCAAGCAAAGAAAGACCGATTGAGACAACTCAATTGGATGAGACATCTCTTATTTACATAATTGTGCCAACGTGTGCCTACATTGTTAGTATATTTGATTTGAGTAATGCTAGATATAATCGTGAGCTATGCAAATGCCGCACACTCATTTTGAAAAAGAGTATGGTCCACCTTTAAAAAATTAGTTTTTCATGTGAGTCACATATTTACTCATTTTTTTCAAAAGGAGTGTGCGGCGCTTACGCACTTTATACCTGTAAATATCATTTCTCATTTGATTTACCAATTTTGGAAGAGAGATTTTTTGAATAGAACGAATGAAACCAGTACCAGCTTATCGCCAACCATGCTTCTGTGCTTGCTACCAACTCCGCCATCCCTAGACGAGACTGAATATTTGAAGCATTAACATGTTGGTCGGGCGTGATCCTATCAAACCACCCCATCATAACAAAAAGAGACATGAAACCTAGTTAAGATAGTGGGCAGTACATATATAAAACACAACTCAGGCCGCCACTCCCATGCCTTCTTCTTTGATGTAATAACAATAGCGTTGAATATCAAAGTACTTTTATAGAAGCTTAACCCAAGAGAAAGCAACAAATAAATTTTGAACAATGTTATAAAGAATTGACATATCGACTGATCTATTCATCATTCCATGGCTATTAACAGACACAAAATTAGTTGTTTTAGGTCTGATCACTTAAGAGGGGGCAAAAAAAAAAAAGAATTTCCAGATTAAACTTCAGGAAAAAAATAATAACTGCATTAATAAACACATACTGTACATAAAAAATGTCTCTCCCCTTGGTTGAGGAGAACAACAGATGCAGTAGTAACAAACAAACAAGTTAACTTTTCAAAAACTTATCTTCATGAAAGAAATATGACCATTTTCTGAGAAGATTCATGAACAGGTTCTTCAATTTTCTTGCACAAATACAATGATGGCTTACAAACATAAGAAGGAATTCTCAGATAGAAAATCACCTAGGATGACAACAAGCCATTTTATTTGTGAGCCCCAACATATCAAACCTCACAATACAGCACAAGGACTACCTCCTCGTTATTAATTTTTTGTCGAAGATGAATCAACTGAATCATCAGTTTTTGGAGTGTCGTCAGCTTCCGTTATCTTGCCATCATTCGGAACCAAGCAAGGGATCCCATCCTTTATCTAGCAAATACATGAACAACGAAAAAATCATACCCATATGAGTGCGACAGGATCCAAAAGGAAAATATTTGTATCATCTAGTACCGCACATGAAATTCAGACAAAGAAACAAAAAGGGTTATTGTATTTTGCAATTCACAAAACGAGTCAACGCTCCCTAATACATACTTTACTAAACAAAATAGTAGTTGCAGCAAGTCCCTTCATCCGGGAACATGGGCGATTGCTAAAATAAGCGAATCTCTCTAAAAACAAAAATCCAGCACTGAAAATAAGCTTCAGCTATTAGCTAATGACGATGATTCTAGACAAATGTAAACTGAAATGCAGGGGATGGAAGTAGAGCTCACAGGAAAAGAAACGCCAATGGCGTCACTAATTAGAGAATTCGTTTCCTCACAATATCTACAAAGAAAACCCACAACCAATTAAGATTAACAAACACATTTACTTCACAAGAACCACCACCCAATAACGAATAAATGCAAGAAAATAACCTTAAGGGTTGCTTGGAGAGCGGACAAACCAGTATTTCCGAGAGAGTCTTACAGAGCCCATTCCCTGCATCTTTGAGAATCGTAAAGCTCGCCCTCACCATTTCACTAGGTTTTGTTCTTTTTTTATCACCGCCGAGCGATGTAAAGAACAAGGGACCGCGCCTCTCTCACTCCCGGCCTCCGAAATTGTGTTCTCGTGTCCACTGGAATTTTAACAGAAAATGTTATTCATGTGACATTATTTATTAGAAAAAAATAAATAAATAAATAAATAAAAAAAAAAAATCTCTTTAGAATTCGGTGGATAAAACACTCCCTTCGTTTAATTGATATAGTAAAACTTTCATTTGCTAAGAAAATTTAAAATTAAAATTATTAGGAAATCAAGCTTTGTCATGTCAATTAAATAACAATAAATCATCTCAACCTCCTAACACTCCAAACTCCACATTTTTTATAATTTTTATAATTTTTTTTTTATTAAATATTTATTATATGAATAATAAATAGAAAATTTGAAATAGTTTAAAAATGATAAACTCAAAAAAAAAATTTAAAAATTTAAAAAAATGTGAAATGTGGTGGAGGTTGTGTAGCAAAACTCATTAAATAAAGAGTTTTTTTGTACACCGACGTTTATGTAGAAAAATTGTATTTATTAATTCTTAAATTTATTGTTCGCAAGTTTTACAAGAGTTCTTTGTAAGAAAGTGAGCACATAAAAAAAGTGTTTTTCTTTTCTTTTATATTTCTTATGGTGGGGTTCACTTGTTTTTATAAAGGGCATCTACGATATTTATATATTTAGGACTTACACAAATCATTACTTTATTTTAAAATCTAAAAATTGATACAAAAGTTGGACAATATTGCATCAATATATAAAATATAATAATTAAATATAAGTGTAGTATAAAGCATAATTCATTTAAATATTTATGATTTTGCACTAGGGTTGAGCGGTGGGCCCCTGCAACCTGACCCATTTGCCCAATCAACTCGTCTCAGGTGTGGGTGGGTTCATCACTCAGAAAAATGTATATGGGCAGGGGCTGGTGGATAACCACTTGCTCGAAATTTAACTCGTTGACTCATAAATTTTAAATAAGTAAAATTAATTATAATGGACTAATTTCTCTCTTTCCTCTTATATATCTTCTTCCTTTCCACGTTTTCACCTCCTCTCCTCTCTCTCCTGATTCCCTTCCTCTCCTCTTCACTTCTCCCGCTTCCTTTCACGCCTTAGTCGCCTCACAATTCACCGTATTCTCTTCTCTCTCTTTTATCTTCTCTTCTTTTTTCTCTTATTCTCCTCTTCCTCCTCCTCATCTCAACTCGATTTATCTCTCTAGTTGTCGTGGATCACAGTCTAGTTGTAGTCTACAACAATAAAACCACAGTTGTCATGGGTTTGAGAGCTTTATGACCTAAGACTGCGGCTGTGGGTCTTTGAATTTTATGATCCATAGCCGCAATCGTGGCTAGTAGGGTTGCAATCTTCATGTTTGTGCACATATTTGAATATATGTGCAATTTGTTGGATTTGTGCGATTTTCTTGATATATATGCGATTTTGTTGAATTTTTCTTGTGAAAAATGTGTTGTCAGACAGGGTGGCCAAACGATGGTGGCGTCAATACGCCCACTCTGTAAGCAAATGCAAACGTCAAAAATATGGGAGAGGCGTCAAACCGTATAGGGCGGATAGCACCCCTATTTTGCACTATATTGTTTTTTATCCTTGAATTTTTAATTTTGTCAATTTGGTTCTTGATTTTGTAAATTTTCTCATTAAGAATTGCTTGAAGTTCTCAGTAACAGATAGAAAAGATCATCTTAATGAATATTGAAATGATTCAATATACCTTCAAATAATATATATATATATATAAAGGAAATATCCATAAATAATTCAAAAATATAGTAAATATACTTGAGGATGCAGAAAAATATTGACTTGAAAAGAAAAAGATATAGAAAGACGACGATGGCTGGTTGGTTCTTTTTGCACTCAAATTGAGCTCCATTTACGATTGCACTATTATTTAGATTAATTCTTTCTTCCCTCTGCTTGTGATGCAGTTTCAAATCTCTGAAACTACTCCACAAAATAGATAAAAAAAAAAAATTATATTTCCTATTTATTTTTTCATGTAGGCAAAAACGAAGGTTGGGATTGAGTGTGAAATTTTAATTTGTGGTTTTGATTAATCTCTTTGCTAATCATTTATCTCAAATTTGGGTCTTTCTTGTGCTGCTGCTTCTCATCTATTGAGTGGAAGAGTGATGAAAATACGAAGGGAATGAGAATGGGAAAGAAAGATGAAAGGAATGAATAGAGAAGGCGACATCAAGCCATTTTGTTAAACTTTATAATATTTTTATTCAATTTTTTTCTCAATTCTTTCTTAAAACTCCATAAAACATCTTAACTCAAACCATTTCACTACTATTCACAAATTTTTCATCTCATCTTAACATACAAATGAGGCCTTAATCTATCAAATAGTGATAGGATGCAAGTTGAAATTAGTAATTTTGAATTATGATAATTTGAGATGCAATTTGAAGAACAAAAGTGAAAATTTAGAAATATGAAACTTCACATACTATACTTGAAGAATGAGAAAAGGGATCAACGACTCTTTACATGGTGTGCCAAAATAAAATGCCTATCCAAGTCAAAATTTAATCCTTTTAACTTCCTCTAAAATTCAATAATCTAAATGATTGGTTCCAAAATCAAAGTGGGATGAGTTGGAAAAAAAAAAAAAACCAAAAACACAAATTTTAGAAAAACCAAGTTTCCGTTCGAATAGTGAAAAATTTATAATGATGAGATGAAACACTTCTTGTATCCAAATCGAGCCTAAAACACTCTACCAACTTTAAGAGAAAATTCTTTTGAACATCATTCAACTGCAAAATACTATTTAACTTTTTCAAGTAATCATTACATAATCATTACTCAAACATAAAAATCAATAAAACTTTTACAAACTTCAAAACACAAATAATATTAAAAAAATTACATTCAAATAGTTTTAACTTTATCTATTCAATTTCACAAACTCCAATACAATACTTATTTTAAAATATATTTTTATTCAACTTTTTCTATCTCATTTCTCAAAATCTAATAAAACATCTTCAATCAAACTATTTTACTATTATTCACAAAATTTTGAGATACTTTAAACATCTAGACATGCCCTTAGTTTATATTCCATTTAATAGTTTTAACTAATTTTCATATAATACATAATAGGAGAGTGGATGATGTGACTGAAAAAAGAGCAAAGTTCCCAATTTCCAAAACTACATAATGTAATAGACTAATTGGGCATGTAATCAAAAGTGTACTGACAAAGGGATATGTATTGATATGATCAACAACAGTATAATATGTACAAGCAGTATAATAATCCATCCTATATTCCTGTTCAGCCGTCGCCTCTCACCGTTTCTACTTTCTAGTGTCATTGAAAAAAACCTTTAAAAAAAACCTTTAGGCGACCGATAAGGTATATATGGTACCCATCAATCCTTGGGGCAATGTCAACTGAGATGATCATACAAACCCAATTAAACAAACTGTCTATGATTACACCCTGTGCTGAATTTAAAAGAAATAAGACCAGCTAAAATGCATATGGTTAAAGTGATGACACAAGTACCAGTACAAGTTTCTGTAATATACTGGCAACTAAGTATATTGCCCCTGTATACTGTTGCCAAGGTATATAATTTTTCTTACCAATCAAGCTTCCATTCTCTCACTTAGGATTCCATGTATTGTGAGGGTGGAGGGCTTGTTTTCGTCTTCTCGGGACCTGCAAATAGGTTTTTTGCATCAAATATTTTGCATAAAAACTGTAATCAACTAACATCCTGGTGATAGGAGTTCAAGAAAGCCCAACCAGCAAGAACATCATTCTGAGTTCAGAATATTATATCACCAAGTTAAAATCTTATCAAAAGGGTAAGGGAAAATTTTCCAGGACATGTGTTTCATCGCAGATGGGCATTCTCAGACTCTTTCTTCTAAGAGGATTTAACTCCATGCGCTTTTCTTTTGTTAAACACTCGGGGCTCCAACACTATGTTACACAGCTCAACTACCAACTGCCAACCACCAAAGCAAGACTTACTGTTATTGTAGTGTGCGTGCGTGTGTATGTGATGTTTTGTTGTCATTTCTTTTCTTATTTTCCTTTTTTGTGACTGGTGTTAAGAACAACTTGTTGGTGCTGTGTACTAACAACAGGAAACAAGATTAAGCAAAGCTCAATGGAGAGAAGGATATACCATGATAAGCTTCACGGATCTCCACTTCTCTCCATTCTTGGACGAGGGCACAGCAGCAACACATTAAATGAGAGAGGAAATCATCAACAACGCCTCCCTACCAAAGAAGACTGGGTGTTAACAGAGTTATATGACTTGAATCCAACTTGACCTCGCATGAACACATTACCTAATGTTTTCTAGCAAATGGAAGATTATCAGGATACAGATGTTACAGATTGTACAGGAGGTTAGACCCAAGTATATAATAAATATATAACAACCCCCTCCCCCTTAAAAAAAGACAGAAGAATGAAAATCCACAACAGAGGAAAATATGAGGGATGATATTGAACATTAGAATGTCAATCTTACGCAGATGTACCTCTACTTCTCATATAAATCCACACATCAAATCAAATTAGCTTAATCAAACTCTAATTTTTGGACTTTTATGATTAGATGAGTACTGAAAAGTACAAGTTCACGAAAACAATCTATCATTACCAATTGTCAACAAAGGTAACATTATCAGCACCTTATTCCTATAAGAGCTCACAGTTATCAAAGTGGGTTGATGTGTCTAATTCATGGTGTACGCACAAGAAAAATACCGATCATATCATGAGAGAGTACCGTGATGTTCAACATCTTGCGAAGCTTCCTTCTGACATTGCATGTATAGCAACAGCATGACAATATCAATGAATATGCCATCAAATCGTTACATGCTTCCGCTGAAGCTGAATATTAGAAAACCAAATTTCCTTGTAAGATTCTAAACAGTGCAAAAACAGCAATCATTTCTATTTGTATCTTTATCTATTTTTTCTATAATTTTAACAAATATATAGCATGTCTTCAGACAAAGAGTTATATTGTTATATTTTGCGTTTTACTATATTATTTTCCCTTTTGCTTGCATCAATTTGAACTTGTTAGATTGAGCAGTAGCTTCATTCACAATATATCCCATAAAATCTCAACAATTTAGCAGTTTAGCAGTTCAATCTGATAGAAGAAACAAGGAACATATTTCAACACCCAATGCTAGTAGCCTTAACCTATATTCAGCCATTGAAATGATAGAAATCATTATTTCTGTCTGTAACTCCACAAGCCAAATATGTGTGTTTAGTGTCTACCTCTAAATAAATCCTATCAAGACCTAGTCCAAAACACGGCCTCGTTGCTGCTAGTTTAATTTAGAGTGAGGTCAGATTAATATTAGAGAATGTTACTCCCTATCAAAAATGCTTATTTAAGAGTGAGATCACAAATTTATCACTGGTCAGCATCAGGATATAATATAGTAAGGCCACGTTCCTTGCTAGGAAACACAGTTCAGGAAAAATTACAATACTGAACCACCAGTTTTACAAAAGAATTAGCATTAACTAGAAGTTGGCAAGATTTACCTAGTTGTTCTTGACCAAATGATCCTAATTTCTAGGGAAAATAACTGTATTCTCTGCAGAACGTTTAAAATACCAAATCTACAGAGTTTCTTGCAGGGTCAAAAAAATGGCTAGATTATGGTTTGGTAACCAATCCAGACTGATGCTGGATAAAGAAAAGGCTGCTTTTTTTCCAACCTTAAGGATGAAAACTAAACCCAATATGTATAGCTAATTGGGCACTTTTTTAAAATAACCAGAAAAAATAAGCCCGAATATAAAACTAACTTATTGAAGCATTTTTATAGTTCGACTCAGCTTAAAATCTACAATACTATAGTGCAAGAATTGACAGAAACAAGAAACACATGCAGAAGCATTTAGATAGCCACTAATGGAAAGTAATACCTTTCATATTTACTTACAAGGTACATAGGCAAGAACCAATCAGAAAGTCTGAAAAGTTAAGAGCTAACTTACAAATATGCCTGTTAGCTGCTACAGTAGCAATCTTTGAAAATGTCCCACAAGGAAAGAGAAATGTCTTTATACCTGCAAAAAACTGAACTGCTCAGAACACATTGCAAAGTTTCAGAAATACAACAAGGCCACAGAAGAATTAGAAGGATGAGATTGTTTCAATTTCTACTAAGGAGGTGTCTTATGATTCATTGGTTAGGTCAACCTCTCCATGGTTATTCTTTCTTATCATTTGGAGGATAAGGAAATATTAATTCATTTATAATTACTAAACTCTAATTTTTCTAAGATCTTAAAAAATTTATATTTATAGTTTACAGTATTCAAATCGTTGCATCTAATATGCTCATCTTGTGAGCCACAATGGCAGAGTATAAGTGGGAATCAGCACCACAAATATGCTAGAGTAAAGGAAAAATGGGCAATTTAGAACAGATTATCAATACCATAAGCACATGGACTGAAACTTAACTCAATGCAACTGAGTCACACAACTAAAACAGAACTTGCCATATTGTTTCGATCTAATGGACCATAATTTTAGCACTGTGAGAGAACATACACAGACAAGGTTCTGAACAACAACCAAGCAGATCAGTATGCCATTCTGCCTGCCAGTGCGAACCTCTAGTTGACAGCAGATCATGGCCGGATGAAACAGAAGATGTGTTCCTGCACAGACACATATGGCAGCAAACATCAGTACAAGTGCAAGAAGCTCTTTTTGGAACGTACATTGTTTCTTGAAAACATAATCTAAGAGATGGGGAAGGCAAGATTGCTTGCATAGTGTTTGTAGCCCTGTGACTAAATCTGGTCGAGTATAATTTAAATATTCCTGGATCGCACAAGTGTGACTTGAGATTGACACTAGTATTAAAAATCTTCGGTCAGACTGATACAGGATTGGAACTTACAATTCCATTGATTGCAACTGAATCCGTTTCGTATGCTTACACTTGAAGAAAACTAACCTTGAAGTCGTACGACCATCACTTCTCTTATGATAGCCTTCATCAGAGGAATGCTCCTTGTCACTATTGGCATCAGAATAATTCCTTTCCACTTTCTTGTGAGCTTTTTCAGGCAAACTCTTCTCTGGAACTGTATTTGTAGCAACAGTTTCCATTACGTCTATCAAATGTTGAATTACTTCACATTGACCCACATCCAAGTGAGCTTGAGATCGTTGTAGTTCAAGTTGAAGCATCTCATTTTCCTTTCGAAGTGCTTCATTGAAAGGCAAGTTTGGATAGGAGCAGGAAAGAGTTTTCTTTAACATCATAGCATCCTTAGTTGAGGGATCTCGGTTCAGGATCACATCCTGCACCCTTCTGTCCTCTTCATCCAATGTATACTCTCGTTGATCCTTTTCAATATCTTCTAGTCTTTCCTGAGAATTTGAGAAAAGTAAATACAAATCTAAATCAAGTTGAATTATTATATAAGCTCAGGCACAGCTAAGGGTATTGCAGCATTATTAATTTATATTTGGAAAACTTTATATTAGGAAAACTCCATGCAAATATTGAAAAGACAGCAGATTCTGAATCTGGTGAAGGTATAGCAAGAGAGTAAACAGAATCACATGCACTTATCAATGAAGAAATCAGTAATTGCAGCTGAAATGCACGAGACTTACTGCAAGTTTGGCAAGTACAAGAGTGTCAGAACTTTTCAAAAAAAGTTTTCAACCCAAACATCTTTAAATCTAAAAAAAAAACTACTATTTTCCCAAACAACTTTTCATCTAATCATTAGCCTAGATTTCACTGAAAAATAAAATATAAAAACCAAAGAAAATTTCGCAAAAAAAAACTTTAAAAAATCATATCAAACAACTTTTCAAATCTACCTACCCACTTTTCACCAACCCCCATACAAATCATGTCTTAATAAATTCTTTGAACTTTCACAAAATATAATAAAAACTACACCTCAAAACTTTTCCAAAAAATTATCATACATTCTCAACATCTTCCCAACCCAGTATGCTCAAATAGTTAGTTAACTGAGCAAGGCCTAGAAGGCCCAAAAATAGTTGTTGGTAGATGGATATTGAGCCACAAGCCTCGTTGAATCATCTAATTACTCAAGTTATTTATCCATTGGCCATTGCTGCAATTTCAATTCTATAACCAGGTTTTCATGACAATGCAAAACAACAACAAAAATTATATTTGCAAATCACTGACATGGCAATAGCTGCCATGTCAACCAGAAAATTTGAAATTCAAAACTTAAAAGAAAAATTTTATTTGCAAGATAGTAAGGAGGACACCATCTGATTGCATCTAACATGTTAGATTAAAAAAATTAAAGAACAAGATTTTTAGGTTTCTTTTGCAAGTCACCTCCTGCCATATTAGCAAAGTGGAAGTTTCATCTCCATGCCAGTTTGCAAGTAAAACTCAAACAACAAAGACCAACCCTTCAAAGAGAGCGTGCAAGGCCAATTAAGTATTTCATAAATAGAATTTACAACCCGTTCCCACTACCAGCAACCCAGCCACTCATGCAGCTGCCAACACCCTGCTCTTACAACTCATTAGCACTCCAAAACAAAGAACCATATGCTAAGTTTTCAGTGTGCCAGCCTTTTAAACTGAATGTAAAAGCTGAAATTCAGTACTTCAATATGCCTGCTGCTGACACCCAAACAAATTCCGCACTCCAATAGGCATGCCACTGCCAATCAAGGTTTAGAGGCCCATAACAAGCCTCGGAGAACCTAATTCCCAACAACTAATTCTTCCATTAGAATGCTTTGATGCCTGACATTTGCCCGCATTTAACCCATGAGCTCTTCACTTTGTTTTTACTTCTTGGAGCAAATATTTCTCTTATTAAATATAAAACTAACAAGAAAAGGCAACAAATTCAAAGAACAGGAATAAATTACCCTGACTCTAGCATTGTCCACAAGAGTAATCAACGGTACAAGCCGCAAGTATCTGTCAATCTCATTCTGAGCCTTACGGAATTGGTACACAATGTTCCATCCCATTGCCAACAAATACAGATAGCTCCGGTCCTGGCAACTGTTGACCAAAATGTAGGACCTTCTGAGCGCATCCTCGAGCTGCTCCAGAGGCTCTCGCGTCTCTGGGTACCTCTTAAGCTCCGAGATCTTGAGCTGCTCCAGCAAGTTCCCAATTAGCTTCAAATGCTGCGCGAATTGCCTACAGTTTCTTTTGTGCAGTCGCGCCGTGTTCGCGGCCTTCACGATCAACCCAATCAGCTTCACCGCATCGAGGCCCGTAAGCTGGGCTACGGTTGCAAGCTCCCCAAGATTGTCCCACGAAGCCATCTTCACCTCTCAAATAACCTAGAAATCATCCTTATGTATCTCAGATTATGCATTTTCCAATGAATTCATAAAATTCAAGCCAAAATTAATTGTAAAAAATGCCACCAAACTGTGTGTGCGCTTTATTATTTTGAACAGAAGATGTTAAAATTTTGGAGAAATTAAGATATTTTAGTTAACTTTTTAAGCCAAAACTACTTTAAACTGTAACAGAACTTGAGGATGTTTTGCAATGGCTTCAATTCCTCCCTCCACCAGCATTACGGCACTACTGCACAGACGGTTTTGTAAATTAACTTCAATGGCAAATTGCTTCGTTTCAAGTTGGATCAAGAGCTCCTTGGCAGGATCTTATCGAATTGGCATTCGCGTTCAAGATCTTATTCTCTTGGAGTCCGTTTCTAGCGCAGCAAAAATGAGATTGAGCAAATCTTGAAGAGTATCCGTTACGCTTCTTGACTCACTTTTCAACGCGAGAAACAAAAGCAAAGAAATATTTTTTTTAAAAAAAAATAACAAAAAAGAAAATTTTGTTTGCTTAATAATCCATTCAACGGCACGAAACCAGAAAATTAATATCTAATAGTCATAAAAATAAAAAGGAAATTAAATAAATGGCAATCGCAGACTCGCCGTACTTTCTTCGCCGGACCGAGAGTGGTAAAGACAAAAATTGGTCGGGCTTCAGAACCTGAGATGTGAAGAAAAGCATTGAAAGCTTCAGAATCAAAATGTCGAGATGAGAAGCGAGAAATTAATTGTTAGGCGAAAAAAAAAAACGCTTCGAATGCTAATGAAAACTCTTACCTGCTGCTAGTCAACTGATCTTAGGGGGGGGGGGCTCGCTTTTTCTTTCTTTCTTTCTTTGCGTGTGTGTGCGCGAAATGTGTTGCGTGAGACAAAGCTTAACGAATACTTGTTAATTTACGAAGGAAACGTCAAGAAATCTGTGAGGAAGAAGAGCATCGAATTCTGAAACTAGCAAGCATTGCTTTGCGCACACGAGCTTCTTCTCCTCCTCCTCCTCCGTGCAGATTTTGGACGAACTCCACCAGCGACTCTCTCTCTCTCTCTCCCTCCTAATGGCTCACAGTTTCGGTGTTTTTTGTCTGAGTTGCATTTGTTTCCAACTCTCTCTCTCTACAGACACAGACACACTCCAAGCCAGACAATGCAGGATTGATTTCGTGCGAAAGCTCTTATTTTGTAATGATGAAATGACAAAGATGCCCCCTATGTTCACGGAGGAATATAAAAGCGGTATGCAGTGCAGCCAAGGGATTTGACTCGGAAGCTTTTTGCTCTCTGGGAATAATTATACTTTAAAGAGTGCCAGTTGGCAGCTGTACGTCTGCACTTGTCCAACTCCCAACCCACATGCAAATAACATTCACCCTTTTTTCTGACAACAATAAAAATAAAAAAATCTATTTATCATTATTTTTTGAAAAATTTTAAATATAAACCTCACACGTTTACACACCCACTTAAAAATATATTATTTTATATTTTTATCTACGTAATAAAAATGATTCGAGACATGTTTATAAGTAAAATATGATAAAAATATAAAATGACATGTCTTTAAATAGGTGTGTAAAGTGTGAGACTTATGGGTAGGACTGTTCTTATTTTTTTTTATCATCTTTTCATCATTTTTTAATATAATATTATATAATAAATTAGTAAATGAAATATAATAAATAATTTTTAATCATCTAATTTTACTTCATAAGATAAGAAAAATTAAATATAACATATCACATCAAGTTATTGAATTAATTTTATGAAGATTAAAATATTTGTTTTGAAAAATAACTCGTGATCGTTACTTTTTGCCCTTACAAATGTTAATTTCAGTTTTTTTTTTATATATAATTCAAGTGATTATCGACTTAACTGGTAAATATTTATAATAGATACAAAAATAAGTGATATATATGTAAAATTATACAAAATTAAGAATAACAGTTTTTGAAAAAAAAAATTAACATTCATCTTACCATGTGTGGGTGGGAGAGGAACAACTGCTAATAAAGGTGTAATCAGTCAGGTCTGATTAATTCATAATAAATTTTTGGACTTGATCGAAAATTTCAGTCCAGACTTTTTTCATACCGAAATTGAATTGATTACCCGTATAGATCGGTTGGTAATCGAATTGATTATCATGTGTGGTTAGCTATCGGTCCGGTTGATTCATTCAATATGAAATAAATCAAACATACAAAAGTCCAAAATCATTTCTAATATGTATTTTCAGCCTAACTATACAATAAACCCACAATTTTACACTTTTGAATATCAACTATTTAATTTTATTTACACATTTTATACTTGAAAATAACCTTAAAAGAAGTTGGAAAAATTATCAAAATTATTGATATCCATCTATGAGAATTAGCAATCATCACAGTAAAGTTAAAAACAAAAAATAGAGAAAATAAAATTAAAAAATACAATATCATCCAAAAATATTCTTGTTGATTATTCTAATTGCTAATTATTCTTGTTGATTCCATGGTTGAGAAATACGGTATGTAGTAGGGTTGCTACCAACATATATAAATATATATATATATATATATATATCTCCTTATATTTAAAAGACTCTACCGCCCAATGAACAGGAATGAATATGAATGAACATTAATCAACAATAAACTTGTTTTACGCTTTTCTTTTTCCCCTTACGTCCCTTTCTACATCATCGTCCCTCATAGTAAAATCACCATAAAATCACAAAATACCACACAAATCACAAAATCACCACATAAGTTTTCACATAAATCACAAAATCACCACACAAATCACAAATCAGGGGTCGTTGGCTGGAGGAAATGAGGAAATGGAGGGGTCGTCGGCGAAGGATGAGGCTGCTGCTGCTGCTAGTGCGGTGTTGTAGGGGTGGCTAAAGGCGACGCTACTGGGAGAAACCCGTGCATGTGGCTAGGGAGGAGCTACAGGTGGTGGGTTCCATGGAAGTGCTCCACGGCGTGAGGGGAACTCGGTGGTAGTGCTTGGTGGAGCTGGGGCTGAGTCGCGATGGCGCAAGGGTAGAGAATACGTACGTCGAGACCCATTTCAGGTTGCTCGCGTGCGGCTAAGGGAGGAGCTTCGACAGTGGGGTTTGCTCGTCAGCATGAGGAGAAGCCGGTGAGATGGTCGGTTACGTCGCAAAGTGACGCATGGTGGCGTTGGGCTGCTTGAGCTTGAGGGAGGAGATCGGGTGAGAGAGAGGGAAGACGTGCGGCTGAAGGGGAAGGAGAGAGAGAGAGAGAAAGGGAAAGTGAGAGGGCAAAGTTAGGTTTGGGGTTTTAAATCTCAACCCTTCATTTTGAATTCTCATATTTAGTCTGACGGTAGAGGTTTAAATATTGATTTAAACTAACATAAAATAGATAATTAAAATATAAATATTATATCATACACTTAAAATCAATTTTAATTTATAAGATACTAATTTTTTATCATTAAATAAATGATAAAATTTTGTTGAATATTTTTAAGAGAATAACACTATCTAATTAATTTGAATTTTTAACATAATTTAAATCTCATAATAAATGATGAACATGAATGAACAGTAATTTTACTCTTATGCATTAGATTATTTTTAAGAATAAATATAGATAGAAGCTACTATTGGGAGCATCCATTTTGTACACATGATGTGGCATCATCTAGACCACACATCTTCCCAATTGAGTGTTGGGAACAATCAACTAGAAGCAGCCACGCAGTGAGTGCAAAATAGACAGATGCGTTGGGAACAACCACTTTAATTTTTCCTTCAATTGGGCAGATGCGTTTAGCTACTGCTACTGCTAGTATATATGTAAGTAGGTAGCTATCCTCTTCATTCCTTGCCTCTTTTTGTGTTTCTGCTCACTTGTATCTGTTGAATAATCCGATTGATTTTCACATTTATGCACATATATAAATCCTCCCAAATTACATATATGAAAGAAAAAAAGTTTATTAAACTTAGATTTGAAGAAACCCAACTAGATTTGTAAAAAATCAAATTGCAAACTACGAAACACATGTCAAACTCCAATCAACTCCCAACAGACAAAGGAAGAGACATTGACGAATAGACCCATATGTCGGTGAAGTATGGGGATAAGTGGCGTCGGTGAGATGAGCAAACTTTAGTGAGAACTTGTTTGATTAGGTAGTTAATATGAGATCAGACGTGATATTTTTGAATAATAAAGAGATTTTTGAGTTAAGATAAAATGAGATGATTTATAAAAAAATATATATATGTTTAAATAATGAGATGAGATGATATTAATTTTTTAAAGATTTGATAAAGTGGTGGATCCCACCAATTATTGAAAATCATTTTTAATTATTGAGTGAAAAATATTATGAATATATTAAAAATAAGTAATATCTATTTTGGAAATTTAAAAACTCATAAATATTTTGACTTTTCCAAAATATATTTTTATATTATTATATTATGACCTATTTATTATACTATATTTTATAAAATTTGAAATATATATTTCTAATTATATATTATGATAAAATAAAAAAATTCTAATAGATAATTATACATATTAAAAATGTGGTAGTTAGCGTTACTGTAGCGGTACAATAGATGTAAATGAAATTTTGTAGCAGATCAATTGTAGCAGTACTGTATCATTACTATATTGTGTCGTATGATTATGTATGTTTGATTCCTATATTTCTATATTTATTTAATTGTCCGTCTCGTTATCATTGTTTGCGAGTGTGTTGCATTTATTCTTCAACATCATGACCCATTTCTTTATGGCCAAGTCTATCTTTGGATCCATACATACAACAATACATTAATGAAGACCAAAACCTACTTTTCATTTCATCCCATCTTAATTTGTAACTCCACTTACATTCGTTTCTTCACACCAATTCAATTGGTTTTCTTTACTCCCACACCATAAGGATTTTCGAAAACGGATTGCTCAAACTTGCCTTGGTCACGTACTGATCTCTCGTTTAAATGTTGAATTGAGATGATAAAATATTATTAAAATATTATTATTTAATATTTTAAGATTTGAAAAAGTTGAATTGTTTATTATATTTTGTATTGAGATTTAAAAAAATTATAATGATGAGTTGAGATGAGTTTAATTTCTAAACGAAGCCTGTAGTCCTTGCATGCATCTAGCACCTTAGAATTGGATGTTATGCCACTTGTGTCCACTCTCGTTTCCACCTTATACCATCTTTTCGTTATTATTCACACGAAAACTTTTATTCATGGCATTTTTTTCAATCATTTAATAACATTCTTGAATACTCGTAAAGAAGCAATAATAGCGGCCTTTCCAACGGAGATAATGTTTTTAATTGTGCAATAAAGTTGCTAATTCAATTGGAATTTTTAAATGAGAAGTGATATAGTTATAAAAATATTTTATAAAAATAAATTTACAAATTGATATAGTTTTATGTGATACGTTAGATCTATTTTATAATAAAATTAATTTTATCATCTAACGTTCCACAACAATCTATATCAATTTGTGAATTTATTTTTGTATAATCTATTTATAGTTAAAATATTTCTTTTTTTAAATTAAAATTCGTAGATCAAGTAAAAATGGTGATCTATGCAACGGCTCATGTCTACGTAACGAAAAAAACAGAGGATATTGTTCACCCATTTTTTCCATCCCAAGGACATGAGTACGTGTGTTATTTGTGTTGAATAATGATAGATATAATTTTAAAGGAAAATTTTATACACCATATTATCATCTTACTTTCATCTCATTAAGTATGGTGTGATACATTTATCACCATTAAATGATTATTTATTGTATATTTTTTTATCATCTAATAGCGATAAATATGTCACATATTATTTAAAATAATCAAAATAAAATGAAAATATAATATATAATATTACTCAATTTTAAAATATGCAAGTTAGGTTGAAAACTTTTCAAAATGGAAAAAATTTTCAACGTGTAACTATAGCCTTGAATTTAGGCACCATTATGGCACAATTGGCATGATTAGTTTTTTGGAATAATTGTATATCTTTTCAAGTCAACAATGATTTTATTTAGGATGATGCTACAGCTCCAGCTGGTAGATGCCGCTCGAGCTGCTGCATGGGTTTATATGTATTTTTTTTAAGTTATTTTTTATATAAATTTTTTTAATATTTTTTAATATTTTTAAAAAATAAAATAAATTAAAAATATCATTAAAAATAATTTTTAATTAAAAAGTAAAAAAAAAATATTTCCTTAATCATGAAATAAAATAAAAAATTCGTAAAATAAAAAATATTTTTTTATAATTTTTTATTTTATTTTGTGATTAAGAAAATATTGTTTAATAATATTAAAAAAAATTTATTTTTTAAAAATATTTAAAATTATTAAAAAATCTATATAAAAAAAATTAAAAAATACACGTAATAAAACACTAGAGTACTAACGGGAGCCCAGCGGAGCTCAAGCATTTTCCTTTTATTTAATAAAGTCCACATGAATTAGGAAAAACAAAAAACAAAAACAGCGCAACCATCGGTCCTCGAGAAGCCGGTAAGGTCAATATCGTCATTTTGAAAAATGGTACCAACTACGGAACAGGGAGTTCAACATCCTCCCTTCACTGGCAAATGCCATGTGGACCCCCAACCATAGTATGACAATGACAAAGGCGCACATGCCTTCCTTGACACGCGTCATCAACCCTTTTCTTGGCCTTGTTATTTGGTCGCACTCTGTCTCCACATGGCAGTTGGCACTTGGCACATATCCAAGAACCAATATCCGCCCATTTAAATCCTTCAATATTTATTATTTTCATACATTATTATTTATTGGCAGCAAAAAAAAAAATATATATATATATATAGAACTACTATAAATATAAAAAAAATTTATAAAAATAAATTCATAAATTAACATAACTTTATATAATTTATTAAATCTATTTTATAATAAAATAATTTTATAATTTAATATATTACATCAAATTATGTTAATTTATAAATTTATTTTTATATAATATTTTCGTAGTTAAAGTAGATGTATAGATGTGTAGTTAATGGTGCCGAGCTAATACTAATAGGGCAGCCTATATCTAATTGGTTTCATTTTCTAACTGCAAAGATGTGATCTTCCACCTCCCTTACCATAACTCGAAAGCTAATTTATGAATCATGAACAATACGTATTTTAAAAATCACTAATTTAATCATTTTAATATATTTTTAATGTAATATTAAATAATTTTTTATTTGAAAAACAAAATTTAGTCATTCAATTAATATCTAAAATAGTTACACACTAGGCGTAAAAACAATCGAGTCGAATCACATAGTTAATAAGCACATATTTATACGTAACAAAACTATAATATTATGTCACTACAAAAAATAAGACTTTTTGTGACGATTTTATGTCTGTTAGAAATAAAATCGCTGCATAAAGCCTTTAGTTGCGGCGATTTTTACATTGTTACGATCTTTTTACATAAAATTTTGAAATTGATCTTTTGCGGCGATTTTTTAACTTTTTACAACGATCATATTTGCCGCAAACACTAAATTAGTCTTTTGCAACGATTTTTTACTTTTTACAGTAAAAAAAATCTCCAACATATTAAAAAACTTGTTACGACGATTTTTTAATCACTGCAAAAAGTTATAGAAATGTTTGGCAATCATCCAAGCAAGAAAGTTATAGAAATGTAAATTGCATTTGGCAGTGAAACTATCTATATCTATCTATCTATATGGTCCATGACAATCCACCTAGTGCTGTACATATATAATAAGATGTTGATCGATGATCTAAGTCACGTAGAGTGGACGAAACACTAAAGAAGTTGACCCATCGGTTTTAAGATCATGTGTGTGGAGAAAAACCAATTAAAGAAGATAGATAATAGAGAGTGAGACACGTGAGTGCTGTCGTTTTTCTTTTGGGTTTGTGTTGTCGTTTAGAAGGTCGCTTTCTATATATATATATTAAAATTAGCACAAAACATTTTAAGAACATTCTTTCGATCTGTATTTGTTGATGATTTAATATTTAGCGTTAAGGTATCCAAAGTTGGTTGGTTTTGTTGTTTCTTTACATTAATATTATTTTATTGTCTCTGTCATTATTTATATTCCTTTAATCTTTTGTAATAATTAACAATGTTTTTGTAGGACAATCGGTTATCTATTGATGTTTTCTATATAAATGATAAAAAGAAACCCTCACTACAACAATTCCTTAAATAAATGCTACCAATTACTTAAACTAATAGTGGATTTTTCGACGAAGATTGAAAAACAAAGGCCACCCATCAACATAGTATATTTGAGAAATATTTTAATTATGAAGAAAAATGCTACTCTTACCGCTCCTTCTTATCGCTGGAAGTTACCGCTATGATTTTTTATTTTAATTTTTAATTTTGTTTACTTAGTAATTAAGGAAGTATTTTTTAATAATATTGTGATTTTTTAAAAAAATATTTAAAAGTATTAAAAAATGCATGTATGAAAAAAAAATGATCCTATAACTAACGGTAGCTCCCAGCAGGAGTTGGGGAGTGGTGGTTGTAGAGCTACCCAATTATGAAAATATTTTATAAAAATAAATTTATAAATTAATAAAACTTAATAGACTTAACGTATCATATGAACCACATCAATTTATGAGTTTATTTTTAAGAATTCAAATTTTAAAAATAGCACTAGATATGTTGTTAATTATATATGTATATATTAATTAAGTAGCCAATGTTCTAAAACCTAGGATCTCATTTTCTCTTAAGCCATGGAAAATGACAAAAACCCAAACCCATGCAGCCTTTACAGATGGAATATGCATAATTTCTAGGCACTCATGCCTGCCGTAATGGCAATGCTATGCATGTGTTTCGGTGCCTAATTATTTAATTAATGTGTCTCCAAGTATAAGTCCAAAAGGCTCGTGTAGTGCTAAGTTGGTGATGGAATCCACGGATGTTAATCACTTTTAATTTATTTAAATGATCGATAGTGGGGCGGGCTTGAGTCATATATTTATTCGCCGAGAAATTATATTTATAGTCATAGAATCACTTTTTAAAAAATAAATAAATAAATATGAGATTCACATAAAAAAATTAATTTTTTAATAGTAGATTTTACTTTTTTTAAAGAAATGCACGACGTTTATACAATCCATAATTATATCTAGTATTACTCTTATCAAGTATTTATTATGGTCTGTGTAGATGCTCTAAATAAATATTTTATAATTCATTTGATGTTTTTTCTTTTCTTTTTTTACTTTTATACTCTATGAGTTGAACATTGAAGATATCCTCGTGTGAGTGGATCTAGAATTAAGTGAATGACACATTGATTTAATAGGCATGTGAAATATAAAAGTTATGAATACGTAGTGCACATAATAGTAGGTTTAGATAATTAAAGGGTTTTTATTCAAAAAAAAAAAGATAATTAAAGGGTTTAATAAAAAAATAGTGGTAGATGACGGCATGCCATTCAGAAATTTTCCTCGCTTCTTCTTGGAGTATAAATTTCCGCGGCGATCTAAAAGTTTGGATCCTTTTTTAAGGTGTTTTGAAAGTGACTTGTCAGAATGCCACCAATAATTTTCGGAGTTATACTAGATATCATCCTAGATTTCTAGAGTTTTAAGATTGTTAATCATTTATGAAGTATGCAAGTTTCGTATAATTTTTATAAAAAAAAGTATTGTTACATCTATAAAAAAATTACATAAAATAATTCTATAAATTGATGTGGTTTCATCTTATCTGTTAGATCTATTTTATAATAAAAGTAATTTTACAATATGACGAATCACATCAAACCATATTTGTTTGTTCAAATCATAGAGAACTCAATTCAGTTCAATTCAGCTCAATATCCAAACGCATATTTACACCACACACTATCCACGTGACATATTTTGATTTGAAAGATAAATTTAAAAATTTAAATCTTACAAATCAAATTATGTTACGCAGATAACGTAAATGCCTTCAAATAACATTACTTTTTCATAAATTAATAGTTTTGAAAAACTTGAAATTGATCACAACTTTGATATTGGAGTTTGGAATGAGGGTTTTAAATGGGGCGGGGGGTTCGAGTGGGGGAGGCGAGGCCGGGTAGTAGGCCTACAAAGAGCCCTTTCGAACTTGGCATTCTTACATCTATCATGACACCTTGTGATGGGTGTATAACAATATATGGTGACAAAGCTGGTTAATGCTGAAGCACGTCTACCATGTGGTCCTTGGAAACCCGTGCCCATCACAGTAGATGAGTTTGAATGGTTGCCCAAAATCCTGTTCCAGCAACTAGGATAAAGACTGCCTTAGGAATTTTGCCTTTCAAGTCCTCCAAAGCTCCAGCTTTTAGAGGGGGAGAAGAGAGCAATTGACGGGAGACTGGGAATCTTTTTTTAAGGCTGGAATGTCATCATTCTACCCATCTTTACATTATTACCATCAACCTTCACCACCCCCTAAGCAATCACTTAGACGTTGACCAAACACCTACAACTATTGGTAATTGGATTTTAGTCCTCTTCCATTGGAAATATAAAATGGAAAATAAGACAAGATGATTGATTGCTTTATACAAACAACTTTAAAAATTTCATCTCACTGAATTGATGTTATAGGTTACGGAAAATTCTTTTCATCAGTCATTATTTACCGTCTCACACCCTACGTATTATAAAAAACACTCATATCTTATGAAAAAGTTATAGGCGTGAAGTGTGAAAGTGAATAGTGACTGATGCATAATAAATCTCTATAGGTTACATCTTAAAAAATGTAATAGTTTTGAGAATTTTCTCCGTTGTGATTGCTAGTTTGCCCATGAACTTAAAAAAAAAAACAATCTAGGCGAATATATAGTTGATTGTTGTTACTTGCAAAGCCCAATAGTCTTGATCAATCGAAAATGCCCAATGCTTTATAAATGGGCCAATGGCCCTAGAAGTGATGAGAGAAAGTCTGAAAGGAAAATAAGAAGAGAAGTTTTGTTGTTTGTTAGGGCTCGTACATGGGTTTCTGTAACAGAGACTATCACGGAAGCCCAAATGGGAACTTCGGGTCACTTTCCAAAGTGCAGTAACGACCAACAAAATCTAATAAATAATTCTACATACAATCGTAAAGTGCTTAAACGTCGCGTAATCGCTTTGAAAAATAATTAGGTTCACTATTAAAAAATTAATTTTTTTTTCATGTAGGTCTAATATTTTATTCATTTTTTTCAAAGTGATTACATGACGATTGTACAATTCACAGTTACAAATATATTTTCTCAAATCTAAATTTGGAGTTTATTATAACCGGATGGTATTAGCGGTCCGGCCAGCCTTTACTGTGGGATATATCGTTAGTGCAAATTTGTTGTTCTTCTTTTTAAAAAAAAAAATTAAATTATTTTTTAACATCTTTAACTATTAAGAATAAATTAAAAAAATATATAATTTCACTAATAATCAATTCTTTAACAACTAAGAAAAAAATTAAAATACTTGAGCGATAACATTGAGGAGGTTAAGTAGCATTTTCCTTATAGCATTCCTGGTGACTTATCTAAGGCCTTGTTTGGATACCAAAATACTCTCAGTTCATCTTGTTTCAATATCCAAACACCACAAAATATAGACACTTTTTAATTTTTAATTTTTAACTTTTTCATATAATCATTACCTAATTATTACAATTTTTTCAAAATACTAAAAAAAAATACAAAAAGTAATTCAACTTTTTCAAATCTCAAAACAAAATTATATTATAACAATATTTTAAATTTATAATATTTTTATTCAACTTTTTCTCTCTCATTTTTCAAAATTCCATAAAAATCTTAGCTCAAACTATTTCATTACTATTTACAAACCATTTTACTATTATTCACAAATAATCTCATCTTACTATCCAAACCAGGCCTAAATCTTTAACTAGAAATTATAATAATTAATCAAAACTCATTTTTTTAGCTAACTACGTTTACTACTATACATCAACTTATTTAAATTTTCTCTATATCATTTAAATATTTTTTTACTCTTTTTTAATATTTTCTCTAAGTGTTGTTAAATTTATAATATTCTCATATATTTCAATATTTCTTATGTATTAATGTGATTGCAATATATCTGTTTCCAAAATGACGTCAACTCAATTAAAAACTAAGAAAGAAAATTAAAAATGAAAAAACTCATTCACCCTACTTTTTATGAACTTTTTTAATTACCTTTTCTCATGTTTTGCAAAGTTTTTATTATGAGTATTTTCTTTTATTTTTATTAAAACAAATTATTATAATAATATTATAATATTTTTTATATTTTATAAATAAAAGTGTAAATGTGAGAAATATAAAGAAATATAAAGAAAATGAAAGAAATAATGAAAATCATTTCAATCCCGCTACATATAGGCAACTTCGCGCACGAAGCTGTGCACGAATCTGACGTAGCGTTCTGCCACGTCAATGCCTATTTTTTTAAAAAAATAAAAATCAACGAAGAAGAATAATGAAGACTCTATCCGCCTTTGATTCTTAGAACCAATCCTCCGCAGCACTACATTTTACATATTCATTTGGAAAAGGATGGCATTGCAGCTCCCTTACATAAATTCGTAGTTTCTCTTCTAGACTCACCTCTAGAATCTTGTACTCAAAGCAACTCAAAAACAATTTTGGAAGCTCTAAAATAGAGACCAACATTTTTTTTTGTTGTAAGATTTCTGAGTTTTTAACATGGCGGCCAATCCTAAGAAAGGTATAGGCATCGACCTGGGCACCACATACTACTCAAACCGGTTAAAGAAACGACATAGCAGCAACAACAGTGCTTAGAGTCATCTTGAGTTGAAGAGTTCTAGTCAACTACAATCTGTGAGAAATAGTTATATGCAACAACACTTAGGACTTATGTAGATAAACCTTGTTTATCACATGGTTCCTATCTTAGTTGATAAGTCTTATCTGTAACAATATGTTCTTAGAGAATTCTTTAAGACCGGTCCGGTTGTTATTTGCCAAATAACAGCCTGTTAATCACATAGTTGCACGTATAACTTCCACCACACTTATCCTAAACCAACAAACATCAGAAAAGGGCAATCTCTCTTCCGCGCGATTTCAACCCTAAGGAACTCCCCTCGCACCTCCCTTCGTCGAATCTCAACCCGAATGAACTCTCCACGAATCGCGTTGGCTTCGTTGAATCTCAACCCGAAGGAAATCTAGAACCCCTGAATCTCAACTCTCAAATCTTCTCCCCGTGCCCTCACGAAACCCAGAGCCCATCCACCAGTCCATCGACGTTGACCCTTCTCCTCAAACCACAATCTGTCAAATATATTTTATTTTAAGAAAATAATTTTTCATTGTTGTTGTTGTGAATAATCGAATCGTTTGAGATAAAAGCTTACAAAAGTGGATTGAACGAACCAAAGATGAAGGTCTTCGACACCGATGTTTGATGGCTCGAGGCAAGGAGTAACTGTGAGGAGAGGGATGCCCATGCTGACGCCCACTCCAAGTGCAGTGGCGGGGTTGGAGCCATTGATGAAATGAGGATCGGACATGATGGGGTTATGCTGATGGTGGTGGTGGTGGTGGTTTTGGTGGAAAGATGAGGCAGGTCCGACGAAGAAGAGGTCGCGTAGGCCCACCATGCCCATCTCCATGGAAGCGAGGCCGTAATTGATTTGCCTAGAGGGCGTAGCAGACCACATTCCATAGGTGGGTTCGGTGCTGGTTCCTGCGGCGGTAGGTCCGACATTGAAGCCAAGGGAGAACTCATCTGGGGCGGCGCGGCCCGCGACTGAAGAGGACGTAGCCACCCAGTCTGCGAAGGCTCCAGAATCCGAAGGTAACCTCGTGAAATCGAGCTCCGTTGCGACTCGTGGTCGATCTCCGTCGCACAGGTTGGGTTGGGGAATTTCTAGGGTTGGGGGCTTTGGTGGAAGAGGGAAGAAGAACAGATGAGGGGCTCGTGTCTTGGGAGGTGCAAATGAGAAAGGGATTCTCTGTGGTCAAGCCTATTTCTCTTTCGGTATTTTTTCCTACGTGTCTTGAGTTGAATAGAGGGTTGTTTTTGTGGGATTAACAACCGGACCGGTCTGAAGTGCTTCTCTATGTTCTTATCCAATAGTTGTTAGTAAAACTTATCATTTGTAAACTGAACATATGTTCTATTTATATACGATGAATACACAAGGAAATTTATTCCGCCAAATTACATATTTTTTTCGTGGTACCATAACAACCCAAGGATAATACCACTCATACTTTAATGGCATAATCCAGCAAAGCTGCTGCAATCTCAATTGCATCCTTTTCACTTCCAAACACTGCTTATCTTGCTCCTACAAAACTTGATGACAACAATTACCTCGTCTGGATATGCCAATTCTTCGATCCAATGGGCTTATGGGCATTGTTCATGGATCCGAGCCCCCACCTCCCAAGTATCTTCCCAATAATGGGAAACCCTCTAGCCAGGATATGTTGAATCTTGACTACCTACTTTAGGAAAAGAAAGACTAGTGCATACTAAGCTGGTTTATTGCTACCTTATCTGAAAAGGTAGTACCTATTGTGTATGGACTTGACACTTCACATCAAGTTTAGAGTGCATTAGCAAACAAGTATGCATCTCCCTCACGTTCTCTGGTGAATCATCTCAGGAGACAACTGCAGAATATGAAGCAAGTTTCCAAAAACTGCACAGATTTCATTCAAGTTGCTAAAACTCTTGCTGATCAACTTGCTTTGGTGGGAAAAATTATGGAAGATGAAGATTTAATCTCCTACATTATAGGAGGGTTACATCCTCAATACAACTCCTTCATTACTTTTTATTCATTTGTTGCCAAAGATAATTGTATGACCCTTTAAGAGTTTCAATCAGAGTTGCTCAGTTATGAGCAAATGCTTGAGCTCCAAAATACACATGAAACAACATCATTTGCATTATACTCAAACAAAGGAAGTTCTAAGCCAAGATATAGTGCAAACATTCCCTCCAAATTCTCATATGGTGCAAAGAACTCCACTAAAAAGAAACACTATTTTGGCAGCCCTCAGCAAGGTAAGACTTCTTCTATTAATTTTTCTAGTGACACTAACCAAGCTTCTTGCCAAATATGTGGAAAGAGCAATCATTAGGCCTTGGACTGCTTCTATCACATGGATTTTGCTTTCCAAGGTAGACATCCACCCAAAGAACTTGCAGCTATGGTCTCTCAATCCAACTCTTTGCATGAAGATAATGAGGAGTGGCTTGCAGATAGTGGAGCCAACAATCATGTCATAGTAAATTTGGAAAACTAGACCATTCAGCAACCATATCAGGGCAAAGACGCAGTTGCTGTGGGAAATAGTAGTGGACTCTCAATCTCTCATATTGGTTCATCTTCTTTTGTGACCAAAACTTCTATTGTTAAACTCAAAAATATACTTCATTGTCCTGATGTTTCAACCAACTTACTCTCTATAAATCGTTTTTGTAGAGATAATCATTGCTAGTTTAAGCTAACAGATAAAATTTTTGTTGTGAAGGACAAAACCATAGGGGAAGATTCTACTGCAGTGGCCTAGTGAGGATGGACTCTATCCTATGAAGCTGAAACAATTAGACATCAAGACAAGATCACCTATGGCTATGGCTAGCATCAAGACCACTACCTCAGTTTGGCACAATCGATTGGGTCATCCTCACCAATATGTGCTGCAACATGTACTAAAAAATCAGCAACTCTCAGTGTCTAAACTTGAGTCCAATTAGTCCACCTGTGTCCCATGTAAGTTAGGAAAGAATAAATAGCTTCCCTTTAAGTCCTCAAGTCATGTAATTACTGCTCCCTTAGAGATTGTCCATAGTGATATTTGAACTTCTCTTATTTTATCAATAAATGACAGCAAATATTATACAATAATAGTGGATGATTTCGCTCGTTATTCTTGGCTCATTCCCCTCAAACATAAATCAAAATTTTTCTCTACTTTTGTTCAGTTTAAGTGCATAATTGAAAATCAACTCTCCACCAAAATAAAATAGTTTCAAAGAGATGGAGGTGGAGAGTACAATTCTCAATTATTTGTCAAATACCTCGCTAATAATGTGATTCATCATATAGTCATTTGCCCTCATACATCCCAACAAAATGAGATTGCTGAGCACAAGCAAAGACATATTATTAAAATAGGTCTTGCACTGTTGACTTAATCACATTTGCCTTCCAAATATTGGCTTGATGCCTTTCAAACTATTATTTTCCTAATCAACAGGTTACCCACACATGTGCTCTAACATGACACTCCCTACACCAAACTTTACAATGAACCTGACTATACTTTCTTAAAGGTCTTTGGATGTACATGTTACCTTTTCTTGAAGCCCTACACTAAACACAAACTCCAATTTCGCAGTAAGCAGTGTGTCTTTGTAGGGCACAGTCCAAATCAAAATGGCTATAAATGTCTTGATTTATCTAGTAATAGAATCTATGTATCAAGGCATGTGGTCTTTGATGAAAAATTGTTTTCTGCACAGGATGGATCCTACCTTATAGACTTTACAGCAAAACCATTATCACAAAAGGTATTTTTCTAGATTCTTCCTAATTTTATTTCTCTAACTCCATGCCTATTCACTCCTACCAATCCTCAAATGCTATAGACTATTCTAATTCAAATCTCACCAGTGCACCTCAACATGTTCATCCTGGTTCTTCTACACCTCTACAAACAACTTCCATACTAGAAAACTTGAGTTATATCTCCTTTGTCACTCATATTTTGAGACAGGTATAACTACACTTGCTCCTTCCATTGCTGAGACAAGTCCTATCTCCTTAGCTCAACCCTCCTCACCGCATATAGTCACCAGATCAATAGTCGGTACTTTCAAGTCTAAGTCCTTTCTAGATTTTCAATTATATCATTCAACAAAGTCCACCAAACACCCTCTCAAAGCACTGGTAGTAAACTCACTTCCTCGAGAGCCTACTTCCTTCTCTCAAGCAACCTTAAATCCCAAATGACTTGCTACTATGGAATGTGAGTACAAAGCATTGCTGGATAATGGTACTTGGTCCCTTTGTCCTAGGCAATCCAACATGAATGTTATAAAAAATAAATGGGTCTGTAAGCTAAACCAAAGGCCAGATGGTTTTATTGAGAGGTACAAGGCTAGATTGGTAGCCAAAGGGTTTGAGTAGAGAGATGGCATTGATTTCTCTGAAACATTAAGTCATGTTATTAAACCAATAACCATACGACTGCTACTTAGCCTTACAGTTACATTCCAGTGGCCTATTAAGCAGTTAGATGTGTCCAATGCATTTTTGCATGCACACCTAACTAATGAGGTTGATATGGAGCAGCCTATGGACTTTTCTGACCCTCAACATCCAACCTATGTGTGTAAACTTCAGAAGGCACTCTATGACCTAAAATAAGCACCATGGGCTTGGTTTCATAGGCTCACTCAAGCATTACTTAATCTGGGACTCACTGGTTCATTGGTTGACACTTCACAATTTTATCTTTATAAGTCATTTGTACACATATTTGTGTTGATTTTATGTAGATGATATTATCATACCTATCACACATTTATCTAGCCTAGATACACTCATTTGCAGTCTACAAACTGAGTTTAGACTCAAGGATCTTGGAGAACTTTCCTATTTCTTAGGAATACATGTTTGCAGAGATAACACAGGGCTTCATCTCAGTCAAGCCAAGCATATTGTTGATCTACTAGATCGTGTTGACACAGTAGGTGCCAAGCCATACTCAGCACCTTGTGTATCAGGGAGAAAATTGTCCAAATTTGATGGTGATCCTTTACCAGATCCAACAATCTACAAACACAAAGTTGGAGCACTGCAATATTGTTTTCTCACTAGACCTGACATTTCTTACTTAGTAAATCAATTATTTAAATTTCTTTGCTCTCCTACTACAACTCATTTGAAAGCAACAAAAAGAGTATTGAGATACCTGAATGAGACTCCAGACTATGGCTTATACTTCACAGCAAGACTTATACAACTTCAAGCATATTGTGATTCTGATTGGGCTGGTGACCCTATTGATCATAGGTCTACAAGTGGCTATGAGGTATTCCTTGGTCTTAACTTAATTTCCTGGCAAACTAAGAAGCAACCTGTTGTATCTAGATCTAACACAGAAGCAGAGTACAGATCTATGGCAATAGTAACTGCAGAGTTGCATTGGCTGAGAATGTGATTCAAGGAACTTGCCTCGTTTTTTTCGCAGATGAGATAAGATGAAAATTGAATAAAATATTGTTAGAATATATTTTTTTAATATTATTTTTGTTTTGGAATTTGAAAAAATTGAATTATTTATTTTATTTTGTATGAAAATTTGATAAAGTTGTAATGATTAAATGAAATGAGTTGAGAAGTTTTAGGAAAACAAACAAGGCCTTAAGGTTCCTCTTTTGTCACCTCCATGCATTTGGTGTGACAATCTTGGTGCACTTGCTTTAACTTCTAATCTAATCTTTAATGCAATAACTCAGCATATTAAAGTAGATTATCATTTTATTAGGGAGAAGATTTTACACGAGAATATTGTTACTGAATATATCTCTACAGATGAGCAATGTGCAAATATTTTTACAAAGGGGCTTTCTTCTTCCAAGTTCTTAATTTTTCGAGACAAACTCATAACCATAGCTCCTCCTATGAGTTTGAGAGGGGTTGTTAAAGAAATGACACAGCAGTAGCAGCAGTGCTTAGAGTCATATTGAGTTGAAGAGTTCTAGTCAACTACAATCACTAAGAAATAGTCATCTGCAACAACACTTGAGATTTATCTAGATAAACTATGTTTATCACATGGTCCCTATCTTAGTTGATAAGTTTTATTTGTAATAATATGTTCTTATCCAATAGTTGTTAGCAAAACTTATCATTTGTGAATTGAAAATATGTTCTATTTATATACGATGAATACACAAGGAAATTTATTATGCCAAATCACATCTTTCTTTCAAAACCAACTTCAAAAACATCTATTACATGCACTGTTGAATAAGTGAAAGAAATCTAGAGTACCTCTGTTCATACATGCAGACACACTCAAACTCACATAACAGTTAAACACTAACATGTGGCACAGTTGGAGACGGAGTTTCTTCAATGTGTACCAATGGAAAATCTAAAACTTTTTGTTACATACAAAGCAAAATGAAATGTGAAGCCAAGGAAGTTGTAAAATGGACTAATATAGAAAGTGGACGCATTGAATCTCTGTAATCATATATATATATATATATATATATATAGAGAGAGAGAGAGAGAGAGAGAGAGAGAGAGGTACTAGCCTTTTCTCCCTGTTTTAGTTGCAGTTAGTTATTTTCTAAACCCTTTTCGCACAAGAAAATCGAGGCACACATATGAGGATCGTGGTCTTTTTAACATATCCAGGGATGGTTGGTTTTGGTTGGAGACTTGCTTATTAATTTATTTTTATCTTCTTCCTCCAAATCATATATTTTGGTGGTAAATGGGGTTTTTGGATGTAGCAATGAACCCGATGTACTATAAGCTTATTTTTTTAATCTTATTCCTCCGAGAGACTGATTAATGATGCAGCGAAGAACCAGGTGGCCATGATCTCGAAGAACACAATTTACAACGCCAAGAGTCTCATCGGGCGGCAATACTCTGACGCAGAGGATCATGAGGTGGAGAAAAAGGTGGACGCAAAGAATGCGCTAGAGAACTACGTGTATAACATGTTACATGAGGAACACGCTACGGGATAAGAAGATCGCGAGCAAGTTGGACCCGACAGCCGATGTGAAGATTGAGAAGGCAGTGAATGAGGCATTGGAGTAGCTGGAGAATAACTAGTTGGTGGAGGTGGACAAGCTCGAGGACAAGCTAAATGAGCTAGAGGGGATATCCGGTTCTGCATTGCTAAGATGTATCAGGGTGGTGATGGTGGAGATATGCCACTCGGTGGCGACATGCTTAATGGTGGCTATGGTGGCGGTGACTCAACTGGTTTAGGATCGAAGATTGAAGAGATTGATTGAGGTTAAAGGCTGAGGTTTATTTATGCATATAAGTGGCTACATATGAGATTTTTGAGTTTTTATTAGATCCCGCGCAGCCCTTCTCATCCAGCACCCCAAAATGCAACTTCTCTCTTCACTCCAAACGAATTGTTTCATTTTTTTTCCAAAATATTAGGTGGATTTGTGTGTAAAGAGTTCCCAAATCGATTGCCTATAGCTTTATTCAAAACCTTTACATAGATGAAAAGCGCATGAGTCGTATTCAAACACTCATCGTATATTCCTAAAATTGATAAATTGAAAATCTTTCTCTTATTTCAGATTAATTTATCAAAATTAATTATCTAATTATAAGTAAGGGAAAAAAGCATGACTCCTAATAATTGATGGTCACACATTGTCATTCACGATAGCTGAGAGCATTAAAAGTCCACGCGTGATTAATGGGCGCGTGCATTCAACCAATGCATGCCAATTCCCTGGGGCGCGCCTGGGCGGGGAGCAGCCCAGGCCGCCGCTCTCCAACTCCGTTCAGCTTGGGTGACAGCCTAGGGTATAATCGTCTAATCGTTAATATATCCGGGGTATTTTCGTCGTTATAATTTTTCTGGTTTCCCTCTCAAATCTGTCCATTATTTTTCGATTTCCCTCTCGTTTTAAAAAGATTTTTAAAAATTAAAGAAAGCAGATAAATAAGGAAACCAAATCTAATTTCTATACCCAGCTATGCAATCTAGACCGTCCGATTCTTAAGAGAATAAGCAATCTAGGCCGTCCACTCTGACGCATCGACATTAGCACCAAGGAATCGACTGGTCCACTGGAATGTCAACGAATCCTAGATCGCCACGTCATATCTACTTTCCACGGTTTTTTGTAATTTTGGCGGGAAAATTCGTGAGTTTTAAATAAAGGACACAAAGCCCTAGCGGACCCTATGTCTCTTTCCCCTCTCTCTCTCTCTCTCCTCAATTTTCTCAGCGAGTTTCTAGGGTTTCACTTTGAAACCTGTGCTGCTCCGAGGTTCGTATTTATCTGATTTTCTCACTTTGTTCCATTCATTGATCGAGTTTCTTGGTTTCGTCTGTGTTCTCTCTCGTTCCGATCTCGGACGAGCTTTGATTTACAAGATCCGATTTATTTTTTCGATTTCGTAGCTTGATTCCATGCCGTCTGCGGTACATCTGATTTTAACCGAAATCTCCTCTGGTTACAGAGGAATTCATTGAAGGTCGCCGAGGAGATTTTTCAGTCTTTAATTATTGTGTAAGTATCGTCGTGCTCGTGTGCGTGCGTGCGTGTTTATAAGCTTATCATTTTTTCCTGTTGATTCCGATATTAGGTTTTTTTGGTTATTTTTAATGTCTTTGCCATATTTCTTGCATTTTTGTCGTACAAACAATTTTCTTTCATATCTTGAAGGCATTTCTTGAAATTTTACTTTTGCAGGTTTGATTTAATTATTGGTTGATTCAATTCAGATGGAAGATTTTTGGCGGAAACAAAGAAATTAACACTTTTCGGAGAAGAACAAATAAGGGGAAAAATGGGTAAAGTATCTCCAAAAGAAAGGGAATCGAAGAATTCCAAACGGAAAAAGCGGTTGCGGAATTCAAGCAACAAGTATCTGAAGCCAGGTACGCTTGCTCAGCTTCGGTACAGCAAGGTCGCCACGGCTGCCAGGTCTTGTACTGATCTTGGGAAGAAAAGGGTCGCTGTTTTGGAGGCAAAGAAGTCGGACAATGATCTGTTGCTTGAAGATAATAGGGTTATTGATAGAAGCCCTTTGATGTTGTCGCCTGTGAATTTGGTTAAACAGAACAGTTTCATGGGAACTCCAAAGACGCCCCGTTTTGAGGATTGCGATTCGGACTCCCGGCTAGAGTCTCTACCAATGGATTTGCTGGTATTCTTGACATATCCGATAGTTAGGACTCGCTTGTTTCCTTATAATTGTGTATTTTTGAATAACCTTTCCTTAGATTTTTAGAAATTGAGGCAGTGAGATTATAAGTTCCATGTTAAGTAGTACAAGTACAACCATCTATTATTTTTGGTTGTTGGCACCTTATAGAGCGCTATTCGTAGTTAACATATCAGTTCGGGGCAGGGGTTCATACATTAACACTAGCTTGGTTGAAGGCTATACGATTGTAACATTGAACCTCTAAAATGAGATATATTGATTATATGAGTATAATGATGGCAGGCGGGGGTTTTAAGTGAACCTTTTCCCTAGAACTTGTTCTAAGGTGAAAGTTATATGCAAGTGTTCTTGTTTCAGAATCATATCTCTGTATCATTGGTAGTTTATTGATTTCTTCTGGGTTTAACAGAGCCTATGTTTGTGGACATGTCTATATATTTTGCTGAAATTGCATTTATATTCTGTATAATGCATTCTTTGGCTCTCTTAACTGTGGCTTTAGGAAGCTTTCCCTGTTTATTGGCATACTCTCACTGAGTGAATGTTAAAAACAGAATTGTTAAGACTGATGATTTGATTTGAATTCATAGAAAATATCCTGATTTAGTCACTAGAAACTCCCACTATTAAGTTAGATGACTTAATCCAGTACCAGTAAGTAAGGAAGCCCCTTTGAAATTCTTTGCTTTCTAGTTTTATAACAAGAAAAAATCTTCTTCACACTCTATTATTTATCACACACTCAACACACTTAGTGTATTGAGTTTAAAAAAAAAATTTGAGTGCATGGTGTGTGGAGAGAGTAGGTAGATATGTAGAATTACTCTTATAACAATACACAATTTAGTATTAACTTTTTAAAGTCAAAATATATAATATTTTGTTAACCCCAAGGGGTTTGTCCAAGTGGTGAAGATTTTGGTCTTGGGGTATCACTTTCTTCAAAGTCTAAGGTTCAACACCTTTTAAGTGTAAACATTTCTTTGTGGCCACATCTCTTGGTGAAAAGTCAATAATTTAATTAGTTCCGTATAAGGAAACTTCTGAGGGTGCGGGGCACAGGATTGAGGTTTACTTTGTAGGGATGGGTTTGAAGGGCTCTGCCTTGGAGAGTTTTTTCGACATTAAAAGAAATATATATATATATATATACATATATATATATATATATAATATTTTGTTCTTGTTTTGACCGCCATATCTGTAACTATTCTTTTTTGCTTTTTATCATTTCTAAGCATATGACTAGACCTTTATTTTCATGTGTACATGACACCTTTTATATCTTGTTTGTAGGGTATGTATATGAAGTTTGTAGTATGGTGGTGCACGGGACACCCATCCACACATATCTTTTTTTTTTGCTGTATTTTTTTTTACTTATGAATTTTCTATTGGTATGTCTTATATTACTAATTCTTGTTTGTTTCATGAATTTGAGGTTAAAATCCTTTGCCACTTGCACCACGACCAACTGAGGGCTGTTTTTCATGTTTCTCAAAGAATTAGAAGAGCTGTAAGTGCATCACTCTCCCTCTGGCATGTTTGCGTAGCAGTTGTGATTTTGAGTTGACAATTAATGGTGCTGTTTATAATGATGTGGCAGGTTGTGCTTGCAAGGCAATTCCACTTTAATTACACAACTCCAGATCGCTCACGACAGGAGTTGTTAAGAACAATGACCCCAAGACCAACTGAACACTGGCCTTTTGTTAGGTTGTTAGCTTAAACTTAAAGTCATGCCCTCTTTTTCTTTTTGCTATCTATGTTTAATTTTTTAATGTTTGTATTTTTCTATTCATTAATCCTTTCAAATGACCTTTTGCAGCAAGGGAGATGGGAAGGGTATTTGGATGCCGAGCCCACATACCCCAAAAGCACCAAGGCATGGCCCGCGACCACCTTCTCGGCTCAAATTCTCTGAGATGCGGCAGGTTGCAGCTGTTCTATTCCCAGAATCTGCTTTTCCTTCAAGATGCATTGTGCCATCTGCTTTACCGAAGCCACTATGCAAATCTTTGGCTTCTAATCGAGTTCTATTCTATGAGGATGAGTTATGCCAGGCTGTTGCTCAGAATAAACTCCGTTGATTTATTTTCCAGGCTTTTTCTTGCCTCATGTTTCGCTGTGTATAGTTTTGTTTCTGTTCTCTATAGATGGTCATAGTTAGGCTAGGGAATATGCAATTTTGTAGCTTTGCTGGGGGCAGTTTTAGGTCATATGAAACTTGAGGTTGCTGTTAGGGTTAAAAAATTCGGTTGATGGTTGTGGGAATAACATATTTCAAACTGATTACTTGTATATTTCCTATATATATATATTTGAAAGAATGCCTAGTTGTTTCTTCTTAGCAGAAGCATTTCCTACTATCATCTACATGGGAAGCATCTAACGTTCCATTGTATTCTGATCAATTCAAGGCTATGCTCATAATGTCTACATTTTTGCATGTTGTTATCGTTTTGAGGTTATGCTTATAATTATTCACTCCTGCTGGGTTCAAAATCACAATCCCGTATGCGTTGCTCTTAAGTCTTTACTTATTTTCATGATGTTTTAGGTTGTGTTTGGATGATACAATAAGTTGAGTTAAGCTGTGAATGGTAATATTTTGTGAGTTCTATTGAGATATATTTAACTTTTTAGGTTGAAATGTATGAAGTAAATTGGAACAAGTGTACTTTTTTATGTTAAGTTGAAAAAGTAGTGAGTCTGATCAATGATTAGTTTGAGATAAGTTGATATGAGTTGAATTGAGTTCGACCAAACACATCCTATAGTCCATTTTGCTTTTGGTTTGAATGGGTTTTGGCCCATTGTTAAAAAATTTAAGAGTAATGCTATATACAATCGTGGAATGCGCAAACGTTGTGTTGTCGTTTTGAAAAATAGTAGGGTTTACTATTAAAAAATTAATTTATTTTCATGTAGATTCTATATTTATTTATTTATTTCAAAGCGACTGCACGGCATTTACACATTCAAGACTGCAAGTATAATTTCTCAAAATTTAATTGGGTTTGAATGGGTGCTTGCATTTGTTAAAGAGTTAGGTTGCGTTTGAATGTTGAGCTGAGTTGAGCTTTCTATGAATAGTAGTGAGTTGAGTGAGTTTTGTGGGGTTCACTTAAGATGAATTTTTGTGTGTTTGGATGTTAAGATGAATTTAAATATATTTATGTAAAATTGTGAAATAATTGGGTTCCGCCGTAAATATATTGTTCACATGTCAGTAATGTCTCCGCGCAGCCAACGATAATTCCAAACTTTCACATTGCTAAAACTGGCTATTCACAGTACGTCAGTACCCATTTTACACGCCCACCACCCAAGTAATCATATTTATGACAAGTTCTGACAAAATAATGGGACTTTCTGATTTTTTTTCAAAGTCGGCTTCACACGACAAGCAGTCACGTCTATCTACAGTATGAAAAGAATTGAATGCTTTTTACAGAAGAAAACTCGGCTCAAAGTGCGTTTGGATGATAGGCTCGGTTCAAATTTGAATTGAATTGAGCTACTTCTATCATCCAAACGAAGCTTTAGGAGAGGTTTGAATTTAGAGATGAGTTGAGATGGTTTGTGAATAATAGAATAAAAGTTGAATTATTTATTATATTTTGTGTGGGAATTTAAAAAAGTTATAATAATGAGATGAGATGAGTTGAGATGGGTTTTGAATCCAAACCTCTCCTTAGTCTACATACAGTCTATATAGTTATGTTTAAAAAAAAATAAAATTACAATAATATCTTTTTTAAAATGATGATTTTTCTCCTTTTACATTCATTTATCAATAGAACTACACACGTAATCTTCTACTCAAGACTGACTGCAAATAGAATTTTACTATGTTATGTTTATTTGTGATGAGAGCGATTGTGTTAGGTGCTTGTTGTCTTTGAGTTTTAGGTCTAGTTTGAATATACAAAACCATCTCATTACATATCATCTCATCATTACAATTTTTCTAAATTTTCAAATAAAATATAATAAACAATTCAATTTTTTAAAATTTCTAAATAAAATTAATATTAAAATTTGGATTGTATGCCATCAGACTGTTGGCCGATGCCATTCTCTTTATTTAAAAATAATAAAAAAAATTGTTGAAGAAAATAAATGAGTTTGGGTAAAAGCAAAATCTCCAACCATAGACGCAGCTTGAAAAGCGTAAAATTGCCCGGCAGCGATGCTTCTAAGTACTAGTTTGGTTATAATGAGTTAAAATATATTATGGAGTTTTGAAAAAGAAGAAGAAAAAAAAATACTGAATAAAAATATTATAAAGTTAAAATATTATTATAATATAATTTTTTAATATAATTTTTATTTTAGAATTTGAAAAAGTTTATTTATTATTATTTTTTTGTGTGTTTTGCTTGTAAGTTTAAAAAAATTGTAATAATTAGATGAAAAAAATTAAAAATTTGAAATTAAAAAATATTTACGTTTGAATGATATTTAGATGTTGAGATCAGATGTGATGATTGATAATCTTTTTTTGGATGGATATAGATAATTTTTATTTTTATTTTTCCCTTTTTTTATACTTTTCTTTTATTTAGAGTTTGAATATTATTGGCATATTCCATCATTTTCAAGTTTTATTTTTCTACTTTTTGTATGTTAATAATAATTTAGGCTGAAAAGGGGACTTGAGCCAAAACTTGACTAACAATATTAGTTGGGCCGAGTGTAAAAAAATTGGCCCATTTGGTATTGGGTTGGACCAAACTGACCAACCAGACCGATAGTCAACAGTTTGGTCTATTCCATATGTGAATTCAGTCCGAGCTAGGGTGGGAAAATTCTGGACTGAAGGAGTTCAGTCCAATCCCAAAAACCATCTATGAATCGACTGGACTAGATCGAATTCACCCATAATAAAGGCCTTCAAATAGAATCATTCTATTTTATGAGGCTTCATTCTCCAAAAGTTTGAGGATTTTGTAGGGAAAATAATATATGTCATGTATAGAATAATTTTATTTAGAAGATAAATTTTAAAATTTGAATCTTACAAATAAAATTATGCCACGTGGACGCTTTGTAATGTAGAGATTTTTGAATAACATTTCTAAAAAAAGAATGTACGAAGGTTCAACTGTAGTCATCTTACTTGTCATTCCTTTGTTTGTGAATAATCTTACTACTTCATGTAATTGTTAAATTTGGTTTGTTGGGTTTGGATCTCTTGTTAAAATTTTTCAGCATAAAGTGAGAGGTAAGTAATTCAATTGTCATTATTCGTGAGTGGTTTCTCAAGCACTTACATACATCAGATGTACGTGTTGAAATGAACCATTCCATGGCCAGCGAAGTTTCCTCCCAAAGACAGCTACTATATATATATATATATATATATATATATATATAGTTTTTCTTTCCCCTGTTCGAATTGAACCTGAAATAATTTGTATGATTTTAATTTTGTGGGCAGGTCTATTCACATTGATAGCTCATTGTGAATTACTTCCAACTTTTACCTTAAATAAATAAATGTGTTTTCAATTATATTATGATAATAAAAACTAAGGACTTGTTTGGAAGACCATCCCATCCCATCCCATCCATCTAATCTTATTTCCTTCCTAAATATAATTTAAACACAAATATTTTTAATTTTAAATCTTTAAGTTTTTAATCTAATTATTACCTAATCATTACAATTTTTTCAAACTTAAAAAAAAAAAAATTCAACTTTTTTAAATTCTCAAACAAAAATAATATTAAAACAATAATTTTATTTTATAATATTTTTATTCAATATTTTTTTCTTTCATTTATCAAAATCTCATAAAACATTATAACTCAAACATTTTCACTACTATTCATAAACTATTTCATTACTATTTAAAAATTTCTCATCTCATATCATTCTCCAAACATTCACAGGGATGCTTGGTAATATTTTTCATTTCATCATATCACATCCTATGTCATCTCATCTCTTATCCTTTACAAACATCACTAAAATATAACAAACACTTTCAAACTAATCGTTACCACTTCTCCAAACTTTCAAACAAAAAATAAAATATAATTTAAAATTTTCAAATCCCAAAACAAATATAATATTAAAAAATTATATTTTAACAATATTTCAACTTTATAATATTTTTACTTAACTTTTTTCTCTCTCATATTCCAAAACCATATAAAACATCATAATTCAAACTATTTTACTACTATTCACTAGTGGTGATTAGGGGTGTAAATCGGTCTGGTGATGGATCGAAACTTTTGGTCCATTATTTTTCCTTGATCGGTAACTATTGGTCCGGTCCAATCCGGTTTGGTCGGTCCGTTTGATTCAGCCTAATTATTTTATTATTTTTTTTCATTTTTTTCAAATAAATTAATAAAAAAAATATTCAAATTACTATATTAAAATTAAGTGAATTATTAATGTGGATTATGTAACTAACTCATTAAAAAAATACTTTACTGTAATTATATTTATGATGTTGATAGTTACTACTTTCTAATTTAAACTTTATTATTTAATATGCATAATTATTAATTGTTGAGATTGAGATTAGTTTTGGAGCTGAAAAATTGAGAAACAGTGAGTTCGCTTGACCTAGCGCTCAAGCGAAGCTCTAATTGTGAGTTTGCTCGAGGTCTGCTCTACAGTAGGATCGAGCAAAACTCAACCTATGAGTTCGCTCGAGTCTCACGCGATAGTGGGCTCGAGCGAGATACAAACCCAAGTATTCGCTCAATTCACGCTCGACTTATTTTAAGGATTACGACTTATTTTATCATTATTTTATCATGGGTGGTTGCCCATGGCTTTTTGATAACTTCTTGTTTGTGATTAAGGATTACGATGGTGAAACAAAACCGCATCTGATGGACTTTGATCAGGAGAGTTTCTGGATCCAGATGCTAAACTTACCACTAAGTTGTATGATGCAGGGGATGGGAGAGCAGATTGGTGGTTCTGTTAGAATTGTGAAGGGTGTCGATGTACATGAGGATGGGTTGGCTTGGGGTAGAGTTTTAAGGGTTCGTATTGCATGTGACTTAAAGAAACCTTTGGCTAGGGGGCGAACTATATAAGTGGAGGGGAAGAGAATATGGGTTCCCTTTTAGTATGAAAAACTGCCAAAATTATGTTATTATTGTGGTAGAATCGTACATGATAAGGAGGGATTTGAGGATGGGAAAATGGGTAAACTAGGGACAAAGGGTGGGGAATTACAATATGGTGCTTTTGAGAGCTCCAGCAAGGAATCAAAGGTGGTTTGAGAGAAGGGGGAACACAAGAATATTGAATCTGGAAATGAAGACTCACAGGGCTCATTTACAGGTTCAAAGGATAGGGAGGAATCATTTGAAGATGGGGAGAGGGCGAAGGTGGTAGAGGAAAAGAGTATGGAAGAGGAGAAGAGAGGAATGGAAGTTGAGGTAGAGGGGGAGAATAATGTGGTGTGTCAAATAAGTGGGACTGATGAAGGGATGGAGTCATATTATCTCAGCCAGAAAATAGAAAAAATTCTCAGTTGATACCAACAGATGTCGAGTGTGATCTTGATCTTATTTCAATGGAGAGAAATGCAAATTTAGTGGTGGCTATGGAGGAAACACAGAATTAGGAGAGTTATCGTGGTGGAAGAAAGGGTAGCTGGAAAAGAAGCGCTAGAGGCAGATCAAATGCTGGTAAGTTGCCTATTCCTAATCCTTTGAATAAAAGAGGTGCTGATAGTATGGAAGGGGAAAAGGTGGGGGAGGGAGTAGAGAAGAAAACTAGAATGGATAGGGCACAGGCCTTTGAGAAGGGAGGGTCAGGGGCGGTGGCTGCTGAGCAACCCCACCTGGTATTATGAATATCATTAGTTGGAACTACCCAGGGCTTGGCAACCCTCGGACAGTTTAAGACCTTTGCCTGATGGCAAAGAAAAAGAAGGCCAACATGGTATTTTTAATTGAAACCATGATTATAGTTGGGAGAGTAGAAACTCTGAAGAGAAGACTTGGAATGGAAGGCTATTTTGTAGTAGATTCTGTTGTGAGAAAGGGGGGCTTGGCATTGTTCTGGAGGAGTAATGAGAAAGTGGAAATTAAGAATTATTCTTCTTGGCATATCAATGTTGAAATCAGTATAGAAGGAAAGGGCAAGAAATGATTATTTACTGGGTTTTATAGACATCCTGAGACAGGGAAAAGAAAGTGGTCTTGAGACTTACTACGAAGTTTGAGGCCAAGAGAGCAGGAACCATGGAGTGTGGTAGAAGATTTTAATGAGATCCCCTTCCAAAATGAGAAGGTGGGAGGTAGGCAAAGAGCTGAAATTCAACTAAGCCAATTCAGAGAAGTGTTAGAGGACAATATGCTTTATGATTTGGGCTGCTGCAATGGTTTCTTTACATGGAGCAATAGGTATGCTGACCTCTCATTTACAAAGGAGAGGTTAGATAGATGTGTGGCAATTTGCAAATAGTAAGTAGAAGGAAATGTTAAGGGGAGTTAGACTGGAAGGTTTGCCAGTGAGAAGCTCAAATCATTTGCCTATACTAGTGTCAATAGAAGGGGTTGTAAACAAGCAAATGAGGTGGCAGGCTCTGCTCATGTTTGAGGCAAGCTGGGTTAAAGAGGAGGATTATGAGCAAAGGATAAAGCAAGAATGGGCTTAAGGGCAACAGACAAATGACTATGTGACAATGGTGCAATCTCGACTGAACTCTTGCAACATGACATTTATGAGAAGTTTTAAAAGCAAAGATAAAGGGAGAGCTAAAGAGATTGAATAGATTAAAAGAAGAATTAAAGAAGTGTAGGAAGAGTTGGGACCCCATAATGTAGAGAAGTTGAAAAGCTTGCAGAAGCAGGTGAGAGATTTGATGGAACATGAGGATACCATGTGGAAACAAAGGGCAAAGAGGAACTGGTACAGTCTTGTGACAGAAAAACAAGTTCTTTCATGAGTGTGCAAATCAGAGGAAGAAAAAAAGTAAAATTCTTTCAATTGTAGATGACAAGGGAACCTTGAGAGTAGAGTAAGAAGGAGTTGCAGAGGCATTCAAAGATCACTTTGATGATGTGTATAAAAGTGCTAACCCGAAAGTTGAAGTGATTAATAAGTGCCTAGAAGAAGTAGAGAGAAAGGTAATTGGTGAAATGAATGAATCCCTGGAGAAGAATTTTAGGAGGGAGGAGGTGGATGAGGCTTTAAAGATGATGGGGCATTTGAAATCACCATGACCAGATGGGTTTGTGGCATGTTTCTTTCATTCCTTTTGGCATATTGTGGGTGATGATGTGTGTGGTGTAGTGCTTCAGTTCCTCAATGGTGGAAGGATGGATCCATATCTAAACCACACCTATATAGCTTTAATTCTCAAAGTGAGTGATCCCAAAGATGTTAATGAGTTCATACCAATAAGCTTATGCAATGTTGCGTATAAGTTTATAGCCAAACTCTTGCCAACAGATTGAAGAAAGTTATGGATGCAACCATTTTAAAGAATCAAAGTGTTTTCATTCTAGGGAGGTTAATTTCAGATAATGTAATTGCAGCCTATGAAGTACTTCATTCTATGCAAACGAGGCAAAGATGTAAGGGTGGTAGCATGACTTTAAAGCTGGATATATCAAAGGCATATGATAGAGTAAAATGGCCTTACCTTGAGGCAGTGATGAAGAAGCTGGGATTTGGGAAAAGGCGGACTAGTTTGATAATGAAGTGCATATCCTCAGTTTCATATGCTGCCTTAATTAATGGCAGACCAGGAGAGACTATCATCCCTTCAAGGGGGCTAAGACAGGGAGATCCCTTGTCTCCCTATCTTTTCCTTTTGTATGCTGAAGGAATAAGTGCAATGCTCAATAATGCTGAAAGAATATCAAAATTGAAAGGGGTGTCAGAAGCTCGAGGAGGTATAAGGGTCACTCACTTACTCTTTGTAGATGATTGCATAATATTTGGGAAGATAAGTTGGGTGGAATGGAAGAAGATTAATGGCATACTTGAGCTTTATGAAGCTGCCTTAGGTCAGACAAGCATAAATCTAGAGTGTTTTTTTTTAGTCCTAAAGTCCGTGTTGATGTGAAAGAAGGAATAATAAGGGATATGAGAGCAAGACAATAGAATAATTGTGAAAATACTTGGGTTTGCCAATTTTGGTTGGTAGATCTAAATACAATTCTTTTAGAGTTATTAAGAATAGAGTGTGGAAGAAGATTAGTAATTGAAAGAACCAGTTTTTGTCACCCTAGGGTAAGGAAGTGCTGTTAAAAACTGTTATACAAGCCATTCCAACCTATCATATGAATGTCTTTAAGCTTCCAAAGAAATTATGTAAGGAAATAGTAGCTCAAATGGCTAAGTTCTGGTAGGGCTTTAAGAAGGAAGATAATAAAATCCAATGGAGGAGTTGGGCTAAAATGGGGGTTGCAAAAATTGGTGGAGGATTGGGTTTTAGAGAGCTTGAAAGTTTCAATAAGGCCTTATTGGCAAAGCAATGTTGGAGAGTATTTACAAACCCTCATTCTATGGCTGCAAAGGTCCATAAGGACAAATACTTAAGGCATTCAAAGATCTTGGCTTCAAAGCTGGGTCATAGGCCATTAGTAATTTGGAGGAGTTTATGGGGTTCTTTGGAATTATTAAAGGAAGGGTTGTTTTGGAGAGTAGGTAATGGGGAGAGTATCAACATTTGGGGGACAAATGGATACCAAAACTGTCTACATTCAGGATTCAAACTCCCAGAACCTTGCTAGTAGCTGAAGCAAAGGTTAAAGAATTCATTGATGTGGATACTAAGGCATGGAAAACAGAGATGGTAAAAGGCATTTTAAATGAAGAAGATGCAACACTAGTCTGCAGCTTACCCATCAGTTCATCAGGTCTACTAGATAAGCTAGTTTGGGCTCATACAAAGAATGGACAGTTTGATGTTAAAAGTGCATATCACCTAGAGATGTGTAGGAAGAACATAGAAAAAGGGAGGTATCGAAAGGGGGTACAGATATCCGGAAGGTATTGTGAAATTTAAATATTCCTAGTGTAGTTAAGATGTTCCTATGGAAAGCAATGAATAACTGTCTACCTGCAAAATTTAACCTAGTTTGCAGAAAGATTGTTAAAGATTACTATTGCCAACTATGCAAGATGCAGAATGAAATAATTTCTCATGCTCTATGTAGTTGTGGTGGAGCTATGGATGTATGGGCAGATAAATCCAGTCTTGTACAGAAAGTGGGTATCTATTGAGAGGGATATGCAGGAGCTATGGGTAGACTGGTGTAACAAATTGAAAAGAGAAGAAGTGGAGCTAATGACAGTAGTATTGAGAAGGATTTGATTGAGGCGAAATAACTTTGTGTTTGAAAACATATTTGAAGGGCCTGATGTGATTTTCAGGCAAGCTACTGATAGTTTACTTCAATTTCAGCAAGCTCAACAGAAGGAACCTAGGAACCAGATTGATGGCACACATGTAAGAAATTTATGTCGATGGAAGGCTCCTGCAGAAGGCCAGGTGAAGGTAAATTGGGATGCTGCATTGAAGGTTAAAGAAAGCAGGATAAAGATTGGTGTAGTGATAAGGGATAAGCAGGGGGATGTGTTGGTCTCATTGTGTACCTAGAAGGGGAATGCAAGTGGTCCTCTAGTAGCTGAATTACAGGCTTTTTGGCATGCTATGCAGTTGTGTGCAGAGTTGAACTTAACAGAAGTGGTGTTTGAAGGGGATGCTCTAAGTGTGGTTAAGGCAGTGAACGATACTGAATTCAGTTGGGAATGGCATGGTCAATTGGTTGAAGATATTAAAGGGGTTTTGAAGAATAGATCCAATTAGAAAGTCATACACACATATAGAGAATGTAATTGTGTAGCTCATTTTCTTGCAAAAGTTTTTTTACTTGTAAATGAGGAAAGAATTTGGGTAGAAGAAGATCCTGCTGGCATACAGTATTATGTTCTAAAGGATAAATTTGTAACAATTGATGAAGAATGAATATAAGAGACGATGTTTTGATAAAAAAAAAAACTATCAGCATTTTCAAAGCACATACATTTTACTTTCTATTATATTAAAATATTATTTTATATTCTTTCTCTATTCTATTAAAATATTCTTTCTAATCTTTTTTTACTCTATTAAAGAATTATTTATTTATTTATTTTAATAATTATATATTTATAAAACTTCTTTTAATTGTTCAATTTTCAAAAATTCATTTTTAGCATAGAGAAATGTGTAAACCATCATTTTTGTTATTATCATTTCATCATCATCTAATGTGGTATTAAATGATTATAAAATTATTTATCATCCAATCATTGGATACCAAATACGTGGATGATAGAGTTTTTTATTTAAAAAAATTTTCTACTCTTTAGCGGTCATATTTTTAAAAATCTTGTCTTATTTTTAAAAATTCTTATACGCTTTAGGTATAAATAAGACTAGATCTTCTCTCATAAAATAATGTATTTATCGTTTGGATTGTGGAACTATGTTTGTTAATAAAAATTAGTTAATTGTTTAGTGTAAAAATGATTTTTATTAATATAATTAAGAGTATAAAAATATAATCAACCTCACATGAACAAAAATAAGAAGTGCATATTTATTCATCGAGAGGATCCATACAAAGCTTATCCTTAATTACATCATTAAGAATACAAGATGGTCTCTCTTCCATCCATATCTTCTCGTCTTCACCAAGAAGTGCATATTTTGCTAATTTGTGAGCAATCATGTTAGCTTCTCTAAACACAAATTGAACCTTCCAGGATGCATGAAAGTGAAGGATCCTCCTAATGTCTTCATAAATCTGTCCATTCCAAACCCAGCACTCATCACTTCCAGTTACTGCTTTGACCACAACCTGTGCATCACCCTCAAACACCACATTCCTGAAATCAAGATCTGCACACACCTCGATTGCCTTCTAAGTGCCAAGGATTCTGCTATATTAGACTCTATAACATGTTCCAACCTTGCACAAAAGGGCATTAGAATATCCCCTTTAGAGTCCTTATCTATAATCTCAATCCCAATTCTTTCAGTTTTTAAATCCACAGCTGCATCCCAATTAATCTTAACTACATGCTCTTCTGGTGCTTTTGTCAGTTCTTTGTGCCATCCGTTCTTCTGCATTCTTAAAATCTTCTAATACTTGTTGGGTAGCAGGAAATAATTGCTGGGGACCTTTATATTTATTCTCAAAGATAAAAGCATTTCATCTATACCAGATTCTCTTCATTACACAACCACCAAATCCAATTGATCAGGTCGTAGGCTTTCCTGCAATTTCTTCCACAGCTTTAAGAAATCTCTAAAGCATTCAGACCATTTATGCATAGGACTTTGGTGTTCAAACCACACATCTGCTGCTGCTGGGAAATTCCAAAGGGCATGACAAACTGTCTCTTCCTCCAACTCACATATGGGGCATAAATGTGATTGAAGAATCTTTTTATTCATCAAATTCCATCTAGTATGAAGAATTTCATGACAGGCTTTCCAGATAAACACTTTTGCACTGCTAGGAACCTGTAAACTCCACACTTTGCAACAATTCCGTTCATCTGATGAAACTGAAGCTTCACCCCTCCATGATCTTTTTGTCGAGTGAGCTAAATGGTAGTCACTTTTAGCTGAAAACAAATCATTCTTAGTAAAGCCCTAGATCAACTTGTCCTCCACTCCCATCTTACTAAGAGGAATGTTATAAATGGCTTCTACTTCCCTTTGTGTGAAAATCTCTTCAATAACAAATTTGTTCCAACAACCCCTATCTTTTTGTATTAACTCTTCTACTCTTGCTTCACTGTCTAATCTGTTAACAAGTGATTGAATTATGTAGGTTGATGGAATAGGGACCCATTTATCCTTCTAAATTTTGATCTTCCTTCCTTTACCTACCCTCCAGATTTATCCATTTTTCAACAGGTCCATAGCTGACCCAATGCTCCTCCATATATGAGATGCCCCATACCCAATCTTGGATTCCAACAGTTTTGAGGATCTATAGTATTTTTCTTTCATTATCTGAGCGCCATTGAGGAAGGATTATAGAGAATTCTCTAGGCTTGTTTAGATAGCATAACCTTATTAAAACATTTTAGATCTCTAAAATCCAGACCCCCTTTTTGTTTTGCTGCTCCCATCTTGTACCAACTCCTCCACTAGATCTTGTCTTCATTTTGCTTATGGCCCCATTAGAATTTGCCTATCACTATTGATATTTCTTTGCAAAGCTTCCTTGGCAACATAAATACACTCATTGTAAATGTTGGAATAGCCTGAAAGACAGCCTTTAACAGTACCTCTTTCCCTGCCTGTGACATAAACTTGTCCTTCCAATTGTTGATTCTGTGCCATACTTTTTCTTTGATACCTCTAAATGTAATATACTTGGATCTTCCAACAAAAGTAGGTAACCCGAAGTATTTCTCATAGCTGCTACTTGGATTCACCCTAGCTTCTTATATAATCAGGTCCTTTGCTCTCCTGGTTGACCATTCACAAGGACAACATAGTGAATAGTTTCTACACATTCCATCACCATCCTTACCCATCTCTCAGCAAACCGCAGCTTTCTCATAATGACTTCTAAATAAGTTTACTCAATTCTATCATAAGCTTTGACCATGTCCAACTTCAATGCTATACTCCCATGTTTACCTTTCTGTCGAGTTCTCATAGAGTGGAGCAATTCATAAGCTACCATCACATTATCAATAAGCAGTCTGTCTAGGATGAAGACACTTTGATTAGTAGATATGATAAATGGCAACACTTTTTTTAACCTGTTTGCAATAGGGGTGGGCAGTGGGGCCCTGCCCTGCCCCGCTTCCGCTCCGCCCCCACATGGCGGGGCGAGCAACCCCGCTCCGCCCATGCGGGGGGCGGGGCCCCCCCGCCCCGCATCTAAGGCCCCTAGCGGGGGCGGGTGGAGGGGAGGGCCCAACCCCGCCCCTGCCGCCCTCCCCGCCACCTGCCCCCATTTATATATATGTATATATTATATACATATATATAAATATAAATATATATTTATATTTTACAAATTGTGTATATATAAATATATATTACAAATTGTTAGACTTGTCACAAAATATGTATTGGTAAATTTAAAAACTACATAGTTTAAAAACTAATACATTATAATTTACGCAAAATATGCACTAGCAAATTTAAAAATTATATAGTTTTTCAATTATAGTCATATTTACAAAATTTAAATTTATAATTTGGATTTAAAAATGTATTTTAAATTATTTTTACACTTATAAATTATTTTTAAATCAAATAAATGTAATATTTTTTTTAAGTGAAAAGGGGCAGGGTGCGGGGAAGGGGTGCCCCCGCCTCGTAGGGGGCGGGTAGCAGCCCTAGTTTGCAAGCATTTTAGAGATGACTTTATAAAGAACATTACACATGCTAATGAGTATGTAATTACTAATAACCTTTGGATCTTTTAGTTTTGGAATCAAAGAAATATAAGTATATTTTTGTGAAGTTTTGTAGCAAATTAAGGAAAATGCTTGTACGCGGTTGTTTTGTTTATTTTTATTTTTATTTTTATTTGTAATGTAGGATAGAATTTAATTAGTTTAATAAAAAAAAATTAAAACATATTCGACGTTAACGTAGACATTAACCGATGAAAATGTGAACTTTTCTTCGTTTTGAAAGTTTCGAGGCAGACTGGACGGGAGACATTTTTGCGTTTGCTCGAATATCCAAATGGATAGTTCTAATTTAAATGGTTAAACCTCAAGAGAGAGTCTCCGATCCCAAATTCCCAATTCCTAAATAGAGCCAGCCATTTTAGACGGGGCAGTTGAGCGCACGGAGTATAGAGAGGCAGACAATGATCTCCGACGGAGTCGAAGACGAAGAGAAATGGCTTACCGCTGGGATCGCCGGCCTCCAGCAGAACGCCTTCTACATGCACCGTGCCCTGGTAACTCCCTCTATTGATGTCCTAGTGTCTGTGTGTTTCACTAGAAAGGGGAAAAATTGGAGGAATTCCTCCTTTTTTCCAGACCTAATTTCCGCCGATTCCTCTTGATTCTTTTCAGGATTCGAACAATCTTCGAGACGCCTTGAAATACTCTGCTCAGATGCTCTCCGAGCTTCGGACTTCGAGGCTTTCCCCTCACAAATACTACGAACTCTGTGAGTTTAATCTTTCTTTCACTCTCTCTCACCGTTTCCTCTCTTTGGATTCGGGACATCTATGATCAACACGAGGTTGTGTATGATTGTTTATTGGAGTGTGCGATGTGTCCACTCAGACATGCGGTCATTCGATGAGTTGAGGAAGCTGGAGATGTTCTTCAAGGAAGAGGCCCGCCGTGGCTGCTCTATTATCGATCTGTACGAGCTTGTGCAGCACGCTGGTAACATTTTGCCCAGATTGTAAGTTATATATACTCCGTGCTTTGATTTAAGTGTAACACTACCTATCAATCTTACATATGAAAAAATCATAATTTATCAATCTGACCGCAATAAAATTTCTGGTTTTATTCAATATATGAGTTTTGTGATCTCCATCAGGTATCTACTCTGCACGGTAGGTTCTGTATACATCAAGTCTAAGGAAGCTCCTGCTAAGGATGTTCTCAAAGATCTTGTGGAGATGTGTCGAGGCATTCAACATCCTGTACGCGGGCTATTTTTAAGGAGTTACCTTTCTCAAGTCAGTCGGGATAAATTACCTGATATTGGTTCCGAGTACGAAGGGTAAGGGAATTAGTTGGTTATTTACATTCTATTTCTTTCGTCAAACCCATCTCGTAGTTGGGTATAAGAATTACATTCTATTTCTCCAGTCTCTTGACCATCTCTCTTTGGCTTAAGAAGTGCGACTAGATACTGACTACCATCTGGAACATAGCTTTAACATTGATGCTGTATTGAGATATGACTCAAATTAATTAAGTACTGAGTTTAGTAAATAAATCTGTCACAAATTAGCTCGTTTCTGCTAGTCCTTGTTTATCACAATGTTCATTTTTGTTGATCAGTAGACCTGTGCGTGCTCTGTGCGTTTGAAACTGTAGTGTGGCTTGTGCATTGAATTATTTGCTTTTCACTCTGGCAGAGATGCTGACACCGTCATAGATGCTGTAGAATTTGTACTCCAAAACTTCACAGAAATGAATAAACTTTGGGTGCGGATGCAACATCAGGTTGGTTCAATTTATCTGTGAATTATTGCATGTTTGAATGTTTGGGCATGCGTGATACCAAAATCTGTATTACTAGAAGCATTACTAGGCATGCTCTAGGCCCTGTGAAGCTTTTATGTAGTGTATTTTTGTGATCCACATAAAGCATTAAGGCTTAGCATAAGTAGAAAGGCAATTGCTTTTTTTTGACACGGTACTAATTTCCTATGCCGACCAACATTATTTTTCTCTAATTTTTACTGGTTGAATTTATTTTTATGTCTATTGGTTGTAATTCCCATCTTACCATGGCTTCCATTAGATGTTAGATTGTTCATATTCACATGCTTTTCTGTTTCCAACTTTTTTTTGTTTTGAAATGTGAAGATTTAGAACCCCAAAGTACTTAGGTGTGCCTTGAGCCTTAAATAGCAATGACCACAATGCTTGCATGTAATGAAGGTAAAAGTGTATCATGAGGGCATGATTTCTGGTCATGCTGGTGTTACAGTGCTTGTGAATCATATCATACTCTTAGCTGATCCTGTGTTGAGGCTTGCTGTTGGGGTTTCTGGTCTGCAGGGACCTGCCCGGGAAAAGGAGAAGCGGGAGAAAGAAAGGAGCGAGCTACGTGATCTTGTAATATGAGTAGCTCATATCTGGTACTTTCAGTACAATAAAATGTACATTTTCAGTGTATGCTTAAAGATAGCTCCTTTTTGCCCACCTTGGGTTTTCATTAGGTTGGGAAGAACCTGCATGTTCTCAGTCAGATTGAGGGCGTTGACCTTGATATGTACAAAGACACTGTTCTTCCCAGAGTCTTGGAGCAGGTAGGATCTGTTTGGTTTTCTCGTGTACTTTTTGGAGACTTGTGATGTTTGATTCCCATTTTCTAAGCATCTCATGATGAATTCTTCATCTCAATTGTTTTTCCTAGGTTGTAAATTGTAAAGATGAGCTTGCCCAACACTACTTGATGGATTGCATAATTCAAGTGTTTCCTGATGAGTACCACTTGCAAACTCTTGATGTACTACTGAGTGCTTGCCCTCAGCTTCAGGTGGGCGCCATCATATGCTTTATTCATTCTTGTATAACTTCTTTATGTTTATATATATATATATATATTTATGTATGTATGCATATATATTTTGATAAGTTCAACTCTTGATATGTTTAGATTGTTTCTGGTCCATAGTAATTTAGTAGACATAGTTGTAGTTTACATTGAACTGAATTAATATCGCTCATCTTTCATTGTCAAAAGGATTGTTATTATGATATATGGAAGTTCCCTTTTAAATAATTAGTAACTCGTGTTAAAACTGGTCATTTACTGTCAGGGTGCAGCCTAATGGTTAACAGGTAGGCTTGGGATGAGTTGTAGACTCACATATCTTTGGTTTGATTCTGCATTAGGAGTTCTCCTAGATTAACGGATATACGGTTCTGACAGTGGGGACTTGTATCCGATGCTTACTCCCCAAGGGTGGGTTTGAAGGACCCTACCTTGGGGAGGCTTCAGAAAGAAAGGGGCATGCAATTTGTTGAACTCCTCCATGGTTAAAATCTTCTGTCATGACTCAATAGCGTTTTACAAAGCCAAGTGGTTAAATAATCAGGAAAACTTCCGTTAGAAAATAAATAATGGAAAGGTTCCATCTTGATATTGTTAAACGTTTACTCATCATTTAGCCCCGGTTTGGATTGGAAACTCACCTCAACTCATCTCAACTCATCCTATCTCATCATTACAACTTTCCCAAATTCCCACACAAAATATAATAAACAATTCAACTTTTTTAAATCTTAAAACAATAATAATATTAAAAAATAATATTCTAATAATATTTTATTCAACTCATCTAAAACTATCTCAACTCATCTTTGAATCCAAACGGACCTAATTATTGGATTATTGGAGTATATATTTGGTGATAGAAGCTTTTTTTTAGTTTAGTCTCAGTCCAGATTTATGGGATTAGTCGAGGTGCGCGCAAGCTGGCCCGGACACCCACGGTTATAAAAAAAAGTCTCTGTCCAGATTTATCTCTTCTATGTGGTTTATGTTTTTATTTACGATATGTTTCTTTGGTGGTTGTTCTGCGCATCGAATGTATTTGGTGATATGGGCCTTTTCGATAGCCTCTCTCTGGTTAATAGGAGGTAGTCATGACTTGGTTGTTTGTCAATATCTTTTCCCCACCGTGGATATTGCCTTGTCTATTTCCACTAACCTTGCCTATGTTTCCCAAACCCATCTTGCAAGTCAAGGTCCTTTGTTGAAATTAGAAATTTCTTATGATGGTTGCATCGAAATGTCTAAACCTTAATGTGCTGGGCATCAGCCAGGAACTGTGCGACACCTGCACCATCTACTTATTGAAGTGCATATTGGACTGCAATGGATTGCATTTACTGTAGTTTAATGAATGCATGTGGCCATGCAGTATTGTTCTCCATTTAAGATAAAGAATACCCAAATTAGAGATAATACTAAAACCTTATCCATTTGATCAATGAATATAGAGTAGATGGGAAAAGATGTCCTTCCCTTGTACCAAACTTGCCAAAACAAATTCTGTAGCAATTTATTTTTTGCTATTAATGCAATGCTTTGCCTTCTTCTAAGTTCTCTTGGTTCTCACCCTTCTGGAATTTTATGTTTCTCAGCCATCTGTTGACATCAAAACGGTGCTATCCCAGTTAATGGAAAGGCTTTCAAACTATGCTGCTTCAAGTGCTGAAGTGTTGCCTGAGTTCTTGCAAGTCGAAGCATTCTCCAAATTGAGCAATGCCATTGGGAAGGTAATTTCGTATTCCCATTTAACATTCTAAAAACTAGAATTTGAGACTGGTATAGTTGAACTAATTTTTTTTCAACTTTTTTGAGCTTTTATTTTTCCCATGTGTTAGCTCCACATAAATTGACTAAATTTGAACTTGCATAGAATTCTTCTGATGCACAATCGCAATATTTTATTGCCCTCTTCATCCCATGCCTCTTTCTCCCTTATCTTTCTCCATGTTAAATTCTGGAAGTTGGTAATTTAGTGACTCTATGTTGATGCAGGTGATAGAAGCACATGTTGACATGCCTACCATTGGAGTTGTAACTTTATATTCTTCTCTTCTCACGTTCACTCTTCACGTCCACCCTGATCGACTTGATTATGCAGATCAAGTGTTGGTATGCTTCTCTGTCTAGTGATTTAACTTGTGCATGAAGCCTTTTGGGTTCACTTAGCATATACTGTTCATAGACCAAGATCCAATGATACATACACTTAGGTGATGTTTGGATGTTGGGAGTTTTAGAAGTCTCATGAGTAGTAGTAGAAAGATTTTAGAGGAGTTTTTATAGAGTTTTGTAGAAGTGATGAGACCCATTGAGAACATGTTTGGATGTAAAAACGTGGTGGAGAGAAGTTTTTTTGGAGGGTTTGTAATAAATAACGAATAATAAAAAACATAAACAAAAGAAATAAAACCCACAGTTCTTGGTACGAGCATCCTAGAGGTGGCTTGATCGAAGTGGCTAGATTGGTCCAAGCCACTGCAGTGGTGGCTTGGTGGCTGCCGGGGTGAGGGGTGAGGGGGTGGGTTCCCCCTTTTACCCTTTTTTTTCTTTTTCTTTTTTAAATTTATTCTACTTGTTTTTTTCAGATTTTTTTATATGTACTTTTTGTGTGTTCTTTGAAATCCATTTGGCTGGAGAGTTTTTACACTGGATATTTTTTATATTTGGGAAGAAAACTGTTTTAAGATATCAACAAACCACACTCAAATAGGTTCAGTTACTTTTTGATGTTTGGCTGGAGAGTTGTTCAAGACAAAAAACAACTTGGGGCTTTATAAAATTGAGTGGATGATGAGGCTAATGTTCAGTTACTTTTTGATGTATCTCATTTAGTTTATTACAGGTTCTTGTGAAGATACAAAGAAGCCTTCATCATATGAATGGCTCCAGATTGCTACATCCCAAGTTTTTTGTGTGAAATGAAATCCTTCTGAAATTTCAAAATTTTAAATATGCTATGGGCTGTGCATTTTTTTGTACCAAAACTATTATAACGAAGGAATATCATATCCATACTCAATTTCGTGAGTACTCGTATTTTGGGATTTGGTTGTAGTTTTTCTTCTCATATTTTCTTTTTTCTTTTATTTGATTCCTTTTATATACTTCCCATGCACTTGGGTTGTGTGCCCTTTGGTACCTCTTTAGACATTTTTTCTTGTAAAAAATACGATAGAGCGTCCGAGTGGCCTCCTACCATCCACACCTTATCAGAACAAAAAGGAAAAAGAGTGGGTACGGTGGTTTTGTGGTCCTACTCCATTCACTACTGTTCACAAGCACAACACATGCATACAGAAGATTCAACCTTCAATTTTACCCTTTACCACTTGGCTACAAAGGCTGGTTGTAGAGTGTATGTGCCATAATGGGTATATTGAGATTGTTAAGATCAGTAAGTTTTAGAGAAGAGGATATTAAATAACTGTCCATATTGTGAAGTTTCATTTAGCTGTCACGAACTGGTTGCTCATTTGCTTTATGTCATCATGGAAGTGGTTTAATAGATTATTCTTACAGGGTCATACTAGGATAGTAATCCTGTGTCTGTTTTTTTCTTTCAGGGAGCATGTGTTAAGAAACTCTCTGGCAAAGGAAAGATTGAAGACAGCAAAGCAACAAAACAGATTGTTGCACTTTTAAGTGCTCCGCTTGAGAAATATAATGATATTGTCACTGCCTTGAAGCTTTCAAACTATCCCCGTGTCATGGAATACTTGGACACTGAAACGAACAAAGTCATGGCAACTGTTATAATTCAAAGCATTATGAAAAACAAAACGTGTATAGAAACTGAGGACAAGGTATATTTTTATTTTTTGTTTTTAATTTATTCCCCTCTAGGAAACTTGTTGAAGGGGGAGTTCAACCCTGGTCATGGCACCACAGAAGGGGTGCCATGACATCCTATTTTTTGTTTGTTTGTAATAATGTGGTTTGTCAGTTTACAGGTTGAGGCATTGTTTGAATTAGTCAAGGGACTTATCAAGGATTTAGAGGGAAATCTTCAAGATGAGGTCATTTGTAATTCCTTTCTAGTAATATACATATTACATGATGCTAAATGTTCTTATTTGTGGCCATTTTGCTGATTGTTTTCCGTTTTCATTCTAATGACTGGTACTTTTTTGACCTGTAAAAAAAATTACTCGGGACTTTTTGTTTGCCAATAAAAAAAGGACTAGTACTGGTAATGTTTCTGAGACATTTTGTGTGTTTGTGTGCCTTTTTTTTCTTTTAATTCTATATTAGATTGATGAGGATGATTTCAAGGAGGAGCAGAATTCTTTTGCACGTCTCATTCAGATGCTTTACAATGAAGATCCTGAAGAAATGTTTAAGGTAATTTATGTGTAGAATGTATTTATGTCCAATAGCTTCTCATATTTGTGTATACAATGTTTCAGATTTTTAATATTATTTCGTAAGTCCATTGATTTTGGTTTTCCATATGGTTCATAGAAATATTGGAGATTTATTTTACTTAAAAAAAAATGCTGGAGAAATGTACATATTGACGAGTATGTAGGATATATTTTTTTTTTCTCCCATTAAATTGTGACATTGGTAAATTTGATTTTCTTGTAAATTCCGACTGTTCATATCTTAGAATTTGGGCTTAAATTGTGGTGGCTAGTTCCATTTTCTTACTTACTTCGACAAGTTAATTTCTTATTTGTAAAGACTGAAGAGTACCTTGTGGAATAAGTTTCTCCTCTGTTGAAGTTTAACGCCAAAGTTTCTACTGCATCATGAATCATGATATAATTGTCTTGTTCCAGTTCATTTCACTGCGAGCTCCTTTTTACTGTGATTTCATGTGCTGGGTTGCAGATAATTTGCACAGTAAGGAAGCATATCTTGACCGGAGGACCAAAGCGTTTACCCTTTACTATTCCTTCTCTCATTTTCTCCTGTCTCAAGGTCTGGTTCTTTCTATACAACTCACACTACAAATTGTGATCTGTTATAACTTGCATGTTAATACTAACAAGTTTTAAGTTGTCAAAATTGTTTGTGATTCCTGGGATAAGCATCACATAATTAATCACTGGTGGTATGCAGAATGGCTGGTCTTATTTTGGCCTGCATCACTAAAGTGTTACTTTTTTAAAATGATTATTTGTAACTTACACAATGCACAAAAATAGCTTAATTTATTAAATGAAAAATACTTTATGTATCTGAGTCAGCATACCTTGAAACATTATACAAAACGAAACCTTTACAATTGTGTCCATGTTAGCATAATGATCACTGAATTTTTGGTTGAACAATTTGTTTTTTTATCCCTTGTTCTTGTTTAATATTAATGATAAGAAATTTTTCTTGAATGTAGAGTGGGACCAATAACTATTAATTATTGTGCCAAAATAAAAGAACATAAGTTGAGGAAACAGAAAAGTGCGCGTTAACCAAACTAAAGGACTATTAATCCTTTTTAAAGTAATTTTATTAAATATATTATTTTTCATTTTAAAAAACCTGAATTTAGAAATGGAAAAATCTATTTTTTATGCTTTTTTATTATTAATTTTTTGTTTTTCTAATCAAGTTTATTTTCTTTTATTTTTATAATTTTAATTTAATTATTGTTTTTAGTTTCTCAAGTTTCTTTTTTGTGTTTACTATTTTACTTGATTATATTTTTTAATTAAAGGCTATTCAGTTTTTTTTTTTTTTTTTTTTTTTTTTTTAACTTTTTTGTGCTCGTCTTTTATTTTCTAATGCTTTTATAATTTTTTAGTATTTTTGTTAATGCACATGCTGACTGTGTTTTTATTTTTAAATTTTTTTAACACTGACTATGCATTTATTTGTGTACATGCAAATTTGTGTTATGTGCCACTTATCGAAAAAAATTTGTCACATGTCAGTCCATGATTGGTCATGGCATGGTAATTGACTGCCGTGCTAACAATTTTTGCCATTTAATTAATGGAAGTTCAACAAAGAGGTCACTTTAATATGTGGGTATTACCTGAGGAATTATTTTGGTTTTTTTTACCCTAAGGACCAGTTTCAAATGGGATCAAACCCCAAGGATCGCTATAGTAGTCTTTCATTGACAACAATAAAGAGATAGCTGATGACGTGACCTCATAGGAGCAAAACTCTCTGTTTTGAAAATCATATAGTACGCAAATTTGTATATGTTGGAACGTGAAATAAGCACTGTAAGCCTTGCTTTTGATTTTCTGAAGAAAAACTAGATAGTTGCACTGATGAACTGTATGATGCCTGTAATATGTAGTTGGTTAGGCAGTTACAAGGCCAAGAAGAAAATCCTTTCGGGGATGAAACGTCAACTACTCCAAAGAAAATTTTTCAGCTTTTGAATCAGGTATATTTCTACTGAAAGAAGTAATGATCCAAAATAGAAATATGTTTCTGTATATGTTTTGTCTTTGCTATGTAGATTATGTTTTTTGGATGGTCACATCTAATATCTACTCCTGAGTTTGAGTTTATTCATTTATCTATTTTAGTGTTCTTAGTAAACTTCCAGTTTCTTGTTTCAGACAATTGAGGCTCTGTCAAGTGTTCCTGCACCTGAGCTTTCATTACGGCTGTATCTGCAATGTGCTGAGGTACATGGAATCATTTGCTTTTTAGACATTTGAGGGGTCAATAGGCTAAGACATTTGCTAACTTGCATGTCCCTTTTGTTTTCTGTTAGGCTGCAAATGACTGTGACTTAGAACCTGTTGCTTATGAATTTTTCACTCAAGCATACATTCTGTATGAAGAAGAAATTTCAGTAAGTTGGTCGATAACCTTGGAACTAGTCTTATGACATTTTTTTTTTCCCACATTTTTGGCTTACATGTGTTTGCTGTAATAGGATTCTAAAGCACAGGTGACTGCAATACATTTAATAATAGGAACTCTTCAGAGGATGCATGTTTTCGGTGTTGAGAACAGGGATACCTTAACACACAAGGCAACAGGGGTAAATTCTAGATTTGATTATTCTGGTAGAACACTTATAAGACTGATTCTCCTAAAAACCTGCATATGATGGCTTTTTGCAGTATTCTGCAAAGCTTTTAAAGAAGTCTGATCAATGTAGAGCCGTTTATGCATGCTCAAATCTCTTCTGGGTTGATGATCAGGAGAACATGAAAGATGGAGAAAGGTGCTTTTCCATAATCTCACATTCATAAGACCTCCCCCCCCTCCTCCCAAATATGCTGCAAATACATGTTCTGTCAAGCTAAATTTGGCTCAGCTATAATTTAGGGCTGCCAATTCATGTTTTCATGTTGGGTTCAAATCGTGTCAAGTTGATCAAACATATGAGTCAATCCTTACTGGATCCATTAAATTAAAGGAAAATTCTATATACTATACCATCATTCCATCCTTGTCCCACGCCTACCCACCAACCTTTAAATTATTTTAAAAAAATGTCAAGAGATGATCCAAGGGTGATTGAAAGTGCCACAATTATAAAATGGGATGAAAGTGGGATAGGAGTATAGTATATAGCAATGCTCTTAATTAAATGATTCTGACCTACTAATTTCGTGTTTGGTTTGTATTGGGTTTGTGGGTTGTAACAAAAATTGCCAGAATTACCTATAACAAAACAAAAATTGTCAGAATATCGTGTGTCAGTTTCTGATCTTGTCAAATCGTGTTCCGGTAAGCTCTAGCCCTAATTATTTAATTAAACAGCTTAGACACCTCAATCCTGACATGTTAATTTTGTAGGATTAGTTTCAAATTCGTGTGCCTTGTCAAAAATTGCCAGCCCAAGTATTATCTGGATACTATATAATTTTCAAAGCATGGAACTTTACGCACTTGAAACTATGTTATCAACTATCCCATCGCATTATAATTTAAACTTAGAAGTAGTAAACAATAAATCTATTTAACTTACTAATCTGATTTAAAATTAAAATTACTAAATGAGAAGTAATATATTTAATTAAACAGCTACTTTTTTTAATCTAAAATAAGCAATATTTCTGCTTTCCTAATGCGTGAGTTTCTTCTCAACTTATACACTCTACTTTGGCACACTATATAAGTTGTCATTAGTCCCTTTTCAAGCAAAGTTAGTGAATTTTCTCATCACTAACATGACAATTTTTAAAGGTTTAAATAATTGTATAATGTGTCAGGATGTACTAATTAGGTACATTAAGTATTCATAAAAAAAAAACTAGTCACATTAAGTATTTCTCATGTAATAAACTTAGTTGGTTTATGCAAGTTTAAGACTAACATTGGAGTTTGAACCTTGTATTGATGTCGCTTTAAATTCTTTGTAATGCTTATTTATTTATAATCATTTGATGTTTTTACCAGAGTCCTACTTTGCCTTAAGCGTGCATTGCGAATTGCAAATGCTGCTCAACAAATGGCCAATGCAGCACGGGGCAACACAGGATCGGTGACACTATTTGTTGAGATACTGAACAAGTAATAGGCGTTTGCCCCTAATCTCATCAAATCTCAGTCTTTTTCTACAATTTTTCTTCAAAAGATGGGATAATCATACATAATTGTATATGCAGGTACCTTTATTTCTTTGAGAAAGGAAATCCTCAGATTACCGTTTCCACAATCCAGGGCCTGATTGAATTAATTACCACTGAAATGCATAGTGACACTACCACACCAGATCCAGCTGCAGATGCTTTCTTCGCCAGCACGCTGCGGTACATCCAGTTCCAGAAACAGAAAGGTGGTGCAGTAGGCGAGAAATACGAGCCCATCAAAGTGTGACTGGCTTGGAGATCTCATATCAGAGCTGCAGACAAGTTTTTATTGGTGAGTGGAAGCATATGCGTATTTCCTGATGTTGAAAGTGGCTTTCTATATCCTAGTCAGATGCAATGTTGAATTTAGGTTAGCCTTAATTTTGTGATAGGAAAATCCATATGCTGACTATGCCCCCGCCCCCATTTCTATACAACATCCATTGACACTGCACTCCATAACCTTTTGTGCTATTTACAAATTTCATGTATATGAGATACCCTACAGCTATCTTTGCTCCGAGTTCTGTTCTTCAACTTTTGTGCCATTTCGTCTACTCCAGGGCGAAAACATACATAAATCAATAGACCCGCAATTCCACTTTGGTACACAATGAAACCCGAGGCCTGTACCTTGGAAGTTAGGCCAGAAGACCTAAAAAGGTTTATATGGTTTCTTGTGTTGTGAATAAGGATAGAAGTCGCTACTAAGGTAATAACTCTGTGATGTACGAACTCTGCCATTCATCCTTATCAGGGAAACAAGAAAGGAAAAAATAAAAAAGAAATAAATTCAAAGAGCTTGTGAACGCAGACAATTTGGAAATTATTGTGAGAACAGCATGTCCTGAACTCTTGATATCCTTTATAAGAAGGATAATGTCCGAGAGTTGTGGTACGGAGTAATGTAGAAGTCCAAGGAAAGTGTCATTCATCAGGGGAAAGCAACAAACAAGGCCTTACAGATCCTTATGCTCCCTTAAGCTCTCTCTCCGCACCATCATGTTGAGTTTTAACTACCATTTGACAATTGTTTCGGCCTATAGTATCGGCTCGAGCCAGGTGCCGTCCAGGTCCTGTTTGAGATTACCATATTTTCAAAATTTTCGAGCTTCCTGATGAACAAGCCTTCAATTTTGGCACGCGGATGTTTTACAAACTTGTTAACATTGATTGGCATTACATTGCTGGCAGACCTATTAATATCAATGTCATGTCGTGTGCGTTATAAGATGGGGTTAAGTTTGTATGGACTGGTATTGCTAGGCTAGCTCAACAACGGCAGTAAAGCTCCAATAGCTTGGCTCTAACTATTTGCTCATCTTTAACGCAATCACCAAATGTATTTGCCTTTCATTATCAAGCATGCTTGGTTTATAACACCCATAAAAAACAGACTTGCTATGGCTGAGTGCAGAGGAAACTCAATATCAAATGAAACGACCACCTCAAAAAATCAAGGGCTGCTGCCATTTCCATTCATCAAGCCAGAGTTCATTCGACTTCCAAGCAAACCAACATCTTAATAACCATGTAAAGACTGACTGGCAGAAGGCCCTCCTCCTTGTGTTCAAGGATAACCTTGGGGTGGCTAACCGTACTCATAAAAAATGCCTCACTCCTTGGCCTTTCAGATTCAGCACAACTTATTTATTATTATTATTATTAATTTTTGGAAAATGATAAACTTGCTACCCTCCTACTACTTATTTATTACTTTTTGCGTATTTGATTTTTTTTTAATTTTTTATTTTACTTAATGGTTAAGAAAGTGAATATTAGTAAAATTATATATATTTTAATTTTTTTCTTCATGATTAAGGATGTGAAAAAAATACTTAAAAGAAAATGTTAACAAAATAAATACACTATAAGTAGCAAATGGATAGTAAAATGGTAGTAACCCTATCACTACCCTTATTTTTTATATCGGGGAACCTCTCCAAGGCAGGGCCCTTCGAACCCACCCTTGCAGAGTAAACCTCAGTCCCATGCACCACACTTTCGAAAATTTTCCTACACGAAATTGGTTCAATCGCTGACTTTTCACCAGAGTGTGGTTCCAAAAGATTGTTTACACTCATGAAATGTTGAACTTTAGACTTTGAAGGGAGTGATACTCTAAGAACAAGGCCTCCACCACTTCGGCCAACCCCTTGAGGTTAAAACTTTATCCTCACATATCAAGGGAAAAAAAAATAAAAAATAAAAAACAGATACAGCACAACTTTTAACTTGGCATGTGTTAAATTATTTCCCCGTCCCTAAAGTTAGCTGACACGAGTTTTATTTATTCCGGTACCAGTCATTTACCAGGTCGGCAAGCAAGGACAATAATGACCAGAGCACATTTAATAGTATATTTTTTTGGAAATTCTTATGACGCTCTCAAGAAATTAGCATATGGTTAAAACGAGAAACGAGCAGTGTAACATAACACAAATTGAGAGCCTTTGGAGCACACTACAAAAGTAATAAATATAACTGTCCACGCAAATCAAGGTGTTTTCCTAACTGTTATTAATACATCAAACAACTCAAGCAGTTAACTAAAGTTGGCAACCATGTACTCCGATGACATTTAGAGATCAAAACAATTCCGAGAAAGTAACAACAAACCACCTGATGCTTCACAGCTTCTTCAAGGGCAAAGGGAATTAAGAAGATAGGAAGGGGAAGAAGGGTAAGACAGACAATTGCTTTATCTCTTTACACCTATTCGATCACAAGATGGCACAAGCCTTTTGTGCTTTGCTCTTCTTTTTCTTCTGCTTTGGAGGTTGAAGAACAACCCTTATGGCCGCATCAAAGACGGCCTTCACGTTCTACAAGTTTCAAGTCCACAAGTGCATATTATTAAAGGCCTTCGGCATAACAGAAGAAAACCTGAAAATTGCTCAAAAAAGTAGATAATACCTGCTGTGTTTTTGAACTGCATTCGATATAAGCAGGTGCACCAATCAGCTTCCTAAGCTCCTCTCCCTTTTAAGTAGAAAAATAGTTCAAGTATTAAGAAATTAAAAAATAACAGAACTTGTGGAAATGAACTGCAAAGACAAATCGATTGAGCTATCTGCCAGAATGACGAAATTCTTTACTTGAGCAGTTGAAATGGGCACAGCACCAGGATGGTCAATAAAGAACTGTTTATCATCCCGAAGATCTGGCCCAAAAAATAAATTGCAAAACATTAAGGAATTTTCTTAATTGTAAAAATCACTATAACATATACTTATATTAGGACAATCTGGTAATGAAAACAGTCCTGCCATAGACACTATACATAATCATCTTCAATAAAAACAATGAGAAATCACATAATATACACACATGCACATACACCATAGATGATAAATGATATTTGCAGTCATAGAGTGCCTTTTTAATAATGGATTCCACTCTTTTTCAAAAGAAGTGTGCAACGCTTACACAACATATGACAGTATCAAGTATTACTCAACCATACATACATTCAACGCCTTTCACAAGCTCGCGGGGCAATAATTTCATAAAGTCTTTTGTATATTTTATTCACATAATAACATCGGCATCAAAAGAGTCATCTACCAAACAAGCCTCATTTACATCAAGAAATAAGATCAAGATAATTATATATTCAAAGAACTGCTAAGAGGCAATGCCAACATGAATCTTAATCATGGTAGAGTTCCATGATCATACAAGTACTACCAAGTTTATTAATTGCATAACATATTTGCTCAAATCTGATCTCCAAAACTACTGATAATGCACCTAAGCTTGTTAAGTTAAGATGTCATTTTAATTGGATAAAGGATTGATTATTAGGAGAAGCACAGATTGTAATAGTTTATAATCACATTAGAGATGTTTAACAACAGGATTTAGTAAGCTTAAAGACCAAAATAAATAAACAAACTTCTTAGGAAGCTCAACAACAAAAGAAGACGGAAGATAAGAACAGCAGTTAATATAACTACATCAATAGCCACATTAGATGAGAGAAAAATCATACCAAGCTTTGTTCCAACAAGAACTATTGGGACACCAGGTGCATAATGCTTCAACTCTGGGATCCACTGCAAGCAATGCCAGCAAATGCAAAATTTGTCAGAACATTATAAATTGTAAATCTGATTCTTTGCCTGAAAAAAAAAAAATCCAGCTTCTCACCTTCTTTGAAACATTTTCATAACTGGCCTTGCTAATAAGAGAGAATGCTAGTATGAAAACATCTGCTCCACGATAACTCAAAGGTCTCAACCTATTATAGTCCTCCTGTCCTGTTTTAAAGAAACAATAAATTCAGACCCAGTAAAAAGAAAGAAAAATGAAGGGTATAGTCAATTATGGATAGAAAAAGGTTGACTTTGCAGACCTACCAGCAGTATCCCACAACCCCAGGTTAACAGTGCTTCCATTGACAACCACATTAGCACTGAAATTGTCGAAAACAGTTGGCACATAATCCTGTTTTCCCACAAAATGCATTAATGTTAAAAAGAGCCCCCGCATTGCAATAAATCATTTATCCAAACTTTGCGTGCATGAGAAATGGGCAAAATGGGATTGCAGATGTCCTTTTGGTGGTTGGCAAGAGAAATACAAACAAAATATCTCAAAATTGAAAAATCTTATTAAAGATATGGATTCGAAATGGATATATAAGATTCCACATACTCCTATCAACGATAAGTTTTTAATAAAAATATAGATCATCCTGCTTCCCCAAAATTAATTCCACCACCATAAATACCACATCAACATAGACTCTTAACCCAGATCAAAACCATGCAAACCAAATCTTTAATCAATTCATAAGCCATACATAAGAAACATATCTGACCAACCAACCTCAAACTCAAAGGACACATAAGATAATTGCAATTATTATCACCCAAATTAGAGAACCCATATGCCCTCTTTTTAATGCCATTACCTAGTTGAACAAAGATAATACATGAACGTAAGCTCTCATTTGATTTCCAGCCCGCCTTAAAGAGAAACTATTTTACACCAAAGTTAAGTGCTCTTCTTTTATTTTTTTCTCATTCTTGGTTTTACAAAACAACCAATGACGGCACAAAAACCGATCAAAGTTTGTCTTATAATCACATTTCCAACAATAGCAAAGGAAACCCAACAGAATTAAGCATATCTTCAGGAGAAAAAAGATCCTCATAATCAACGCCCCAAATTTCTCAAACGTGCCTAAGGGAGAAGAATTGGGACTCACCGTAGGGAAGGTGTTGCTGGTATAGGAAATCAGCAAGCAAGTTTTACCCACAGCTCCGTCACCAACCGTGACGCACTTAATAAATCTCGAAGCGCTCATTTTCCTTCTCTTCTCTAATTATTATTAAAATCAAAATGTGAGCCTCAGATCTTTCACCTGAGGACCTGATCACACGCGCGCGCGCGCACCTCCTAAAACTTCAACTTCAGCTTCTTAGTAATCTTCTTCTTCTTCAATCACACATCTGTGCGGGGAAACAAAGAAACCGAGAAAAATTCAACGAAACCCTGATACATTGAACATATAATCCTGAACTTAGAAAGGCAAGAACAACAAAAGAAAAGAAAAGAAAATGATTAAGTGTGAAATGAGGGATGGGGAGTGGTGGAATCGGAGCCCTACCCTAGAAAAGGGGGAATTTGGTTGAAACAACTGAGAGAGAGAGAAAAGTCGAAGAAGTAAGAACCTAATGGCCGGGAAATAATGCCGTTGAAGCGTTCGTTGAGCCCACCAATCTTCGCCAACAAACACCCCCCCTCCCCCTCCGCTTCTCCACCAATCCCATAGCTTTTCTTGGTATTTTTACACTTTCCCACTTAATTTGTACGTACGGTATTATTATGATTATTCATAAAATATAATGAGGTCCATATATTATATAGGAAAATACTTGCCTATCGTTGGGGCCTCCCGCTGGTAATTTTTTTTTTTTAATTTTTTTTAACTTTGTGATTAAGTAAATATTTTTTAATAATATTATAAATATTTTTTAATAATATTATAAATATATTTTTTAAAAAAAATATTAAAAACATAATGTAAAAAATAAAAAAACACATAATTGCATTAGTAGGAGCCCCCAGCGGGAACTCCCAACAGTGGGCGTAGACCCACCCTATTGTATATGATATTTACGTGCGTAATTATCGTATATTTTTTTTTTAAAATGAGTAAATAGGCAAGTTATATGAAAAAATAATTTTTTAATAATAAGTCCTACTCTTTTTTGAAAGAATTATGTAATAATTACGCACTCCACAACTATCTCTAACATTACTCATTGTATTTATCTCTTTTTAGATTGTAACAGTCAACTCAATTATTTTCAAGTATTTTAAGATTATTTTTTCCCTAAACATTACTTAACACAAAATACTTTCAATTTCAAATTTTAAACATTTTCATATAATTATTATTTAATTATTACAACTTTTTTAAATATAAAAAATAATACTACTCTTTTAAATATAAACTTATATTTAAATAATTTATTAATTTTATAATATTTTTATCTAATATATATTTTTTATTTTTTAAAATTTAATAAAATATCTTAATTCAAATAATTTTATTACTATTTATAAATATAAATATACTGAAAGATTTCAAATATACGAACGGGCCGAATAGATGATTGAATAAAAAATAACTTTTCATCGTTGATTTTATGATCTCGTAATCCTTGTTAAAGTAACATATTTCAAATGACTGACATAAAAAAAAAAATTTATAATTTACTGTATAAAGAATATGATTGAGATAAAATTAAAAAGAATAATGTTACATACAGTCGTAGAATGCGTAAACATCGTATAATCGTTTTAAAAAAGAGTAAAATCTACTATTAAAAAATTAATTTCTTTTCATATGGATTCTATATTTATTTATTTATTTCAAAACGACTACACGACGCTTGTATATTCACGACTGTAAATATCATTTCTCAATAAAAAAAAAAAAGAAAAATCGTAATCCAATGACAAAGGTGTCTCTGCCTCCTTCCTTGATTACAAAAACAGAAAATTTACTCGATGTGGTTATGCATGTGAAATTTCTGCCACATCACATTCAATCTCACGTGAACAAGTGTCCAAAATGCCAACACGACAACAACCAAAAAGTCACAAGATTTTTAAACAAAGCAGCACTATCTTTCTTGGGAGAGAACTGAGAAGATCCCTCCCACAGTCCCACTCCCCAGATGCCCTCGACTTCATAACGAGTGGCTCGCACTCACTCCACCGTCCACCATGGAGGGACAGCTACTGAACTACCTCTGATTGGGTGGACATATGTATTTGCTTGTCGGGTCAAGTTACGACTATTAAATTATATTAATCAATTCGAAATCGATATATTAATTAAATTAATCACTTTAAAATCTTAATACGACTCATATAAATAACGAATGATATGATATGATCCGTATAATCCGACTTAGTTATTAAACGGCTCATATCTCTTGAGAAGGGTCTACGGGACCTGCTCTTCTTTGCAATGCGCCACCTTCCATGTCTATTTTTTTTTTTAAATTTAGTTATTCAAAATCTTAAATTTGGAGTTCATTTTTCAAATTCAATTATATATATATATATATATAAATATATTTAAACTTTCTCTCTTCTTTTTCATATATGGTACACGACACCTTATCTATAACTTGAATAGAAGATCAAATGTGATGGTAGAAATTCTATGTGCCTAAACCATTACGTTAGCAAAGGTAGCGAAAAGATCCCACCAAATACGGATCTGGTCCAAGCCAAGAATTCCTTCTTTTTTCAAAAAAATAAAATAAAATTACATAATCTAATTAAACGGTTTTAACTTCCAATCTTTTTGTCATTAATTATTTAAAGAAATTAGACTTAGTCTTTAATTAAACATTAACACTCTTTATATTTTCTAAAAGTAATTTCACAAACTAACGTGATTTTATGTGATTTGTCAGATCTACTTTATAATAAAAATAATTTTATTATTTGACGAACTATATCATGCCACGTCAATTTATATGATTATTTTTGTGTAATTTTTTTTTTTGTAACTAAAGTATTTCTCTTTTTAAAAAAAATATACAAATAGATATTGGCTTAAATACACTATACTTACTTTTAACAGGGTAGAGAGAGAAAAAAATTGACCGTTATTTTCGAATTTTAGTTATTGACTGTCCGAGTCACCAACTAATTCTAACCACAATGATTTTCATTGGAAGTGGCATTTCCTCCAAAAAAAAAAAAAAAAAAATGGTCATCCTTCTTTCCTTTACCTTCAAAACTTACCTCTTTTTGCATTTTTTTTTCCCAATAGTTTGTAGATACCCAACTTTATAATTTCTACCGCACCACAAGATAATATCAACTCACACCTTCAGCCACACAAAACTTATTTTCTACCCATTCGTTTTTTCCCCCAAGTAAATCATATAATTAATAAATAATAATGGTAAGAGCGGGGGTGATCTGATGCCCTGATAAATACCCAAACCATACTTAAAAAAGAAAAGAATAGAAAAACGAAGGCAAATGATCGATTAAATGCCAAAAACAAAGCTATTATTAAGACGATGAGTAATGCTAGATACTGTCTTAAGATGTGCAAGTCTTGTATACTCTATTTGAAAAAAATAGAATCTATTGTTAAAACAAATTTCATGTGGATATCAAATTTATCTACGTTTTTAAAAAAACAGGAATGCGAGAGATTTGCATATCTTAAAACTGTAAAATATCATCGATTCATTGTACAGTTCAAAAAGTTACGAACTGCACATAAGATAGCTAGAGAGAAACCGGTTCTGCAAGTTGTTTCTTGGGTAGCTCCATAATCTTTGTCATAGATGGGAGTATGTCGACTCCAGCTTTGAAGGAAGGCAGTAAGATAGTCGAATGGCATTTGGGGGAATCCGAGCTTGGAGTAGATAATATTTAAGAATGACAGCCACATTATTTTCAGGCGCGCTAAGAAAGATACATAGGGCAAGATCTCTAATTTGAAACTGAGATGAAGGGGGTAATTGAGTTTAACACATGACAAGAATATGAAAACCCAGTGATGAATTATTGAGCATGCCACACTTGGTTAAAATTACAAAATGGTAAAAGGTCTCGCCAACAGAATTTAGGCAGACCATGAGCAAAGGCATTCAAGGTACAAAAAGAAAAATACAAGCTAATACATGATAACCAGTATCTGGTCAAACACTTGAACATAGCTGAGACCAAAATCAGCTTCAGGACTTGCAAAATGCATGGAGTGTTTCATCCAGGATTTTTCTATCATAATCACCTGTAAAAACACAATTGCCTAGGGGACCTTTTAAAAGGATGAGCCTTAGTAGCCCATCAGCTACCTTCTTATCAACCTGCCATACCAAAAGGACAGATACATTAAGAATGATATAAACGGATTGAACTGCCAATCTATAATGACAACCTCACTCACTTACCGCCATGACGGACTTGAACATCTCCACAGTCATGGTATCGGGAGGAGTGGAGGGCAACTTAGCCCGTTGTAGAATATTGTCAACTCGTTTCACAATAGAATCATCAATCCAACCAAGGCGGTATGACATGTCAACAGCCATGACCTGAAAATTGGCAAACAATCTTCATTAACATATGTGCGGCACAGGAAAGACGAATGACTGGTAAGGGAAGAGCTGAATTGAAATACCATGCCAGCCGCAACAGCTTCTCCATGGAGCCATTGCCCATAGCCAAACCCAGTTTCTATTGCCTGAAAAGACATGCCACATCATGAAAATTAGATTATATTACGTTCCAACTTTAGAAAGTAGATTGATAAACTTTACAAGCTGACATTCACATCTTTTTTTTTTTTTTAATTGGTTGGAATACACATTTTAACACTTGTTTCACATTTGCACAAAGGCAAGGTACAATTAGTTGAGTTGAGCCAAATATTCCATAAAACATTAATCATAAATTCAATTAGGCCACACCAGATTTTAAGAGCAATATTGATTACTTATGACAATTACTAACTCGTAACTCACATGGCCAAATGTATGTCCCAAATTCAGTGTTGCCCTCAGTCCACTTTCCTTCTCGTCTAAGGACACAACCTCAGCCTTGTTTTCACATGATCGTCTTATAGCATAAGCCAGTGCACTTGGGTCCCTGCAATGGACTAGCCCATCATACTCATGCAAAAGTTGTTCCATATAAAGAGAAAATAACATAATAATTGCATGAATAAGCCAAAATGAGCTATAAAGCTACACAACATCAAACGATATATATTCCAAAGGCCTTAAAGAACATCCAGTACTCTTGAACAAGTTATGTCAATGTCTCATGTCTAATGCGCTATGTTGAAGATTCAAGTGCTAGGTTGAAGAATATCGTTCGAAGCTTTTTCTTTTGGGGAAATTATACCTTGCCATTAATGCCTGCATATTCTTCTCCTGCCACTCAAAAAATTCAGCATCCCTGATAAGCCCATATTTTATAACCTCAGCAAGCCCTGATGCCAGTTCCCTATCTGGCAACGTGTTTAATGTGTCTGTGTCAATAAGTACACATTGAGGTTGATAAAAAGCTCCAATCAAGTTCTTCCCAAGGCGGTGGTTTATCCCAGTTTTTCCACCAACAGAGGAATCCACCTGGAAAAAACCAGAAAAATAATAAATAATGACAAGTTAACAATTTAGAAATATTACTGTACACGTTAAAGCCGCAAAAAAGTAAATAAAGGAACTCAACAGACCTGTGCCATCACTGTTGTAGGAATCTGAATGAAATTAACACCACGAAGGAAAGAGGCAGCAGCAAATCCACACATGTCACCAATCACACCACCCCCAAGAGCAACAAAAGTAGAACGCCGGTCCAATCGTGACTCAATGGCCTTGTCAAAGATTTTCATAAGTGTATCCTATAGGAAAAAACATACAATTACACGATTAATGCAATGTCCATTACACCCCAAATGAAAAATTCATTTTCAAACCTCAAAATACCTACCATTTGCTTGTATTTTTCCCCATCTGGTAAAATCACACTCTCAACTGAGACATTTGGGTTTCCCCGAGTTAGAGCTTCAACAACCTTATCTAGGTAGAGTGGTGCTACTGTGTTATTAGTGACCACAAGAACTCTCTTCCCATGAACATGCCTATGACATAACAATCAATTGATTATGGATCAATACAACAATAAAAGCTGCAAGTTAGTGTAAATATTAAAGCAAGTTGGGTCTGTTTGATCATTTACAAGATGGGGGGAAAGCAAATTCTGCATTCAATGCTCAAGAACTCTAAAATTTTGTAGTGTAAAGCATTCTCTTACGCTACCTATTTTCAGAATAGAAGGAGCCTTTGGTGTCCATCAAAATCCTAATAATAACTCAAAACCAAAGTAATAAATTCAGCACGCATTAGCGAGTAGCCGGCCTAATTCATAGTGATTCCACATGATTTTAACCAATTGGCTTGGTTATCACGAAAAATCTTTTTGTTTTCCCCTTGTTTTGGTTGGATGAACTTGTAGTTGTAAAGCAAAACACAGATATTTTTTTATTAGTAATTGACAGGTAAAGCAAAACACAGACATGTAACACGATGATAATCAAAGAAAGTTCTCAAATCAATCAACTGTAAAAGAGCCAACAATTAATATAGAATGAGTGGAATGAAGCAGTAAAATTTGATTAACTAAGTACCTCTGGAGAAGGTGAGGTTGATCAAGAAGTCCGGATCCGATGTAAATCGGGTAGCTCCGGTTTCCCAAGTCAACTTCCACAACGGTCGGAGCCCTAGCATCCGTTTTAGCCACCGATTGGTCCATAACCTGAGCAGAACTCGCGCGTATCCTCCCCGACCTCACTCCTCGGCTCGCACTTAGCACCAAATTCCCTCCCCGACTCGAATTCAGCTCGATTGAACTCGGGGAAGCAAAAGAGTACCGGAGCGAAACCGAGTTAGGAGGGCTCTGAACACGAAGAAAGAAGTCTGCGGAGTTGTTGGGTTTGGAGGAGACAGAAACAGAAAAAGGGTTTGCTGCTGAAGCCATGGGGTCCGGCTCGAGCTCTGGTTGGAGCCTGGCTGGGAGAGAGACAGAGAGGAGGAATTGAGGCTGCGATTGTGTGTGGCTTCGACATTGAGGATTTTGTTGAAGAAGAAGAAGTAGGAAGAAGGAAGAAAGAGGGTAGGTGAAAGCGGGCGATTGGTTAGGGACGCTGCGAGACGGACTAGTAAGTCCCGTTCTCGACTTTTCACGATATATTGTGATAAATAGAGCAGATATCGTGATAAAATGCCTTCTGGCCGTTGAGCCTGTTGAGTCGCCTTCTCCCACCAACCCCGTACAATAATTTTTATCACTATTTTTTAAAAGCATTTTTATCACAATTTTAATTATATATATATATATATATATGAAGGAATAATTATATATAAGATATTTTGCAAAATAATTTATAAAAATGGTATATAGAAATGTTTTAAAATTAGTTGCATTTCCGTCATTTTTCTTTAGAGTAATGCTTTCTTATCTTATATTTTAACATCGATTCATCTTTATTACATACGTTGATATGGTACATATTTTTAATGATTATTCATTTAAATAAATGACAAATAAAGTTATTAAATTTTTTTTTTAATTTTTTATGTTGGTCTCATATTTACTCATTCTTTTTAAAAAGTGTTTGCGAGTCTTGCACATTCTAAAAATATATCTAGCATTACTCTTTAAATAGAATAATGCCAGATATAATTTTAGAGTGTGCAATTCTTACGCTAGTGGAGCCACCATTAAAAAGTAGATTTTTCATATGGGTCTTAAGTTTGCCGACTATTTAAGAAGGGAAGGACTGCAAATATCATTTTCTTTTAAATAACATGTTTTAGAGTAGAAAAACTCTTCTCATCAGTTATTATTCACTTCTCCACATCCACACTTTATAAAAAAAAAATTGTCACGTGTGGAGTATGAGGGTCAATAATAACTGATGTATAGCATCCCTGATTAACAATCATTCAGCTGATGTGTGTAATGAAAAAAAAAACTGAACGTGATAAAGGATTAATTGGATAATAATCTAAGAAAATAAAAAGATTGTGATAAATGGGCTATTGGTTGGGACATTTTGAAAGTTTGATAACAACTGAAATTGTGTAGCTAATTAAATATTAAATCAAACCAAGATGTCAGCTAAGGTCAGCTATATTGGCCAAAGGAACATCATTTGAGCAACAAAATTAGTTAATTTTATCCATTTTAAAATTGATTTATGAAATAAAATAAATTTCCATGTGATTCAATTGCTCAGCTATGGCCTTGAAAAAGTTGGACTTGAAAAACTAAGCTCAAAAAATAAACCTATATCTTCGTATGTAATCTCCATCTCCAACTTCTTTGAGGTCATGATTGGATAATGAGATGAGATAAAAATTTATAGACAGTAATAAAATAGTTTGTGAATAATGATAAAATAGTTTGAATTAAGATATTTTATTAGATTTTAAGAAATGATAGAGAAAAAGTTAAATAAAAATATTATAAAATTAAAATATTATCAGAATATAATTTTTGTTTCAAAATTTGAAAAAGTTGTATCATTTTTTGTACTTTGTAAAGTTTGAGATATTAGTTGTAATGATTAGATAAAAAAGTTAAAGATTTGAAATTGAAAAGTGTTTGCATTTTAATGATGATTAGAAAGAAAATTATGAGAAATTATGAGATGAAATGAGATCATCTCACTTCTCAAACAAGCCCTTTGTGATTTCGACAACGCCACAAATTATACCATAATCATTAGTGACATATTTTACCACATCCATGTAATTTTCAACTCATCTAATGCATGTGGCTTCCAAAATTCTAGTTTTGATATATATATATATATATATATATATATATATATATATATATATCCAAGCTTGTTTATACTCTGCAAACTCTTATTTTTTAATTAGTGTAATTTCTCTCAGCCATGATGTTGCTTCTCTTCTCATTGTCCATGGCCTTATTTCTTGTATCGAGGATGGCTCCTTGAGAGAAAGTGTTTTTCATGGACTTTTTCATTCTACTTGAAAATATGATATATTCTTAACAAATTCTTTGAAATTAATAATTCATTTACATATTTCAAGAATTGGAAATTCTGGTAAAGGAAATTCTGGCAAAAGCATTGAGAAATGACTTACTCCAAAGGCATAGTTGTGGGATTTGTTAGATAAAATTTCCCACAAAAAGAGTATCTAAATCAATTGACAAAGTTATTTGATCCATATCAAATGGAATAGCTGTACATATCTATCTAGATATGAGTTTTATACTCTATTATCTTGTATACTTACTATGTGCAGGAGTTTGAACTAGAACAAAATAATGACAACAATCGGATTGAAATCCAACGGATCATAATGCAAAATACTAATTATGTGTAATACCCCGTCTCCGTTAAAAATAACAGTCCCACTTCTAAGCGGTCGGACTATTTTTTGAAGAGTATCAACCCTCCTTTAATGAGTTGCCACGTGAGAAATCACATAAAAGTGAGAATATATGCAACCACACAAAATAGAAAAGAGTTAGGTCACTACCAGTCCCTCCCTTTTGAAACTCATCTCACTGATGCCCCTCCCTTTCATCTCTTCCATCGGAAATTATATGCTAACTGTTCCTCTCTTTCATCTCTTCCGTCTCTTTGCACCGCAGTCAATTCCTGCCTGTTTGCACCGCAATCAGTTCCAAATTCTTTTGTGCACCAAATTCTTCGAAACACAACAAACATCTATGGCTCATATCTTTTACTCAGCTACAATCCTTGCCAAAGCCCCGCTGTGCGCCACCACCCCTTGCCACAAAAAAAAAAAAAAAATCACTGCACCATGAGACAACCGAGCACCTCCTAACACCACCACCGATAGCACCTAGCACCACCGTAACACACAAATCTCATTTTTTTCATACCCAAAAAAAAAAGCTCATATTTGCAATAGCACCTCCGACTGCATTTTCTCTATTATTAAAGGGAAGAATATGACAACTAGTTTAATATGCAGCATATGACATTAATGTTCGGCTTTGCTCCCGAATAAATCTTATGCTCCACCTGGCTTCTAAGCATAATTTAGAAAGAAAATATAAACGAAAATTACGAAACCTAAAATTTCCTTAATCAAATGTTTGAGCAGAGCAAAAAAAGAAAATTGAAATTTCTTGTCTCCGTTCTTGAGCAGAGAATGAGCTAAACAAAACACGAAGAAGAGAAAATATAAATTGGAATATTGAAGAAGAGCATTGGAATTACTTTCTCTCTGTTCGTGTTTCTATCTTTCATTTTACTTTTACTAAGTTCTGGAACAACTTTTGAATCTAAGGGGGCTGAGGGCGCAAAGGAAGAATGACCAGCAAAGATATGGAAAATGAAAAATCGTATGGATTGAAAGTGACTCAACTAATATTAATTGGGTCTGCCATTGATTGCAAGAGGGGGGAGAAGGGTCCACGTTAGTTGCGAGGGGGGGGGGGGGAAGGATTTGGTGGGGGTGATTGCGAGGGATGAATTTTGAATCAGCTGATGTGTGGTCACATAGAAATTAAGTTGTGAAGCCTACGTGGCAATCAACTATTGGGCTATTATTTGTGGGTTATTAGCCCAACCGGCTGTAAGATATTTTTTTAAAAATAATGATATATTTAAAAATTTTGGAAAACTGGTGTGCTACTAAATTTTAAAACCATTTACGTAGAAACCCAATATAAAAGGTTTCGTAATTTAAAATAAAACATATTTCATTAAAATTTAAAAGAAAATATGAGAAAACACTTTTTAAGAACAATAAAGTCTCGTGTGCTTAAAAAATTTAAATTATTAAACTAAAAATCATCAATTTTAGTTCTTAGATTGACAATTAAAAGGAATAGAACGGGCTAAAGGACTGTGGCCTGATTGACATAAATCCCCAACTTCCAAAATGGAGGTTTTGGGTTCGAAACCATCCCTCCCCAAATGTATCAAAAAAAAGAAAAGGAAAAGAACGGAAAATTGGCTAAATTCAAGGATAACCAGACTTCCAAAATATGATATAGAAAAAATTGACTAATTTGCATTCAACTTTTTAGATTTTTTTTTTTACAATGTCTTTACTTCTACTTATATAAGTTGCAGACTGGAGAGACCGGCTGATAAACCCATGACCAATTATGAAGCCCAAAGACCCATAACAAATATTAGGCCACAACCCAAAGCCCAATGACCACTACAAGGCCCATAAACACCTATTACAAATTTGAGCATACTCAATTTATATTTATTAGTAGACCTATGACATCGACGATGGTGGTGAACCGTTGGGCAAAAGTTTGCTTCCTATGCTAGTGTCCGCTTGTTGCTGAGTTATCTAAGCTTGAAGGAGATCCTTTGCAAGATGCCATGGAGTACAAACAAGTGGTGGGTGATTTGTAGTATTGTACGCTAACTTGAATTGATATTTCCTTTCATGTGAATCAATTGTGTCAATTTATGCACTAGCCAACTATAGCTCATCGGTCTGCTGCCAAGAGGGTGTTACGTTATCTAAAAGGTTCACTCCATCATAGTCTGGTATATGGTCGTGGCTCTCTCCAACTAAAGCCTTTGGTGACTCTGATTAGGCTGGTAGCATTGATGACAGGTGCTCAACCATAGGCTATGCCATTTTTCTTGGACCCTGTTTGATATCTTGTTCTGCCAAGAAGCAGCCCATCATTTCTCGTTCAAGCACAAAGTAAGAATATCGGTCCATGGCTTTTGCCACAGTCGAACTCTATTGGTTTCAAATGGTACTTAATGATCTTCGTGTTCCATTGTCTACTGCTTCAACTTTATGGTGTGATAACCTCAGTGCATTGTCATTAGCCTCCAACCCAATGTTTCATGCTTGGAGTAAGCACATAGATGTAGACTTTCGCTTTGTTAGGGAAAAAGTTACATGGAAGGACATTTCTCTTTGACATATCTCCACTATTGCTTGGTTAGTTGATATGTTCACAAAGTCCTTAACTAATGCTTGGTTTCATCTGCTAATAGACAAGTTATTGATTTGTGAACTCCCCATTAACTTGAGGGAGGATGTTAAGCTATTACATGATCAATTGAAGACCTCCAAGTTATCATCACAAATATCGAAAGATAATGTTTTGCTATTAGGAAATTCAAATCTTCAATAACCTCAGTGCACATCCATATCTTAACTACTCGTGTATTTTAAATATTTGAATTCAAACTTGTAATTGTGATTTCTAAAGATCTTGATATATCTCATACTATAACAACAAATGTAACAAACTCATCTATATTAATACATGCATGGTCAGCTCTAGAGTAGGCTACCAATTACAATTTTGTGAATAACTTTACAATATATGGATCTTTTTGGTGGGTTTTGGATAAAGATTTTGGGTATTTTCTTTGGGCTCCTTTGTGGGCATTGAGCAGTCTCTCAGGTTTCACAAATGAGTTAGACTTTTAAAGGGTCTAACAAATTATTGGGCTTGCCTATATTTTTATGGGCTAAGTCACTTAACGACCCTACGAATCGATCTTAAATTTCAAAGTAAGTCCAACTCGTCTTAAATACTATCGGGCCTTTGAATAAATTCTTGGACATACTACTAATTAAATGTAGGCCCACTTGATCCATAAATATTAAATGAATTTTTAACTCAATTAGTGAGCCCAATAAAAACCTTAATCCACCCTAATAAATTTTGGTGGACAATTCAAAATTATCCCATAAATCTTAATTGGACTTCTAAAAAATATTAGCCTATTAATACCATCCAAAACCCTCCACTAAACCTTAACTAGCATTAGAATAAATTTTTTGTCTTGTGAGATTAATTAAAGTCTACAAGCCAACCTCGATAAATTATATCTCGTGGGCTAATCCAAAATAACCCATTAAACCTAATTTAGACCCGACAAAATTATCTATTTTCTTATCTTAGAAACATTGGACCAAATTGTCACATTATGTGTGTGTGTAAACATGAATACCATAATATTTTCCTATTAGTTTGAACTAAAATGAGTAATAGAACTCTTTATTAGTTTTGTCATCCCTATACATTAACTGAAAGGACACAAAATTATGAATTTGTATTAGGATAGGCCAAATGAGGTTCATGTGTACAATCTATGACCTCATTTCCAATTTATTATTACCTTCCCATTTTTATATGTAAAAATATTTTATCAGTCGGTGCACGATGTTTGCGATCAGGGTTTGGACCAAATCGAACCAAACTAAAATATACATATATATTACACATATTATAAAATTAATACAACATTAAATTTTAATCTTATTATTTATACTTCCTCAATATAAACTTACTCTTAAATATTAATATTAATATTAAGTTATTAATATGTTTTTATTATCCTTACATATTAAGTTATATTTATAGCCTCAATCTAAGGAATTTTCATATTTTTCTATCATATTTGTGCTAATCTGTCTTCTTGAGAGAGTCTAGTGCTATCAACATGGAATCTCTCAACTTAACATCATCAAACCCGAATCCACATACAACATTAAGTTAAATATTAAATTACGTACTTACATTTTTTTAATAATGTTTTTATAAGTAATATATACATATACATATATATATATATATATTTATTGTACTGACTGAGTACATACGAAATTATATTTATCAAAACTATCATATTATGTATGCAACACATATTAGTATATTATATAGTACTTATTAATTAGATGATATATTTATGCAAGTTAGTAAATTATATAGCTATATAAATATAGCTTAATTAGACAACTTTCACTATATGCTTGTTAACATATTAATAATTATATATCTTGGAGATTATTTTGACATCAACATTATTGCACATAATTATAATAAGGAACTTAATTTATATAATGTAAAATTTTTTTAAAAAAAAAACACAAGAAAAAATATACATGATTCCTGAATTATGAATGTTTAGTTTTAAGTTTATTTAAAACGACGTTATTTCAGTTTTAACACTTCAATGAATATAGCATGGAACGACATTGTTTGGGGGGCAAATGGCGTTGTTTCAATTTTAATACTTTAGAGCATAAGTGTGCCAATTATTTTTATAGCTTTTATTGTTCTAGTTCCTCCAAGAGGTGTTTACCAGTTCTAGGCTTCTAAGTTCTAGCTAAAATCGGTATTATGTTTGTCTAGATCATTTGATTATGTCCATGATGAATTGATGATGGTAAAACATATAATAAACTCGGGCTCCCTACTGAATCTAATTATGTCTATGATGAATCTCTTGATTATCAATTACTCTTGAAATGTTAACAACTACATATAGTTGTTAGTAGGAAACTCTGATCATCTTGTGATTATTAATTACTAGAGATCCTTCCATTGAATGTAAATATGTTGAGGCATTATATTGAGATCAAATTTTTAGCTTTGGATATTATAAAAGTTGGAATTAAGCTCCGATGTACATTTAAACTTACATCATGTAAATCTAAATCTAATGCAATGTAATTTTTACAAAAACTAAAGCTGAAGATGGTTCAAAACCTAAGGCTGCATGTAATTTTTGTGGGGCTAATTATGCTTGTGATACTAAAAACAATGGTACAAGATTTATGTTGCAGCACTTAGAAAAACAAAGTAAGAAGTCTCCACTTAGGAAAATGAACCGACCTATATTAAATTTCAAATTTAGAGAAAAATGAGGGTCTAATGGAGGCTTGTACCTACTACTTTTAGTGATGAGGCTTGCAGATAAGACTTAGCAAAAATGTTTATTGTTGATGAGTTGCCCTTTAGGTTTGTGGAAGGGAGGGATTTAAAAGATTTATGCTTGTTGTACAACTTAAATGGGTCGGAATCTCATCATGTATAATGGTTGCAAAATATTGTTTTAAGGTTTATTTGAGAGAGAGAAGTTGAGAAGTGCTCTTAATGGGCAATGAGTTTGTCTTACCACGAATACATGGACATCGGTGCAAAATATAAATTATATGTGTTTCACAACACATTTCATTGATGATGAGTGTAAACTACACAAAAGAGTTTTCAACTTTTGTATAATGGAAAAGCATAAGAGTAAGTACTTGATAAGGCAATAAAAATGTGTTTGATCGAATGTGGGCGGCCAAGAATCTTTACAATTACACTTGATAGTGCAAGTTCGAATAATGAGGCAGTCGCATATTTAAGAAAAAAGATTAAGAATATAAATGATATAATTTTTGAATATGAATTCTTGTATGTGAGATGTTGAAGGAATCTGATCAATCAATTGTAAGGTTTAGAGGAGTTTTACAGTATGTGAAATCCTCCACAAAAAGGTGAAGCACATTTAAACAATATTTTAAAAATGAGAAAATTATATGTACAAGTCACATATGCTTAGATATAGCATCATAGTGGAACTCCACATATATGATGTTGGATAGGCTTGAGATTCGGGACGAAGATTCAAGATATGTTAAGAGTGTTGGAGAGGATGACACTAAAGATGATGATGAGGGTGTTTGTGGGTCGAGTAAATGAGTGACACCCAAGTTAAGGCCTCCAAAAAATGACAATTGGGATAAGACTAGGTTGTTTGTAAAATTTGTTAAACTTTGTTATGATGCAACCTTGCGTTTCTCGAGGGGAAATTATGTCACTTACAATTCTTTTTCAATGGAGTTAAAGACAACTTAAGATGCAATTAGTATAGAGTGTGAAGAAGGGCCGAAGAAATTAACAAAAATGACATTTAATATGAGGTGTAAATTAGAAAAGTATTAAAGTAGTTTTGAAAATATGAATCCCTTGTTGTATGTTGGGATGGTTTTTTTATCCTTAATATAAATTGGGATATCTTGAATTTTGTTTCGAAACTATGTTTACTAACGACGCTTCGAGAGCTATTTTGTTAGTGAACCGAATTAGAGATGCTTTGACTCATTTATACTAGTCAAGCGAGGGGGTACTAGGATTACAAGTATAACTAGTTGGCTAGAAGATACAAAGGCATTTAGGTCCGCTCCATTTAAGTAGTATTTGGAGTTGAAAAACTCTTTGGAAAGTAAATTCGAAGTGGAGAGGCATTAGACAGAAAAATGTGAAGAAAATGATGCAAAGTTTGACTTATTTGTGACGCCCCGACTCCCACGTACAGGAATGCGAGAATCATGACGTCGGGATGATGACAACACGGTCACGCATCCTAACGAAATGTGCCCAAGTGTGTGCAACATGCAAAAGTGCACAACAAAAGTCACAGCAGATAATATAATAAGTCAACTAAGTACCAGAAATTTAAATACAAGTATCCAAAATAATTTACCATTAAAAAGTTATACAGTCATTCCAAATATATTATAAAAGATAAATACATAAAAGAATAGGATAATAAATCTCGATACACGAGAGCAATCCCAGATCGCTCTTCCAATGGAGCCAAAGCCTAAGGCTCGTCATCCTCATCTGCACCAAAATCTGCGATACCATAAAAAGGTACCGCAGGTAAGTAAAAATCCAAACAACCCTCGAGATAAAAACGCATTAAAGCAACCAACTAACAGATCTCAAAACCTCATTTTTCCCGAAAACGAGTACTTTTCCAACATACACTAAAAATCCCATTTTTAGCCAAAACATATAATCCAACATTTTCCCAGAAAATGATTTACACAAAACTCAACAATTTATCGGACACTGTAGGCAGGAATCATAAGCGGGACTATACCACCATCCCTGCTTACCACCATCCCTATAGTTCCTTTCCACACAATGAATACATATCAAAGCACTGTAGGCGGGAATCACAGGTGGGACTCTACCACCATCTCTGCTTACCACCATCCCTACCGCATGCACCGTAGGCGGGAATCGCAGGCGGGACACAACCACCATCCCTACCGCGTGCACCGTAGGCGGGAATCGCAAGTGGGACACAACCACCATCCCTGCTTACCACCATCCCTACCGCGTGCACCGTAGGCGGAAATCGCAGGCGGGACTCTACCACCATCCCTGCTTACCACCATCCCTACAGTCTCTTTCCCTTTTTCTCAAACCAGCCAATCCAAACATTTCAAACATACTCAAAATCATTTCTCACATGAAAATCCAGTTTTCAAATAAACACGTGAGCATGCATGCAATCATGCGAAAACCCAGTTTTCAGTTACAAACCTGAACATGCGTGCAAATGAAATGAACACAACACGACAATAATAACCAACAACCAACAATATCAACACAATCTAATCACACAAACAATCTTCCTCCACTAATTCATCCGGCAAAACCAATCAATTATTCAATATAGTGTAATGAGTTAGTGCAAAAATACATTTAAATTACAAGAGTTATTTGTAAAATACTTACAGTGCTATATAATAATTTTCGAAGGATCACGAAATTGCAAGAAGTGACGTCTGAGCAACTTAACAGTGCAAAATGCACTGTGGCCGTGGGTCTCAAATGCCCACTTTTCAACGGAGACAAACGAAGACCCAAAATTGATAGGGTAGGGCCTAGGGAGGTCGGTGAAGCTAGTGATGGTGAAGGTTGGCCGTGGGTGGCGGCGCAATGGGTGGTTGAAGACCAAAAATACCCAAATCGGAAATGGGATTGGAAGTGCTTCACCGGTGACGGATCGGAGCTGGGGTTGGGTCCATTGGGTTGCTAGGAGGTCGAAGATGAAGTGGTGAGAAGATGGTGGCCAATGGTGGTGCGACGGTGGCGCAACGGCGGAAAGAGTGCTGCGGCTTGGAGAGGCTCGTGGTGGCTAACGACGGCGCAAATGGAGCTGAGGTTGGTGGGGTGAGGTCGCTGGCGGTTAGGGAGGCTAACGGGCTGGGTGGTGTCGATCACTGCCGGCTCACGGCGGTGCTGGGTGGAGAAGAAGGAACGGACGGAGAGAGGGAGGGGGAGCTGGGTCGCGCGGGAAGAGAGGCCGAATGGAGAAATAAGGAAAAAGAAAAGAAAAGAAAGAGAAAAGAAAAGGAGAGGAAAGAAATGAGGTCCAATCCTCATATCTTGGGCCACAAAAATGATCCAACGGAAACGATTTTAAAACTATACGTAAAATAAAATAATTCAAACGTAATGATTAAAATAAAAATAAATAATTAAACCCAATAATAAGTTAATTAAATATGAAAAGAATTTAAATGTATAACAATAAATAATATTAAGAAAGCACTTGAAAATAATTTTCACAAAATTAAAAATCATAAAATAAACCAACTAAAAATCCAATAATTTTAAAATAAGGGAATAAATTTTGAATCAATAAAAATAATTCCGTAATTAAAAATACACTAAAATACGGGGTGTTACATTATTGGCTTGGTGAAAGGTTTAACTACATTAGATACAACATGTTTTCAAAAGTTGCGTGAGATGTTCTTGTAATTCTAGTATCTACAATGGCTTATGAATCGGCTTTTAGCACAATAAGTCAAGTATTTAACTTTTTCCGTAATAATTTATCTCCAATTATGGTAGAAGACCTTATTTGTGCACAAAATTGGTTTCGTTTTTTTTTTCTGCCTCGATTAGCATTTGCAATTTAATGGATGATATTGAGGATTTTGAGAAATTGATATAGGTATATATCTTCCTGCACATTTTTTTTAGTTTCTCTCTATCTTGTATATAATATTCCAATTGTTTTGGGCCTCGTTTGCTTTCGAGAATAAAATCCAAAATTTTCAAAATGTCTAAGGGTTTTTGTACGGTAAGATGTTTTGTGAAAACAAACACTCACTTTTGGACTATTGGTTTTCATCTCACAATTCTCACTCGTTCTCTTCCTTATTTCAGAACTGTTCATTGATGGTGAAACCAACCAGCAGAATCTTCTCTCACATCTCTCTCATCTCACTCACTTTCTGTATTACACTAATCAATATTTTCGTGCGAGTCTTCCTCCATCCTGCTCCTTTTGATCCCATATTTCTTTCAGATTTTGATCTTATTTTTCTTGTGTTGACCTTTCGCGTGCATCCTCTTCTGCACAACAGTGTCGTCGCGTGAGTTGGCTTCCAAACGAGGCGTCAAAATCAGATCTCCAAAAATCGAAGACTTTGCACCGAACCTTTATGGAGCTAATCATGCAAATCTCTCATGTTCTTCTACCCATCACTCAACGATTGCGGCCACTTGGTCTTCTCCCATTTCATTGTCTCAAGCTCCCTACATATAGGACATGCCGAAAGTCGAGAAAACTCACCAAAAGACCACCACGTTTAGGTGCTGCAACCGTCGCTTATCTCCCAAAAACGATTGCCATAAACGCTTCATCACCGATTCGATGAGCACCACGGGTCCAAGAACAAGGTCATACCAGGTATTTAATGGTACCCCCTAAGCTGTTTTTTCTAACAATAATTTGTGCAAATATTTTGTTTATTGTTGGTATATGTGCATTGAGACTGATTTGTTTGTGGCTGCGGATCAATTATTGGAGTTATTTGTGTGTTTGAATGGAAATTTTGTGTGTTTAAAGTTAAAATGGTAGACAAAATAAGGATTTGATTAAAATGGTATGAGATGTTTTCTTTTAAGTTAAAAGGATTTGCTCAGCAGCCCAAAATGTACTGCAGTTGGCCAACCTTTAGGTGAATTAATAAATAGCAACTTAAGTTTGGGTTTTGATGGTCTTTGCTTAGTTTTCTTTTATTTTCTTTTTATTTTCTTTTTTTTTCCTGCTCATGCTCTTTCTAGCAACTTTTGAGGCACATTTTAGAACATAAGATTTTACTGATAGCACATAAAATGCATATTGGTTATAATCAAATCAGTTGTACTATATTTGTGATGCCAATTTTTGCACTCTATCTCGATTTCAAACCTTAGTACAAACAAGGCCTTAGTACTTTCGATGTATCCAGAACTCGGTGGGAATACAGGTCTTCAATAATTAGGGTCTGCTTAGCTAGTTCTTATATATTACAAAGATGCATGCGATGCCCAATATAGTTTCAAAGGTTGTTGAATTGAAGGGAATATTTTGAGACAATAACTTCTTGGTTCTTTTTCAAGCAAAAGGTAGAGAGAATACTATCTTATGTTAGAAAATATCCAAATCATCTCTAAAGAGAGTTTGAAATTTTATATTTAAAAACCTATGCTGCTATGTTTAATGATCATCTAGGGCTCAAGTCTTATTCTCTCAAAGAAAGTGGAAAGATGACCTTAACATTTCTTACACTCAGAAGTGGAGTTGTAACTCCAGAAGAATCTTATAGAAAAATGTTGGGCTATTTGAAACCATCTCTTTAACTTTTGTATTTCTTGGGATGTTACTATGTCATGAGTAGAGAAACTCATTGTTAACAATGATTATGTTTTCGTCATTTTGTAGTCATTTTTATTTCAGAACTTTTTAGCTATTTGTAGTCCAGCATATCATATTTCGATACATTGTCAATCTTGTGTATAGGCTTTCAGGAAATGTTTTCTAACTAAGAGCCCAAAAATATTGTTTGCTATATAACTCAATATATTTCCTTAAAGTGTGAGTGACAACAAATGAAGTTTATAGGTACATTGACTTAAAGAGTTCACTTGGACGTTGTGTTTCCCATAGTTTGTTTTCTTCTATCGCATATAAAACTTGTTTGGATTTTCAGTTTTTTTTTTTCTGATTTAAATCTAGTTTTGATTTTCTTCTTTAAATCTCTCCTAGTGAAGTTGCTTACAATGTAGGCCAAATGATTATACCCCTAGATACCTTAGCCCTGTGTGTGTGTGTACCTTTATCATCTATCAAAGATGTCAATAATCTTCTATTAGTGTTTTGGATTTTCAATTAGAATTTAAGTGGTTGCTGAGAAATTGAAACGAATATTTGGGAATTGATTTGTCATGTACTGCAGTTCATGACTTTGACGTAATGCAGAGTGGTTGTGTCATCTGCCCATCCTTCTAAAGCTTATAAATAATAGACATAATGTGAAGCCAACGTGTATCTCATGTACCAGCTGATATTGACATCATAAATAGGGTCAGAAGATGGTTTATTTCAGGGTAATTAACAAAACCTACATCTATGACTTTCCTCTATATTATTAGTATACTTTTATTTCTAACACTATTCAAGTCTCCAATTCTTTTTTAACTCGCCAGTTAGGATAATTCATAGTTTCATTTTAAGTTGAGAAGAGATTTATAAATGCATCCAAATAGAATAAAACACTCTATTCCTTCATTTTTTTAATTATAAAAAATCGGATTCACCCAAAATTTATTTATTAAAAAAAATCATTCCTTTTTTTAACTATTAATAATTTGTCTACTAATTTATAACAACATTTTTCATTTGTTAGCGTTACTACCTACACTCCTCTCGACTATCTCACCCTCGTTAGGTATGGCTCACTTCTCCAAAAAACAGTTTGAATTTCATTTATCATTTATGTTATCACGTATGATATACATGTCTTTGCATACATCTTTCATATCATATTATTAGCATTTTCACATAGACCTCGATTCCAACATTTTACACGTTGATCGTGAAATATGGGCGGATGGAATGGAGGACGTCTTCATTGATATGATGTTAGCTGATGGCCTTAATGGTGCATTGAGGGCTGGCAAGATTACTTTTAGGGACCACGCTTCCTATGCTGCACGCCTTATGGCTTTGGGCATAAGGACGTATGATGCAAGCTAAGTCAAGGAAAAATACATAGGCTCAAGATGATGCAAAGACTTTTCACCGACCTATTGCACCAAACCGGTATGAGATGGGACCCCAATACAAAAACCGTCTAGGGAGTGACGAACATTTGGCAAATGTCATTAGGGTAACGAAGCTCTAACCACGCCATTTATAATATTATACAATAATCCCTTTATTAATTAACATTTTTTTCACCTTAATCCCTCTCTAATATATAAATATTAAAATTTTGACCAAGCCTAATCACAATTGAAGAAGTTCCGTACATCGAGCTGCCCACGATATGAAGACCTCTCTACTATTTTTGGCGTTTATGTTGCCACGGGCACACTCCACCACGCGTCCACTAAACTACCACCAACTTCGGACGAGGAGAAGCGTCTTGACGCTGAGATGTGGCGTCGGGGCCCGATACTTGGCACCTAAGCCAGTCGGAATTTTGTTTATGATGGCCTGTCACAGTTTTCCATGGACATGGGGTCCCCATCGACTTGCTTGTCACGACATCTTCAGAAGGGAGGGCAAAGCAACCAGCAGAGGAGATATAGAACATGGTTGCAGCGATCACGAGTTCCTATGAGGCATGCCGAAAGTGTTATGAGGGCAGAGGGGAAGCATCAGGGAAAAAGTGTAGCAAAGGATCCACACATGGCATGGACAGTGATGATGCTTGGGATCATTTTTCACACTGTGTGGCTTTGTTACAGGTACTTCAGCCCCCACTGTCGGACGATTTCTTCTCCCTGTGTGTTTGATCGATTAATGAATCCTCTGGCTCATCGAGAATTTCTGAGGATGAATGATGTTCATAGGCAAGCGTGGGCTATGCATAGTTGATTAGTGAATAGCTTGTGCATTAGGCTATGTATAGTGGCTAAGTTGAGTTGTAACTTTTCATTGGCGGTGTTATGTATTTTTATTTCTTATGTGTACTTTGTTGTTGTTAACATTTGTTGGTTTGGAGACATATTTGGAATTGAAAGGTATGTTATTATGTTTAAAACAGTTTGATATGTTGCTTTTACATCTCTTTTTGCCTAATAGTATTATGTTATGTTGTTACCGTTTGCTCTAAGTTTTCTACGACATTGTGGGTATTATTTCTTTTTTGTTCATGTAATTGTTAATGTTATTAGAGTTTGTGGAGTCCTCCACTAAATTTAGAGATTACGAAGTCATGCCTCTTGAATTGATAAATTGCTAGATAGTGACAACTTGTCTTGTGTCGTATTTAAATTTGTAGTTTTACTTCTGTATTTATTGGCCAACGGGCAGCTGTAGGTTTTGATCAAAATCCAGAGGGCATCAAAGGCATCAAATTCTATCAAAGGTAGTTGATACAACAATAAGGTTATCCTATTATTCTCCTAACATTCTATCATTTTTGTTTATTTTTCTGAATCATTGTTGTGCTGCTCTCTTTGGTTTAAACCAGAAACATATTGTTGTCTTTGGTTGTTGTTGTTGTTGTTGTTGTTGTTGTTGTTGTCATTTCTTACCCAGGTACCGTTGTTGCTCGAGTTGTTCCACGTTTCTAGTTGCTGCTACTAGAGTGGGATTTTCCTAAAGCTTGCTAAGGTAATCAACTAAATTTGCTGCCCGAGATACTGCTTGTGCTAGCCAGCCATCTTATATTTTCTTCTAGGCTTCCAATTTACACTACTAACTGTTTTTTATCAAAATATTTCTTTAACTTGAATAAAGAGAAGAAGGACAAAGTAAAAAAACTTTCCTCTAAACACGCAATTTATTTTTCTCTCATCAAATCCAAGTCCCTCAAAACTGGATTAATTTTATTTAAAATAACTGCTTATTCAGGAATTTCATTAATGGGTTATAGTACCTATCAAAAAGAAATTTTTGAATTGAGTTTTAGCTCCAGTACCGTTTAAAATATGATAGCATTTGCTTATTTATAAAGAATTTCATATATCTTAATATAAATTCTTTTAATAAATCTGTGGGTTAGAAAATTGAGGTGGGTTTATATAGTTTTGTTGGGAGTTTCATATTGACTAGTTGCAGCTGGTTTGCATTAGATGACCACTAATTTGTGCAAAATGGTCACTAATTTATGGGGTTTTTTCGTTATGGTTCTGTTAGGGTTAAATGTTTTATAAACTAATGTTATTTGAATTATTCTATTCTCAAATTTATTGTATAAAATAAACTATTCCCATAATTTTATTTTTATTTTTTATAACTGAAACAATTTCATTCAAAGCAAACAATGATAACAGACTGTTTGACAAAGTCTGGAATTGAATGCCACAAAATCTTAGCATCCTTCACATTTTTTCATAAAATCTAGCTAAAGTATCTGCAACAAAATTTGCTTCACTAGAAATGTGATGAAACTCAACATCTTGAAAACCCCTTATCCTAGCTAAAGTTTGCAATCATCTAGCTAAAGTTTTACAAAGCTCATATAAGAAATAAATTGCAAACCCCTTATAATTGCAAGAGCTTCCACCATTTCAACATCACAAAAATCATTCACCACATTGCATATATACAACATATAAAACAGTACCCCCATCATCCATTAAAATAGTACCCACACCAAATCAGGAAAAAAAGCTCTATCCACATTTAACTTACCATTTTCACAATGATGTTTTTGCCACACATAAGACAACATGCATCCTCTAGCTACCTCTTGTCGTTGTGAATGTACTTGATCATGATGGCTTTGTAACAAGTTACAATCATCCTGGACAACAATGTCAGGTGTAATGTGTTTATTTTGGAAAATAGCCAAATTTCTTCCCATAAACTCCAAGAAATTGTAAAGAAATCAGTAAAATTCACATTAACCACATTCTGAAGCTAGCAAACAGATAATGAAAGCACCAACACTTTGGCATAGATGAAACTTAAGAAATATATTAGGATATTGCCTCTTGTACTTCAAAGGAAACTAATGGAAACTTCAATATAGCCTCTTGAACTTCAACTGAGAAATTATAGCACGAAAGTGAACCACTTTTGAATCTTGTCTATACTTATAGTACATTTCATCTTCCTATGTTAGAGAATGAATGATTACAATCTTTGGAGTGAAGGGAGTAATAGTGATGATTCGGTGGAGGTGATGGATATCATGAACGTAATTAGGATACTGTCCCATCGACAGAGAATGAATCACCCAATGCCACAACATAATATAGGTCTCTGAGGGCATGAATATATTTTAGGAATTTTAATGGCCATCCAGATAACTGCAGGGATATGTTTTGTCTGGAGGTACCTACATTCCACTGTTTATGCGTATTGTTATGTAACAATAACTTGTTATGTGATTTTAGAAGAAAAGTGACGGTGGAAGAATCTATGGCTATGTTTTGCCTTCTTGTGGGCCATGCAGAAGGCTAGCGAATTGTTGGGAACAAGTTTCAACATTCGACACAAACAATTAATAAACACGTCAGAAAGGTGATTAACGCATTATGTAAGGTTGTGAGACATTTGATTGTGCCAACACATAAGGACAACGTGCACCCTTATATCTCAAACAACCGTCATAATTATATTTTGTTTAAGGTAAGAAATAAAATTCAAACTTTCTTTACAAAATAAAATGTAACAATCACTTTATCTAAGAGATAGTTGTTTATTGACGGATTTATTTATGACTTGATAAGGATGCATTGGTGTAATAGACAGTACAATGATACCAGTTGTCGTCCCAATTGAGTTGCGTGAAGCATATCAAAATAGATTGGGCTGAGTTGCCCAGAATGTGCTGGCCATAATTAACTTCGATATGAAGTTTATATTTATTTACACTGGATGTGAGGGATCCGCGCATGACGCACGTGTCTTCCACCGTGCTGGCAGTGATTCATGAGCCCGTTTTCCATGACCCCTAGAGGGTAAACATTTATTTCTTGGGAAACTTTTTCAAATATTTTAAAGTTGGAACTGATATTGTTTTTCCCGTTATATTAATTGAATTGTGTGCTTTGAAAATAAATGGACTCTCATGTCAGTATTATCTTGTGGATTCAGCTTATTCATGAAAAACAGGATTGCTGCCCCTATCCAAGAGAACGTTATCACATGAGTGATCGTCACAACTAGAGGCAATTTCATGGGTATAAATATTATTTTAATTACCGTCACTCAACAGTTCGTAATATTATAGAACGAACTTTTGGTGTTGTAAAAGAAGTTAGAATGGTTCAAAATCCTCTCGTTAATGCCTGCATATTCAGTTGGGCAGCAAAGACTCATTATTACAGCATGTTGTGTGCTATACAACTTTATTAGAACGGTCACCCCCGATGACTGGATATTTCAAAGTGGAGTAAGATGCAGCTACCAGTTATTGAGCCTGCGGTTGGTGATGGGGCATCCTCATCTCGTAATGTAGACTTGACGACTGAAGCACAAAATAATATGACTGCGATTAGAGATGAGATTGTCATTTCTATATGTAAAGTAAGGGGTGGCCATTGATAATGTTAATTAAGGATCAACGTGTATTTAATACTGCTATTTTATTGTTGGCATTGAAATTACCCTTATTTTGGACAACTGATGTATTTTATGCGAGCTATGAATTTAAACATGTTACGATTGTCGCTATGGATTTCTCAATATTTCATCATGCATCCCATTTAATTATTTATTTAATGAGAAATGGTAGATAATTGAAATTTTGGATTCAATTATTTATTTATCTTTACTTGATATTTTAGGAATGTATTTTTTAAATCAGGTTGTGTTTAATATTTTTAACAAATATTTCTAATGGATTGCAAGTTTGTTGATAGCTTTGTTTGGATGCACAACTCAGTCCAATTCACTTCATTTTTAGACCGAGTTCAACGTCCAAACGCAAGTGCATCTCTTCTCAACGTAGTTTAAACGTGAAATTAGTAGTTGGGCCCACGGCTTTTCAAATTTCTGCCTTTGACTGGACCCACCTGACATATATGTTCCCTCCATCTAAAATTTTTGTCATTTCCCGTTTTCCAACAAAAAAAACCTCTCATATCCCACCGACATTTTTGTTTTTGTGGGGCTAAGAAAAATTCGATCATCACAACTGCAGTCCTTTTTTTTTCCTTTCATTTCTTTTATTTTCCTTGTAGGTTTGGCGCCGGTAAGTGGAGACAAAGCTGTCATATGAATAGTAATAATTAATGGTGGGACCCACTAATTTTACAACTTCTCATAAATACATATAAACTCATCTTAACATCCAAACACACTTAAACTCATTTTAAGTGGGTCCCACAAAACTCATTCAACTATCTCAACTCACTACTATTCATAAAAAACTCAAATCAACTAAATTCAGTTCAACATCCAAAGACAACCAAAAAGTAGGATATTATAACCAATCTTTGATAAATGAAGGAAGCAGGAAAAAAAAACCTTTCAAACCAACGCCTAGGAAAAAGCCGAAAATGTTCACAAAAATTGATTCACTGTTCAACGATTTTAAAGGCATTTAGCGGCGTGAGCTTCAACGGTTTTATGCAATTCTTTATTATAAAAAATAATATAATTATTTGTGAGTCTCACAGTATAAATATTTAAAAAATGGTATAAAAAATGTGAATTCTATCTAATTATTGTAGCAAAATAATTTGTAAATATATTTTGCTTGATGAAATTTTTTTATTCTATTTAATTTCATATTATTTAAAGATTAATACACGCTAATATTATGTAAAAAATTGATTGGTATTTACAATTTTTTTAAATTAAAATAGATTTCACGATAATTGGTGTATTAACATATTAATTTATGTATAACAAAACTCTAAAATCTTACAAAAACAAGATTAAATATTAAAAAAAGAATGTATTCATCATCTCTACATCACACACTTATTTTTATTTTTTATTTATTTTTTCTTAACAAGTGTCTGGTGTAGTAATAATGAGTAGAAAAAAATCATTACAAAATATTAGGAATGACTCAGTAAAATATTTGATAAAAAGAATATATTTTAGGAATATATTTTAGGAATATTTTAGCATAATATTTTTTAAATGAGGTTGTGTTTTTTTTTTTACACAAATATTTCTAATGACCTAGCAAAATATTTGATAAAAAAAAATAATTACACATAATTGGTAAAGAAAAAAAAGGGGCAAAACGTTTCACATAAGCACTTAGGAAAACGTTGAAAATGTTGATCAAATCAATTGTACTATTCATTCACGTGCTTCAAGGGTTTTTTGCAATTACTTAATATAAAAAAATTAATATAATTATTTGTGAGTCCCATCAGTATAAATACTTAAAATAAAGTTAAACTAATCTTATCTCATCTCTATAAATAAACATATACTTCATCTTATCTCATCTATACTCAACATATCTTAATACTATTAATACATATTTAAATAAATCTCATCTCATCTCTGAAAATAAACGATGTCTTAGTTATTGTTGAAGAATATTAAGGTGCATTGTCAATTCTTTTGTTGCTGGTTCTATGATGGCTTGTTTAGCCTTGGAGATTGGAGATTTGAGATTGGATTTATTTAAATGAGCTTTGTTTAAAAATAGGACATTTGGAATCTAGATAATGAACTTTACTACTCATTATCTTATACACCACATACTATAGTTGTTTCTGTTTTTATTTTTATTTTATTTTTATTAAACTAATTGAGTTATTCTACTTATTATCTATAAGTGATTACTTATTAAGAGAAAAAAAAAATCATGTATTGTATATAATTTAAAGATGACGAATAGAATTTTTGTCCATTTCATTACTTATACACAATAATTAGTATAATAGTAGAGAGTAAAGCTATATAGTAGCCCATTGTAGCACATCAGCCGTAGCACACCTGAGTTGGTTTTTTGGTTTTTTTTTTTTCTTTTCTACACAGTACATCAGTCTACTGTAGCACATCAGCCTGTCAACACGTCATGTGTGTTGCGGCGGCCGCCAACAGTTGGGCTGATGTAAAGATATATTCAATAGTAGATGTACATAGAGAATGGCCCAAGGCTACGTTTGGGTAGTGAGAATACATAAGAAGTGTTGTGAATGTTTGTAAATAGTTATGAGTAGAGATTGGAGTGAGTTTGTGGGTCCCATTGAGAGTATTTTGAATTGTTTGGATGTATGAAGTATGTTGAGTTGTTGACTTTGGATAGGTAGTTGAAAAAGGTGTGGGTCCCATAAATATTATAGTGATTTTATTTTTAGTAATAAATATTATAGTGATTTTATTATAGTGATTTTTTAATATTAATAAATATTGTAGTGATTTTATTTTATTTTTATATATAATAATAATAATAATAAATATTATAATGATTTTATTTTTAATTTATATATAATAGTGATAAATATTATAATGATTTTATTTTTATATATATAATAATGATAAATATAATAGTGATTTTATTTTTTATTTATATATTATAGTGATTTTATTTTTTATTTATATATAATAGTGATAAATATTATAGTGATTTTATATTATAGTGATTTTATTTGTTATTTATATATTATAGTGATTTTATTTTTTATTTATATATAATATAAATAAATATTATAGTGAAATTATTTTTTATTTATATATAATTGTGATAAATATTATAGTGATTTTATTTTTATTTATATTTAATAGGGATAAATATTATAGTGATTTTATTTTTTATTTATATATAATATAAATAAATATTATAGTGAAATTATTTTTTATTTATATATAATATAAATAAATATTATAGTGAAATTATTTTTTATTTATATATAATAGTGATAAATATTATAGTTATTTTATTTTTTATTTATATTTAATAGTGATAAATATTATAGTAATTTTATTTTTATTTATATATAATAATGATAAATATTATAAAATGTTTATGAATAGTTATGAGTAGAGATTGAAGTGGATTTGTGGGTCTCATTGAGAGTATTTTAAATTGTTTAATATGTGAAATATTTTCATACGAACTAAAATATTTGGAAAGTATTGAGAATACAGCCTAACTTTTCCATTGGCTTCTCAACTACGCCTTCTAAAATCTCACTGCAAAAAATCCGCGAAACCTCATTCTATATAATCTCTGAAACGACAAAACTCAGCTCGTTTCAACACCAGTATCCTCAACTCTCTTTCTGCAGAACCTCTTCACTCTCCCTAACATTCCACTGGCGTTTTTCCCTACAAATCCCTAACCATAGGTTTTTCTGAACGTCATGGTTACGGGGAAGAGGAACAACGTGGTTGTTTTATCATCGGATGGTGAAGACAGTGACTACTCATTGACTTCTAATCGGAGCTTTTCGAAGCCGAAATCGAGATTATTGGTCACTCGTTCAAACCCTAGAGGAGCGAAGAAGGCTCGCCTTTCTGGTTTTCGGCCTCATTCGAGTAAACAATCCAGTAAATTTGATGATGTATGTTCAAGTCTTTTCCTCTTTTGAAGAAATTTACTATACCATCTCGTTTGGGAGTTTAATTTGTGAGATTTATGAAAGTAGTATAACTGGCTTTTCTGCGTGGAGGTTTTTAATTCACTGAGCCCTGTAAACTGAAGAAAGCGTGACTTGATATTCATTTTTAAATGCTGGTATATGACAATAATTATTAGCGAATTGGAAGTTTCTTTATTCCCATTCATTATGTTCCATGGATAAATAACCTTGTTTTTTTTTTCAAATTTCAGATGTTTTTCTTGACTACTAAAAAACTTTGATTTCATTCAATGCAGATCAGGTACTATTGTGAAGATTTTGATGAAGTATATAATGGGTTCAAGGTATCTGCTGGTATGCATTGTTGTAGATTCTTTGTTTGGGATGCTAACTTTGCCTTGTTAAATAAACATCAGATTCCTTCCTATATGCACTCTGGCGGAGGCTCTGATGCCAAAACATGGTGTCATGACGTGCTATGCATTGTATAGTTATGTGCTCAGACTGATTTTTTTTTTAAATTTGGAAATAATCCTAATACTGATCTCCTACAAGAAAACTGCTTATTTACGATTAGTTAATTCCAGTGAAATGACTATTTGCAACTAAAATTGGTTGCGAATAGTCTTTTGGTTGCAATAAATTGGTCACAAAAACCCGTTTTTCTTATAGTGCCGGACTAACTGTGGGCTCTTGTTTATCCATTTGTTTTTTATTTAGACATTTTTCTTTCTTATGATTTATTGTTTGCCATTGGCTAAAATGGAATTGGGAATGCAATCAGGTTTGCAAGGGAGCAACACACAGGGGTTATGGGTTGACAAATACAAACCTCGTTCCTTGGAAGAGCTTGCTGTTCACAAAAAGAAGGTCATGCTAATTTGCTTCATTTTCTATAATGTGTACGTTATGCTAAACTTTTTTTTTTTCATTTTTTTGCCCCTGTAACAGGTTGAAGAAGTCAAGGTATGGTTTGAAGACAGATTGAGATCTTCTAAGGTAGTTTTGTAGTTATCGGAGCTATTAGTGTGATCTAAGTTCTTTTCCTCTATAAAGAAAGGAAAACAAAGATTAAATCAGATAAAAAAGATGAGGAAGGAAGAAACCAATCAGCACTAATATGAGCTGGGGTTTTCTTATGGTAGACTAGGACTGTTTCCAATTAATTAGTGTTTGTTGGCACTTCTATCAGTTTCTGAAAAAATTATTCTAATACCTTTGTTGTCATTTAAAAGATGGCTTTAGCTAGTGTGGAAAGGTGGGAAGGACGAGTTTCAACAAGCTGTGATCCCTAGAGTTATATGGATGATGAAAATAATGATAAAACTGATGAGCAGTTTCCTTTGATTTGCAAAGCCTAGATAATTGTAGCTATATGTTTTTTATACGTGTTAGTAAGTAAATAACAAGGACAATGTAGCTATATTGAAACTGTGGCCTTGTCATCTTAAGATTTCAGGATTTTGATTACCTTTAAGTTGCTTGACTGTATGTTACTGATATTTTTTTATCATTATCATTGCCATAATTTAGTTTTCTTTCTTTCTAGATATGGTTTGGAGATTTGATGTTGTCAGTTAATGCTGGGGTCTATCAACTGATTGTCTAGATTTTATTAACCTAAGTGATCATAACTTACCTCTGTGTTCCCTTTTCCTGTAGCATCATTATTTTGGAGCTTTATGATCGCACCTTCTTTATTTACAGGAAAAATTTAGTAATCAAGTTCTTGTAATCACTGGGCAAGCTGGAGTGGGAAAATCTGTACGTTTCCATGTTCTTCATTCTTGCATTAATGCCTTTGCCCAATTTATTGTATTGGCAAAGATGATTATATGGCCATTTTGAAAAATCTTGCTTTATCATTCTTGTAGGCAACTATTCACACAATTGCATCTCACCTTGGAGCCAGAGTGTGTGAATGGAACACACCTACTCCGATAATTTGGCAAGAACACCTACATAACTCCAGCACAGGTATTTAAATTAGACTTGTTCATGTAGTGATGCAGCACAATTAGGTTATGGTGAATCCTTTTGACCCAGAGGAGGGAGGGGTTTTTTATCCCATCCTGCTTCATTCTCTATTGCTCATTGCCACACATTGAGCATGGTTGGTCTCCCACACATTATCACTTTGTGTATCGCATGATCACGAGATGCAAACATGTCGGCTTAAGTTTTCACTTTGCAGTTTTGATATTCGATTCCTTTGATGTATTTGCTAGTGTTTGTGAAATGGGTTCTTATTTAAGGTGTATGCCACATCCATGGCAAATAGTTTTAGATCAAATGATGAGTTGTGCTATATCCAGTGGTCTGAGACATTTCACAACTAGGCCGTTAACCTTCATGAAGACGTAAATATTTTAAAAATTATTATTATACCTTAGGTACTTGTGCAAATAGAAGTTATAAGTTTAGTTCAGATACTCAAACATTATCATTTCCTTTATTGCAAGTACTGTGGTTAACATATATTGACTTTCTGATGGTGACAATTTTTCCGCTAATAGGGATAAACTACACGTCTAAGTTGGATGAGTTTGAAAATTTTGCTGAAAGAATAAGGAAGTATGGATTGATCCCGTCATCCTTTACTGGAGGGTCAAAATCATCTGTCATACTCCTAATTGATGATCTTCCAGTGATGAATGGAAAAGCTGCTTTTCGAAGACTTCAAAACTGTTTGCATCTTCTTGTGCAATCAACTCGGGTACCAACGGCTGTCTTGCTCTCTGACTGTGGTAAAACTGATTCAGCAGACCTCACCGCAAGATGCTTTGAAGAACTTCAGTTATGTCTTGAGAGTGCTGGGGCTTGTAAGGTTACTTTCTTGAACAAGTTAGTCTTCTTTTTTATTTGTTTTGTTACTGAATGCTCATTTAAACTGGATCTGGACATTTCAGGTTGCTTTCAATCCTATTACACATAATTCTATTAAGAGGACACTTTCTAGAATATGCAGACAAGAACGGTGTAATGTTGCCGCTGATCAGATTGATCTAATAGCCAATGCTAGTGGTGGTGACATCCGACATGCAATTACATCTTTACAGTTCTTCTGTTTCAAACCTGATCCCATGCATTCCTTATCTATATGTGATACCACTACCATCTGCTCGAGAGAAAAACCAGATGTGCTCAGGGCTTTGGATGATGGATTTTCTTTGCAATTTGGCAGAGATGAGTCACTTTCTCTGTTTCATGCTCTTGGAAAGTTTCTGCATAACAAAAGAGACTCTGAAAATGGCATGGAATTGGGTATGTTCTGAGAAAAGCAATTTTTTAATATTGAGTTATAGTATTGAGTTTTTATAATGATCCAAGCATACATACATAAAAAAAGATTCAAGAATACATGTCTGATTTTTGGGACTAAATTATCTCTTGTTAAATGATAATGCTGCTCCTGCTGCCACTCAAAATTACTTATATGCGTGCTCGTGTGCTGTAGAGCAAGCTGAGTTTATTGTACAGGAGAGATTATCAAGATTGCCATTGAAGATGCATGCTCCAGAAAAGGTTCTTTGTCAAGCACATGGGCAAGCAAGGCCTATTGCTGATTTTCTACATGAAAATGGTGATATATTTATCTAAATTTGTGATTTCTTCTGATTACCTATAAAAAAAAATTGTGATTTCTTCAATGATTATTGCTATTGCTCTGTTTTTTGTGCAAGCATGCAAGCAAGGGTGGCAACTTGTGCTATTGACTTACCGAAAACTTGCATGCTGTTGAATTCTGTCATGTGAGATGCCACTGATTTCCTGCTGTTGCACACAATTTTCTTGTAGTTCTAGATTTCCTGAGTGAGGAGGCAATAGACGATGCATGGGCTGTGGCATCATATTTAGGTGATGCAGACATGCTTCTTGCTACTTTCCGTGGAATGCTATCTAGATATAATGAGGCAGAAAATGTTTTACAGTCAGCTGCTGCTTCAGTTGCTGCTCGTGGTGTGTTATTTGGAAATTCTCACCCATTACCTTCCAGGTTAAATCTATATGCTTAAATTAATCATAGATGTAAGCAAGGGCTTTCAAAAGTTGGGTAATGAAAAAAAACTTTTGCAGGTGGCATTCCATTCGTCGGCCAAAGCTTTGGCAGATTGAGCGGTCATTACTGCACAATAAGGTAAAATTGGATCCTTGTCTTTTGTAATTTTTCCTTTCATTTTATACTGTTTTTCTCAAGTGGGTTGTTGCCACTTCAATGTAAATCAGATTATGGTCATTAAAGTAAACTTCCTGAAAACAAGGTAGTGTAGAAATTTTGATCCATCTTTGAACTTCAAGTATGCAATAAAGTTAGAACAGTTTCCTTTTTGGGTTACATGGATTGCAGTGGCCCTTGGCCACGAGTTAGAAGATAGCATCTATAAAAGCGAATCATAAATTAGTGACAACAAATGGCATCCAAAGTATGATCAAGCCTTTGAGTACTTTTATACATAAACCTTAACCTAGAGAGTTAGGATTTTCCTTTACGGTTTTTGAATTGGTTAGTATTTTTTATTTGCATCAAACAACATGGGATGTTCAATTATTCCAGCACACATTAAAATATTCCGGTCGAAATGCGTACGAATTTTTTTCAGTGGGCTATATTGCTTTGTGCCTGCAGTAAATGCTGGTAGAAGTACGTGTGCATGGTCCTATTTTCGTCAACTTAAATTAAGTCGTCAGTGACAAGATTATTAAGAATTTACTCCGTCCCCCCCCCCCCCCGAAAAAGAAAAGAAAAGAAAAGAAAAAGGATGGTCAAGCGAATTATTAATTGGTGTGGTGACTGCAGAATGAGATGGCAAAACGTAGATTCGATGGTCGCAGCGGAATAAATTTATCAGATATGTCAATTGTGGCTACAGAGTACACACCTGTATTCAAATGGCTTGGATATGGAACCACTGGAGGCCTGGAAACTCATCAGGTATCGATGCAATTGGACATAACAGAAGACTATTTTGATAAGATGAAATTGGAGGACAAAGAAAGTGAGACTACTGATGATGAAATAGAAGATTGGTAAAAAGAGAATGTGAGTGCTTGAGAAGCAAGCATAGTCAGTCTAGATGTGATCTTCTGTAAAAAAAAAAAAGAATTGCTGTAAATAATTATCCTCTTCCCCCCTTGATTGTGATAGATGTAAACTGTTTTGAAATGTCCTACTAAGTTCAGTTCTCAGTTTTGAAAATGTGAGTTACTAACAGGTTAGAAGTTAAATATTATACGGGAACTTGTCTGAGTTGAGACGAGTTCGTGTGGATGAGTATTTTCCTTGGGGAATTTATTCAATTTATTAAGTTATTAGCTATATGGAGTGGCAGAAATTTGGATCCTTTAACATAAATTTTGGTATTAGTTGGTATCTCTAGGGATTTGAAATTTGGTTTTTGTGACTCGACGGTTTGTCTCTTCAGCAGCACATGCATCAACCACTATTCACTTTCATACTTCATATCTATAGCTTTTTTATAGTGTATATGGATGTTTTTCATAGGGTGTGAGGGTGTTTTCCATAGAGTGTGGGGTGTGATGGTAAATAGTAGTTGAGGAGAAGAATTTTTCTTCACCTACCGAGCTGTTGGCGTTTATTTTGGAATCTGCTTGGATGACCCGTGACAATTCCCAACTTTTTGTGCTGCAACTTCCCAGCAGGTTGCGCTTGCAGATTATAACCAAACTTGTATTGCAAATTTTTTGTACATTGTATGGCTCACACTGTGCGGTAAAAACTGTTCTTTTCGGTTCTCAGCATTTTCCTGTCGTTTGCTGCCCTCTCTTGGGTCTATATCAAAGATTACGGCCAAACAAAGAAATAAGGTGGAGCCTGATAATGTTGATAGGTTCTCTATCTGTCATGCTGTGTAATAAACATCAAGGTGCTTGCACTGTAGTTATGGATTTGTCAACCAACAGCCAAAGAAAGTTAGGAGGGAGGTGTGTTTGTGGCAATTACCTTTGATATAGATTTGTAAAATCATGTTAATCAATTTAATGGGATGATATCCTCACATGTTATGATATAAAAGAGGCAAATTTGAACGAGTATTAGGGTTAGATTGAAACATTATGTTAAGGATTAAGATTAACGTGTTCATTTTACTCATCTCAACAATTTTCTCAAAATTTTTTATAAAATATAATAAACAATTCAACTTTTTCAAATCTCTAAACAATAATAATATTAAAAAATAATATTCTAACAATATTTTATTCAACTCATCTAAAATCATCTCATCTCACTATCCAAATGAGCCTATTACAAGAACATTAGATAAGAAAAAGTTGCTAAGTTTTTGAATAGTAGGAGAATGATTTTTGGTCAAACTTTTTGGAGTTTTAGAGTTGATGAGTAAGCTATGGATATGCTTTTCTATTTATATCCATTTCTGCACCCATACTAGGGGCGGCTCAATACAAATTGAGGTCTAAGACGAAATTTAAGTGAGTTATTCGTAATTATAATACAATAAAATATAAATGGTTATATGGAATATTTTCAAACTTTTCAATAAAATAAGATTTTATTTAAAATCTTTAAAACAGTTTTTGTGAATTTATATTTACAACAACAACTTAAAATGAGGCCTTAATGCAGATTTTGTGCCTCAATTTAGCAAGATCTTAAAAAAATTCTTTAAAATATAAATAATTCATTGTATTACTTATAAAAAAAAAATTCATTGTATTAAATATTAGAATTTAGTATTATGGGGCCTTGCACACATTGAAAACTATAAAAATTATTTAATGAAATGGTTTTTATTTTTTTTTTCAAAAAAAAAAAAAACCTCATTTTTATTTTTAGGGGCTTTACATAGGGTGTGGGCCTTAGGCAATGACGGCAATGACCTTATCATTGAGCCGGCCCTGACCCATATGAAGGGTTGTAATGAGTTGAGTTGAGTACCGAATATTTAGGTTATGTTTGTGTGGTTAATTTTTCAATTGAGTTCAACCTTGTCCAATAATTGGTTGATTAACTTATCATTTTCTTAAAATGAAATAAATTCCATTACTCAAAACTTAAACATTTTTACAAATTCACTTTCTAATATCCCTTGTGAATTCATCTGCATTGGGAAATCTCCCGCTAGTCTTTTTAAGGTTATCCATCAACCATTATGGTTTTTTATTAACTATGCAATTAGTCTACAGTGAGTTAATAATCAAGCATTATGAACCTACAAAGAAGAATAACACATACATCCATGGGCCATTTATGTCAACCAATCAGTCATTTGACATGTGCCAACCCTTTCTGTTAACTGACCTCCTGCCTAGTTTGGGTAGTTATTATTAGAATATTTCACTATTATTTATTATTTTATTATTATTTTTTACATACTTTTTACTACTATTCAATATTTTATTATTATTTTTTCACTACTATCATTACTTTTTCACTACTATTCACGAAATATCTGAAAATACCTCACTACCCAAACGTAACCTTAAATCTTGGAAAGGGAATCACTTTGAGATTAATCTACTTTGAGATGACCACAAATGTGATCTTACAGACAATTTTAGGACACTTGGAATTTCACAATCAGGATTACTGCAAATTATGGTAATCTTCATTTATCGCTTTCACCGATTTCCTTTTTGTAACATAGATAATTTCAGAGTAGAAGCTTTGCTCCTCCGAGTCACGTATCTATCATTTCACCTCGTACTAGACTCGTTTGCATTCAAAATTCACTTCAACTCATCTTAACTCATCTCATCTCATTATTATAACTTTTTCAAATTTTCACACAAAATATAATAAACAATTCAACTTTTTTAAATCTCAAAATAACTTTATCAAATTTCTACACAAAATATAATAAATAATTCAACTTTTATTCTACTATTCACAAACCATCTCAACTCATCTCTGAATCTAAACCACTCATTATCTTGTCGGCAATTAAGCCAAGCAAGCCTGACCCTTCCATGGGCGTTTTTATCGCTGGGCAAGCAAAGTTAGGCTTCCAATGTTCAGACTAAGCTCAGTTTGGATGAGATGTAATAGTTTTAGATAAAAGTTAAATAAAATACTGTTATAATATTATTTTTTAATATTATTATTGTTTTGAGATTTAAAAAAGTTGAATTGAGATTTGAAAAAGTCGAATTGTTTATTGTATTTTGTACGAGAATTTGAAAAAATTGTAGTGATAAGATAATATGAGTTGAGATGATTTCTCAATCTAAACGGGACCTAAAGGGGTAAAGGAAACACGGTGGATCAGAATGATAACAAACCATATCAAGCACAACCCCTTCATTATAAATATAAAACAAAACATTGATGTAAAAATAAAGCATGCAAACTGTCTTATGGCAAAAAAGACAAAACCACGGTATAAAATTGTAATAATAATAATAATAATAAAAAAAAAACTCCTACCTAGGTGAACAGTGAACCACCAGCTGCCTCCCGCTCCGAGAAGAGATGAAGAAAGAATACGGCCAGAGGCTCCGAGGTCGTGAATTCTTCCATTACTTTGTACTTTTAACTACTGTGCAGAAAGGACTTGCGTAGGGAAGAATCCTGCAACCTGCTGCTGCTGCTGCGGTGCAGTTCAGTTTTGTCACACCCAAAACGACGCACTTGATCTATTCACAAAACCACCACTCTCGTTTTTCCTAATCTGGGTTTTCTCCTCAAGCTAGTATCCTCTTCACATCATGCTCCTCACCAGCACTTTTGGCTTTGTTGCATACTGATTCAAACGCTTGAGTACACACGCTGGAAAACCCCTCTACCGCCTGAAACACATGTGGAAAGCCCATCTGAAGATTATTCAGTGTCATTGCCCTTGTTATGCTGACCGATTTTTCGTGCTTGGTTTTCTCCTCCACTGCCTTTGCTCTCAAGATCTCCACCTTGGCTCTCTTCTCTGCAACTGGGTCCTTTCCGCCTGTAGTGACAGAGGATTCTGGCGTGGAATATCGCCCATACTTGCTCTCGAGTGATCTAAGCTCATTCACTTTCTTCTCGAGGTCTTTAAATGCACATTCTGACTTCTTCTTCTGCTTATGCTCGTCTGCTTGTTGAACCACAATGGCATGGATTACTGTTAAGAAGCTATTGATTCCTTCAGATGCCACCCTGTCTGGAATATGGTCAACTGCAACGTGCCATTCTTCACAAAGAGAGTAAATTCTGGATTCCTCACCAGTTCTAGATAGCGGATTTTTGCTCATCTGGAAGAGGCTAAGCCGAAGCCAACCTGCGAGCAACTGGATGTAATCCCTTTGGGCCTTAACAAGATAGCAAAAGGACTGGTGCCATTGCTGGACCTCAAGCTCAAGCTGGAGCGTTGATTGCCGGTGAATCTCGGATGTTGGCTCAGTCGAAGGGATGGTATTGAGGTATTTCAGCTGCTGAACTATGTGGGTTTGGACTTGGTGGCACTCATACATGCTTCTCCACATGCACATCAATCTGCAAAGACATACAATGAAGTAGATCAGAATCTGAGATTTGTTTCATCTATTTATACACAATTCAAAGATTAATTCAACTAATTATAAAAATAAAAAATAAAAAATAAAAAAAATCAACATACATAGCTCCCATGATCTTTCTAATCATTTCAACTGTATGATCGAACAACAAATGCAAATTTAAACAGAGTGACCAGTTTATTAACTTCAACCCCTCAGGCAAATCACAAGATAATACTTATAAAAAGAAAAATAATAATAACTGATAACTGCTACATCCACAAAAGAATTATACAAAAACAATCATACAAACTGAAGTGGTTTCATCTGATCCGTTAAATCTACTTTATAATAAAAGTAACTTTACAATTTGACGAATCACATCAAGTCATGTCAGTTTGTGAGATTACTTATGTATAATCATTTTGTAGCTAGAATATTTCTCATAATAATTACGCTTTAAATAATAGCCATGTTGTTTTTCACAATTCCAATTAATACTATTGTCTGCATGCCATCCCACATAATGTACGTATGGAAATCTGCATCCAATGCCATACTATTTTTACAGGCAATGCCACATTATCATTGACCGTCACATATCTTCGCCCTAGTGATCCTAAATACACAATCCTAAGGTGAAGAATCATTTTTCATGACTTATTTCTTAGGCAGATCACATTGGATTTGATTATTAATTGAGATAAAAACAATAATTAAAGTAAAAAAAAAAAGTCATCAATATCTGAGTATTACAAATTTACAAGTATAGCCAAGATCACATCCTGCCTACAAGACAAGCACGTACCGGTCCAATTGGTGGCCACAAGATTGTCTCAATTGGAAATTAAGATTTCTGCTACATACAGTCAATTTTGCGTACTCTTTACGCACTCCATTGATGTGATTGACCAAAATAATTATTTTATATTAAAAAAAGTGATGCACCCAATCACATTAGTGGAGTACGTAAAAGTGACTGCACATAAAATTTTTGTTTAAAGAAAAGGGGGTCGGTCTGCAAAAGATATGGCCAGATTCTAAGGAGAGATCGGATGGACAGATTTTATTTATTTTCTCGATAAAAAAAGAGCCCAATAAATAACACAAGTAGCATGCATAGGAGTTGGAATTGTGAAGATGCAGCACAGGAAAAAGATCATCGGGTGGGGAATCATAAATTACAAAGTTGAGATTTGGTCATATTTCCTCAGCAGATTGTACATGTTACAGTAGGAGGCCGTATATTTTTTTAGATAAAAAACAAACAAAGAGCATAAAACAACCCATTAAAAGCAGTCAAAAGATTTTCTTTTATTTCTCCCCAAAACTTAACAGTACTGTAGTCTGTAGTACCATTAAGCATATATTCTGACCTATATGCTGACCTAGGTGTATCATCAGAGTTTACCTTCACTCTGCTAAGCAGACACGATCATATATATGTCTCATTCGAGACGTGATACACAGAAGTCTCACATTCTGCACACCACTTAAAAATATGTGATTTTATTCTTCTATCATCACATTTCAATATTGTGATACACAGAAATTCAACTATGCATATTACTTAAAAATTGAAATATGAGGGTAGAAAAGTAAAATTATATATTTTTAAGTGGTGTCTGAGACTTATGTTTAGAATTTTTCATCTCTTTCAGCCATTAATTACAAAAAAAATAAAAAATAAAAAATAAAAAACAATGTCTAATGCCTTCCAAAGCTCTTAACAACTCTCCCAAAGAAATCTCCAATGAAAAAGCCATGAGAATCGAGTACTTAAATGCCCTGCAATCCCATCTTTCTTTTTTCTGCTTGTTTTTGGTTAGTATAGATGTTTCTTTTTTTGTATAGGGCCCTAGAAGTCAAGGGCTTTTGTCTTATTACCTAAAGAGAGGTGGTAGGAGTGATAGTAAAGAGACTACTAACCCTTTGACAAGGCCAATAAGTTGTGGGTAGAGTTCGGTTTCCCTTAATTTGATGATCTCAGCAGAGGTGGTTTCTATTGCCTGGGAAGCAACCATCATTTGTGATTCCAACTTTTCCACCTCTTTCTTGTTCTTCTCAGTCTTCACATAGTCATCCCTCTTCACCTCTAGCTTCCTCAGCTGCCCCACCTTCTTCTCATACTCTATCTTTATGGTCTCTGCAGTCTAACACCATCAATACAAGAAAATTACACAAATAAAAATTAAAAGCACGAGGAAACAGATAAAAGTAAGTTATCAAGGTTTTAAGATGTGCAAAGAAACAGAGAAAAGTCAAGTTAACAAGGTTTGTGATAAGCAAAAAAACTCATGGTCAGCATAAAAATCAGTGTTCCAAAAGTTACTGTTCAGTAATCTGAAAGGAACAACAATGGAATGTTACTTTCGTTTTATGTGCTTTGAACTTTAAGTGAAGGAAATTCGAGCAAGAGCCCACAAGGGAAGAAAAGCATGGTGCCCAGAAGAGAATGTCTCCAAGAAAGCATGCAACTAATATCTAATCTACCTTGACTTCCTGGTACAATCTCTTCTCCCAAGCATAGAGCCTCTCCACAGTTGAACAGTGGCTGTCGCTGGCAATACCCCCAACCAAAACGCCACTTCCCACCATTTCCCCACCAATCTTCTCAAAATCAAACAATTTTGAACTCAAGCCCCATGTCCACAACGATGGACTCAAACTGAATCCATGATTGTAAACTTTTCCTGCCCAAGATTGAATAAAGGACGACAATTAAGAATAAATCTCCCTTAAAAAAAAAGTACATAATCTTAGAATTTCATTTAAGTAACCGGATTTATAGAACAAAAACGAGATGATCACACATCCACTTTCAGAAAATACATTAAAAAAAATATGAGTAAGAAACCTACCTTCTTTACTACCTTGTGTAGAACAGCTAGAGCTTGAAACTTCCAAGAGTGAGGAGACCTGACCACCAGCATCAGCGGCCTTGAGAAAGTACTCGTCAAGCTCCTTCACAATCTCGACGAGATCTTTACTATTCCTTGACACTACCATGGCGAGCTCACTCGTGGCGGTGGTGTCTTTAGAGAGCCCACTGATCACCGAAGGTGGCGGCGTGGTGATCGCTGCGGCGGCGGTGGTGGCCGTGGCCACAGCCTCCGAAGCCGTCATCGGGGTCTCCTCACACTCTTCCTCCGTCACGGCGGACGACGAAGGCGGCACAAATGGGTCCCAGTAATCCCAGGTGGACGACGCCGGCGGAGGTGGAGGCGGCGGCGGAAGAGCCGGGGAAGCAGTTATAGACGTCCACGTGTCGGAGCTGGGGCTCATTGGCGGAGGCGGAGGAGGAGTAGGAGGGGGAAGCGGCAGTGGGGCATGGTGGTGGTGGATATTGGTTTCGGCATTGGCGAACTGGAGCAGAGCTGAGCCTGTACTGCGAAGAGACCGAAGGTACAAGCTGTGGGCAGCCGAGAAAGCTTGCCTTGCCTTGACTAGCTGCTTCATGTACTTCTTCCTTGCTTTGCATCGTGACACGATCTCTTCCCTCTCCACTCTTGAATAACAGCAACCCATTTTCTTGCTCTTATATCTGGTAGTAAACAGATAAACTTTACTCTCTCTCTCTCTCTCTGAGTTTCCAGAACTGCTTGGAACCAAAAGTTCAAGGAAGTTTCTTTAAAGTTGGGTCATCTTGTTTCATGTAGTTGATGTTGTTTGGTTCTGTCAAAACAGTTTTGGTCTAGACTCCAGAGTCACTCTCTTTCCTACTTGCTCGCTTAAAGTCCTGTATTTTTCAGCTCCCCAAAATTGCAAAAACCAGACCTTCCTTTTCTCTTTTCTAGCTTCTTCGGAAAACACAAACACACACTTTTTTCTCGCAAGCCTAAAATCTGAGAAACTCTCTCTCTCTCTCTCTCTCTCTCTCGAAAGAGTAAAGGTACAGTAAGGTTTGGTTTGAGATATACTTTGAGGTGGTGGCGGTGGAAGAAACAGGGAGAGGAACAAAGAACTTTGAGAGGTGGCAGAGAGAGCAAGGAGCTTTGGGCTGAGGGCCAGTAAATTTCTCATTTTTTATAGTATATATACCAAAACCGCAATAGCCTTTGTTTTTTTTTATGTAAATTTAAATAAAACTACAAGAATAGATACAATAAATAGGATGCAGTGGATTCGGTGGAGTAACATGCAACAGAATAATCCATACAATATGCCGCAGAACACTTCAAACATCCCAAATGTCGCCGTTATTGTCAAGCTGCCAGATAAGATAGATGTACGGATGAATGCCTCGCTTTGCGTTACAAGTTGTAGATTCAAATAGATGCTTTTAAGTAGATTAATTTTAAACTAATTCTACTTACAATTATGAATTGTGTAATCGCCACGTAATCACTTTAAAAATAAGTAGGGTCTATAATTAAAATATTAATTTTTTTTATGTGGATCTCATATTTTATTCATTTTTTTCAAAACAATTATACGACGATTACACAAGTCACGATTGTAAATATATTTTCTCTTAATTTTATATATAAATAACTTTACAATTACATATACTACAGTCACCTTTCCTACTCATCATCCATTAAAAAGACTGATATGTGTCAGTTGGTCATATAAAAAAACATATTTTTTCAATAAATTGGCAATTTTAATAAACACTTATCATATTTATGCATGGGAGGAAGTAAAATTCTATCGCTTCGTTTGGATATAGAAACAGTTTGATTTTAACTCATTTTATTATTATTATTTTTTTTAATTTTCACACAAAATATAATAAATAATTCAACTTTTTTAAATCTCAAAATAATAATAATATTAAAAAATAATATTCAAATAATATTTTATTTAAATTTTAACTTTCATCTAAAATCATCTCATCTCACTATCCAAATGGGGCCTAAATGTTATAGTATGAAAAATTCTACTCATCATCTCTATATTACACAATTTTTTATTTTTTTTCTTAGTAACGTGTGATGTGGAGAATGATGAGTACGAACAAAAATAAATTATATTTATTTTTGATAATGAAATGGATCTTATGTTATGGTAACTCTTCCTTTTCCAACGGCCGTCTCGAACTTTGTGAGTATGTAAATATATAGATATGCATTAACACAGGGTATTGGTTATCTATTTCTTAGTCAAGTGAAAACCTTTGAAGATGTTATAACGTGGGAGATCGCAATTAAAGGAGCTGTCTTCAAAAATGTAAAACATTTTTAAAAATAAAAAAATTACAAACTCATTAAAAAATAATTTCTTAATTATTAAATAAAAAAAATAAAAAACAATTCGATACACAAAAATTCGGTGGATATCCTCGATGGGAGTATAGTTTTCCTTATCTGAGTGGAATTACTACATACACCCTACCTCGGAGTTAGTGGTGGAACCAGATGTAGACCAAGGGCAGCCCCATCATACACGTGGCTGCGCTAAAAAATAAATAAAAAATAAAAAAATTAAGTATTTTATTTTTAATAAAAATTAGAAAAATCTTGTAAAAAAGATATAAAATTCCTCATGCCTACCCTCCCAAAACTTGAAAGAACTCTACTAACAAAGGTTACAAAACCATCTTGATGGCATCCTCTTTGTAGGACATGGGTCGGAAACAAAAAATTAGTTCTAAAATCTATTTTATTTTTATTTTTTTCAATACTTTTACATTGTAGTTATTGTACAGAGGTGTTTGTTGAGGAATCCCACCCGTCCTCATTTATTATCTTTTCCTCTTCTAATGAAATTTATTTGCTTAAAAAAAAAAAAACCTCAAAAGGTTACAAATAGCTTTCATAACGCACAAAACTTGTAAAACCAACTCATATACGTGTGTCTATTTGTATATATAATATTAGGGTTTTGCTCAATTTTCTTTTAAGTTACAAATTTATAAAATGGGAATCATAATTATTTTTAATGCTCAAAATTTTGATCCAAAAAATTTCTAAAAATCAACGGTCCATAATGCGTGATACGACTCTATGAAACGCTCAACTTTAAATGTCGAATTCTCATTTCTAATAGATATCTCAATGAATAAAAAAGGTCACTATAGTTATATATCGATAGCAATTTCTTGCGTAAATATAACATCTTAACATGTTGTTACTATTTTCCTTTTCGCTTATTAAAAAAAGGAAAAATAGACATCCATATCTTTTAGAAAAATTTTATTTATTATATTTTTTTTCCATCCTCCTCTTAACATTTTTTTTTTCTTCTTTAGAAATAAACTTCATTTCATTCAATGAAACCGAAGTTACATTTAACATTTCTTAATATGCTATTAAATGAGATCTGTTATACATCATCCTACAGTCGGCGCACACTTCACATGATCTTTTTTTTTTTTTACACTCAATGCATTGAGTGTGCGCCGGTTGTAGGCTGCAGCAAATATTTTTCGTTATTAAATATATATGATAAGAAGATAACATCAAAAGAAATGATGGGTAGTATTACTCTACTTGTTAGGAGAAGTTGGTCTAATTTGCTTAATCCATTAGTTGAGCAGTAATTTTTTTTCCTTTTCTTTTTAATTCTAGTGAATGGTATGAAAATAGAATGAAAGAGTTTCTTTTGGGGTCTTGGAATTTTTTAACGAGTAATGTTAGGTACAAGTTTCAAATGTATAAGTTTTGTACAAGTTTTTTTTATAGAAATATAGATTTCATCAAGAAAAAGTGAGTTTTTCATAATTGAATCCACTTTTTAATAAAAAATTTGCGTGAAATTTATACATTTAAAGTTTGTATATATCATTTCTCTTGCCCAAAATATCCTAAGGGAGGGATGTCTAGTGGAGACTCGAGTCGATTTATTCAGTTGGTAATTTAGCTAGTGGGCTAGGTCTCTGATCATACATCCTTCTAGTTAAACATATCTTTTTTTCATTTTGGACTGCCTAATTAAAAGCCCACTTGCTTTGTTTCAGGATTTTGTAAATTTAGGAGCGTCTAAAACCAGTTCAAATTGGGCTTGAACCGTACAACTTTTTTTTTTCCAAAGTGGGTTGGAGGTTTTCATTCTAGACTACCTAATTAGGCCCACTTCGATTTTTTATTTTGATTATTTTTTGAATAACTAAGAGTTTTTTTTTAAATTGGGTTGGAGGAAGTTTCCTGCAACCCGTCTGTATAAATTTTGACTCATATTTCTGACTAGGTCCACCTATGTTGTTTTGGGGTTATTAATGCTAAAAATTGTACAATAGACCAGAACGAGAGAAATAGTCACTTTTGGCCCACTGTAGTGACCCGGGCCCATTAGAGCGGTGGTACGGTGCCCATATGTAAATCCATAACAGTGAATATAAAATAAATACAAGAAATATAAACAAAGATGAAGACAGAGATTTATATAGTTCGGCACAGGACCTAGGTCCACGGGTTGTTTGGAGGACAAATCCACTATAATATTAGTATTTTACAGTCTCTCATTTCTCTTTGTATAATGGAAGTCGGAGACCTCTTTTATGGAGAAGATATATCTTGGGAGCTCTCGTCGCGAGGTTGAAGACGATTTTTATCTTCTCGTCATTGTTGCTTAGCCGTCTGGATGCCCACTTTCCTATAATCTCAAATCTCCTTTTATTGTGGCCCTGTCCGTGATAGGTGATGAGTGTATGTAAGTGCACTCTAAATACTTTATTATTGGACTAAAATGCTAAAATGTGAATAGAAATAATAGGAATTAATGGGTATTCTTGAATTGAGTTTCTATTTACTTTGGAATACTCTTGAGCATATTTTTATGTTTAATTTCAGAATTTATAAAAGAGCAAGTCCAAACCGAGTCAAATTCAAAGGACTTTCAAGTGGGCAAGACATTGGAACAAACTAAGAACTTTCAACGAGTGTAGGACTCTTCAAATATAGATAATGATGGGCTTTGAGAGTAATTCGAATCAAGATAAAAAGTTAGGCCGAAATTCGCTAGAAGACAACCTGTACATACTTTAGTATTTTAATCATAACTTTCAACTAAAATATTGGATTGAGCTAATTCTTGATGCGTTAGAAAGCTATCTTAAAGGGCTACAAAGTTCTCTCTAATAAGGATTTATAAATTCAAACTCCTGAAGTGCGTATGTTGCTGCTAAGATGAGTCCTAAAATTTAAGCGATTTTGTATGCGGGAATATGAAGACATTAGCCTTTTTTTCCAACCCTATATAAGCATTTCATTAGCACGAAATTGAGAGTTCATAAAGGGGGAGACGGCTCAGTTCTAAAGAGGGGGAGATAAAATTAATTTCCATCGTCGTCGTTTGCTTTATTTTTCTCTTGAGATTTTTGTTGTTCATTATATTTATGGGTAACTAAATTCTCAAGTAGGGCTAGGGATGAACTTGCACATTAGATGGTATTTTTAATTTATTTTTGATTTATGTGTTTGATTTTCCATTACTAAAACTCTTTTGTTTTATTATTCTCAATTCATTGTTGATGTTTTGTTCTCCAAATAATCATAGAATTTATTCTGTTTATGGATTCAGTCATGCTTTTTCTATTGAATGGATTAGCTCTTTGATTATGTTTGGATCAATTATTTATCTATATTGATTTAACTCTTTGCTGTAATATCGCTTCCTGAGTATATTGTCGTCGTTGAATTTTTTCAATAGTAATAATAATTTATGTATTTTAAAAGTGGTGAATGATTTTCAAAGGGTTACATTAGATTTAATTTTGGTTTATAAATCTATACCTTCCAATTGAGAATTTTGGGAATTGAGTTCCCAACTGAGTTATTCAGTGAAGTAAGAATAATTAAAATACCAGATTTGTGCAAGAGATTCCCGACGCTTTACTGTTTGTCAAATTTAAGTATTTTTTCCGTTAGTCACTTTGCTTCACTTTAATTTACATTTAAAATTAATCTTTGTCCTCCATTAATAATTTAATATTTTTTTTGGTTTCTTTGGTCCTTCTACTATTCCTTTAATTTGTCTCTCTGTGGAATCAACACCTCAAAGCTGTGCTACAACTACCGCGTTATTCTTTGGGTGTAATCAGTAGGTAAGGAAATAAACTTGTTGTCACTCCTCCTTTGCGTGACTCACTTGTTTTCCTCCCCTTTCTCATTTTCTCTCATTTTCCTTCATTTTCCTCTCTTTCCTCTTCCTATCTGACATTTGTTTTTCCTTGTCCCTCTTTGTTTCTTTCCACTTGCCTCCTGATGGTGACCGTTTGATGGGTTGTGCCTGGTATATTTGGGCCTACTATTTTTATCCCCTTTAGTTCCCCGTGATTCTTAAAGTCGATTTGTTCAACAGAAGACCTTAAGAACCTTTAAGTCAACTGCGATAGAGATAGTCTGGAGAAAATTGTAGAAAAATAAATTTTAGGAACCGGTCCTTGTTTTTTTGTTTCTTTGTGTTTAGCGATGAAGATTTCCGGGCGCGGAGCTCGGCTTGGGGAGTTAGGCGTGAGATATACTCAATTGTGCTAGGTGCGAGCGTAGAGCTCGGCTTGGGCGTAAGATGTACTCGATCGTACTACGTGAGCACGAAGCTTGGCGGGAGATATACTTGATCGCGCTAGGTGCGAGCGTGAGCTCGGCTTGGAGAGCTAGGCGGGAGGTGTACTTGACCATGCTAGGTCCGAGGGCGGAGCTTGGCTTGGAGAGCTATGCAGGAGGTGTACTTGATCACGCTAGGTGCGAGCGTGGAGCTTGGCTTGAACAACTAGGCAAGAGATGTGCTCAACCGCGCTAGTTGAAGTGCTGAGCTTGGCTTGGAGTTTGTTTGTATGGACTTGGCTTTGAGCGCGAGGGCTGGACAATCAAGGGATTGTCATCGCCCATAGTTCCCGGTGAGTCAAAAGACCTGGCATTGTACGCGAGGGTCGGGCAGTCAAGGGACTATCACCACCTAGTGTTCTTGGCGAGTCAAGGGACCCGACTTTGTACACGAGGGTTTGGTAGTCAAGCGACTGTCACTACCCATAGTTCGTGGTGAGTCAAGCGACTCTCACCGCGTATAGTTCGCGGAGAGTTAAGGGACCCAGCATTGTACGCGAGGGTTGGGCAGTCAAAGGACTGTCATCACCTATAGTTCGCGGCGAGTCAAGGGACCCAACTTAGTACGTGAGGGCCAGGCAGTCAAGGGATTGTCATCACCCATAGTTCACGACGAGTCAAGGGACCAATCTTAGTACGTGAGGGTCGGGCAGTCAAGTGACTGTCACCGCCCATAGTTCGCGGCGAGTCAAGAGACCTAGCTTTGTATGCGAGGGTTAGGTGGTCAAGGGATTGTCATCGCCCATATTTCGTGACGAGTCAAGGGACCTGGCTTAGTATGTGAGGATCGGGCAGTCAAAGGACTGTCATCTCCCATGATTTGTGGCGAGTCGAGGGATCAGGCTTAGTACGCGAGGGTAGGGCAATCATGGGGCTGTCACCACCCATAGTTCGTGGTGAGTCAAGGGACCCAATTTTGTGCGCGAGGGGTGAAGCAGTCAAGAGATTTTCATAGTTGTTGTTCACGGCGAGTCAAGGAACTTGGCTTTATTGAAGAAGATGCTCGATTGCTCTAAAATGCCAAATCGGTTAGAGTAGATAATCTAAATCACAAGTGTGAGATTTGCAAACCTTAATCGTTTTGCTAAAGCTTGGTGAAAGTTTAAGGTGTGCTGGCGAGGCATGCGGGCAACCATGCTTTGGCAATGATGAAGGTCTGGGGTGCCCGTGATATCAAGCAGTCTATTTTGATGAAAATAGATTAAGATGTCCTAGTGGTGCCAGAGGCTATGTGGTCGGTGTTTCGACCCACATAAACCAATTTTGTTAGTAAAAATGAAATTCACATAGAAAATTTTAAGAGAAACAAACTAGGACGATTAAACTGCTATTTCTAATTTTTGCTTGACTGAGATTGTCCATTGCTGATTATTGTTGTCATTGTTGTTGTTGTTTTCATTTTTTTGCATATTCTCTATGCTTTATTTACATGAATTGAGACTCCTGGTTGATTACGTACGACCGAGCAACCGTTGTAGAGCCGAGAAGCTCGTGGCCATTGATAATCATTGTGGGTGAATAAAGCATTGTGGCCGATGAACTTACCGTGGCCGATGAACTTACCGTGGCCGAGCAAAGCCGTCATCTTTGTCTGCATACTCACGATGGTTGAGGGGACCAAGTAGGCGGGCAACTCCATGTGGCCGAGGAAGCTGTTGTCGGGCTAAGGAAAAGATGTGCTGGATCGAGGATTGGTCATTTGCTGCCATGGGCAATAGGTCTGTGAGTTCTCTTCAGTGCTCATCGTTGTGCACCCTCCGAATGTACCGTGCACAACATCCCTAGGAGGTGGGGAACAGGCAGAAGACACCCCACAACCCTTATGCCCACAGTGTGAGTCTCGAGCGCATCTCTACGTGTCTCGTGCATGTACCATGAACGGTGTATGTTGCACGTGTGCAACGGGTGGCCAAGTGAGGTGAGGTAGGGTAACCCATGGTTAAGGAAAGGTGGGGGGCCGAGCAACTCATGGCTGGGCAGCTTGTTGAGGGACTAAAGCTGAGTGTCGATGGTGAGGCCAGGCGATGGTGGCGAGGAACCGTGGTTAGGCTGAGGTGGCAAGCAACTCGTTACCCTCCACGAGGGTGGTAGGCTAGCTTCCCGAGCCTGATTCGTTGCCCGCCACATGGGTGGCAAGCCACATAATTCAGACAAGCTTTGGTGGAGGTTGCCGATGGTTCCACGAGCTCACGATTGAGCTAAGCTTCACAGAAAAGTGGTGGCGTTGGTGCCGAGCAACTCTTCTGGCTTGCTTCGGTGGTGGCGGCAAGGAGCTTCACGGAGGAGGAGCCTCGCTGGTCGAGGAGCACATTTACGACGGCAGAAAGTGCTAGTGGTCCAAGCGGTGGTTGGTAGTGGTTGCTCACTTGCGTGTATGGCGGGATGGATGCCGGCCTTCGTGGTTGAGGAACTGGCTAGCGGTTGCTTGCTCACGGTTGCTACTAGAAGAGGCCCTGTTGGGTGCATGGTGACGCACGAACCCCGTGGCTGGGGCCCCCCTCTGTGGAGGCAAAGATCGCCGGTGGTCGACATGGTGACTGCCGATTGTTCGCCGGGCTCAGAGCTAGCCATCGTGAGCTCCTGGTTGCACATTATGAGCATGACATTTGTTGTCGTGGACCACCGCATGCCCGACTGTAGTGGACGGGGACCTTGCCAACTACGTGGTGGCTGCCGATAGCCACATTGGGGCTCACCACTAGCCGTTGTGGACCTCCTATGCGCATGATAACATGCACTCGTAGTGGCCCTATGCATGGCATTGTTCATGCCATGCACAGTGGGTGCATTGGCTCTACGCACAGTGCACGTGCACTGTGCATGCCATGGTGTTGTGCACTTAAATGCATAATACACTTAATCTTGCATGGCTGGAAACTTTCTTCCTGGGCGTGGAAAGCTAGCGTTTGAAGTGTTTTATGCATTGTGTGCAGTGCTCTTAACCGCATGGGTGAGGAAAGGTTCACTTGCCAATTTTTGTAACAGTGTAACTAATGAAATAAAATAAGAGGTGAAAAGCTGAGAATACTTATCTGAGGAAAATTTTTCTGCTCATTTGGAGATGATTTTGCAAGCTCAGAAAATCATCATTCTCCTACTTTCGGTATAGAAAATAAGTTGATCTCACAAACGGCGTCAAATGTTAATGCTAAAAATCGCATAACAGGCTGAAACGGGAGAAATAGTCATTTCTGGCCCACTATTGTACCCGGGCCTCGATCGGTGTTGTCTGAAGCCCACGATGGCGATCCAGAGTGGTGGTACGGTGCCTGTACGTACATCCATAGCAGTGAATAGGAAATAAATATAGGAAATGTAAATAGAGGTGGAGACATATAGATTTACGTGGTTCGGCACAAGACCTATGTCCACAGGTTGTTTGGAGGGCAAATCCACTATAATATGAGTATTTTATAGTCTCTCGTGGTCTTTCTATACAATGGAAGTTGAAGACTTCTTTTCTAGAAAAGATATATCTTGGGAGCTCTCGTCGCGAGGTTGAAGATGATCTCTGTCTTCTCATAATCGTTGCTTAGCCGTCTGGAAGTCCCATTTCCTCAAATCTCAGATCCCCTTTTATTGTGGCATTTTCCGTGGTAGGTGAGGAAATCAGCTTTATGCTACTACTCTCTTGCGTGTCTCACTTGTTTTGCTCCCATTTTTCATTTTTCTCTCTTTTTCCTCTCTTTCTTTTCCTCATCTAAAATTTTCTTTTCCTTGTCCCTCTTTATCTCTTCCCACCTGCCTCCTTATGGTGGCCTGTTAATGGGCTAACCTGAAATATCTGGGCCTATTATTTTTACCCCCTTCAGGGGTGTCTAAAACAAGCCCAAATGCAGGTGAACTGGAAAAATATATTCTCCAAATTAGGTTTTTCAACCCGTCTATAAATTTGTCACATTCTTTTCACTACAACGATTTCAGCTTTTTGCTTCTAATGTATTTCCGTCGAAGCTCAAATCGACGTGAAAAAACATCATTTGCGTCAAAATGTAATTCGACACTAAATTTTGTTGTAAATGGTGTCATACAATGATTTGAGAAGTATATATATTTTTTTATTGCGGCAAACTTATAGGTTTTTGTGGAGTTTTTTAGTTTCCGTAAAATACGCTACAATAAACCAACTTTGTTGTGACCAAAGTTTTTGCAGCGGTCTAATTTGTCACTAAACTCCTTTTTTGAGACCAAATCATGTCGTCGCAAGTAGTTTTGACGGAAGTAATTCTTTTTGCGTCACTTTTTACTCTTTTACAATGATATTAAATCACCACAAAAGGTCATTTAAAAAAAAAAAACAAAACGGTGTGTTTTCAATTCTCCTTCTTTGGATTTGAATTCCTTAACCCTAAAAATGTCTCCCGCCACCCTTTCTCTCATTTCCCGTCTGTTTCCTTCCCTTGCTCGCCTGTGCTGACCACCCTCGATGGTTATCTCATTCTCTCTACTCCTCTCATTGTCTCTTGCCATCTGCTGCCATGAACCTGGCGGCTGGGACTCTAACACAGAGACATGGAAGTAAGGGGTAGAGCTGGGAACCCTAACACAGAGAAGTGGAAGATGAGTTTAGTCGAAGTGTGAAGTGGGGTAGATTTTCACAAGCTGAGTTGCTTCCTTAGCAGCTTGAAAGATGAGGTTCGCATCCCAATCTGTATGTTAAACCCTGTAAATTTAAATGCAGCATATGGGTTAGCAAAAATGCAAGAAGAGTATCTTTGTAGTACCAGAAAATTCACTAAGCCAATGGGTGAAAGGTCCAATGCCGTGGGAGGGGGAAATTCTTCCCAAGGCTCATACTCGAGTGATGCTTACAACAAATAGAAAAATCCTATGGGGGGCGCTAAACCTATTTATTCGACGCAAATGGATGAAAAACGTCACAAATGCTTGTGCTACCATTGCGACGAGAAGTAGACCTGCTGCATAAATGTAAAAGTACTAAAATCTATTTGTTGCAAGGAAGTGAGGATGGAAGTGATGAAGAAAAAGAGCTGCCTAGTGACGAAAATGAGGATAAAACCCAGCTAAAAACACTATCCAACAGCAAGGAGGAGCCTGAAATCTCCTTGGCTGCTATTGCTGGAACTCCCACATCCAAAACTAAGAGTGTAGTATGAAGTATTTTTGGTGAACAAGTGGTGATATTATTGGACTCGGGCAGTTCACACAACTTTATAGACACGACTGTGGTCTCACGATTAAAGCTGTCAGTGGATTACTCAGTTAATTTGAGGATGCGAGTAGCCAATGGGCAAGACTTAAGTAGTGAAGGAATCTGCAGAACAACCCATTTAAAAGTCCAAGGTAAATTTCTAAACCCACCTCTTCATTTATTGGATCTCGTTGGTTGTGACATTGTGCTTGGAATTCAATGGTTAGAAATATTGGGCCCTATTACTTGGGATTTTTCGAAATCCTTTATGAGTTTTGTGTTGAATGGCAAAATTGTAGAATTCAAGGGGTTAAAGTTAAACTCTTCTATGGTAGAGGATAGTGAAAAGTTGCTTAAGGCGACTATGACTACCGGGAAAGGCATTTTATTGCAAATCATGTGTGATGGGGTTACAGAGAAACATTTTGGAAGTGTGGATGGCAAGTTTCTGATCTGTTAGAGGAATTTGAATTGGTATTCAGTCACCAACATTGTGCCCTTTCAAAGATGTTGCAAAATAAAGTCTATTTTTTTTTCAAGTTCAATGCCAATGGGTATTATAAGGCAATGGCCTGATTTTAATGCCCCAGATGTATTCTTACGTTGTGGGATAATGATTTAATTGTACTGACTTAGATCTGATTATACCATATGTTCTTTGCTCTGCAAGGTAGTGCATTGAAAATTAGTTCTTTTGTTATTTTCTTTTCTTTTCTTATTTAAATTTGGATGTAGAGAAAGTATGATGAAGTAGTAGTGGTTGCTACCCTCTGCAAAGACAACAACATCAAAGATTTGTGCCCTATTTTGAACACCACCGTAAGCCACCAAGACCTGACACTATCATGCACCAAACCTGTCCTTTGCCTCAACTGTGCAAGCCCACCGAGAACCCTCACACGGAATCCCTTCAATTTATGGTATATTTTTCATCCCTTTACATTTAGAAAATGCTATGTTGTGAAGTTGAAATGGTGTTATGTTGAATTGGACAAATTTTCTATGTATATTGACTGTGTTGATTGCGGTAGACTTAGAAGAAGTGAGGTGTGGTTGGGATTGAAATGGAGTTGTAGGTGAAGCATGGAGATTTTAAAAGTAGTAGGTTATGTTGGTTTGTTGTGTGTGGAGTTTGAACGGACCATGGATTTAGTATGTGTTTTTGGTGTTGTTTTGTTGTATATAATTGAATTTAAATGGATAATGAGTTTAATTATATGTGTGTGTAGTTGAATGATATGATGTTGATTTCATGAACTATGGAAGTTTGTAGTTGAGCTAGCAAAGTTTTGTTATTTGGTAGGTTATGGTGTATGGAAATTTATATGTGCAAGAAATTGATAATATGGGCAGATGTGTTTTTATATATGTTGAGTGTATTGATTGTGATAATTGAGAAGAAATGAATGTGTAATTGTGATGTACATGTGTTTAATGTGTGAAGCGATGGGTTGGATCAAAAGTTTGTGAAGTGTTGGGATTGCTATTGGTGCATATAAAGCTTATAAACACTACAAGAAAAAAGGCAATTCCCGGCGATTTATTGATTGCTGCAATAGAAATCGCCGCAGTAGTGCATATTTTGCAGCGATTTAAAACTCGCCGCTAAATTTTGTTGCGAAATCACAGAAAATTTAAGTCGGTCCTATCTGTATTTTTTGCAGCGAATATATGTGTTCTTGCAGCGATTTAATTTGCCGTAAAAAGAAAACACCTGTTGCAACGCATAAAAATCGCTGGGATAGACCTCGAGCGCCAATTCATCTAAATATCTTTTCTTTTTCCCCCCGATTTCTTTCCCCCTCCACTTCTCTCTGTTCTTCCTCATTCCGTCTCCATTTTCCTTTCCACCGATTCTCAGCTGCTACTCCACCCACATCCCCCGAACGTAAATATCTCCATTTTCGTGCGACCACCCAAACGTTTCTCCTGCAAAGACATTTTCCTCCCGCGGAAGCTACGGTCGAGATTTGGGTCAGTTGCTGTGCCGTGCGATTCGTCTCTTTCAATCCCTGGGATTTGGGTCAGTTGCTTCCAGCTGACATTGGTCGAGATTCAATAGCGGGATAGCGTGGGTCCTTCCGTCACTACAGGTATGGCTGCAACTCAGAAGTGGATTTTGTACTGATCATCGATTCTTGACAAAATTAAAAGGTTTTTGTTTGCCAGCGAATTTCTACCTCTGCAGTTGTGAAATCTACCCATTTTTTTGCATGAATTTTGCATGTATATCTGCATTTTGTGGTCCACATTCAATGTCCGTGGCTCGAACATTTTTTTTACCCTGTAAAAAATATATATGTTGCCAATACATCTGCTAGTAATTAGTTGTTACAAATTTATAGATAATCTCAAGTTTCTAGTCCTAATTGTTTTTGGAGTGTACCTGTTTTGATAACACAGTATGGAAATTAATTTCTGTGTTTTGGTAACATGAGTTCCATCCGTATTTGGGACTATTCCCAGCTGCAGTCACCAAGAGATTCAATCCCTAGAATTTCCAAAGTCATTACCAACTTTGGGCAAAAGCTTTTAAGGTATATAGAAACCTTGTGGTAGATATGAAAATATCTACACGTTGGGTTCAATCTAGGTGGATGGAAGTTTTGACGGTTTTAGTTGTTTTTAGAACTCTTAAGGTTTAAATTATTTACATATCTTGTCGTCGTTTTAAAATAAAATCCATGACAAAAACAGGTGGTATGTATAGGGGGAGTTCCTTAACTTCCTAATCCTAAAAGGGAATTGTTTTTTCCTTTACAGTTAATGTCAGTTTATATTGGGACACTGTAATGAAGATATTTATGGATGCAGTTTTGGTCTAAATAAATGATGCTCACAAATGCACTAAACAAAAAAATAATGTTATATTTCTCTAAGCTTAGGACGTTTGGGGAATGAATGTGTGTATATATATATATACACGTATGCATGTATCATTTATTTGATTGGCTGCAAATTAAATGGTATGAATAAAAAGAGAATCTCATACATATGTAGCAGCTCAATTACATTTTAAATGGGCTTGAAGTATGTACATAAAATGAGAGTGAACTGTATCTTCTATCACCATTAGAAATTAAGTTTTCGATATTGCTCTAATTCTATGTCTTCAATTTGAACCAACTCGTCTAAGGTCTTGTCCAAGCAACTAATCGGCACCTGCGAACTATAGGGGTGACAGTAGAAATATTCAACCATTGAAGCACCTGTAAATCAAAGTTAGACAATCTAGAAATTTTATGTGAGTCATGACATAATAAACCAATCCAATGTCTAATAGAATGCAATAAATCAGATAAAGATTCAGTAAGACCCTCCATGCATACCAATGTATAATAGAATGCACGTACAGTTGGAATAAATATTATACTCTTCTACAATCTACAATTAACCAGTTTTTTTGTGCTGAATCATGCAGAATATATAAAGAATAAAAATAATTCGAATATATATATAATTACTACTAATTAGTACATGAGTGTTATAAAGTAGTTGATTAAAACTAGAGGCATTTACATACATATTGATGGAGTAATTCATGATCGCTAGCAGGAGAATATTTCCCCGATATCACGAAAATATTTTTGTGGAAATTTCACAAAAATATTTTGCATTTTGGGGTTCATTGGGTTTTCTTCTAGTCATAATGTCATCAAACCTATCTTGGTTAATATCATAATCATTGTTTTTTGGTTTTCCTTAATGTTGTGCAGTTTGTTGATATTGTTAAATACATGGATGAAGAGTATGAGAAGTAACGTGAGATTTACCCCTTTGTGTTTGCTACATTTCTTGTTCGAAGACTTGATGCAGAACTGTGGGTGCTAATGTCGATGATACGGTCCCAATTAAATAGACTTGTTATAATCGTGATAGTTATTTATTTTTCCAAATGTAGCTTAGTTTGTATTTGATATGAGAATATAATACACCACCCCAGTGTAATATTACACCTATATGAGTTTGAATTAATTAATTTAAAGATTTTATTTGAATCATGTGTTTTCGATGTTCAACTTGAATGAATGAAGCAAAAATTTTGTGAATGTTGCAATTAGGAACAATCAAAATCCAGGTCTAGCAAAAAAATTGGTCATTGACTGAATTTAATATCTACAGGCGAATTTTAGGTCTCTAGCAGCGATAATTTTTTCGCCGGTAAATAAATTAAAACGTAATGAGCCAATGCCGGCGATGAAAAAATCGCTGTAAAATAATAATATCGGCAATCTCAAAATTGCCGCTATTTAATTAACAAATTAAATCGAAAATTACGGCGATTGTTAAATCGCTGCATATTGTTCCTCAAGCAACAACTCAGTTGCAGCCATATAAAATCGCTGTGAATGATCCTATAGCGGCGCTTTTGTAATCGCTATTAAAAATAATTCTACAATGAAACACTAATTAACAGCGATTTTATAATCGCCGTAAGACAAGTTTTGCAGCGAGGTAATGATCGCTGCGGAAATGTTTCCCAAGACGATACGCTAATTGACGGCGACTAAATAATCGCTGTTATTTAGTATATTCCAGCGATTTTGTGTTCGCTGCAACATAGTCTAACTCAATTGCAGCGATTCTATATTCGCTGCTATATATAGAATACCGGCGAATTATAATCACCGTCAAACTTCTTTCAATACCGTTAATTATATTTCAGCGATTATAAAACGTCGCTGGAATATTTTTAACCCGGCGATTGTAGCTATTTTAGCGGCGGAAATTATTCGCCGTTATTAATCTTTCCCAACGTTTAATAATTGACTCCGTTCTTATTTTGCGGCGATTAAATTTTTATATTGCGGCGAATAACATCCGCCGGTAAAAATAATATTTACCGGCGATTTTTGGCTTCCGCTGGAGAATATCTAAAGTGGGGCTTTAATATCGGCAAAAGTGCAGCGATTTTTAAATCGCTAGTATAGATGTTTGCCAGCGAAATGGTTGGTTTTACCAGCGATAATGAATCGCTGGTAAATGTCTTTCTCCTTGTAGTGAAAGCTTTGTGATTTGAGCAAAATCTCATGAACTTCTCGATCCATTAATATCTTGACTTTGCCATCGTCGTGGACAACCCTTCGTTGCACATGCAGCCCAATGTTTTCACGGTTGCATGCACTAATCTCCCAAGAACTTCAACCTCCATCACATGCAAATGATGTTTACACAAACTAAACATCCAAAACAAATGATGTATTTTGGGGTATTTGTTTTTTATTAGCAAAACTGGGCTTATTCTTTTAATTTGGTGTATTGGTTTTTTAATGTCTTTTAATTTTAGAGGAGATGTACAAGTTTCTGTACAAATTCCATCATTTTAATTTTTCATTATCCATCATTTTAGTTTAGAGGAGATGTACAGACTCATTAAGCTGAGTTATTCTTAACTCATTTTAGTCTAATGCCATGTATAAATATTTATGCTATCAAGGGTTTTATGGTTCGTGAGTTTAGATGAACATTTCATGTACATGCTTCTTGCCTTCCCCCTTTCGTTTCTTCTGATATCTTTAGCATTTTCATTTTGTAATGATTTGAGAGTGACATCGAATATTTTTACAGGAACCCGATATAAAGATTTCTGCTATTATGTTGTACTTGATAATGCATGCCTACAGATTTTGTACTTCGATGTGCCTTGAGAAGTCTAAAATTGCACACTTGGAATATAATGTAATTGCTTTATGGATTGTAATATAATGTAAGATGTGTACTTTTTTTAATGAGAAATGCTACATACAGTTGTGGAATACGCAAACGCCGTGCAGTCGCTTTGAAAAAGAGTGAGGTCCACTATTAAAAAATTAATTTCTTTTCATGTGAGTCCCATATTTATTTACTTTTTTCAAAGCGACTGCACGGCGCTTGCACACTCACGACTGCAAGTATCATTTCTCTTTTTTAATACATTTTGTTTCAATTTTCAATATTATTTATTTTATTTTATTTTGAAACATACTATTTCCGGCGATAGATGTTCGTTGAGAATAAATTTTTTGTCACAAATACTTATTTACGTCAATCGTAATTGACACAAATAAGTATTTGCGACCAAAACAAAATTAATGCGACCTTCACAATGGAACATATTTTTTGTATAATCGCCGCATAAAATTATTTACGACAAAAAATCGTATTATATGAGCTTTTTTCTGGCGAGAAAAAATAGTTAGGAAAAATTCTATTGGCAATATAATAAGGATGATGCTACAGCTCCCGCTGGGGGCTCTCGCTGGAGCTATAGCATGTGTTTTCATGTGTTTTTTTATGTGTTTTTTTTAAGTAATTTTTTATATAGATTATTTTAATATTTTTAAAAAATAAAATAAATTTAGAACATCATTAAAAACACTTCCTTAATTAGAAAAAAAAACATATCATAACTTAAAAAAAACATATAAAAAACACATATTAGAGCTCTAGCGGGAGCCCCCCAGCGTCCCTCTAGCATTATTCATATAATAAACTGGTGTTTTTTTACCGTTTAGTCTTTTGCATCGTGGCAACCAATTTTGTCACAAATGTGCAAATTTTTGTGTCGATTTCATTTCGACGCGATAAAATTTTTGAGACATATTACCTATTTTGCGTCGATTTTTAAGCGACGTGTTAAAACACAATTGCGACGCTTAGAAAATGCTATTACGACGATTTTAGGCGATGCAAAAAGCTGTTTTTCTTGTAGTAAATTTGAGTGATTAGACAAAAAGATTTATCATTTTTATAAAGCAACTTGAGGAAAATTATGTCCGGCTAAAATTATTCATAAAATAACCAGTAAGAGGAAATACCATGATTGTTACCAAGAAAAATCTATCAGAATCTAACATATTCTTCTTAATTCAGAAGTGCAGAAAATGATAAATCATGTCATTATTGTGTAAAAACCTCCCCTTTTGTTGAAGAGGCATACATGACTGACTCTAAATAGGTGAATAAATCTGCCGAGGGACCAGCACCAATAATCTACCATAGTACTTACTACACTGCTTCCACGTGAAAGAATTGCTGCCATACGTTACTGGGTGGCCCTTTACAGGAACTGAAGTGAAAGGAGAACAAGTGCATCTCCCCACCTAAAAATAAAGCTATGTAAAAATACTCAAGAAATTATAGTTAGCTGGAAAAATTCTCAAGTAGTCAGGCTCTCGGACTCAAAGAGAGTGTAATATCTTGAAAAACCTTAAGCCTCTTCTTCTCAATCTTCCTCTGAAATATAGCTGTATCAGCTGCCTTCCTTACCTCATCATCTGTGCCCAAAACTGCAGCCATAATCGCATCTTCAAAATCCTTGTTGTCAGGCAAAAACTCTATCAACTTGACACCTCTTGGGGTCTTATTTTCCTGCTTTCCTGATTCCACAGATGGCTTCATGGTCATCCCCATATCATTTATTCTGACCGACTTGGCATCATTTCCAGATCTTGTTCTCTTAAGGCTCTCAGGAAACTGATTCTCAACCAGGTCTTTCAAAGTTGGCTCCTTTATGATTTTTGATGAAAAAAATGGTGGTGCAGCAACATTTAGAAAATTGGCATTGGGAGGAGCAACTTGTTTGGCACTTCTCTGTTGGGTTAGTACCATCTGGTTTTCTGTTATGTTTGAATTGATATTCTCATCAGGAAACTCGTCCTGGGGTGTGATTGAATTTGAAGCAGGCAAGCCAGTGTGATCCTTGCAAGGCTGAGGCTGCCAAATGGATGAAGAACCAAGAAAGGCGTCAAAGAGCCGGCGCTGTTCGACCCGGTCCCCTCCTCCCCTGTTCATCATTTCAGACTCAAGGTCCTTGAGCATCTGCTGTGCTCTTTCATAGGCTTTGAGATGGGAATCTGTGCCTCTCGGGCCATCTGCCACCGCTGGTTTCACCAGTCGCAATGTTTCTTTGGCTTCAACGATTCTTCCCTGCTTCATCAAACAGATACCAAGATTGCACATCTTGTTGTTATCTGGAGCAATCGAAAGTGCCCTCCGATAAGCATCTTCTGCTTCAGTGTAGTTGTTTTGCTGCATCAATGCCCATCCCAAGTTCCCCTACAACAATTAATTAACATCATTTTCATGAATAATTGAGTCTTGGACAAACTAGGACTTCAACCAGTGGGGATTTGGATTCTTACCAGTAGCCTAGTGGCTTCTTGTTCCACGGAGACCTGAAATTTCTTTCCTTGAGATCTAGCGGTCTTGGTTCGTTTCCCATTGAAAGCCAGCCCTTGTTGAATCAAGTACAGCTTGTGCTTCAAGAGTGCTATTTGGTCATCCAATCTCCCACATCTCTATAGAAATAAAGCCAGTAAAGAAAATTTGTTAGTAAATTATCACCGAGATCTGAAGCTACCGGAAATACACACACACACACACACACACACACACACACATACACCGTAACATCTTTTGATTTACCTTGTAAAGATCTAAAAGAATATTATCAAGAGACTCTTGTGCCTGATCTGAACACCGATGTCGAAGCGACTTGATGGCTTCTATGGCTTCTTCGGCCCGATTCTGCTGCTTCATCACAATGGCCATATCTTTCAGGGCACTGTCCACTCTATCCCCAGCATTAATAGCTGCCCAAAACAGAGGTATTGCTTTCTCCGGATCCTTATCCACCAACTGTTCAAACAAACAAAAATAGCAAGAAGAGAGGGCCATCGTCAGAGCACGAACCAAAGCAACAAAACACCATTTTCAACCAATTTGAAGGAAAGAAAGAACCACCAAGCTGAAAAGAAGTTCAAGCAAGAAGACAGATTTTCAATTAATTTTAAGAAAACCCAGAAGCTTACCTGAACATTCTTGGCTCTGACATAAGGGCTGTCGCCAACTGGTACTTTGTGGGCTACGTGGAAGGAATCGGATCTAGTTCTTGAAACCCCGAGAGGCTTGGCTGGTGAGGAAGGAGCCGACTTGGTGGGTCGAAAACCAGGTGGAGCGTTCCACATATCTTGCAACATCTTTGGAGTACGAGGATTTTCAGTTCCACGATCTTCCAGACGAGGAAGATAGAAGTAGAAGTCTCTCCGGAGAGAGAGAGAGAGAGAGGGTGACGAGGGAAGGTCACTGAGAGAGTGAAGGAATGCTAAGATTTAGGTGGTATTATCTGAAAATTTTCGAAATTTTTGACCGTTGCCCAACGTCATACGAACTAGCCGTTAGACATTTTTATTGTATCCCTAAGTTTTAGTATAATTTTCATACTTACCCAAACCTTTCTATATCTCTATTTATACCCCTAAAAGATTGATATTCTACTCACTAATATCCCTAAGATTAGGAACCAGTTGTTTTTTTTTTCCCGGAAAAGTAGATTACCCTAAACTAATGATATTCTAATATGGAAGATGATGTATAGTATATTTAAGAATGAATAGTGCTATTTGAAAACTTTTGTAGTGATATGATTGGGTGTTCATTCTTAAAACGATCCTATCAATAATAGTATAAGAGCCTTATGGCTTGATAGCATTTAACCCGATTCTTCAAATAAAAAATTAGGGTTCAAAAGCCCTCACTTTTTTATTTTTTTAAAAATGTTTAAATATGTATAAAAAATTATTGAAAATAAAACAAAAACAAATTAAAAAAAATTGATTTACACTTAAGGCCCCGTTTGGATACTGAAATTATTTCATCTTATCTTATTTAATCACTATAACTTTTTCAAATTTCTATACAAAATATAATAAACCATTCAACTTTTTCAAATCTCAAAATAATAATAATATTAAAAAAATAATATTCTAATAATATTTTATTTAACTTTCAACTTTCATATAAAACAATGTCATCTTATCTCACTATCCAAATTAGACCGATAAAACCGGACCTTATTGGTCCAGTTTCTCGGTCCACTCTTTAGGTCCAAGTAGCATTGACCAAAAAAAATAACCCTCATCCGATCAAGGTGGCGTAAAATGATTGACTGACATGTGAAAAATAATTTTGCAATCTACATTAGTTATTATAAAAAAATAATAACCTTCCTCTTAACACATTGTCCTGTAAAATTTTGTGAAAAATAATGTGTTTATCATTTAATAAAAAGAGAAATGATTTGTACAAGTCTTAAATAGACAAGACACATACAAGCCCTTGTAAAAAAGTGAATCTCACCTTAAAAAAGTATAAAAAAATTATTATTTATTAGTGGGACTTATAGTTTTACAAAAGGTTTATATGAGATTTGTCTATTTGAGACTTGTATATAGTATTACTCTAAAAAAATTACTGATATTTAAAATATTATAATGTATTAAATGATGACAGCTAGGGTTTTATTAGTTCCTACCCATTTTAATTGGTTAAAAATTATTTTCACAAAATCTTAGCAACAGGCCTATTAGCTCAGTTGGTTAGAGCGTCGTGCTAATAACGCGAAGGTCGCAGGTTCGAGACCTGCATGGGCCAATGTTTTATTCGTTTTTACCATAACTTAAAGGTTGGGTCTGCCTTATTACTTACCAGCCTAAGGCATCGTTTGGTAGATGACTTCAATAAAAATTGAAAATTTAATAAAATATATTTTTTAATATTATTATTGTTTTGAGATTAAAAAAAAGTTAAATTATTTATTTTATTTTACATGAAAATTTAGAAAATTTGAAATAATTAAATGAGATGAGATGTGTTGTGAAAACAAACGAGACATAAGTTGTTATTTTTTAAAAAGTTGTAATGATTAAATGAGATGAAATGTGATGTGAAAACAAACGAGACATAAATTATTAGTTTTTGGGCCAACAAAACAAAATCAAACTAACCCCTTTTTTTAATGTTTTCTTTTTGTTCGAAAAAATACTTTCCTTGTGTATATAAAAAGTAAGCTCAGTCAATAAATAAAACTTAGCATTAATGAGTGCCCAAAGTCTTTCTCCTTCTCAGATAAGTTTGGTCTTTAATTTAAGCACACGAGTAGTTACTCTCCAGGAAACCTCCCAGACACACCCCTTTACAAGTTCTCTTGCATCTCCATTTAAAACATGCAAGGAAGAACTGAAGGAAAGATCTTTTAGTTAAATATATATTCAATGCAACATATAAATTGTTCAATTCAATCATTTTAAAACAAAACATAATGATCGATAGTAGGCCTGCAACCAGGTCTGTTCCAGCCGAGTTTGTGTCCGACCTGACCTGAATATAATTGTTTAATAAACCAATCCGATCCGGTCCGACCCGAATGAAAACAAATCAGGCCGAACCCGTGTGACATGACATTTAAAAACAACATCGTTACTCTTCATTGCTTCCAGAAACGCCTTATTCACAGAATTTACAAACCACGGAAGGAAGAGAGAGAAGTGGTCTTGGACTCTTGGGGTCAAAGGAGATCTCAAGATGGTGATGATACAAGTGGGTTTGCACATCAAGACCTCAGTTTCCAGCCATTCATCAGACGACATGCCAAGAAAAAGCCCTCAATTTCCAGCCATTTTCGTCTTCAACCACAACCTCGTATAGATTAACCAAGGCTTGCCTTTTCATTTCTGTATCACCGACCTTCATCCTTGTCCATAAGTCTCCAACAAAAACCGCATGTCATCTTTGCAAGCACCAAGACCAGGCTTTGAAATAACCAACGCATACCCATGGGCCATGAGTCAAAATACCAATTGTGTACATGTCAGAGAGGTCCTTGGCAGTTTTCTTCTCTTCTCTGCATAGAAAACTCAAAAAAGTTAATCTTTTTTTGCTTCTCTCTCGATTCGGGACTCAGATCTAGCTCAAATCTTGCGTTTTCCTTTTTTCCTTTTCCTCTTTTCTTCATAGCAAACCCAAAACATTTTTTTACTATTTTCTATTTAGTTGCGTTTTCCTTTTTGTGAATTTCTTCTCTGCATATCTTTGGCGTCCATGTTGGCCAGAAGGACGTAGAGCTAGTCACCGGAGGGCTTGAGGCTGAGTGGGCAGCTACTGTTTGAGGACTGAGTTATTTAGTCGGACGGGTTGACACCAATTAACAAACCTGTTATTTAGTCGGATTGGAGACCCGCTCAAGTGATAACTCGATAAAAAAAATTGGGTCGGTTCGGGTCAACTTAATCGGGTCCATCAGATGTTCGGGTCACATGCACACCCCTAATCGATAGTCTGAGTTTTGACTTAATCCAAGAGGCTGCTAATCACTTGCCAATTAAGGCAAGCTTTCGTACGTAGTAGTGATTATCACTTTGATACACAATTCGTCTCATCTCCATTTTCAGAATTCAAGTAGCTATGTTTTTGTTGTTCTAAAGAATACTCCAATAACATCCAAAATGGATGACAACACCCATCAGTTTGACCCAAAATACCGAACACAACTCCCCGCATAACATTGGCAGTTGAAGATAAACAACAAACAGGGAGATGAGAAAAATGAAAATGAGATCATGTTTCCTTTGGAGGAGCCTTCTTTGCAGCCTCAGTAGCTGCCTTCTCTGCATCAATTTCGGCAACAATTGCATCAATCTCAGCTTCCTCAAGTTGCCGTAGCCCATGCTCCCTAGTCATCACAGCAACTTCTATGTTCTTCCCCCCGCTCTCCACAACCTAAACATAAAACGTAAGCAATTAAATTTATTATGGTTCCAAAGATAAGTATATGCCTGTATTTAACATGAAGCTAACATGCTATAATATCAATATACTTGAGCATGGGCTGTAGGTTAAAGGCGACAGTTGCTCAGGACATCAAAACCAGAATTCCAAGTGCACTATACTAAATGATGTGCAGTTTAACTTAAGCATGGATCTGATGATCTGGAATCACGGGATGGATCGATGTAACAGATTTCTACATCTCTCTCTCTTTCTTTCTTGGAGCTGCCTAATTGCTTAAGAACCATCTCAACTAAATTACATTAGAGTTCTACTAGTTACTGGCAAGTACTATAAATTGGTATGGGAACAATAATTTAGTTGAGCATAAATCTTTTGCACAAAAGCAAGGCTCAGAAAGATGACAACTATGGATAGGATGATGCTTAATATTAAAACAGGATCCCCTTGAGAACCATACATCATTGTTGCACCAGCGAATGTACATACAAGAAATATATACAAAAGTTGCTTAAACGTACAATGAAATTAAGGATAAAAGGTATTCATGCAATTCATGGTTAACTACATAGCCAAGAGAAAAGAGCTAAGCCATGTCTAACCCAGTATTACAAATGTGCACAATATTGGAATATTGGACAAGTGAATGCAATCAAGATTTTTTAGGCAAGAATAGTCAAGCACTGTTAGGAAACTTTATTCTTTATCGGTACAACCAGTATTGAGAAACATGCTGCATATTATATAATGCAGATAAATGTATCATGTCCTGCCTTAAAAGCTTATAGAATGGAGGTACTCTGGTATATGAATTATTGTATTATTCATAGTGATGTTTTTAACTCAAGTATATGAATTATTGCCTTATCGTTGGTGATCTTAAAACGATGGGAATTGAGATTGCTGGAAATTTCTTGGTGGGAGCAATTGTTAATAAATTGCCTTCATCATGGAATGATTACAAGAGAGAGCTAAAACATGACTGACAGAAAATATTCCTTAGAATCTCTTCAACGCAAATTACGTATTGAAGAAGATTCTAGGAATAGAGATAGAAAAGATGCTTCTTCTGAAATGAAAACAAAAGTTTACGTAATTGATGTTAACAAAACCGAGCAGAAGAATAAGTTGCAGGCCAAGAACGAGAAAAAGTTCAAGAAAAATGCCCCAAACCCCAAATATCAAAACAATAAAAAGAAAGATACTTGTTTTGTTTGTGGCAAGCAAGGGCATCGCTCCTTTCAATGTCGGTATAGGAAAGAAGTGAAGCTGTGAAGACCACGTTGTGACGGTTTGTGAAGCCAACCATGTGACATCCAAGAATGGATGTGGCTTGATACTGGAGCTACTATTCATATCTCTAAGGATATAAGTCTTTCTAAGACTTATGAAGTGGTTGATGATGGAATTACGGTGAAAATGGGTAACAAAATTCGAACCAAAGTTGTTGGAAAGGGAACCGTCATTCTGAAGTTCACCTCCAAAAATATTGATTCTTGTCAATGTACATCATGTTCCAGACATGGCAAAGAACCTAATTTCTGGTGATCTTTTAAATAAGAGGGGTTTCAAGCTTTTGTATGAATGGAATAAATTTATTTTATCTAAGAATGGGATGTTTGTGGGAAAATACTACACTTGTAATGGAATGGTAAAATTGAATGTAATGGATGCAAATTCAGTTTATATTGCATCTTCTTTTAATTAATGGCGAGGTAGATTAGGACATGTAAATTATGGTTCCATAAAATACATAAAAAATCTTGGTTTGATTTCTAATTTTGATGATAATGTTAAAAAATTTCAGATTTGTGCTCAATAAAAAATAACTCGAAAACCTTTTCAAAATGTTGAGCATAGATATGAAATTCTTAAACTTATTCATAGTGACGTTTGTGATCTTAAAAATGTTGAATCTCGTGGTGATAATAAGTATTTTCTTACGTTTAGTGATGATTGTACTAAATATTCACATGTTTATTTGCTCAAGAGTAAAGATGAAGTTTTTTCCTAAGTTTTTTATTTATGAAGCCGAAGTAGAAAATCAATGGGCAAAAAGATTTAAGGCCTTACGGTTTGATCGTGGTGGTGAAAAATTATCAAATGAGTTTACTAAATTCTGTGAAACTCATGGGATAAATCACCAAGTCAAGGCCCCTTACACACCTCAACAAAACAGTGTAGCCAAAAGAAAAAATAGAACTCTTGTTGAGATGGTGAAATCTATGCTTTTAAGTTCCGGTCTTCCTCTTAACTTATGGAGTGGAGCAATTTTATCCGCTTGTTATATTTTGAATAGAGTATTTAAATTATGGCACTAACATTCTCTATCTTTGAAGAGATTATAAGTGTGGGGGTGGTGTTTAGCCTATGTTAGAAAACCGGATGTTAAAAGACCAAAATTGTGTTCTAAAACTGTAATGCCCCAATGGAAGGCTCAAGCCACATGGCCTATACTCTAAAACGACAAGTCAATGATACAATTTAAGTCTCATTAGAACATTATAAAGAGCAAGAACTTCTCCTTCACAAGCAATGTGGGATCCCATACACCACCTACCCTTATCCTTATCATATGGGGTATCACAATCTCCCCCCTTAAATTCCCAACATCCTCGTCCAGCCAGTCCATCGTAGGTGGCACAGCTCATGTCCCACATTTATGGTTACGATAGGCTCTACTATTTGTAATGCTCCAATGGAAGGTCCAAGCTACATGGTCTATACTCAAAAAAACTAGTCAATCATACAATTGAAGCCCCATTGGTAAAGGGCAAGAGCTTCTCATTTCAAAGCAATGGAGGATCACATACACCACCTACCATTATCTTTATCATATGGGGTATCACAAAAACCTATAGGTGTGTTTTTATTGGATATTCTCAAAATAGCATGACTTACATATTTTTGGACCTAGATTCAACAGAGATATATGAATCTAGAGATGTTGAATTTTTGAAAATTTGACTGTCTGAAAATGAAATTGAGCATCCTAGTGAATTTGAACTAAGGAGATGCAAAAGGCCATGAAAAGAAACATCATTTGGCCTCAATTTTCTTATCTATCTTGTGGAATGAGATAGAAATGAGGTGAAGAATGAAGTTAAATTCGTTTTTAACGTTGAAAGTGATCATAGACTAATTTGTCGAGGTGAAACAGGATCACCTTAGATGAATTTGCCTATTTGAGAGTGGAAGTATGGCCGCTTCCTATGGCATTGACCCTACCTAGATCTCCCATGAAACTGGGATATGTGCACATGGCCATAAAAGTGCAAGCTGAGTAAAAAAACCTGGAGGATTAGAAAATAAATGCGTGAAATATATTCAACTAGTCTTATAGGGTCATCCATTCTAGACATGTCCACTGATTACCTTGACATAGTCTTGATATATTTCACTAGGTGAAGGTTCAAGTCCAAAAGACACCTTCATTGAAGTAGTTTATTTTCATCAAAGTGCACAAGATATTTTAAATATATATATATATATATATATTATTTGAAATAGTGGGGGAATGTTAGATTTTATGACTTGAAATAGTCACAAAATTGAAGGTGTCTTTTGGAAAATCTCTTATCAACGAATGTGTCTATGAACATTTGTAAAATTGGGTATTTCAAATAAATATGCTTATTTCCTTATATGTATAGTACCTTGTGCATTAATGGAGAATGTCAACTCATTGAAATATATGAAGGAGGAAATGTTAAACATTTATTATGTAACAGAAAACTAGTAATTTTCTAGCTGTTAGACAACATTTGTTACGTAACAAGAAAACTAGCATTTTCTAGCTAATGGAATCCATCATAAGTGGGTTATAAATAATTGATCTGTTCAAATTTCAAAAAATATAAGAAAAAACTAGAGTTTTCCTTGTAAAAAATATCTCTCCATCTTATAATTCTCAAAAGGATGTTTTTGAGTTGTTCTACAAAAGTGCTACTGTAGAAAAACGAGAAAATAGAGAGCTTCTTTGTATCCTGAGAACAGTTTTGTCAATACTCTATAGCACATTGAAAAGGGACAAACTATGTTCTAAAGAAATCGTCGTTACGATCGAGCATTGGAGTCCAGATCTTTATTTTTTGCCTTTGTGATTCTATTTTTTTCATTATAATTTTCTAACAATAATACAAGATATGTTCTAAAATTGTTAGAAAATTGTAATGAAAATAATGAAATCAGGAAGGGAGAAAATAAAGATCTGAGCTCCAAGGCTTGATCATAATGACGATTCATTTAGAACATATTTTGTCTCCTTTCACGTGCTATAGAGTATTGACAAAATTGTTTTCAGGATACAAGGAAGCATTCTTGTTGTTCTATAGTCAAAAACACATTTTTGAGAAGATAAATGATATTTTCAGTCATAGAGTGCCCAAGCGCCGCACACTTCTTTTAAAAAAGTGAGTAAATATGAGACCCACATTAAAAAATTAATTTTTTAATGATGGATCCCTATTTTTCAAAAGGAGTGTGTTGCTTGAACCCATGATTGTATCTCATTACTCTTTTGAGAATTACAAGATGGAGAGATATATTTCACAAGGAAAACTCTAGTTTGTTCTTATCTTTTATGAAATTTGAACATAACAACTATCTTATAACCTACTTATGATACATTCCAACAGCTAGAAAATGACTAGTTTTCTTGTTACGTAACAAATGCTGTCTAACAGCTAGAAAACGGCTAGTTTTCTATTACGTAACAAATGTTGTCTAACAACTAGAAAATGGCTAGGTTTTTGTTACGTAACATATGCTATTTAACATTTCCTTCATCATATATTAAATGAGTTGACATTCTCCATCAATGCACAATACTATATATATATATATATATATATATAAGGAAATAAGTATATTTATTTGAAATACCCAAAATATATTTTATTACAAGTAATAAAAATTCTAACAGTCCTGCCTTAAAAGCTTATAGAATGGAGGTACTCTGGGAGTGAGAAACATAACTGCTGGGATCCTTGACATGCAGAATACCGAATAATAATGTAAGTTGGATGATTAGAAGAAGTGTGCAAATATAGCAAGTTAATGCAAATAACACCACATAACATGAAAAAGAGAGGCCAATCTGTGACAGCAAAGATGTAATGAAGTATGAATTCATTATCTATGAAATAAGCCGAGATAATTTACCTCAAGCAATGCACGGATGGCAAGCTTCACTGTTTCTTGCCCAGAAGTTTCTTTATAGTTTTTCTCCAGAAACTCCCTTATCGAATTGGAGTTTCTCCCAGTTGCATTAGCCTTCCAAGCTGAAAATGTCCCAGAAGGATCTGTCTGATACAATGACGGTGCACCAGAATAGGGATCAAAACCAATGATCAGAGTTGAAAGGCCAAATGGTCTCACACCCCCACTTTGTGTGTACTTTTGCTGAAGACCTGCAATGTAACGAGTAATGTACTCAACAGTCACTGGATCCTCGACTGTAAGCCTATGGCTTTGACATTCAATCCGTGCCCTGTTTACTAGAACGCGAGCATCGGCCTTGAGTCCAGCGCAGGCTAGTGCAATGTGATCATCCAAGTTTACAATCTTCCTGACCGATCTGCAAAGCAGAAGGAGCAGAGTCAGACTTCTAAACCCAGAAAGTGTTATACAACATGTAACAAATAATAAGAAAAAAAAAATCTTCATATAGGCCAAGAAAGCATTCTTAAAGTACTCGAGAATAATTGTTCGGTGCTGCTATTCAAATCAACGAATATAATGAACATGGCTGCGTAAACCAAAAAAATCTAAGGTAATTCTATTGGTATCTTTTTTAACTCATATGGGAAACTTTAGAGGCTAAAATCAGTCCCATCTTTTGAAATGAAGTAAAAAATTCCATCGTTTTGTTTTGGTCATTCTAATCTAAAGGCGATCCCCAGTTCTGATTACCAACATTTTCAAGATATGGGCAGTCCAAGATTTCTAAAAATAATGAATTTTGTTGCTAAGGTTTGGTGATCGCTAGTAGAGTTATATATCGCCAATATATATATTATTTTTATCGGTTATATCGCCAATATGTTACTGATAACTCGTTTGTTTGAAGCATTACGTAAATCATCAAATTTTTATGCGTAGCTTTTTAGTTATGAACAGAAAGTTGTCTAAGAAATTATAGAGCATATAAAACACTGGGGCATATAAGAAATCCCAGATCAACCATTTCAGTAAAGTTAATCGGAAATATCAATTTCCCAAAAAAGAGAGTGAAAACTTATTATGAATTCCTGTGTACCAATAGTAAATCACAGTGATTGGGAAAACCCTAACCGTAACCACGACCTTAGCCCCGCCTAATAGCTCGGGAAGAGAGATCAAAAGGTAATCTCAGCCGTTATGGGTCTTATAGAAAGTAAAAGCGGCGAGAGAGAGAGACCTGGAGTCTTGGAGTTTGGCAGTGGACTTCTTCTCGACGCCGAGGACGATGGTGTCGGTGCCACGGACGCCTACTGCGGCGTTGCCCTTGCGCACGGCTTCGAGGGCGTATTCGACCTGAAACAGATGGCCATCTGGTGAGAATACTGTGATTGCCCTATCGTACCTCGCCATCTTCCTCTTCTTTCTCTTTATCCTCTCTTTCTTTCTACTTACTTATTCTACTTCTTCTTGAGCCGCAAGGTACCCAGGTCCCAGACTCTCTCTCTCTCTCTCTCCCCTTAAATTATGATCTGCTGTACACGAGGACCTGCTACTTCGTGTGTTCGCGCATCATAGAAGTTCTCCAAGTCCACGATAACTTCAACAATATTACAAATTAAAATGAATTCTAATTTCTATATCATACGCCACGTGATTTTTTATTTTTATTTTTTTCTCTTATCAAATATATGGTATATGTTGTAAGGATGTTGAGTAAAAAAACTCAATTAATTTAATTAAATAAAATACAAAAAAAAATTATATGATATATAATATATAGAATGTGGAAAATGATAAGCAACAAAGCTCCACAAATTAAGATTGTACTCTTTCTTTCATTTTATTTAATTCATTTAATAAATTAAACCAATTATTCGTAAATAACTAAATATTAATATTACTTAAGTTAAAATATTTATATAAATTTAATTTGTGAACAAAATTTATACCGATAGACTTGATTGGTTTGAGTTCATTTTAAAATTTATAATATATGTATTACATATATATATATATATATGTATATATATATGTATATTATTTATGTTTGAGTTATTCTATTCACCATCTCTATACTACACATCATACTTAATTATATATATATTTTTTATTCTTAATAAACTAAAAAAACTCTTCTACTCATCATCCATACACTAAATATTTGGTAAAGATAAAATAAAAAACTTATATATATGATGTGTGGTATAAGAATGATGAATAAATTTTTTCTTTATGCTTACCTTATATAATATATTAAGTTATGTCTCAATGTGCATAAATGAATATTTTTCCTCAATATGTTGTTTAATAGCCTCTCTGCTTAATAAATTTATTGATTCATAATCATAGTTTAAACTCAGTTTTTTCCACAATTTTAATTGAATAATTTGTAAGAAATTATAATTTTAGAAGAAAAAGTAGATTGTTTATATATTTGATCTTTTGGGACATGAGGAATTTTACAATCTTGTAAATTTCTTTCTATATTTAGTATATTATAAGCTTCCTGATTAATATAATCTGGTTCTACAGATATACTAACAGAAGACCTAGTTGAATCTAATCTAGATAAGAAATTTATTGATTCAGAAAATTGAACAAATATATCCTATCTTAAGAGAATTGACAGATTAAAATCTTGAGGGAATACCAATGGGACCACCCTTAAAGCTTTCTAGCATCTACGGGTTGACCATTGGATTTTCCTTGACTTACCAACACAAGACTCTTAACATATTCCATTATCATTTCAATAGTATAATTTGTAACATCTCATTCCCTAGGGTTAGGAATGTCAAGTACATACGTAACTAAAGCCAAGTAAGAGACTTGCATAATTTTAAAAAATATATATATATTGTTCATCCCAAAAGAAAACTTAAGTTAAACAATTGTTTAAAACATAATCATATCCAAGTTTCCAAACCAACTAAATGAAAAATGAATCATAAATATAGTCTAAGTTTCATTAGTCATCTCCTTCTAAACTTGGCTCACCTGATTGTAGTCCTCATTCTCCTCACCTGGGTGGTAAAAAAATGAAATAAAATAAAAATAAGTTGAAAACTCAGTAAGAACTCACCACAATGTAAACATAATAAATAAAAGGCTTTCATAAAATTTTCATGCTGAAAGAATAAAATTATTGTCATATTATGTTGATGCTCATGCTATGCATGACTGTCTTAACTTATCTAAATTAACTGACTAATCTGACTGGCCCACACACTTAACCATGTGTGTAAGGTTGTGCACCAGTCCCATATCTTACTGCAGCAAGGGGAGTCGTTGAGTAGCATTCTGACATATTACGGTGGACTACGCTTGAGTCTGTGGCTTGCACATCCACCCTGAATACTAAGCTGAAAGGCCATCTAATTAACTGATATGATCTTATCTTATCTTGCACTTGAATTTAAGATAACTTACGTATCTTATGAGACGTTATACATAACTGTAAAATGCTGAACCTGAACATGATGCAGAAAAATTAATATGATCATATGCTATGATAACTGATATGCTTACATAGATCGTAACATGCATGGTAAAAAGAACGGTTATCAAAGAACTGGCTTTAATAGTAATAGTCTAACTATGTGCTAATCTTAATTTCTGATCAAATTACTTACCTTTTAGCACTATTTTTACAATATCACTTTATAGCTTGTTACCTGTACGAAACACTAGTCGGCACTAATTTTCTAGAAAAATTTGTCATCGCATTCCACTAAATTAACCACATTCTAGGAAAAGCAATTTAAAATATTTGGTTATGTACTACTAATATCATATAATTATTTAAACACTAGTATCATATTTAATCTTCCAATTATACTTAGTAGCATAATTTAAACTTACTACAAATTTCTTAGACAAGTCACATAAAACTCACTTATTAACATAGGTTTAATTGCATTCAAAATGATTAAAAAATAAAATCTGAATTCTCATAAAATACTACTGTAATCTGGTTTATAAAAAAAATACTAAATGACATAATTTAACTCCAACATATTTTCTAAAAAATTAAGATTTCTAGGCCACTTGTTTAAAATAATATTTATGGGCTGACTTTAAATAGATTATTCAACTTAAAAATAGTTTTGTGTTTTAGCAACTAAATCAGCCCAACATTAGAGTGCAGCCCATAAAAAAACTACTAAACTTAAGAATAAAATTATCATAAAAGTAGAGCCCACGTAATAAAACAACTTAAGCCCATTTTACAAAAGCTCTCAAGAAACCTTTACGTGAAACTTAACAACATGTGTTTAAGGGTTGAATTGGAATTACACATAAATAAGCCTTCTAGAGACTTTCAACGAGGTTAAATTGTATTGTCTAAAGGGCAATTTCGTGATAAGGAAAACATGCAGGGGCTTTATTGTATAAAGTTGTAAGTAAAAAGAAGGAAATCTGATGATACTCAATACCTAAGGAATTAAACCAAGAGAGATGCCGGAGTGTAGCCGGAAGCCGCAGCACATTATGTAAATTTTTTTATTTTTTTTTTCACCTAATATATTTAATGTGCGGCGGCTGTTATGTACAGTAAACTGCTATTTATATTTTCTCTTAAACTAAAGAACACTTCCCCGAAGAAACATTATGTGACAGTGGGATGCTAGGGCTCACCGTGAGAGAAGGCAGATATGCTAGGGCTGGTGGCCTGCGTGAGATTGACGGCAAAGGTGCACTTCTGTGCAACAAAGAAGATGTTAGGCTTTTGTTAGACTAAGACATGGTAGAGTGATGAGATCTCGGTGAGAGCTTACCGAGGGAGAAGGGTACGCCGTGAAAAGGGGCGGATCTTGTGAAGCTCTTCGGCAGCACAACTGGAAATGGACTCTGATCATGGTGGACTTCAGAGAGAGAAATGACTAGTCTTGGTAGTGCTTACTGAGAGTCAAAAGAACAAAGAGAGAAAGAAAAGGGCTTACTGTGCGATGATGACAGCTTTTCTATGGCACAGTGGAGAAATTCGGAGTAATATGAGACCAACGGAAAGAACCCAGTCGGCAAACACAGTGGTTGCCCGAGAACCTCACCCCTTGTGGTGGTCGACGGTGTAGAAATAAAATTTACAAAGGATTTGGTCAATTACAGAAGAGAAAGAAAGCAATGGAGATCACTAAAATATAAGTGCATGTAACAGAAACTCACCTAGAGGAATTACGAAGCTCAGGTGCTAGATTGAAGGTTACAACGTCAACACTAAAAACTCAGCAGGTTATGAAAAGGAAAAATTTTCTTAATGCTATAAGATCGAGAATAGAGAATTAAGGAGATGGAGATTTGTTGCTTTGCCGAAATCACTGAGAATATGGAATATAAATTGAATGATTCGGTTGATCTCACATTGTAACGTCTCAAAAATCAAAGGATTGTCTGAGAAATTGAAATGGAAACAGTGGCTGAAAATCTGAAGGTTTTTAAGGAAATAAATTAAGAACTAAAATTAGTTTTAATGGTACTATTAATATAAAATTAAAATTAAAATTAAAAAAATAATTTAAAATCGTGGTTGTTACAATATTTTTACTAAAATTCTGTCTCTATGGATTTCTTTTCTTTTTTTTTTTTTTTAATTTTTTTATATATATATATAGCTAGAATACTCAAATGATTCTGAACACTTTTTTGTTCGTCTTTTAATTTCTTAAACCAATCTTCCAGTTCATTTATGCTCAAATAAATAAGATACCTAGCATACAGAGTAGCTGGGTCTTTTAACATTAATTCATTCAAAATTTTATATTCTTTAATTTTATTAATGACTCTAGTTATTTCTATTCTTTTATTATAAGTCATAATTCTCAATTCTACTTAGGATAACCAATTCAATGTAGGAAATAAAATTCTATATCCAGAAATTAGGATGATAAAACGATAAAAACAGTAAAACAATATATAAAATATATTAATAGCCAATAAATGACATTGATACCAATAACGTAAGAGTGGGTCTACACCCACTGCTCGGGGCTCCCGCTCGGCATTTGAAGTTTTTATTTTTTTCATATTATTTTTTAATACTTTTAAATATTTAAAAAAAAATTCACAATATTATTAAACAATACTTTATTAATCACTAAGCAACAATAAAAAAAATGGGAGCGGTAAGTTCTAACGAGATCTGTAGCTTTTTCCATAATGTAATCTAAGAATTACATATAAAGATAATAGGCGGTAGAATCTGCCATAATAAATAGAATGTAAAGAAATTAATGAACATACTAGATTTTATTGAATTCATACTTACAAAGGATATTAACTCACAATGGTATGAGCGGAAGACATGAAGGGAAAATATAACAAGGAAATGATGTGTTTCCGGATTGATGGAGAAGGGAAGATAATGAGAAGATATTTTTCTTAATCTTGTAAATTTCTTTTTATAGTTAGTAGATTATAATCTTCCTGATTAATACCTGTTCTACAGGTATACTAACAGAAAACCTAGTTGAATCTGATCTAGATAAGAAATTGATTAAGATCTTGAGGGAACACCACCGAGATCACCCATAAAGCTTCTTAACATCCATAAGTAGACCATCAGATTTTCCTTGACTTGCTAACACAAGATTCTTAACATATTTCATTATCCTTTCAATATTATATTTTAGCTAAAATTCTGTCTCTATAATTATTATTATATATATAGCTAGAATACTCAAATGACTCTGAATACTTTTATGTTTATCATTTAATTTCTTAAGCCAATCTTCCACATTACAAGAAAATTGCTTATTTGCGATCAGTTAATTCCAGCAAAATGACTATTTGCAACTAAAATTAGTTGTGAAAAGTCTTTTGATCGCAATAAATTGATCACAAAAGTCCATTTTTCTTGTAGTGCCAGTTCGTTAATAACAGCTTTTCTGCTCAAATATATATGATACCTAGCATATAGAGTAGCTGGGTCTTTTAACATTAATTCATTCTAAATTTTATATTTTCTAATTTTATTAATGGCTTTAGTTATATCTATTCTTATATTAAAAGTCATAATTCTCAATTCTACATGATCAAGATATTCAATTCTTTGTAAAAAATAATATTCCATATCAATTCTTATATCCATCATTCCGAAAACGCATCCTTTCCTTGTAATATTTTACCTTCTCGTCTTCTGCTCCTGCTATTGTGAATTAATCTCCTTTGTTAGTATGAGTTCAATAAAATCTAGTATGTTCATTAATTTCTTTACATTTTATTTATTAACGCAGATTCTATCGTCTATTATCTTTATATGCAATTCCTGGATTACGTAATTGGTATTAGAGCCATTTTTTGCTATTAGTATACTTTATATATTGCTTTATTATTTTTATTGTTTTCATCGTTTTATCATCTTAATTCCTTTATATGTTTATGTTACATACGTATAACCAACATATATTTGTATACTATAATATATTTGTAATTTATATGCAATAATAAGATATTATAATTCTATAAGAAAAATTCTATATACAGTCCCCACTCACACACGGCTAGAAACGAGTCGTTTTATTAAAAGCTTACACGTTGTCATTTTATTAAAACACACGAAAGAACTCAACTCTACCATCCCTTTCTTTAGCAAGGTAAACACATATTTCAAATCTCTTCATCTTCTTCAAAATGCAGTCGCCTTCATATCTTTTGTTCCTCTTCCTCTCCTTGCTTACAGACCAAATGCTTTCATTCCTTACAAATCATTGCCAGTACTCAACAAGAAGTTGTATAGAAACTACAAAACACAAGATTCTTTTGTTTGATAATTTATTTTTTGGGAAAAACACAAAATTCAAACCAAATTCATAGTTTTGTTTAGCAAAATAAATAGAGAGATCTAATTATTTTAAGGCAAGATTGACTAAGATTTTCTTAGCACAACAAGGGCATGTATGAAACCAAACGTCTTAGATCTTAGATTATAACAACTCCCTTTACGCACGTAAGATTCCTTATGTGCACACGCATGAGGCTTGCGTGGAGTCTATTATTTTTCAAAATGATTGTACAACACTTGTGTACTCCACGACTATATATAACATTACTTATTCTATAATCCATATACCAATATGTATCACCTTCTCAATTTAAAAAGTATAAGTTAGTTTATATTATAAGGTTGTCATATGAATTTCTTTAATAAAAAGTTTTTGGTTGAATGGTCAAATGGTTTGAATTTAATTTTTTACATCAATTAAAAGAAAATATTCATGCTCAATTCATTCAATTATTTTGAGTCGAGTTCAAGTCAAGCGCAAACATAATCTATGTTTAGCGAACTGAGTTGGAAAATTAAATATATTAATTGAGCTCGAACACCTTTGTTTGAATATAGCTCGACTTCATTCGATTACAACCTTAGTCGCACTTGTCTTCTAACATAAAAAAACAAAAATTTAGGTCCCCCTAATATTCTTAAGATCTATAAAGTTAAGAGATGGACATATAAAATGAGTATATAATGCTACTTGAGATATTCACTTAAGTGGTATAAATTTTGTTTGATTCACTTTATGTTTCTATTTTACTGTGTCGCTCTAAAATTTTAGGTACTTTGATTTGAATCCCAAATATTGAAAGGCATCCCTTTTGTTTGGGCCAATGGCCCAATAGCATCTTCATAGCTTAATTGAAAATGATTGTTTAAGAAAATGAAGTAAAATTGAAGGAGCAACCCTCTTCTGGACGGTTATGCCATTTTCCCTCACTCAACGGTAACGAATAAAATGCAGACACATCAGCAATCTATATACAAATTCCATAAGCCACAATACAGAATAGTAAAATCAAATACACATAACACACGTAAGGAATTTTCTTCTGAAAGGCAGCCACTATGTACTGCCGTACCTCTCTCTCTGCCGCCCCTCTCTAGATCGGCAAACCTCTCTAGCCCATCGCATAGCCCGTTGCACATCACCTAGGTTCAGCCCGTCACACATCACCTGGGTTCAGCCCGTCGCAGTGTTATGAGCGAAAGTTCGAGAACAGTATTATCCTGATGTTTGTCTAATGGTTCTAATGTTGTGTCGTTTCAGTTTTATTTTAATTGTTTTTATTTCGTTGATTGAGTCTTTGTAAGTGGGCCGAGAGGCTTGTGGGTAAGTTATTAAGTCCCTGTAGTCCGTTTGAGTCAGTTGTTTCCGTCCGTATTTATTGGGCAATGCCCACTTCGTGTAATGGTCAGTTATCACCTGGCCTATTTATGTTTGCTATTATTCAATCAAAAGGAACCGAAGCATTTATTCAATTACAAATTATCAAAAGGAGGCCTGGTAACCTCGAATTACCATAAACAATTCAGTCACTTTGATTACATACTTTTACAACTATAACAGTGGTATTCAGAGCCTTGGTTCTACGACAATGGTTGAGGGTACTAGGCATGTGCAGATGACTGAAGCTTTGGCAGCACTGAAAGGACAGAACACCCACCTGCGTGAAGAACATGAGTGACAGAAGGAGATGTTAGCCGCAGTACTTAAACAGATCAATAATTTGGCATCCAGCTATGAGACTTTAGTAGCACATCACAATTCTCGGGAAGGTTCTTCCAACTCAAAGGTCAGTAACAATCCTTCATTTGAGGGAAATGGGGGAATTCAAGCTAGTTCCTTAAGGTTGGATTTTCCTAAATTTGATGGTACTGATCCGGATGAATGGATTCAAAAGGCACAACAATTTTTTAAGTATTACAAAACACCCGATGACCAAAGGCTTCAAATAGCCTTTTTCCATATGGAAGGAAAGACCCTATCATGGTATAGTTGGTTAAAGGAGTCCAGCCCAGTCCAAACTAGGGATGATTTTATTGCAGCCTTAGAAGTGAGATTTGGACCCTTAGCCTATGAGGATCCTGTAGGGGAATTTACTAAATTAAGGCAAACTGGGACTGTAGAAGCATATTAGACGCAATTTGAACTACTATCTAATAAAATAACTGGATTATTTGAAGAGTTTCAAATTAGTACCCTTCTCAGTGGCCTTAGGGATGATTTAAGGATCACTACCACCATGTTTAAGCCATCTACACTCTCAACAACCTTTGGTTTGGCTAGGTTACAGGAAGAAGAAGTGCTTAGGCGTGTAAGGGCAAATCCAAATAAGTTCCAAAACTACCAAAACAACCAGCCAAGATTGCCTGCACCAGCCCCTATTTTGAGACTTCCAGCTCCTCCAAATAGACCCAACCCGAGACCTCAAACCTTTAATAACCCTAGAAAAACCAGCTTTCCCATCAAAAGAGTCTCCCCTGCCCTAATGCAAGAAAGGAAGGAAAAAGGTCTATGTTGGTTTTGTAATGAGAAGTACCATCTCGGACATAAATGTACCAAACCCAGGATTTACCTTTTAGAAGGAATAGAGGGAGAGGTAGAGGAACCCAAGGAACCAGAAAATGAGGAAGGTACCTTGGCTGTGATAGAAACTAATGATGAGGAAGTGGGTGAGTTATTAGGAATCACCCTGCATGCTATTGCTGGATCTTTAGCCTAAAAAACTATGTGATTGTTTGCAGAACTTAATCACCACCGAGTATTGGTCTTGATTGACACAGGGAGTACTCATAGTTTTATAGATCCAAATGTAGGAAGGAATGCCAATCTGTCAAGGGAAGAGAGCCACTTAACAGTTCAGGTGGCTAATGGTGCCACTCTTCCTTGCCTTGGTTACTGTAAGACAGTTTCTTTGAAACTACAGGATTACACATGTAAGGCTAATTTATATGTGTAGACTTTTGGGGGTTGTGACTTAGTTTTGGGTGTTGATTAGCTACGAGGATTAGGATCAGTTTTATGGAAATTTTCTGATCTAACTATGTGGTTCCAGTGTGATGAAAAGGATGTAGAGTTGCAGGGAATCAAGAGACCAGCAATAAATGTGACTAAGGAAGACAACATTGGCGACCTCATCAAGAAGGGACCAACAAAAGGATATGGCTGCAAATTATGGAAGGAAATGCTACAAGTCTCACTCCTAGCACCCCGGGAGCAGTACAACAACTTCTGGACAGATTCAAAGGGGTATTTGCTGAACCAAAAGGGTTACCACCTCCCAGGATTTCTGATCATAAAATTAAATTGTAGGAGGGCTGTAAACCCACATGTGTAAGACCCTACGGGTATCTGTATTACCAAAAAGAAGAGATAGAGAAACTAGTAGTTGATCTAATCAAGAATTGCAGCATACGGGGTAGCCAAAGTTCCTATTCTTCACCCGTGTTACTAGTAAGGAAGGTTGATGGCAGTTGGAGGATGTGTGTGGACTACAGTGCTCTCAATAAGGATACCATCAAAGATAAGTACCCTATCCCTAATATTGATGAGTTACTTGATGAATTAGGGGGTGCTGAAATTTTTTCAAAGCTGGATTTAAGGTTAGAATATCATCATATAAGAATGCATCCTGATGACATCCTTAAAACTGCCTTTCGCACATATGAGGGTCATTATGAGTTTTTAGTGATGCCTTTTGGGCTTACTAATGCTCCATCGACTTTCCAAGGGGTGATGAATGAAATGTTTAGGCCTTATTTGAGGAAGTTCGTGCTGGTATTCTTTGACGATATTTTAATATACAGCAAGTCAATGTAGGACCATAAAGAACATCTCACACGGGTTTTGGAGGTACTAGAAGCTAAAAAAGTTTTTGCCAAGCTGTCCAAGTGTGTTTTTTGCAGCAAGGAAGTCAATTATTTGGGGCATCTTATTTCTAAGGAAGGGGTCAAAGCTGATCCCCAAAAACTGGTTGCTATGCAAGAACGGCCAACTCCTAAAAATCTCAAAGTTTTAAAAGGTTTTTTAGGACTAACGGGATACTACAGGAAATTTATCAAAGGATATGGAGCAATCGCAACCCCTCTTACCTGCATTCTAAGAAAAAATGCTTTTTCTTGGAATGATAAGGCACAAGTAGCATTTGAGGAATTAAAAGATGCTATGGTAAGTCCTCCTGTACTCAGATTACCTAATTTTACTAAAATGTTTGTGGTGGAATGTGATGCTTCAGGAGAAGCATTGGGAGCAGTTCTGATGCAAGAAGGGCAGCTCCTAGCCTATTTCAGTCAGGCTTTAAAATGGAGGAATCTGACTTTATCCACCTATGAGAAGGAATTATTAGCCTTGGTGATGACAGTGAGAAAGTGGAGGCACTACCTATTGGGACAGTCCTTCAAAGTACGCACTGACCAGTAAGCACTCAAATATTTGCTGGAACAAAGGGTGAGAACTCCCTCACAACAGAAGTGGATTTCTAAACTGCTGGGTTTTGACTTTACAATCGAGTATAAGAGTGGAAAAAATAATGTAGTGGCTGATGCACTCTCTAGGGTACATTACCCCGAGAGCACAAACCCAAACAATACTCAATCACCGTCCATAAACACAGCCCAACCAAAAACTACCAACTCCAAACCAACTACCAAAAATCTCAGCACCAACCCATCCTCCACAGCAATGTCCAACCAGAATTCCAAACAGCACCAAATCCAAATCCAAGCAATTAGCATAGTCCAAGCTCAGTGGATGCAAGAGTTAAAGAAAACTTACCAACATGACCCCATGTTGCAGCAGCTGATTAGCCATTACCATCATGGAGACCTGGACCAATCTCGCTACCAACTCAGGAATGAGCTACTCTTTTACAAGGGTAGGCTACATCTTGGGTCATTGGTGCCCTTCCAGCAGCAGATCCTGCATCAATTTCATATCAGTCCATTAGGGGGGCCACACGGGAGTACATAAAACACAAGCAAGAATAAAAAATGAGTTTTACTGGCCTGGCCTAAGGAATGATGTTCAGACACACATCAGAGAGTGTGATGTATGCCATAGGAGCAAAGTTGAAGCCCTCCTCCCATCGGGGTTGCTCTAGCCTTTGCCCATTCCTGCCAAGAACTGGGAAGACATCAACATGGACTTTATGGAACGATTACCTCATTCAGGAGGCAAAACATTAATCTTTGTGGTGGTGGATAGGTTAAGTAAATATTCTCACTTTATGCCTATTACTCACCCATACACAGCTCTAACCGTGGCCAGGGTGTTTATGGACAATGTTTTTAAATTACATGGTTTACCACTAACCATAGTAAGTGATCGAGATCCTGTGTTCACTAGCAATTTTTGGACAGAAATGTTCAGGTTATGTGGAACAGATCTGTTACTCAGTACAGCCTATCCTCAAACGGATAGACAAATAGAATCCATAAACGAAGTGCTCGAGTGTTACCTCAGGTGCTTCTCAAGTGACAGACCAAAAGACTGGGTTAAGTGGTTACCTTTAGCTGAGTATTCCTACAATACCTCAGTCCATACATCAACAAAGGTATCCCCTTTCGAAGCTGTCTATGGTCAGCCTCCTCCTCGAATGTTACCATACGAGTCGGGAGCTACCAAAGTTCAAGCGGTTGATGAAGAACTGCGAAGCTGTGAGTTTATAGCCAAGCTCATCAAGGAAAACCTGCAGGAAGCACAAGCTAAAATGAAATATTTTGCTGATAAGAAAAGAAGGAGCCAAGAGTTTGAAATCGGTGATTTTGTTTACCTCAGATTAAGGCCGTATCGGCAAATGACAATCTCAATGCGAAGGAACTTGAAGATCGGACCGAGATATTATGGGCCGTTTAAAGTGGTTCGAAAGGTAGGACAAGTGGCATATGAACTAGATCTACCCCCCGAAGCCAAGATTTACCCAGTATTTCATATTTCATGCCTTAAAAGAAAGCTAGGAGAAGGAAGACAAGTATGTGTAAACTTACCAAGTATCACTCCCGAAGGATCCATGGAACCCGAGCCCTCGAAGATCTTGCAACGAAGACTAAAAAGGAAAGTAAATGTGGTTGGAGTTGAAGTCTTGGTGTAGTGGAATGGCGCCGGCGAGGAGGATGCTACCTGGGAAGACTTAGAAACCCTAAGGGGGCGCTACCCTAACCTTGAGGACAAGGTTTTCTAACAAGGGGCATCTGTTATGAGCGAAAGTTCGAGACCCGTATTATCTTGATGTTTGTCTAATAATGCTAATGCTGTGTTGTTTCAGTTTTATTTTAACTGTTTTTATTTCATTGACTGAGTCTTTGTAAGTGGGCTAAGAGGCTCGTGCGTAAGTTATTGAGGCCCTGTAGTCTGTTTGAGTCAGTTGTTTTCGTCCGTATTTACTGGGCAATGCCCACGTCGTGTAATGGTCGATTATCACCTAGCCTATTTATGCTTGCTATTATTCAATCAAAAGGCATCGAAGCATTTATTCAATTACAGATTATTGAAAGGAGGCCTAGTAACCTCGAATTACCACGAACAATTTAGTCACTTTGATTACATACTTTTACAGCTATAACACGCAGCCCTTTTTCAGCCCGTGCACTGTTGCCCTCTCAGACAATATTGAGCCCTTCATCGACATCTTCATCCACACTGAAATCATTACATTTCAGTTGATCAACCTAATTCATTCACAGACTGATTTCTCACAGAACCATTTCCAGCACTTCCATATACATTTTTTTAAATGCTATTTGTAGGAAAATAAAGCTTTTCCCTCGCTTGTACTTTTGAGTTTGAATACTTGGGTTCTGGAAATTCAACAGAAAATATTGGTGAAGGACTAGAAATGGCTAGAGTACTGATGATTGTAGTTCCGTTGGTGGCTTATCGACGTTATGGTAAAGAAACTTGCATGACTAACTGAAGATTGTTACTACAGGTATACCTACCCATTTTATAAAACTGTTTTTCTTTTAAATCCCAGCCATCAATATGATGATCATGCTTCCTGCACAAACTTTATTAATTCATAAGCTTAGAGCACTCTCATTGGATTAGCTAAAAGCTAAATCCAATGAAAATTTAGCTATTGAGCCATAAAATGTATCACATTGGAATAACTATATATTTGGAATATAGCTACAGTAACTTCTAAAGTAATTTCCAAATTTGAAAGATACTGTTTATTCATCAAATCCATTTTATATCATTTGTTTCTCTCTCCCGAGATCTCCATCAACTACGGTAGTTTTTATTTTCCCCTTCCCATGGTTTTCTCCCTTCCCTCTCAAAAACCAGACGCCCTTCCCACCAAAACCCCGAGTGCTTCATCTTCAACCAGAGAGACCCACCACCGCATCACCACCGCACCACCACCCCACGTCTCGTCGGCAACAACGCCACCGCACCACCACGCCACCGCACTCCTACTCTCGTCGCAAATGACCAAAACCCCTCTTTCTCTCGCCGATCTGCTTCTCCAAAGCTCAGGTAATCTCTTTACACGTATAAGATTCGATTCTATTGATGATCCCTAACTTTATTCCGCACCTCGCCGTCCCTCGCATTCCTCTTCTCCAAACCCTAATCTTTGATTGTGGATGAGTTTAACTGTTTGTGGATCTATTTTCTGTCTCTGTTTATGATTGAGGGGTTGCATGTAAATCTGTTTCCATGAGGATTACACATATGTTTGTGTATACAAAGAAAAATCAAGAATTTATACAAATCTATTTGTGTATAAATTCTCTACTCTATTTCCGTGAGGATTACACATCTGTTTGTGTATACAAAGAAAAATCAAGAATTTATACAAACCTGTTTGTGTATATTTCTCTACTCTGTTTCCATGAGGATTACACATAATTTATATAAGACCTGTTGTAATAGAATAGTAAGAATTTAAATTTCAAGTTTACATTTGAATAAACTACAACTACGGTAGTTTCTCTACTTTGAAATTTGATGTTCGTGGTATTTCTCTACGCTAAACTTGCTTGTTTGGTTGCTATTGCATTGCATAGCATGCTACCTCTAGGTTATAAAAAAAAAAAACAGATTCTTCCAACCATTCATATATGAAAATAAGAACTTGTCAATTCCATCATTAGTGTCACCAAACATTTCTCCGACCCCATGGTAAGAAGAGTGAGAAAGAGAGGGAGAGAAAGAGGAAGTCTAGAGAAGCTGAAGATGCTGACTTTAATAAAGCTTTAAGTCACATGACTGAGGATAGAACCGTGTGTATGGTGGAGAGGAGAGAAGCGGTCACCAAGGCCTAGAGCGATCGGATGTCATTACTTGCACTTAAGAAGAAGAAGGTTGATATAGAGATCATGAAATTAGATCTATATGGTATGAATGCAATGCAACATGACTACTTTCAAACAATTCTAAAGGAATTTTATGAAGAAATGAAGAATAGATCTACATCTACATCTACATCTCCCTCCACACCTTTTGGAGGAAAGTAACTCATGTTGCTGGTGTCTTTTTTTTTTTTTTTGTCCTGATTTTAGTGTAAATGCAGAACAAGGTAGTAGACCTATATTGTGCTGATTTTAGTGGCTGCCTAGTCACATATGCTGAAAATATGTTACTGGGTAGCCATTATGTGACTGGGCAGCCACATAGTAGATGGCTCTTTTGTGCTCCTTTTGTGGATGTAAGACGTAGATGTATTTTGTGGAAATACAAAGTCCTACCAATGTATTTTGTTGATAAGACCTGAATGTATTTTGTGGGAATGTGGATAAAGACCTGAATGTATTTCGTGGAAATACAAAGTCCTACCAATGTATTTTATGGATGTAAGACCTGAATGTATTTTGTGGAAATACAAATCTATATTTTCTGTATTTTGTGGATGAAGCTGTATTTAATATTTGAAGTTGTACAGATAGAGAGATCTTCTATAGTTTGCTCGAAATGAAGAAGCTGTACAAACCTGAAAAGAAAAAAAAATGAAAGAAGCTCTACAAACCTGAAAAGAAAAAAAAACAAAAATAAAATATAGTTGGAAGATTGGAAACGAATATAGTTGTGCTGATTTTAATTGATGATACTATTGTTGAATGGAGGAAAGTTTGGCGAGGGAAGATGGTTGGATGGAAAATAAAGTACATATAGTTGTTGGATAGAAGAAAGTTTGGCAAAAAAATATTGTTGAATGGAAAATAGAGTAGATATGGTTGTTTGATAGAAGAAAGTTTGGTAAAAGAAAATGGTTGGATGAAAAATTTAGTAGATATGATTATTAGATAGAAGAAAGTTTGGTAAAAAAACTATATGGTAGAAGAAAATTTGGTAAAAAAAAAAATATATAGTTGGATGGGAAATATTGGATTGGTTTGTAAATTAAGACATTTATACGTTTGTGGTTATAGCATTAAATGACAATTGAAAAAATATAATTTTTTTAACCCATAATTTAATTAGAATATGATTACTAATTAATATATAATATTATAAATAGTAAAATATGATAAAATAAAATAATTTCATAATTAAAAAAATTAAAATATTTTTGAAATTATTAATTACTCATGAATAAATAGATAATCCAATGTAGAGATATAAAGTGAATAGTCAAAGTCAAATTCATCTTTTATTATTTTATTGTCATATAGTGAAAAAATGGCTATTCCAATGTGGAGACTTATGTGAATGGAATAACTAAAAGCTAAATTCATTTTACATTCATAAAAAATGTACTTTAACTTTAACTAATCCAATGAGAGTGCTCTTACTCGTGAGTGAGTATTTAAATCTAAAAAGAAACTTTCAGAAAATTTTGTTTTCTAATCACCCAGGGAATCCTAGGTGTTCAACCATGTTGGTATTTAAGAATTGAAATTTAGTATTAACAATCACTTTGCACTGCTATTAGATACCAAACCCAACTCACTGTCAAAAAATTTTCCAGTTAAAGAAATTTAAATTTATGCTGCTGACTCAATCAACCTTCTGTTTTTGATAAAATCCTTACACAGGTAGCCAATATATTCAGTCAAACCCATCAGCTAAGAAAATGAAGTAGCATTGAAACTGAAATCGAATCCAATCGTAGAGATTTACTAAAGACACAAAAGAGAAAACATCTAAAAACAAAGGAGGACAACACAGGATGAGACCATAAAACCATATATCAAGATCAAGAACCCAAAATGCAAGGAGGGGAAGGAGGGAGGGAGGGAGTGGGTTTTATGAGTGAGAGAGAGAGAGAGAGTGTGATGGGTGGAGTCTTCTCAAAATTTGTTCCTCTGCAGTGCGGCCATACGGTTGGAAATATGGATTGTCTACGTGGCAGACTTCTATTGGAGGGCGTTTTTATGGGTAGACCGGGTATTCCTGCGGGAAGTTATTCTCTTGAAGGAGATAGCTCATCTCACTTTCATCCTAAAGTGTTGACGTGATACTACCATCAACCATTGAACTTATTATAATAATGAACAGTGCTACATCAACACAGCAGGGAATTCCAGAATTTTTTTCAAGGTTTACAAGTCTCTACAAAACTTGATTATATCAACTCACTGTTCTTTCGGGATGATCAGCTGTGACATATATATTGTTCATACACTCAAATTATTTATTATATATAATTATAACTATTCCCGCACATTTTCCGGGTCTGCTGCGGCTAGTATAGTTATAGATGTCGACACCGGACTTGGATCTCTAGAATCATACAGTAAGACTCGATATATATACATCCATATAATGCTCATATAAAACTGCATTTTCTCAAACCAAACCTTACATCTGAAGGCTGCATAAGCTACTGGTTTGTTAGCTCTCGCTTGACGTAGGCCGTTCTTGTAGTGAGTGAAAGAATTGTGGAAACCATCAGCTTGTAGTTAATTGGTTTTGTTAGATAAGCGTCCATGCCCACCTCCAAGCATTTGGCTTCATCTGATGACATTGCATGGGCAGTCAATGCAACAATGGGAGTGTGCAATCCGGTTCCAGCTTCTGATTTCCTGATTATCTTTGTTGCTTCATAACCATCCATCTTTGGCATCTGTTTTTCACGAAGACAAAGGTTCAGAACTTTCGTGCAATGGTCAATCTAAGCACATTCACATGGCAAGTTAACACAAAATGCCAATTGACAAAATAAACAGAGGTGATGTTTTGTAGGCATTCCCCTCAAAATTGCTTCTAGTTTTACTCTTGAATGCGAGACCTGCACCCCTGAATTCTAAAGAAATAACACTTCCAGTTTTTCACTACTCTTGTGTATTTATTATTGAATATAGAGTGTTAAGTAAGACAACAGAGCATTAAAAAAGTGAGTCGTCTCAGATTCTTACTTGGCAATCCATTAGGATCAAGTCATATAGAGGGAAATCCCTGTTTTCTGTTTGCAATCTTGTGTTTCTATCTTCACAGACACAATCCCTTTCACAAGCTTCTGCGCTAAGCTTGCAATTCAGAGCATCTACTGCCTGAAGGCCATCTCCCACGGCAACTACTGTAGCACCCATTTTTTCTAGCATTATGGTTGCAACTCTCTGGAGTACTGGGGTATCTTCTGCAAGCAGTATTCGTAGGCCCTCAAGAGACTTCTGTTCATTCATAGCTTTGCTTGAGTACAAATTACCCTGTGCTGTAGGACAGCTGCTAACCAAATGTTGTTCGCAGCAGTCAGCATTTTCACTTTGAGGTTCTGCTGAAAGGGATGCTTGTGTGCAACATTTAGGTTCTTCATTTTGAACATCGTGAGAGTTGTGCCCGACTTGACATGGATCTCTTTCAGTTGAATAATTCTCTTTTGAATAAACACGAGTGAGTTCAACTAAACAGTTGTTAATTTTCTGGTAGCCTGAAGAACAAGGTTTTGTAATCCTCTCTCTTCGTTTTTCCCCATCATGTGAGCCACATATGGAATTAGAACTACGCATTTCAGGCATATCAGAATCATCAGAGCTGGCAACATCAAAATGTGTGGTATCAATCTCATGATATTCATGCAGATTGCCTTCTTTGGTAGTTCTCAAAGCATTTGAACTTTTCTTCTGCAGTTCAACATTTCTCTCCTTTATTACAGCTTCCAGAATGTGAATCATCTTTGCCTTGTAGAGTGGCATATTCACCATCAATATATGTCCTTTTCGGCGGAGTTCCATCTTTATGGCATTTGAAGTATCATGATTAAGCATCCATGCAAACTTTGCTTTCCCAAAGTAATTGTCAAGAAAGTTAATTTGTTCCTTCCATATATCTGTGCTCAAGTCAAGCAGTCCTATATCCACAACTATGACGAAGACTGGGTTCCTCATGTCTTGTATGCTCAGTACTTGAGTATTCAAAGGTTCACTTAGAGAATGCTGTGCTTCAAAGCCATTGTTACGAGCTGACCTTCTGATACAGAAGAATTCCCTAAGAATTTGTGTCAGCTCATTCCATTCAGATGCTTCCATCGTAAACACTCCACTTTTATGTAGCCATTGAGACATAATCAATCTCCCCATTCTGCCATGTAGAGCAAGCAGTACCTGCATTTAAAAATTCAAATATTTAAGCTCATTCTTTTTTATTGTTGCATCGTTGAACTGTATGTGAGCTTTCAATTAGTGTTCAGAAGAAAGAAATCGCACTCACCACTAAACTATGCTTCGAGAAATCTACTCGGCAATGCTGCTCTGTGCCATCTGCAGGTGCATTGAGAAGCAAGTAGAGCTGCATTAAAGTTCCTGGTCCATCCTTCTTTGCAACCTTGATTTCTCCACCCATCTTGTTAACCTGTCATCAGCAGTATAATTGTGTGACGTACAAAGAGATTCAGACTGTATAGTGCACTGCACAATAAAGCCTAAAAATAATAATATGGAACCTTTCTTTTTCCCTATGAAATGCAACTGTGATTTCATAGTCACTATCCAGGATCATTTGGCAAAGTTATGGGCATGCAGCTGATAGCCTAGAGGTCAAAATCAAACTTTACAAACTCGAGAAATTTCAGTTTTTCATGCAGGGGAAGCAAGGGGACTTTCTAGTATTAGCTGATGTGACAGGCTTCCACATCAGTGGTGTGTTTGGTGTGTCAATTAGTGGGCTTATAATTAGATTTTTTTATTTTTTATTTTCTTTTGGAGAGTCTACTTGTAAAAATACCTTATAAAAAATACTTTTTAAGGGGTTTTTACAATCTGGGAAGGCTTTAACGATACACTTGGGTCCACCCATGTGCACACTCATACATAAAAACCTAAAAAACATAAAACAACAACTTCCATAAGACAAACTTCCACCGTGGCTCAGCCAATTTCCTAACTCCAAAAGAAATCTGCTATCAAAGATATGAATTACAAACTCCCAACTCACTGTACAACAACTCTCATGCATGATAAAAAGCTATGCATTCATGCCTTCCTACCTTTTTCCCTTGATGTCAGATTGCCTTTATTTTGTAGGAAGCAGTGTACCTTGTTATTATTCTTCATTTCATTGAGGGTTTCCAAAAATAATAAGAAAACCTCTAAACTTACAACATCATGGACGAGACCAATGTATTTGTTGTTTAACGTGAGTTTATATGCCATCATCAATATATATACAGGAGGCTTTTACTCACCAAGGTTCGCACGATGCATAATCCAAGACCAGTGCCACCATGCCTGCAATTAGCAAAAAGTTTCTGCAGATTTCAGTTCTTAATTTTGATAAATGTCTTGTGTGTTCAAGATATGAATTTTATTATTATTATTTTACAACTCAAAAACAGACAATAGGCTGCATGTTCATCAGATAGGTTTTGTGGATGGTGAAGCTTGTTTGTTTTACTTACGTTCGTGTTGTTGAGGGGTCAGCTTGCTCAAAGCTTTCAAATACAGATTCCCACTTGCTTGGATCAATACCTACAAAACATAAAGAAATTCTTACTTGTATCCAGAATCAGAGTTTCTAATTTTACAATTCATATATGTAGTATTAAGATTCCTACCACAACCAGTGTCATCAACTTCAAACCGAAGAATCATTTTGTTTTCTTTCTTGCAGGCCTTCTTTGTATGGCTTCCCTGCTGCTTGAACTTTATCTTATGTGCAGGCTGTGATTTCTTATGGTCGAGAGGAAACTTCTCGATGTCAATGGAAGAATTTGAGTTCTCACACCATCCTCGTATAATGACATGACCCGCTGTAAGCCATCCAAAACAGTTCAGTATGCAAGCTTACTATTCATTCTTGAAAAACATGATCATTGTTTAAATTCATGTCCTTTTTGTCGTTATTTTACGCACATCGTAACTGAAAATAGGCCTACATTTGTAAATTCTCTCCTACAAGGCATTTGGGGAGGGAATTCCTTCTCCATATTGATCTTGGTGTCCTATGAATGCATTGAAAAACTACATAAACTTTCTAATTCAGACATCAATCATGATGTGGATGATGTATTAACTTACAATATCTACAAACCAGAGGCCTTTTTATTTTCTTTTCATTTTTTGAAAAATATCAAATTCATTGATGAAAGAACAAGGATCAGATGCTCCCAAGAGCAAATGATAACTTGCAAGATATCTGAGCTACAAATGATAACTCTCAATCACATGGTCCCAATCATTTGTAGCTCCAACTTCTAAAAGAAATCCACCTGAAAAGAAGAGACTACTTATTATCTCAATCCCAATTTTGGTTGTTTAATTCTTCTGGAACAAATCACTTGTTTTTTTTTTAAGTTTTTATTTGCAGGTTGTATTACAGTCTGATATAGCCTTTCTTTTGTTTTTTTGATAAGTAGTCTGATAGCCTTTCTAATAGGTACTATTTATTGACATTTACAATTTCTCACTCTTTCTATTTTCCATTTCATTGTTATTTCTGCAGCACTGTCAAACTAGGGCCATCAATATTTGCAATACATGAATTGCACTTACATGATGTGAACTTGAGAGAATTGCTGATTAGATTTGCAAATATTTGAACAACTCTAGCAGAGTCTCCTCGAACTAACTTTGGCATATTATCTAAACAGGAAACAGAGAGTAAAAAACCACATCAGAAACAGACAGCTATAGTTAAAAATGATAAGCTTTGACCATAATCTGAGTTGTCTTCCTCTGAGACTTGAGGTCATACCGGAGAGATCCAAAACAGTTTCCACATTGTGGTTAATGCACTGCACAGAGAACATATCAACAAGTCCTTCAAGTTCTCTCCCCAAATCAAATTCCGCATCTTCCAACACCAGCTTCCCAGATTCAACCTATATGGTATATTTTTAATTTCATTCAGGAGTGCACTATGTAGAACAAGTTATGTGATTTCAAGTTTTATTTAATCACAAATTCATAATGTTTCTGTAACAATTAAAATTGAAGAAGTATATATTATTGGAAACCTCCTCAACAATCATCAGGTTCATACACTAAGCATGCTGTAATCTTATCAAGTGTATTTCATAACTTCTAATGCAAATCTAGGTAGTTAGTTTTCTTTCTAATTAGACGTAGTCGTGCATGAATAGTAAAAGTTATGCAACTAAAAATAATGAATATGCAATGCCAGAATATGAAGAGAGAGATGGAGAGGAAGGAGGAACAGTGTAGAAGCAACCTTTCAAATGTTCTTCAGATTTTCAAGAACCAATTTTTTTCCTCATTTTCAAAGAGGTGATTTTAAGATAAATGAAGAGATTGGAATAGAGAAAGTGAGTCCAGACCTAACACTTTAAAATTTCTCAGTTATGGGTTGAAAGTTGACGAGGTCAAAATAGCAATATAAACTAATTTCTGTATAGTCTTTGATCTATGTCTTGTAATTAAATGTAAAGAAAGCCGTGGGATGCAAAAAGCTATAATGAATGCAGAAAGCTCTAAATATGATGAAAAACAGTCCTTCCCCGGGCCAAACGGAGAAGGTCACATTGTTGCCACTTTGCTCTTTCTTAAATGAAAAAGATTACTGACCAACTTATGGTCCTCAAGATTCTTAATGAATTTAAGATACTACTTAGATAAATAAATATATAGAGCTTTAAACTTTCAAACTTCATGAGCTAAGAAAGGATGTTGTGGTTTCATAGGAGAAAAACTTTATGCCTTCAAATTGAGATATTGTAATAGATTGTCTGGTAAAGATTGGAAGGTGATCACCTCTCTCCTTATTAACTGTATGATCATATGCACTAGATTGTTTTATGTGAGAATCAATTGATACATTCCTCTTGGCTTGCTCACAATCATAAGTAAATGCTTGCTTTATATCTCACCTTGCTCAAATCCAATATATTGTTTAGAAGCCGGAGTAGAGCTGTTGAGCACTTTCTAATCTGGGTAACAGTTGCGTACTGTTCATTTGTGAGGCAATCATCACATATGAGAATGTCCAGTAACCCAATTACAGCAGCCATAGGTGTCCTCAGTTCATGACTGCAGCACCACAGATTTAGTATCCATCCATAAATATCATAACACTACTATATATCAGTACCTTGTACAAGTTGAAATTACGGACCTCATGTTTGCTAGAAATTGGCTTTTATAGTTGCTAGATGCCTCAGCTCTTCTTCTTGCATCAAGATGGCTTATCAGCTCTGCTCTTAGTTTCATTTCTTTGGACACCCCATTTGTCAGTATCAAAATGCAGATACATCCAATGAATAGGATACACAAAGATGCAGATATCAATATAACCAATGTTTTGAAGGCTCTCTCATCTACCTTCCCCATTATATTTTTTCTTGGAATGATGATGACCCCCACCTGCACAAAGTTCAATTTTACTTTCTCCCTTAAATTCCATTTAATGTTAAATTACTATTGTCCAAAGCAACAACTTTGATCCTACTGAATTATGCAACAACTTTGTGCATAGAATGATCATAAATCTAAAATAATTTGAAAAGTCATATCAATGAATATTAGATAATTTAGAATTTTAGAATTCTTTTTTCACTATAACACTTCTTCTTCTTTCCTATATATCTAATTTATTAGAATTAGTAATTGAAGTCGAACACGTTCAAACAACTCCATAATTAGGCTCTAAACATGATAAAAAAAAATTAGAGTAGAATTAGAAACTAAAAGTTTTTGTTTGTGCATCGCGTGAGTGTACAACTAGTTATGCTTAAGATACAAATCTGTTCTATCTGGCCTCTAGGACCTCATATGTTCTTAAAACATAAGGTCTAGAATACCAATGGTATGGAAGAAATTAAAATGGGGTCAAGACTTACCAAGGGAAGCCTCTTCAATTTTAGGAAAAATGAATCAATGTAATACTGCTCGTGGCCAAGCCTGGCATTTTCTGCATGAACCTCATGACTCTGAGAAAAGTTGTTGCCATAGGCTCTCTGCAACCATGTAGCTCCCATTTGTATTACTTCATCGTCAGAATCAATAGCCCTCATAAGCTTGGGCCCCTCAGTTGAATTTCTCAATAGTGGAGCATTCGTGGATGTAGCAAGTAAATAACCCTCTTGGGATGTCAAATATATATGCCCACTGTGGACTTCAACAAGCTCCTTCATAAGCTGGCCTACACTATAAAGTGCTGTAGTAACACCCACAACAGCCACAATACTTTCATTTGAAGGGTCCCAAACTGGCAGTGCTGCTGAAAGCAAGGGTGTATCTGTGTATTTGCTCACTGCTACATGCCATGAAGCTACACCATCAGGTACTTGTGAAAGCCCTGCAATATTGATTAGGTCATCTGGTGGGATTGGCTTTGCTTTCCCTGTCTTCTCGCCAGTGATGGGATCAAGGGGCTCCTGATACCAAACTGCAGAAATGTTACCATGTATGGATTGATCTTTCCAACCTTCTTGTGATGATAGCGAATTGATTTCATAAGATGATCCACTGGCACTGATAGAATAGTTTACAAGATCCGAGTAGATGTAGAATGTATTGTTACTCCTGTGATCTCTATGGAATGCCTGGACAAAACCATTTCTGTAATTTATAGTTATTGCATTGAGAGCTTTACGACTTGCAAATAGTGCCCATGTTACATCCCTCATTGATTCGTATAGCTGCTAAGAGTTGAACAATCACGAAATCAACAATATTGCCAAAACCAAGCAGTCACAACTATAATTTACAAGAACAAACATAACATAATTATAATGACTTGCTTAACAATCAACCTCAACTTGTTCGGCCTGAGTATCGGGTTTGTTGTACCGTCTGAACACATACTCTGATAGCTTAACCTGTGCTGTTGTTATCTCAGAGGTAGAATTTAAGATGTTCCACATCCGTAAAATTGGACGTTGCAGGAGTTCATTTCGAAGGCCATATGCCAAGCTATTCAGTGATTTTGTTGTGTAGATCTTTGTAAAATGCCATGTTAATATGGTTAGAAGCCCAATTAAAATGGCTAGCATGACCTGTAAAAAACAAAGAAGACATTGTAATATGTCAAAAAATCAAATAGAAGCTTCAGGGTAAGTTCTCATCTATCTAAAGCAGCTAATCAAATAAACGACTTCCAACTATTTTGGCAGACTGGGTTCTGTTGTCTTGGAAGTTTATGCAGTTCCATCCAAGGTACACAAACTTATGGCTACCTTTGTTAGAATTTCACACTCAACTCTCTCTCTCTCTCTAATTAAGCCTGAGAATTCTCTAACGTGTTAAAAAAAAAGGAGCAATTCGATAATCTGCATACGATTCTCAGGAGGCAAGTGATGTTCCTCAGATCAACACCTTCATAGTATGTATATTGGTATTGATATTAGCCAATTTTCGACTTTGATCATTCAAGCCGAACAAATTAATTACATGATTGAATCTCTAACTCAGGTAACAGTGAAGGGAAGAATAGTTTCACAAACCATGATAGCAAGGCGAGCAACGAAGACGCTGTAGTAGGAAGAGAGACAACGAGTAGCAGCATACTGAAACTCTTCTCGTTCAACATCCCTGTGAAAGATTCTCCGACTGCGTAGAGCTGAACTGCTCCTCCAAGGAGTGGCAAAACCTGATATTCTATCCAACACCTTTCTCAGGGGAGTACCCATCGGCGTGCTTGGAGTTGGTGAGCATTCACAACTTCCAGGGTGGGTTTCATCTGCCATTCCCTCCTGAAACTATAAAGCATGCATTGCCCAGAAGCTATGCGCGTCTGTGTGGTGCACACACACACACAGAGAGAGAGAGAGAGAGAGAGAGAGGTTTTTGGGTTGGAGTTTTTAATAACACGACTCGTGTCATTTCCCACTTTCTCAAGGCAAGAAGCACCTCTGGTTGCAAATTCTAAAGTGGGGAGGTGATTCCTCATCCACAAGATCCATGGCACGTCTGCCAAAATCCGATCTTTGGAGTAGAAGTTGGAGTCTAAGCATGAAACATGTTAAAATTGCTTACAGAGCAATTCAACAGACGGCCAAGTAATTAATTCTTTGCAGTGACTGCTTGGAAATTCCATGAACTGGGTGGAGCTCGCACTTCTCGGTTAACTAAATTGTTAGACGTTAAATCAACAGGCAAGATAATTCATTTAATGATTACAGAGAACGAATAAAATCTATTTTTCCAGTCTTTGTTAACTTTTCTCATGCAGAAACAGGGCAATTAAAACTGCAGAAAAAACATGTCATTCAACCCCATGCCCATAAAGCATTCCTTGAAAAGTCCAAAAGTAAAGTGTTTTCAAAATATCAAACGGATTCGAACCCATCTGTTGCATATAAAAACGAAAAAGACTGGTTCTTCTTTCTTTTACAAGTTAGGAGCGATGCAAACTGAAAGTTATATAAGTTTTATTATTAGATAATTGCAATCAGATAGCTCGGCCTATTAAAACCATGTCTCTCGTTGTCTCTTTTAACCAACCTTAATCACGGTTCAGATTTTGCTTTCGGCTTGCAAAAATATTGTGTGTTTCCACGTGTTAGAAATGGTTGGCCTATACAAAAAATATTGTAACGTATGTGTAATGATACGAGAGATGTTAGATTGTAAAACTCTTTGATTTATAAAGTAGATATAACGATCATATCAAATCACATTAATTTATAGTTTTACTTTGATAAGATCATCTGAGATCACCTCACTATCTAATCGTAGCCAGTTTTTTCTGGTTTCTGCACATCGCGAAAGTCTATTACCAGTATCTTGAAATTCAGAAAGCTGGCCATGACATGCTTGCCTAATTTTGAGGCAGATTGTTGGACGACCAGGTCAAGGCCAATTTGCATATACAAACTGAAGGTTGTGTATGACCAACATTGATGGAGGACACTACCAAAATGAAACTTTTTAAGAAAGAAAGAAAGAAAAAAAAAAAAAACTTGTAAATTTTTGTCTCTCTGTGGTGGAAACTCATGGAATTTGTCATTTTTTGGGTGGAGTGTGAGTGACCACTCCTCTTTGAAAATCTTAGCAGCGTTTTGGATGTGTAATGATGTGCGTTGTTATTTGGTCGGTCATGTGAGTTGATGCTTGTTTTTACCCTAGTGTTTACAATATTGAAGTTTGAAAAGGGTAATTACTAGGAAAAAGGATGAGCAGTATCAGTAGAAGGGGGTAAAAAACTAAAGTCTAATGTTTTTTTAATACAAAAGCAAAGCTTCTTGATTAAGACTGGAGTTCAAATCTTTTGAGTGACAATAGAATATAAGATTCATTTCTTGTTTCGGGTCCAATCGAACAAGCAATGTCACTGGATCATTACCAAACTCGATCAGTAATATACTGTTGAACCTAAACTTATCATGCTTTGATTAAACGGTGTCCTAACTTAGTACTAGGACTTCTTGTTGGGTGATATGTAAACGTCTCTGATTTTGACAGACAAAAAATGGCAACTTCAGAGGAGGATGTTGAATTGTTTATCTTAGGATAATGCATCACAGCATCATGAAAAACCCAATTCCTCTGCAGAAAGCACAAAGTTATTAGAAAATGTAATCGTTTTGAGGGAACTCCTCATTTTCACCTTTATTTAGTTTAGAACTACTTTCTTGCAAGACTTTCTTTGCAACCAATCAAAGCAAAGGGGGTGAAAATTAAAGAAAAGTGGTGGTAGATAAATAAATAAGGATATTGAGACAAGTGGTGGTAGCTGATAGCAATCTGGAGATCAGGATAAGAGATAAATGTTAAGGCGGTTGATATAATATTTTTTAAGGCAAAAATGTGTGGAGAGAGCACTAGGGAGAGGAGGGACTTTGAGATGAGATGGCATGGATAATCCTATAGAAAATAGTTATGGTGCTCCACCTCAACAATCCATAATCTCCCAATTCAATTCTGTACGGTCACTCATGATCAGAGAAGCTGAGCTATAGCTCATGTCCTAATCGACTTTTAACCATAAAAATGTGTTTAGTGCCCAACCAGTCTCCACACCATTCTATTCCTATTGCTCACCCAAAACAGCACACACACTTAATAAACATTATCATCATCATTTTTTTTTTCTTTGTTCTCATCACAAAAACCATCATCATCCTCTTTCCTTTGCCCACTTTTGAGGGTAAGAACAGGTAACAACACCTCACCTCACCTCACCTCACCTTTCCTTTAATTTTCTTGACTTTCTACTCTTTACACAAGGTTCTTTTTTAGGTATTTTCTTTTCTTTTCTTTTCTTTTTGTCTCCCTCCAAAAAAAAGAAAAGGAAATGTGTAATAAAGCAAGGTAAAGAGAGCAAAGCAGTGCTACATGACATCTTTTTCCTTTTAAATATATATGCTTGCGTGACCACTTATTTTGAGAATCACATGTGGCTTCCAACTTGAAGACTTTCAAGTCCAAAGGCATCTGCCGCATCTCCATTAAACACACATAGAGGCAAAAGTCCAAACAGCAGGATTTGTCAATCCTAGAAGATTTGCCACATCCCAAAACTTCACCCACGATAATTTCTAGGTCATGTCTTTTGTCTACATGCTTGGCTTGCTAAACCATTTGATAATGATAAACTGATTTGGACAACAGGCATGCATGAACAACTAGGGCTGTAAAAATAAACCGGAGAATCAGAAAACCGGCCCGAATCAGTCCGAACTGGTTGGTTCGGTCTGGGACCAGTTCTTCCATTTTAAAAACCAATCATAACCGGTTGAGTCTCAATTTTATGTTTTCTAAGATTGACTAGTTCACATATTTATATATTTTTAATTAATTTTTATATTATATATAATTTTTATAAATTAGAATTATATATGAAATAAAGTTATATTATAATTTATAACATAAAATTTTAATCTTAAATATGAACATTTATTTGATCATATGTTTTAAATATAAAATATATATTAATTACATTTTATGGCTTAATAAAGTCTCAACATATTTCTTTTGATAAATATATTAGTAATACTAATATACAATATTATATTAATTACTATATTATCACTAACATATAGTAATAGAATTAGTGTATTACTAATATTTATATATATATATATATATATAAGTATAAGAAATTAGAAATTAGAAATTTAATATATATTAAAAACCAGAAAACCGGACTAAACCGAACCGAAATCGGTAAAACTGGAAGTACCGGTTTAAAAGGATAATCAGTGCAGTATCAATTCTTGAAAATACAAAATCGATATATACCAATTTGATTCTAAAATTCATCTAAAATGGGACCAAATTAGACCCGTTACATCCCAATGAACAACTCCAAATCTTAAGAGTTGGGAAATATTATCTAACCAGGGTCTCCACAAGAGTAATTTCACCCTTAAAAAAAGGGGCAAGGATCCCACATCCTCCCCAGCTGAGCAAGTCCTCCAGAGGTTTCTGGCAACTACCCTGGTTAAGTTCGTGACAAAACAAGCCCTCCAGAGGAACTTGACCGAGCAAGTACATTGCACCTTACAAGGGGAAAGATCAGTAAATGCAACAAGAGGAATCGTAGAGGTCGACATTGACAAGAGGCTGCACAGCTAGTACAAAATTAAAATGCAATACGGCACGATGGGAAGTTGAAATGACCATGCAATACGGTATACAAAGGAAAAAAAGGACTTCCAAGGTAAAAGGTTGACTTAACTGGCCGGGAATCGGAATGCCGTATTTTACCGTGCTTTTCAATGTTGAAATGAGTTGAGTTGAGTTGAGTTGAGTTGAGATAATAAAATATTATTAAAATATTATTTATTATTATTATTATTATTTTAAGATTTGAAAAAGTTGAATTGTTTATTATATTTTGTATTGAGATTTGAAAAAGTTGTAATGATGAGTTGAGATGAGTTAGGAAGATTTTTGATTCCAAACGAAGCCTATATTTTTTGAAGAAGAGCAATGATACAGCAGATTTCATTTCACAATAGTAAAGTAAGAATATTTTTATAAAATAATATTAATTTTATAAAATATTTTATAAAAATATCTTTCATTTTAAAATATTATAAATTTTGTCACTTTATTTAACTGAATAAATATAGAATTTATATAAAAAAAATTAATTTTTTAATGATAAATCTAACTTTTAAAAAAATATACTAAACTTATTCACTTTAAAATTTTAATATAATATTATTTTAACTCTTTTATCTCTTAATTAACCTTGTAATCTGTACACTTTGACAGTGGATGTTTCCCAGGCCTTGTAAATGTATGCCTCCACGCCAATGCCGAACCACCAAGCCACGTTTGGTTATTAAATTTATCTGAATTCAATTCAGTTCAGTTTAATTTTAAGTTAAGTCTAATATTCAAACACCCAACTCTTATATTATTAAACTCATCTCAACTCAAAACTTCTTTTACGTGAGACATACAACCTTTTTCAATTTAACATTTTTTTACACGTATGACCCACAACCTTCTTCAACTTCTCTTAAATATATCTAAATTTATCTTAACATCCCAACACATTTAAATTCATTTTAGGTGGACTTCACAAAACTTATTCTACCATATCAATTCACTATTATTCATAAAAAATTTAGCTCAACTCAATTCAGCTGAACATCAAAACGCAGCCTCAATTCTAGACTCATGTTTATGATGGTGCAGAATCCGGCAAAAACATTAGGTAGGATTTATTATGCATCGTGATAGAGCCATCTTGATTTGAAAAGATCACTAAAGTCTATCGGGCCGTCTCAAATTCATCAGTAAAAGGTACTATAAATTATGGGGAAAGTTAAACAACGTTATCAGAATCAGACAAAGAATAAAAAACCAAAGGCAGGCATTTGATAATGGTGAGGTGTTTACACTAAAGGAACATTTGATTCGTTAATTAACAAGACTTGAAGGAGTCCATAGCCATTGAGTGCTTGCGGTGTAAAATTAAAGTAACAAACCACCCCCCTCGCCCAAAATCTAGGTGCTCGAATATTTTACAGAGAAATGCTACTACCTTTCTCTGTAAACCCAGAAAAAGAAGAGCCAAAAACAAAGTAATGGACTGCAGAAGGATATTTCTTGATTTTGACACAAGGAAAAGCAGAGTGAAGACTTTGAGGGATACTAAAGTTTATTTCTTGGAAAATATTTTAGCTACAAAGAAATTACATAAAATAAATTTATAAATTGATGTGGCTTAATGTGATACGTCAGATTGTAAAATTATTTTTATTATAAAGTAAATCTAACGGATTCTATAAAATTACGTCAGTTTGTGAATTTATTTTATATAATCTTTTTGTACATGTAGTTCTAAGTTTATTTGGGCCTCTCTCCCATTGCTTCTAACTAATTTTTCTGACACAAATATCTGCAGTATCACTTTAAGGTATTGGTTTGTCAGTCATGTAAAGTCATTTTCATTCACGTTGTGTCAAATGCTCCACTTTCTTTGTTGGCCCTCAAAATGAGAGACTTTTAGAAGGACTATGACACCAAACGGGCAGTCCATTTACATGGAATATGAATGAAACATACTTTGTAAGACTTGCTAAGCCAGTTAATTATTATAAGCATCTTACAAAGGGCCTGAGCAGCTAATTCAAGCCCGTCAAGCAATTTGTCTTTGTAGTTTGTACATGAAAAAACAGAAGAATAAAAAATACAATTTGGTTTAACATGCACACCCTTTATATTGGCTAACATACAACAACATTGAATTACATGATGCTTTATACAAGAAGATGTGGAAGAAGAATCGGAGAACAGGCTATATACTTTGTATATGGACAAACCTCTACTACACTTGGGATATTTCCCATTGGAAAATTACTTGGACTTCTTGGCCTTCTTCTCTGCTGCTGCTGCAGCTTTAGCAGCCGATTTGGCCAAAGTGGTAGGTTTAAGAACACTTTTAGGGTTGAATGCCTTTCGGATCTTAAAAGCAGCCCATGCAGTGCCCATAGCATGGCCTGCAGCATCAAGCCCTTCGCTTGTTGCATGAGCTGCTTGTTCCCCATACCTGCAGGACAAGCACCATCCAAATTCAAACTCTTAATAGTATGAGAAGCATAATGACACACCACTGTCTTACAACAACAGTAAACTTGCAAAATAATCCATAAAAACTAGGCCTGAATTAGTAGATTTGTTAATATGAGAACAGAACCCAACTATAAGTTACCAAAATAGATCAAAGTTGGGGGAAAAGCTGGAACTCAATGCCAGCATCAAGCACAAATCAAGCAGAAGTTACAGCACCGCTAAGGTCAAATGTCCTCAGATATATATCGCTTAATGTGTTCATGAGCTTTTACATGCTGTTTCACACAACTCTTTAGGCATATTATGCTGAAATTTACCTCTGGGATACGAGTTCAGTTGTCACAGTGGATGATGTTGACATGACACTTTTTCCAGCTACTTCAACAGCATCGCAGACTTTGCCTATTTGTAAGAAATTCGAAACAGGAATATTTACTGGTTATAAATAAAGAAACATAAACATAATGCAAAACCAAAAGAAATAAACATGTTCAATAAAGGAGATTTCAACATAGATGATTTGCCTCAGCAAAAAGTTAGTATAAACAAAAAATTAGAAGGGTGGTGAACCCCGATTGTGGGAAGAGTGTGCCCCCACTCCCCCCGATGTGGGGGGGGGGGGGGGGTGGGGGAGGGATCTAATGTGGCCCTATTTGAGAGGGATGTTATTTTAAGGAGCATATTAGTTTCTCAATGGGGTGTCCTATTAGAAAGGGATTTATCCACATCCCCTAGATTTCGTGGGGCATTCTACTGGGTATGTAAAGATTTTGCCATATAAACATTTGTCATATCATATTTATCACATCAACTTGAATTAGAAAGTGATAAGCGCTAATGTGGAAAATCTCTACCATTGAATTTGAAACAAAATGAGATTTGAAGGAATTATAGGGGGGGGGGGGGGGTCCTGATAGATAATTATTCTCCTAAAGCCCCCTAATAAACATGCCCTAAAGATTATTAAAATGCCCCCAGAAAATAAATAAATGTCAGTGTGTAATTAAGGAAAAAAATAGAGAATTAAAACAACTAATGTTAACTCAGGAAATAAACGTGGCAACAAATAAAAATCAAGAGAGGCATCATTACTATATGAAAGGCTTCTTTGCTATAAAAAAACAAAAAAGAAGTAGATAGAAGAGAAGATGAAACCATGAAAGAAATCTTTACTGTGCTGCTTAGATAAGATTAGAACTACCTTTTACCCATAACTCTATTTTATATTTAATTTTTCTCTCATATTTTATTTCAGAATTCTCAATCCTTTGTTCTATTTATCTTTGATCTCACTTTGCTCCTTCAATACTTGATGGCGAAACAACATAATTAGCTGAAAAATCTTTAACTTCGTATACATGGCAGATCGAGTTATTTCTTCAATCCAAAGTAGGTCTGAACAAGTTTACAATATATAAAGACGTGTTTAGTTTCTCAAGTAGTTTTTTTTTTTTTTCAAATTAGAATTATCTAATGATGATCGATTGAGAACTCTTTTCTCAGTCTTCAAAATATTCTAAAAGAATAATGTGATGGTCTATATGAACAATTGAATACAATTTTTTTTTTATTAAACTTGAATACAAAAACTTACTCAGTAGTTTCTATCATAAAAAAATTAATGTGTTTGTAATGTTCGGGACGATAAAATAGTAATATAAATAAAACTTCTTTTTATAAGTAAATGTAAAATAGTAATATAAATAAAATTTTTGAACGCTTTACATAAACATTCATTATATTGTTTACTAAGATTAGAAAGACTGCATTTTGATTTGTATTGAGCATCCCCTGCTCCAACCCCTCTCTCCTTTCTTTCTCTCTATAATTGCACACTTTTGATCTCTCGTCTGATGGAAATCAAAGAGGAAGCAATGATGAGGACATCACATATTAATGTCGTATATTATATATTACCATAAACAGGGGTTGCACAATTTCACAATCTATGCAACTATTTATGAACTTCTAAATAAGAAACTGCACTAGAAAGTAAAAATGGCACTCAGGAATATAAGATAAAGGGCTCAAGATGATCAACATACTAAATCCATCTAGGGATGCAAGAACAATCTCCCCAGGCAGTAGGTTAAAAATTTTCTTGCCCACTTTCGAATTTGCAACTGAACCTGTAAGAAATCCAGAGATTTTAACAACACCAGAGAGGACTCCATTTGCAACTTTCTCCGTCATTTTAGTCACCCTCTTAACCCTACATAATAGTCAAGCCAAAATGTTTAGACCTTGGCTCAAAATGTATAACCATTGCAATGACAAAAACTTGTCAACTAGTTATGACATAGCTCCCATTTTCATTTCAATTAACTTGCAAAGACTTCTTAGTGCAGCCCCTTAATTTCAATATATGCCATCTAAATTTCAAAACCACCATTAAAGAAACAAAAGGCCCAATGTGAAAGCAACACCATAAAAAGACAAAAAAAAAAAAAGATTTTTAAGTTGTACCTTCTAATCCGCTTTAAGGTTTTGGGATCAATCTCCGAATTGGAACACGGAGACAACCTTTTCTTCATGACCTCATTTCCAAACTTCAATCTCTCCACCGTAACATCCCCGCACCACAATATCCCCTTGATCAGCTTTCCAGAACCCGCAGCAATAATCTTCGCGGCCATCCCATTGTAGTCTTCCACATTCGGAGCTAGCGTCGTCCAGTACGCGGCGCACTGCTTCTCCATGAGATCCTTCTTCTCCGACTTCAAATCCGCCGGAGAAATCTCCTTTGCCACTGACCCGTCCAATGCTTCCCCCTTCTTAATATTCGCATTCTTGGAAACCTTCTGCACTGAGAAGCAACTGTAATTCTGCAAAATTCTGTCCAGCTCTCTAATCAGACCCTCTTGCCCCTTGGAAGCGATCGTCAATCCGTAACTTAAGAAATCATCGGAGTCATTCCTATCTCGATTGTCTTCCTCGTCGCTCGAATCGGACCCAGAGTGGTGCTCCTTGGGCACGCGGAACGAGAAAAAGTAATGCGAGTCGTCGAGCTTGACGGCGGCCTCGTCCTTGGCCAACGGCCATTGTATCTCGTCGGCGACGCGTGCAAGGACGACAACAGCGTTGACCCCCTGCCGTATACGTACAACGTTAAGGTCGCCGCAGGCCAGCTCGACGCTGTAGTGCTGGTCTATGAGGTTGAGAATAGCGCCAGGGACCTTGATCAAAACCTCCTCGGTAGCCTCGGGCGGGGCCGAGGGGGATTCGTGGCTGTTAGGGTTAGGATTTTGGGGATCAAAGGGAAAGAGGTTTTCGACGAGGTCTCGCATGTCAATGGAGGGGTAGAGATTGGAGGAGGAGGAAGACTTAGGGTTTGAGGGGGCTTTGGGGGTTGATTGAATCACTTCCGGGTAGATCGGATTTTTCGGGTTTGGGTGTTGGAAAGCCATTGTTGATGCCTGTTACTGTCACGAGAAAAATAAAATAAGAGTTCTTCCTCAGACCATGACTTCAACCGCTTTAACTACTTCAGCTACTTCCCGCGCGGATGCCGCACGAGCAAAATCGACTTTTCTTTTGGACCATAATACCCTCGAAGGCAAGAAACTATCAACAAAAATGTCAACAACTTTACGTAGTTCATCAAATCACGTCAGTTTGTAAATTTTTTTATGATTTAAATATTTTTTAATTAAAAATAAAAAAACAATAAGGAAATCATGATGTTGGAGAGCTTATTATTTGGTTGAAACTCAACAGTAATATTGATGACCATCTTTTACATTGAACAAACAGACAGATATTTTTTAATTTATTAATTAATTTATTTAATCTGCCATAAGAAACAGATATTGCTGTGTCCTGTCCAAAAGAATATATAAAGACACAACTCCTAAAACTTCAACAAGAGAGTGCGAACTTCCATAGGACCAAGCTCAACAACAAGAGTTGAATCAATTGGACCACCTCTAATTGGGGTAGGTTCTTGTCTGTTGTCTCCCTCAACGTTCCAAGCCATCCTCTTTATCTCTGACTTCTCTTGGTTTGCTGACAAGCTCATTTCCTTCACTTCTTTTATCTGTGGTTCAGAAACACAAATCTGTCACATTCAGATTTAAGAAGACTTTCTCATAACATGATTAGCTTTGCCATCCATCCATCTTTTTTTTTTTTTTTTTGGGTTCCTGAAGAGTTTTTAGTAATGAGAAGTTTTCATGCTTGTCTATGGATTCCCTCAACTTTCCAGGCCATCATCCTCTTTCTATATGCACCAGTTGAGGAGGGTTAAAGAGAAAAACACAGCAGTAAGTAACACCAGGAAGAAGGCAGACAAACCGTTTTTGCTGGAAACATCTTCTTCAATTCAACCTTAGCCATTTTTGAATACTCGGTATCTTCACCCGCCTAATCCACATCCACAACATGAAAGGAGTGATGAGAACTTGGGATAAGAAATTCTTATTTGGTTCATTTCAATAGGGGTATGAAGAAGAGCATAATACGTGTTATCTTTTACCTCGTATAGATGTGCCAGACGAAGGAGCACAGTTCCATTATCCAACTCCTAAAACATTGGTGTTAGAGAGAGATATGTTAGAAGAGTAATGCTATACTCCACACTCTCATCCTATTTTAATCATATTAAGTGGTATGTGGTACATTCATCACCATTAGATGATAAAGAAGCATGCAATAAATGATCATTTAATAGTGATAAATGTGCCACATCATACTTAGTGGGATGAAAGTGGGATGGTAGTATGGTGTATAGAATTTTCCATGTTAGAATATAAGAGAAATAATTAAATCTACTTCTTCTTATCCGCTTAAAACTTTTGGGATCAGTGATGGTTTAATATAGTATCAAAGTACAGATCCTAAATTCAAACATTGACTCTATACTTTATCCAATTTAATTAAATATTCTACGTGTTAGACCCACTAATTAATGAGTCTGGCCGAAAGGATTAGTGGTGGTTTAATAAGAGAGAACCAAACTCTAAATTTATTCTCAATTGAGTAAACACAGTCACCTGAAGAGTAATCAAAGCAACATTGATAGGCAAACTGTAGTTTGGATCTATGGAAGTTGCTTTTGTCAAATGAGATGCTGTCCAGTCCTCCAACTTCTGAAAAACTACTTATATTAGTATGTTAGTGGCTATGATGATAGACTCTGTTACTGCATTTAAGCCATACCTCATGCGTGAAAGCTAAAATAAAAGGTGAGTAAACTTCTTGGCCAGTTGTTCGGCGCCAGCGTGCTCCAGCCCCTAGCTGGTTAATGCTAATATAATAATTACCCCGAACCTGGATGAAGGATATAAACACAATAAATAATCAGGAAAATTCAATAAGTCAAACAAGGCATTCTATATCTTTGAAGCACTTCATATATGGTCATTTATCTATTGCTGTTTGCTGGATCATTGATTTCAGCAAGCCATGGCCAGTAGTTGTACCTCGCAATTAATAACTGTGCAATCAAGAGCAGAAGGAAGTGGATGGAAAGCACGATTACTTGTCCAAGTTTTAAGCCATTGAAAAAACTTAGGTGCGGTTTGGATAGTGAGATGAGATAGAGATGGTTTTAGATGAAAGTTGAAAGATGAATAAAATATTGTTAGAATATTTTTTTTAATAGAGTAATTCTATATACAACCGTAAAGTGCGTAAACGCTGCGTAATCGCTTTGAAAAAGAGTAAGGTCTACTATTAAAAAATTAATTTTTTTCATGTGTATCTCATATTTTATTTACTTTTTTCAAAGCGATTATGCGATAGTTGCACAATTTACGATTGCAAATATCTTCTCATTTACATATATATGAGAGAAAATGCAATTGCGAAATCTAGAGCATAAACTATTTTGGCTATGTGATATCTTACAGTTAATCCTTCACATGTTTTGTTAACGCACACGATTTCGTCCAATGCTTCACCCACTCCTCTAGAGTCATCGTGGAGCATACGCCTTATGTATAGAGAAAGGGCAATCAGCTTAGCATGCCAACATCAAATATAAAGCATCTTTTTAACCCAAATGTTAAACAAGAAAACAAAAAGGAGAAATTTGAACCTATGGACCATTAGCTCTACTTCTCCATCCTCGATGCTGGCTCCACCAGTTGCACGGTCAACCAAGACAGAGAGTTCAGATTTCTTATCCATTGTATAAATTCCAAGATTAAGCTGTAAAGGAAAAACAAGACTGTTATTACCCGAAATAAGTTTATTTTGAAGTCATCGAGCACAATGAGAACTTTTTTGTAACACTAGGAATAACTCTAATGAGTTTTTAAAGGGCCTGTATAAAAGTGTTCTTCTATACTGCTACGTCCTTTAAATATATCCTTGACTTCTTCAGCATTGCAAAAGTGAAAGAGTACCCAAGGGTTGATCATGTTTGACTTCATAGGAAAATACGCTAGCCATAAAGGGATTACATAAAAGCAATTTCACAAACTGATGTGGCTTGATATGATTTGTCAGATTGTAAAGTTACTTTTATTATAAAGTAGATCTAATATATCATATGAAACCACGTCAATTTGTGGGATTATTTTGTGTAATTTCTTTATGGATGTAGCAGTACTCTTAATCAGAAGATCTCTTGGTTATTTTGAGCAGATCTACAGTTTTCCTTTGGTAGAAAACCTTGTTTAACTGCAAGGTTGAGGTATAAATCCTAATCATATCTTTTTTGGTGAATGTTCATATGAAAAATAAAAAAGATCTATCATTTTGTATACTGTTGTATATGGGTGTGTAAACTCCAGTTACCACCAATAAGGTGGGCCGAATTCATCATCCATGCTGGTTTCTTTTCTCTTGAACACATTAGCACGTGAAATAAGCTAGTGGTGCAAGTGGTTGTGCATATATGTGCTTAAGAGCAGTCCAATTAGTATTAAGAAGATTACTGGATAATAGTTTCCTGCTACAGGTTGAGTAACTGTAAGCGGCCAGTCTGCTCTATAATCACGAACCTGCAAAATCACAATCACAAGATTTCAAGTTAGTACTACAAGCATCATTCATTGGGCATGATACTCCCTTTAAAGGGGCAATACTTGGAATTAAACAGTTTAGGTTGTTCCATGATTTGCACACAGACCACCAAGAACAGATGACTCCATGTGTGGAGAATACATTTTCTACTATCAAACTTAATTTTGAAAGAGAAAATTAAATTCTTGTGGTCGGACTGAAGTTAAACCAGTGAAAGCAACAAATTTAAAGAAAATCTATGACATGTGATTTAAATTTTTCTACACAGGAAATATAAATTTTCGTGAAGGATTTCTAAAAGACAGTCTACCTGCGAGCCTGCTTTTTGACACCCAACAAAACCATTGAAGTGGTATGCTGGCACACCAGGCTTGCAAATAGCAAAAAAACTCTTTCTAAAATTTTCTTATGTTTAAAGAGGTGTGTGAGACTAACCCGTTTCAGAAAGTCTCTTCCATTAGAATCAGTATAAAACACCTTGTCTGTGGCCATATTAGCCGTCATTCGTGTGATGACTTCTTTACCAATGCCATCTTCCAAGGGAATTGGACCAATCTGCAAATAAAATTGATCAAAACCGCTAAATTTGAGCTAGAGGGATCAGACTTGTTTGATTTCTATATGCAGCGAACAGAGAGCAGTAATTGAAACACTTACAATCTATACAAGTAAGTTATTTCTTTTATCTAAGGAAATGAAAAAAAAAAAAGCCAGGTACTGTGACTCACTGTGAATTCAACTTCTGCATGCTCTTTGTCTCTGTATAGTCTGGTAACCTACTAAAAAGCAAAGAAAAAAGAAAATCGTGAGTTCAAACCATTGAATTATGAATAAAAAATAATGACAACACTATCAAGAGTGAATTATTATATACAGCTCACTTTTGCAGCATCTTTTAATTATACGAAAAATGATAGTTACAGTCATGAGTGTGCAAGTGCTGCGCAATCACTTTGAAAAATATGAATAAATACGGGACCCACATAAAAAGAAAATTAATTTTTTAATTGTAGACCCTACTCTTTTTCAAAACGACTGTACGACACTTGCGTACTCCACGACTGTATGTAGTATTACTCATTTTAAACAGATTGATGACCTGGTAGATCCATGAATCAAACTGTTGGTGAACCTCGTCGAGCAGTGGTCCACGAATGACCTTCAAGGGCACCTACATAGTATTAAAAACACTCTTAGAAAATAGTGGAAACCATAAATAACAGATACTATCAACAGAGATTGCTGTCTGAAGAGACATGGTTCTTAAGATAAAAGAAGAATAGCATCGAGGATAAGTGCGAGAACCCCAATAGTCGGTACAAAATTAGTTGAGGTAAGTTAAGGGGAAGAATGACTGTAGAGAATGTGAGAGTGGCAAGGGGAAGAATGGCTTACTGATCGTGATACAATATTTGGAGGGGACCCATTAGGCCGAAAAATATATGCACCAGATGCCTGTAGAGAATCACATAACTGACATGTCAGCAGGCACTGCACACAGTCATAAAGTGGGTCCTAACTGAGCAAAAAAACTGTGAACCTGGCCATCGTTGCCACCCGAACTTGAACCATACCAGAGATAGCTCTGCTGTATTGGTAAATCGACCTGGCAACAACAATCATTTAAAGATGATTTTCAGTTTAGCTAAAGCAGCCTCCATATCATATGAGTTAGTAGAAAGATGGAAAAAAAAACCTATTTAGGTGGAAAATGGTACACCAAAAGAAAGTGAACAATCTACGAATTACCCTCAAGGAATATAAGATGAGTAATTCTACGTACAACTGTGAAGTGCGCAATCGCTGCGTAATTTTTTTCAAAGCGATTACGCGACAATTGCACAATTCACGGTTGTAAATATATTTTCTCATATAAGATACTAGCTTGCCTAGATAGTGATAAAATTTGAATACGTGGATCATCATGTACAATCAAAATGCGGTTAATGCTAAAACATAATAATCTTGCTGTGACTCAGATAGTCACCACCTTAAAAAACTGACCAAACCAGAAAGGATAATCCCACTCTCTAAAAAGACCAGAAGGAAAAGTGGGTCTTAACAACCAGGAATCAGTAATTCTGTAAGGTTTCTAAAAATAATTTTACAAAGTTGCAGCCAGGTTAAAATGTCAACCACAGTGCTTCCCTCTACAAACCAAGCTCCTCTAAGGCTGCCATCTATGAAATGTGAAAAACTGACCCCTGTTTTAGTATTGTAAATACGTTTGAGTTGTCCAGAAGTCAAAGAAAAGGACATCTTCAGATTTCCAGGTCCAATTTCAATGGTTTCATTCTGTGGACTGTCCATCATGGAGATAAATCCATTTTTGCTTTTCCCTGCAACATTTTGAATTGCAAATAAAAGAATATTAAATAAAGTAAGTTCTATACAGCAGCATCAGTATCATTTGGTTTTGCCACTAATCATATCAAGCCACAATACTAAGCAATGTTCACAGGGTATAACAACTAACGCTCATGCAATAAAAATAAAAAGAACTAAAATACCCTGTGAGAGAGAAATCAAATGGCATTCAAGAATGAGGAATGCCTAGAAGGAGAAAAGAAATAAGACATCTACCTTTGCCAGATGCTTTTGAAATGAAGTATGTGTTCCAACCAAGCGGCGGCACTGATGCTTGAAAGAGAAGCCAGTACTTAGGGACTTGTTTTGGAGACAGTCCCAAATAGGCCTTTGTATAGAAGTTTCTTAAGTTGATTGTAACGTTATCTAAACTGATATATTGTGCCTCAATGGTATTGCCTGAAGAATCTTGCACGACAAGATTGGTGTCGGGAACCTGATAGTTATTGTGAACTTTCAGATCGCACTGAAGACTACATACCTTATCTATTTGCACATTTACAGGATGAAAAGAGGAGGCACGTTGAGTACCAAACACTCGAAGAAGAATATTACTCACCGGTATCTTAATAACATCAGTACGGTTCCATCCAAGAGGATTATATGCCACAATAACCTGAATACAACCATTCATGCATCATGAGTAGATGTCCCAACAAAGTAGTATCTAAGACCAAAGTTAGAAAGATAAAAAAGATTACCAAACTCTTCCCTTCTGGAATATCTCCCTCTGTCGGTGGGCAGAAACTGATATTGAGTAGTTGACACTGTTCAACAGTAAAGGAAGTAGAAAGTACTAGTGGTTGAGCAACCCGATTGGTTTCGCACGCATAAAAATGATGTCTAAAAGTATAATCAAAATGAAGTCATTCCATCAAAAGTCCTAGGAAAAACGTCAAAACTTTACCTGACTTAATGTAATTGCAGTCTCCACACATTCATCTCTTGATTTGTTTTTAGCCAGGCATGAAAGGGCAGTATTTACAACAGCTTCTGCCTATCAAAAGTACATAGGATATTTGCATAAGAAATCTTTTGTTGACTTTTGAGGAAAAATTATTTAGGTGTGTTTGAGTGTATTTGTTTGTGAAAGTCGTGGAGTCCACTTAAAGTAGAAAAATTTTGTGAGGTTGTGTTTTTTTTTTTTTTTTGGGGATTTAAATAAGTATTTTGAGACGTAAAACATGTTTATATTAAAACTTGAAAATATTTTTGTTAGCAAAAGTGATCAGTTGTTGGGTTTATCATAGTGAGATCTATCATGCAGTATGAATGGTGAAAAGACTATAAAATAAAGCTGGTCAAAATCAAATGAAGATTAGCAGCCTACCTCAGAGGCTCCAATGGCCAAGCGTTTTGCATAGTCATTTGTTGTATGCTGTTTAGCAGTGCCAGTGACGGCATCGTGGTGCTGTGCAATTCCTAAAGCATCTCCCAGGCTGAAAGTGTTAGGACCCTTGGATCTTTTTCCAGCCAAAAATTCCAGTTGCCGCACTGCCTATTTTATGCAAAAGGAAATTAACTTCATTGATGTTTATAGTTCAAAATTTTCATAGAAAGCTCCACCCCATTGTTGATAAGATAATTCCTCTGCATGGCATATATCCTTGTGTTACTCATGGAGTTCTAGGTATCTTTGTTCACAAACTTCTGTGAAAAAATACCAAGATAGAACTAGCATCTTCCAAGATGGTTGCATGAAATGCTAGGTCCTTTGTGTTCAAGCACACAAATATGGCGGAAAAGAGCCACTCTCAATCTTATCCTAATTGAACAAAAGCATGAAGGCAGAGTTACAATGATTTCATACCAAATAATAACCACTCAGCACTCGGACATATCGCTTCAAGGCTGGTCGGCTAGTGAAAAATCCAGTCCAGTAAGAATTTGCCCCATCTGCATACCTGTCAGCAAGCACTAAGCAAGCTTATTAACGCAATGGATAAAGTCAACAAGTGTCGCTTCATCAACAAAAGGTAGGAGAAAAAAACTTGGGAATTACGGGAAATAGTCATCAGTTTTCAGAGGCCATGATTCATTTGCAGCATTTTTTGCATCAGTATAGATTGATGGTGTAGAATACAATGCATTAACTTGACCATCCTGAGAAAATTAGACACTTGTAAATGCATTATTTGGAACATAAAAAGAAAATAATGTATTAAACAACTAAAAAAGAAAAAGGGTAATTTTAAAAAATAAGTAATAATCTAAAACAGTTAAATCACAAAGGCCAAGAAAAGAAGCATGAGAAGAATTTGAGAAACCTCTTAAAGAGTAGATAATATAATGACTAGGTGAGAGTATTAAGTAGAGTTAATGATCAAAATTTAATTTAGAAGCTGCATCACTATAACAAAAAAACACCCTATTCAAGAATCATGTTAGGAAATCAAGGTATCCTTTAAAACACCAACCTAATGTCCCATTAATTGGCATTCCAACACAAAAAATAAGTTTCAGTTCAGGACATGAGACAGAGCACCAATTCCAAGAACAATCTAAATCCACTGTGTTAGTCTCTGCTGGGAAATATTACAAAAATTTGTGGAGAAAGAAACTTAATTCCACAACTTAAATCCTCAACCTTTCGTTAGAGCCATTGTAGAGAATTATCTAGTAGTTGTATTTCATGACGAGAATCAAATCATGGTAAAAATCTAGTAATATATCTAGGTCATCCAAACATCAAGCACAAATTTGTGGAAAAATACACATAAATGGTCAAGCTTTCTCGGAAGCTACTGTCCAAACAGGGGCCTTTCATCAGCAAAGTTTTCAAAGAAGTCATCTAACCGTCTAGTATAGATTTGCTGTGCTATAAGGATGTCTTAGTCATTTTGATGCCAGGGTTTGGCCTTTCTTGATTATAATATTGTAGCCCCCAGGTGTCTTGCTGTGACTACGGTTTTCCTCCGCCACAAGTGAGGGCTAATCAATAAAATTTGGGTACCATCCTCTTTCTAGAAAAAAAAAAAAAAGCTTCGCCATATATGGAGCTATTGTAAATTTTTACACCACAACAAAATACCCACATTCTAAATTAGAGCTCAGCTATTTTCAACCTTCAAAACAAAGGGAAATAAGCTCAGATGCTATAACTTTGAAATCAATTTGCCAGCAAATGCATTGATTGTCTCATTAATTCCCTACCTTGTTAACATAGTGAATCAATTTGTCCATTTGCTTGAACCAAGACTCGGCATATTGGTACTGAAAGTCATCACCCATTGTCCACATTATATGGCTTGTCCTAGTCACATTTGCCTGCACAGAATGGATGCTCACAGTAATTTTTATTTAGAACTTTGAGGCAAATAATAAATTTTCAAAGAAAAAAATCAGGCAGCTAAGAGCTTACTTGAATTTTTGCAGCATTAAGAAAATCATTAACCCGCTGTTGAACATTGTAGTCATATAGTAAAGGATCATCCTGCAGTGTCAATTTGTAGCTGATTAAGGTGATAACACTCAACAAGAATATCAAACATCCAGCCAGAGAATGCCTAGAAAAAATGTCCATTTTGAAATATTTGAACCTGAACAGGCATGAAGTCATCATTCACTTCAAAATGGAAACCATTTGGGGGACTATAATGAACTGGAAATGCATTGGCAAAAATCTGCAAGGGCCCAGTAAACAGTGAGCTCAGAAGACCTTTTTAAAAAGGAATGGTAAAAGCACCATGATTGAAATACCAAACCTGAGATGTAGAACCAAAAGTTTGGGAAGCACGCCATATAACTTCAAGAGATTTGTCATTCTTCCGTTTTGCTCTGTCTTGATAATCTATTCTTGCAAAATGTACAGAATCGAATCCAAGCTACGGGGGAAATGTAACAATCAAAATGTCTCAGTTCTTATCCAGATGGTCACAGCAGCGAATGGCAACTAAAGTAGTAGCCAGAGAAAAGACATACGTTGAAACAAAGACATTAAATGGAGTTCATAAAAAAGATTATGAACAGTATCATATACATGCATAATGAATTATCACTGAATTAACAGTGTACCTCAGCCCCAAGAAGGTAAGCTTGCACGGCGGAGTGTCCAAATGGATCGATTTGCCATCCAGCGCGAGGAGTTTTGTTGAACTGCTCCTTTATCGCCTGATGTCCTAAAGTTGTCTGGTCAATCATGTCTATGTAATGGCATGTTGCTTCATCATGCATACACCAACCACCATTTCTGCAAATCGAAGCAAAGATGTTTAACATTCATGCATCAAGGACACGACATGCACCATACAAGTTGCTTGCTAAAAGCTTACATGAATTCCAATTGTCCTGCATCTACTAGTTTTCTCACTATTCCTTGCGTTTCCACACTTTGTTCTACCCACCATCGTTGGAAAAACGCCTATCATTCATGCTAAACTCTGTTAGTAAACAAAAATATGAAAACAGCAATATTATTTTATATCAAACAGTCACCAAGATAATGTCATGTAAAATAGAAAGAGGATTACATGATTTCTATGAGTTTGATTGCAAATTTATAGAAGATCAATTCATATTGAAAACATTAACACAAAATTAAAAATTAATCACCATCATATAACGTCGCAAGTTATGGATCATTATATCAGAAATTTATTTAAGATCAACGTATTAGTAATATTATTATATTTTTCCTGAGCAAGAACTTCATATTATTAGTCAATTCTAAAAATCAAAACTAAACCAAACTCCCAGGCATTTAGTTCCAACCGAACATCAAACCCTCAATACAAATATTATTCCTTATTCTACTTATTGAATAAATTCATGAGTCTAACTCATCTCATAAAATCGGTTCTACAAGAGATGATTACTCATTCCTTATAAGCATGCCCAAGACCTTGTCCACAGGCAATATGAGGTTATTCCTCAACACCCTCCCTCACGTGTATGCAGTTTTTTCCTGGTCATTGTCACGAGGTAAGTAGTGTGGGCCCCCCATTCGTCCTGTGGCAGACTCTGATACCATGAAAAAATTCATGAGCCTAACTCATCTCATAAAATTGGTTCTACAGGAGAGGATTGTTCATTTCTTATAAACATACTCAAGACCTTGTCCACAGACAATGTGAGATTATTCCTCAGCACCCTCTCTCAGGTGCAGGCCAGTATTTTTTCTGGCCCTTGTCACGGGGCAAGTAATGTGGGGCCCCATTCGTCCTATGGCAGGCTCTGATACCATGAATAAATTCATGGGTCTAACTCATCTCATAAAACCAGTTCTACAATAGAGGATTGCTCATTCTTTATAAACATGTCCAAGACCTTGTCAACAGGCAATGAGATTATTTCTCAACACCCTCCCTCACATGCAGGCCTGTATTTTTTCTGATCCTTGTCATGGGGTAAGTAGTGTGGGCCCCCATTCGTTCTGTGCAGACTTTGATACAATGAATAAATTCGTGGACCTAACTCATCTCATAAAATCGGTTCTACAATAGAACATTACTCATTTCTTATAAACATGCCAAGACTTTGTTCACAGACAATGTGAGATTATTCATCAACACCCTCCCTCACGTGCAGGCTAGTATTTTTCCTGGTGCTTGTCACATGGTAAGTAGTGTGGGTCCCATTCGTCCTGCGGCAAACTCTTGTACCATGAAAAAAATCATGAACCTAAATCACCTCATAAAACCGGTTCTACAAGAGATGATTGTTCATTCCTTATAAACATACCCAAGACCTTGTCCACAGGCAATATGAGATTGTTCCTCAACATTCATTGATCACATAATTCAAAACTAATCAACATCCCAATTACGTAGCAGATCATATATAAACATATCTTATAAACTTAATCAAGAACATCATGCTGTTAAGTTGAACTCTTGAAATGACACACCAAATAACATTAAGTGTCATCTCATGAATTAGTAGATTTGTAAAATCGAAACCAAACCCTCGCATCTCACATAAACCGAATTTCAAAACTTCAAGAGCCTCGCAAGTCAGATAAGAGCCTTACCATTTCCGCAAACACAAACTTCCTATTAGTATCACGCAGCAAAGCTTCCACAACCGAATCCAGCACATTCTCCACGCAAGCTCCCTACAACATAAAAAACAAGATATTATTGATCACCTCCCTATACTTCAAAATCTCATCCTATATATATATACCTACACACACACGGGTGTGTGTTTGTGTGGCTGTTGTATAATAATGACCTGGATACTGTTGTTTGATCCAACATAGTACTGATCAATTGTCTTCAACCATCCGACATCGTCATGGGAATGCGGAACCAAATGAACATTCAATTTCCCTGGCACAACACCTGCTCCAGTGTTGTACTTCACGTAAGCGCCACTAACTGTTCCATAAAAACAAAGAAAAAGAGACCCACATAGAAAAGCTGACGCTAAAGTAGCTAGCTTTTCCATTTCCCGAACAAAAAAACCCTTCCCCTCAGACCAGTAGTCTCTGCTCGGTTTTTTTTGTCTCGCTACTGCTTGATGATTTATGGAAACCGAAGGTTGTGATGATGGAGTACTTGGAGGAATGGACAAAAATGGACCTCGGTTTCTCCTATGGTATTGGCTGGCTGGCCGGCCGGCCTAGGGTTATTGTTGGAATTTTAAAATGGAGAGTAGGGACCGTTATCCAGGTTGACGAATGGGGCTCCATTGCAGAGTTGGCCAGGAGCTGCACAAGTGAAAAATGTCGACATTTTAGGAGCTGTTAGAAAAGTTTGAACGTAGGGTGATGCCATAAGCTCATGCTTATATTTACGACAAACTGTGACCGTCTGATGTATGCTTTGGATGTGATCATGTTAAGTAAAAAAATCGCTAAATACAACCTTAATTTTTTCCATTTCATCAAGTTGCATTGCATCTATTTTTCCCATTTTTTTAAATAAATTATAAAAATCTATTTGCAAGTCTAGTTATTGACATTTCAAACGCATCAATAATGTAAAAACATGTCTATCATATTAACTAGTATTAAAAACTATTCGTCTTTTAGCATTTTTTTATAATTATAATAAGTCCTACAAAAAAAATGGTATGTATATACATGGATTTGTAAGTAATAAAAAAGATATTATATATAACTATATTGAAAACTTATAAGATCTTGATGCTTATACTTCAACAAGAAGATGACAAAACATTTTCAATTGGATTGGAGGATATAGGTTTGGATAAGTACTACAATTACAAAGGGATAACATAAAAGTATTCTCACAAATTGACGTGATTTCATGTGATCCGTCAAATCATCTGTTTTATAATAAAAGTAACTTTACAATCTGATAAACCACATTAGTTTGTGGGATTATTTTTGTATAATCACTTTGTGGCTAGAGTATTTCTCTTTGAATAATGATAGACTTACTGCTTCCTACCATCTATTTACTACTATCATAATTTTTTTATTTTTTATTTTATTTAATGGTTAAGGAAGTGATTATTAGTAAAATTATATAATTTTTTAATTTTTTCTTAATAATTAAGGATATTAAAGAAATTATTAAAAAAATAATAAAAAAATAAAAATTTTAAATATATTATAAAATAATAAATGAATAATAAGAAATAGTAAACGGCCTATCGGGGTTGCATGGGTGTAATTTGAGTGAAGATACACTTGATTAAAGGGTAACAAGAAAAAGACAGAACAGTGTTGGGACCAATCAATGTATTTATTGAGCAATGGTCTTTTATTTATTGAGGAAATCAATGCAGTATTGAGGAAATCAATGCAGCTCATGTGCATTATTTTTTAAAAGATTTTATAAGTTGGTTTAGCAATTCAAGATGTTGATTAATATTATTATATTAAGAGACCAACTCCATATCACTTTTTTTTTAAATTATCTGCAACACAAAGGCGAGAATAATGCTCTAAAGAGTGCATGATCGATGCGTGTCTTTGATCTTTAAGTAAGATTTATTTTTTTAAGTGCCCATAATCCACCTCAAGGGTTGCTTTCATATTCATTAGGTCAGAATTCATTGCGATGGGTCTTCTTCTTATAATAATAATGTCTCCAACTGGCAACAACCTCTTCCCCGCAGTTTTTTTTGAAATATTATCTTGTTCTAATTCGAATACTAAGAGACAGAATTTCTATTAAAAGTCGCTTCCGTTGTTTTTAAGATGAAATGATATTAAATAAATTGATAGCTTAAAAGTTAAAAATTAAATAAAATATATTTTTTTAATATTATTTTTGTTTTGAGATGTGAAAAAGTTAAATTTTTATTTTGTTTTATATAAAAATTTGAAGAAGCTGTAATGATTAGATGATATAAGATGAGATGAATTATGAAAACAAACGAGACTTAAGGAATTCGATAATTACTAAAACCTTGGGCTTATCAAATTAGATGGGTACAAGAGAGAGAAAAGACAAACATGAAGGATATGTAGTTCTTGTTCTATATCAACTCAAGAGTTTGATTTCGATCAACTCGTTCTTGTTTCAACCAGATTTATTAGATGTGGGTCAAATATCTTATACAAAGAACAAGCGTCTCACATTAAACACATGAGAAATGCTATACAAAAGCCTTACACAAGGAAGTTTAAACTTTACTGCATTAGAATACCGTGTCAGCGTGTAAGCTTCTTTATATAAAATTTCTATGTAGACCTAACATTTCTCTAAACATGTTCAAATCTCCTTGGATCCAAGTACTCGTCTTCAATTCAGCATTCAAATTACTAGAATGCACAACCCCTAACTTTTTGTACATACCCTAGAGACTAATATGGTCAAATGCTATGAAATAATTGGGTGGAAATTATGTTAATCTATATCTTAGGTCTTTTTGCCCATTATGACCCTTTGGGGGATCAAATAACCATTACAAGACTATTTCCTCAAGCAAAGTCACTTTCTCAGCAATTCAAACTTCCTTACCAAGAAAATTATAATATATATTAGACATGAAAAGTATTGTAGATGAAAACAGTTCTAACAGTTTCACTACAACATAATAGGCCTTTTTCCACCAATTTGTTTTCCAAGACAAACGCTGGTAGAAAATACTTCTTTGATGCCACAAAATAGGTCCGTGGCATAAGAAATTACTTTTTGCATCAACATCACTACGACCCAGTCTAATTGGTTGTAATAAGTGTGTCTTTTCCCACGAAAACAACTCACCAGAAAAGAAAATGTCCAAATATACAGGCATGTAAAAACTTTGATTGCATTTTGGACGAAACGTTGGTGGGAATAGATTCTCTCTCATTTCACACGGTAAAATTGCCAACCTCGCTCCTCAAACCAAAATCTACCAAATTGAAGGTGAAATATCTCGTATTTTCTCACATTTGTTGGCCACATCCCGTAATTGATGCTTGTAGATTGGGTAAATTAGGGCTTGGGGAGATAATTTTATAGAGATCTTTGCAATGAGTCCCAAGTTTTCTTTGGAATTTTGCAAATCATCCTCGTCGAAGTCCATCAGTTGGAGGGACTCCCACGACTTGCGTCCACCACGTTCAACCCCAAAAACAACGGTGGAGCTTCCAACTTCGCTAACGTCGTGGATTGTATTTCCTATGATATATATTGGACCCCGAGCTCCTACGAAGACGGAACATGGCGTCGCCTCACTACGTCCCTCCATGGATTCCAGCCTGAGACACTTTACAAGGATTGAGTAAAGGGGTTCGCACGGTTCTCGGTTGGAGTTGTCCACGGACTCGTCTATGGCGTCACCACTCTCACAGGTCCTCTCTCTCGCACTCTGAATAGTTTATATAAGGGTTAGTTCTCTGTTTTATGTTTCAATAATCTTCATATATGGGTTTTAGTTGCTTTTAATTTGGAATTACAAATTGGACTCATATGCATGGTTTAGATTTTGGTCAAAAATGAAAGAGAAAAAAAAAACAACCAATGGTGGGAAGAGCACACAGATAAATAAACTCCGCTCCCCAACTCAAACATAGAAGGAGCAACAAAGTAAGATAAGAGATTGAGATCGATCTTGAGATTAGAAAACCAAGAGCAACAACACAATCTTACGGTCCAACTACAACAGCAAAAGAAAATAATTTCTTCTAATCCTACCAACGTATTCTCGCTGTTTTTTTTTATAGGTAAAATTTTTAACAAAGCAGGGTAATGTATTCTCGTTGTTTAGCAATAACAAGCATCTATCTCCCATTGTTATAGCACTTGCCACTAGTCTTGTAGAAAAAAAAAAGATTATGTAGGCTAAAATAAACTCCCACAAACTTCATATCATATATTTCTCTATATATATATATATATATATATATATATATATTGATGAAGGACAGACAAAAGAGAATGTACTTGGTTGAATAAAGAGAATTTGGATCAATCTCTGGGATCTTCCACGATCTCAGAGCAGGAGATAGCTCTTCTCCGAAAGAGCAATCTTCTTCATTAACAATATCAGTAGGCACAGCCGACCTGGAACTAACTGAGGAACTAGTCCTCCCCCACATTCTCTTTTGTCTGTCCTCCATCTATAAGGTGGACATCATTTTTCTTTCCTAGGAACTTACCGTTTGAGAGGTTACCCCAACTGAACCACTAACTGCCCAACACGCCACCCTAGGCTTCTCAAGGGACTTACCTGGATTCAACTAAGCTACTCTGACCCGATCCTGAACACAGGGTAAGAGAAACAAGTTCGCACCGGATAGAAAGAAAACAAACAAGAGGGAATGCAAAGGAAAATAATTCAATCAGATTAGATACCAGAATGTCTCTGATACCAATACAGCGGAATGAAGGAATGAGCTACTGAAAATGAAGAAATTCAGAGGATGCACAATTAAAGGCAGGCGGTAGAACCGACCATATGCATGTATGCAATGCAAAATAAGATAAACAAAGGAATGAAAATAAACATATTCATAATCATAAATTTTATTACAAAATTTATGGCACAAGATAGAAGGTAGAGTGGTATTTGCTCTTGATAGTTGAGAAGGTTTAGAAGGCAGAGGCTTACAAAGTTCTCTGAGCTTGGTAATGAAACTTCTGTCTTAAAACTTCGTTCTCAGATCTGAGGTTATTTATTTCAGATTTGAGATCTGCAATTTCTTTTTTGACAGAATTTATTTCAAATTGTAAATCAGAAACAGAAATATCCTTGGGTTTTTTATTTTGAAATCTTTCCAAGGTTTCTTGAAAATTAATCCTTTGGTTGGAAGTTTCTGGATCTTGACGAACCATCATCTTCTTTAGCTTAAGAAGGTACTCTTCTTTAAGCTCAGGATTAGTAATTTGTGAAATCAAGGTTATCAAGAGGTTCTCTTGTTCTTCAGCCTTAGATAAGACATTAATTGTTTTATCTGGAGGCTTACAACAAGTGGAATTGCAATTGCAACCTAGTTTTAAATCAGAAGGATTGGGAGTTGCAGTTTCAGAGTGATATTCTGAATCACTAGAACTGTACTCAAGCATCTCCGATGATGAAGACGATTCTATTTCTAGGAGTCGAAATAGTTCCTCTTTATCATGGTGATTGATATCCATCTGGTTAATCTTCTTTTTAAATGTCTTGGCCTTCTTGGGACATTTATCAGCAAAATGCCAGTCTTGCCACATAAAAAATATTTTCCTGTAGAAATATCATTTGATTCCTTTTTTCTGGAAAATGGTTTGGAAAAGGATTTTTTATGAGATTTTTTATAAAATTCATCACGGGGCTTTCTCCTGAAACCACCATGAGGTTTGACAATTTTGTGCTTTCTTCTAGATGGAGCAATACTAGGAAGACCGAATTGTTCACAGAATGTGCCCATTTCGTATTTGGCCTTCTTACTATTTCTCATCTGTTCTCGAAGCATTTTTTTGATCATGACACATACTAATGCCGAGTTTCTTAACAATACTGAAAATATCACCATAAGTGTAACTTTCATAGTTAAGAAGCCCAGAGGCATTTGTAAGTTCTCCCTTGACTTTATAAGCAAATAGTCGAGGTAATCCATCAATAAATTTCTCATTCCAGTAAGGCTTCTGGCTATCATCACGAAGCATTACTCTGGAAATAAAAACATCTTGGTACCATCTATAATCAGACATCTGATGACATCTTAGATTATTCAACTGGTCACTGATGCGACTAGTTATATCGGATGGTGTTCCAATAAAATGTTTTAAAATAGTATAAATCAAAATATTAACACCATCAGGATGGGCCATCCCGATAGCTTCATCAAAAATGGGTGTACCGTCTTCTTTGCGTTTTACCGCATGTTGGATGGTTTCCCTAGTATCATTGGTGAGGTACTTATCCCACCAATTTCTCAAAACACCAGTAAAACCTTGAGTTAAAATCTTGACAATGTCTGGTTGTCTAATGTTATTGTTGATATAAGCATTTGCAACCATAGACATTTTACTCATGGTATTAATGATCTCTTGTTCAGAGAAACCATCAATATTCCATTCGTAAACTTTGTCAGCAGAATAAGAAGATTGGTTTTGGAAAACTTTCTCTTCAAATTGTATATCAGGTGGAGTAGGCCTGGAATACCAATTCTTCGTCAGACTCATTGGTTTGGGTCCTTTTGAAGAAAATCTGGCAATCTCCAAATCTTGAAAATTCTTTTGAATTAAATCAATATCCCTATCTTCAGAAGACTCATCGCTAGATGATTCTTCCGAATTCTCAGTAAAACCTACTTCATTACCATTACTGTTAAGAGTACTGGTTGAAGGTTGGTCTTTCTTTAGATCAGCAAGCATTTGATCTATTTTATCCAGAGTTTTGGTCTGTGTTTTTTGAAAATCTATCTTAGACCTTTCTTCTGGTAAAATAATCAAAGGTTTTTCAGTTCTTTTCTTTGCTTGATCTTTAGAGATATTTATAGGATATTCATTTTTGAAAACTGGATTTGAAGTGAATACAGGTTTTTCAACCTTTTCCTCAATCCGATCAAGTTGTTCTCCGATCGTATGAAGAGCAAGATTCGTAAAATTATTTTGAAAAATAATCTTTTTTGCTTCTGTCAGAATCTTGTCCTTTTCTGGATCTTTTGAACTGGTTTGAGCAACTTTAAAAGGAGTAGCAGGTACATGAGTACCTTTAAAAGGAATTAATACAGTCTCTAATGGAGGGTGAGTGGCCTGGACCACTGTGTTTCCATCTTCCTTGACAAAATCATTTTTGACAACATTTAAAGTATTTTTAGAAACATAAGTGTTTTCAGCAAAATCAAGAAGAGAAATATGCCTTTGGAGCCTATTCATTTCTTCTTTCCATTTGCGTTTAACACGTTGTTTCTCTGGATCAGAAAACTTTGTAAGGTAGGCTTTACGCCTTTGCTTGTTTTCTGGTGCAGCAAAATCATTTAAAAGAGAAGGTAAATCAATTTCAAAATGTCTATTCAAGACATTTAGACTGTGATGAATAGGTGCAGGTGCAATAGGGGCTTGCATATCTGAAGCTGTTGGAGACATAGAAGAGTTATCTTCTTTGTCTGCTTCGTCATTTACGTTTTGATCTTTGGAAGATCCAGCACCCTGTGCAGTATAAAAAGCAGAAGTAACTTGAGAGGATGTGGATAATCCTTTCAGTTTCAAAGCAGGTTTAACAGGTTGAACTGTTCGTACAGAATCTTCAAGGAATTGGTTGAGTTTAGAATCATCCCTTGGATTGTTCTGAACAGTATCAATAAAACTATATCTGGAGCCAGCAAAAGAATTTCTTCTTTTACTCAGAGCTTCAGGTCTATTAAAAGAAATTTTAACAGTTCCATTCAAATATTGTTGGATGATATCAACATTAGCATCCGGAACAATATTTCTTGGAGGTTTTGGAATCTCTTCTTCCAAAATCCATTCATTAGGAATGGTTATATCTTCCCAATAAACTCTTTTTGGAATATTTATATCAACATCTGAAGAACTACTCTGGATCAGAAGAGTATGTTTTCCAGAAGGTTTTACAATAGCTTTAGGATCTAAATTCGTTCTTAAAAGACGATAATAAACCCTGAAAATTAAAGCAAGAGGTTTACTTCCTTCAAGCATCTGATATCCTGAAGTCAGTATATTCAAAATTAAACATTTTAAAATATGTTTATCAGTCAAAGCTAAAGATAAATTAGGAAAACAATCAAAATGAACAGGTCCTTCCGAAAGGGAGGATTGAATCATTCCGAGAATGCTATCCTCAAACTTGAGGAATCGACCATCTCGTAAACAAAAAAGAACAGAGGCGTTGATGCCTAACCTTGTTAGAGGTTTAGCAGCAACTTGAACAGACGCTATATGTATATACTTGTATCCCTCAAGAATATATTTTTCAATATTATCTTTTTTAAAGAGATGATATTTGTCATGGGATCCAGATATACTATATGTTTGTTCGACTGTCCGAACATTCAAAGATTTTTAAAAAGTATATATATATATATATAAGCTTTGATACTCATATATATATGCTCATATATGAGCTTTGATACCCAAAAACAACGGTGGAGCTTCCAACTTCGCTAACGTCGTGGATTGTATTTCCTATGATATATATTGGACCCCGAGCTCCTACGAAGACGGAACATGGCGTCGCCTCACTACGTCCCTCCATGGATTCCAGCCTGAGACACTTTACAAGGATTGAGTAAAGGGGTTCGCACGGTTCTCGGTTGGAGTTGTCCACGGACTCGTCTATGGCGTCACCACTCTCACAGGTCCTCTCTCTCGCACTCTGAATAGTTTATATAAGGGTTAGTTCTCTGTTTTATGTTTCAATAATCTTCATATATGGGTTTTAGTTGCTTTTAATTTGGAATTACAAATAGGACTCATATGCATGGTTTAGATTTTGGTCAAAAATGAAAGAGAAAAAAAAAACAACCAATGGTGGGAAGAGCACACAGATAAATAAACTCCGCTCCCCAACTCAAACATAGAAGGAGCAACAAAGTAAGATAAGAGATTGAGATCGATCTTGAGATTAGAAAACCAAGAGCAACAACACAATCTTACGGTCCAACTACAATAGCAAAAGAAAATAATTTCTTCTAATCCTACCCACGTATTCTCGTTGTTTTTTTTTTATAGGTAAAATTTTTAACAAAGCAGGGTAATATATTCTCGTTGTTTAGCAATAACAAGCATCTATCTCCCATTGTTATAGCACTTGCCACTAGTCTTGTAGAAAAAAAATAGATTATGTAGGCTAAAATAAACTCCCACAAACTTCATATCATATATTTCTCTTATATATATATATATATATATATGAGCTTTGATACTCATCATCTTCACACACCACACACTACACACCACAATTTTTTGATTTTTTTTAATTTTTTTGTTTTATTTTTCTTAAACTTATTGAATTTTTCAACTCATCATCCATATACCACACATTTAGTAAGAGAAAAAAATTTTAAAAAAAAAGTATTGTGTGTGGTGTGTGAGGATGATGAATATAATTTTACTATATATATATATATATATATATATATATATATATATAACTGGAGTGATAATGCATGTAAATAACCAAAAGAAATGAAAGCAAGATCAGATAACTGGAATTAATAAAATACTGGAAATATTATATATATATATATATATATATATATTAATTAAAAGAAGACAAACTACTCATGTTAAATCGATATATAAGGGGAAGTGTGGTGAAGATTGAGTTCAAGACAGATTAAATGTGTCTTTTTCCCTTTTGTATTTTCTTGCACACAAGTTTTGACCCTTTTTTATTGGAAGGAGATAAGGAATCCACACGTTCAAACAAATTAAGCACGTTGTGCCATTTGTCTTCTCTTTATACAATCTGTTTCAGGTTGTCGATTCCAGCTTTGAAATTACTATATGAATAATGAATCCTTGGTGTGACTACTTTTAATATATATAATGAGAAAATATATTTACAACCGTGAATTGTGTAACTATTGCGTAATCGTTTTGAAAAAAATGAATAAAATATGGGACCTACATGAAAAAAATTAATTTTTTAATAGTAGACTCCACTTTTTTTCAAAACGATTATGCGACGTTTACGTACTTCACGGTTGTATGTAAAATTACTCATATATAATTATCGAGAATTAATTATTAGTTATTATATAAGTATGTATATTTCATTATTTTTATCTATTCATAAAATGTCATGACAATTAAATACTCAATAATATTTTATAATTAAATGTGAATATCTCATATCTGTAATCAAAACTATTTAATATTAATTATTCCTTTTTATTAATTTGAGAATTGAATAGCTAAGGATGGACAAATTCAAATTAAGTTAATATTGAATACAAAGTTAATATTAATTAATTAAATTTAAATTAATATTGAAACCCTTAAATATAGTCCAAAGAAAAGGTCCATATAAGGGAAGTCTAAGGATGGACAAATTCAAAGTTAGATAATTTCAAAGCCAAATTATCAATGAACTAAAAATTTGGTAAAAGAATAATCTATATATATATATATATATATATATATATATCTGCAAGCTGTCTGTTTTTACCATATTGTTTCCTCTACATTTAATTCATTATAATTAGTAAGCAAAGAGACATGCACTGCATGCCCAAACAACCCCACAATTAGATTGTAAACATAATAAAAATTAAAAGGTTAATATTTTCTTGAGCATCTTAAATCTTTGATATTACGTACCCTATTGATACTTTGATAGGGATAGGAATAATGATAGGATTGTAGGAAACTTGAGGGGAAGCTAAAAGGGAAAGCAATCTTTCTATATAAGCATTTAACTATGCATGTTGATAAACCCGAGTTTGAGTATAGAGATTTTTTTGGACATTAGGTATCCGGAAATAAAGTCTTGACTAATTTCAAAATATACATATCTTGATAAATAGTTTTCTGTAAGTGTACATCAGATAATCTAGCTAGTTCAAGACGTCTGGATTATACGACTTGTCCCAGAGTCCTTCCTGACCATTATGCCACACTCTTTGGGGTTCGCATGGATAGAGATATATTACAGAAAAAATGTATAAGAAGCATGAAGGGAGTTTTTGTGATTTGCATAAATCTCATGATCATCAAAGGGAAGAATGATTGATGATCGGACATTATTAGTCTTCATTATCACTTAAATGCTAACTTTCGTTTGAATATATTTTCCCATTTTGATTATGAGGGTATAATGCATAGTAGGAATCATTGAAGATTTGCTAGGATGTAATGGAGATTGATGTAGAATGTTAAAATACAAAGGGATGGCAATAGGTCACCTTACGACATGGATAAGGAGTATCCCTCATGGCTTCTTTTGATATTGAGGGTACGTGTTGGGATATTATCGGTAGAATATTTTCATGATATTTTAGCATATAATGTTCATATTTCAAACATGTCTTCATTCCCTACAATATTTGGTTCTTCCTAATTATAATTAAGGATGGTGGCTCAATGGTTCTTGGGTTATTCCTAAATGGTTTGGCATGTATTAGTTCATGGATTCACATTCGAATATGGATTCACTTTAGATTTAATACTAGTCGTCTAAAGTTTATTGAATTCTCTAATAGGAGCAGGGTTTAAATTATGGCTCAAACTTGGATTGAGGGAGCGCCTGGAGTTCTCCCCCTTCAAGGTCTCTCTTCTCCTATTCTCAATGAGTAAAGTATTACTATGTTCACGCCCAGATAGAGAATCCACCTTTGATTGCTCCATTATTTAGCAAAAGAAAAAAACTCCTAATTGGTGTAAATGAATTTATTTTATTTATTGATATTGTAGTTATTATATCTTCATTCTTTTTTATTGGTTCGCCAAATTTAGTTAAGTTTGTTCAATAAGTACTTGGTTTATTCAAAATACTGATTTGGTACTGTGGATTCATTTCTCGATTGAAATGTCGAATGTAAATAGTATGGTCGAATAACTCACCATGGTTCTTTGACAAAAGTGTCGTGCTTGGAGTACTCATCCAAGACTTGAACAATAGATAATTATAAAAAATGTAAAAAGAGATAACACAACAATTTACGTGGTTCAGCACTAAGACTTATGTCCATAGGTCTTGAGGAGAGGGAATCCACTATATATATTGTGATTTGTTCAAACTCTCGTTGTTTCTCTTTGCTAATTGGTACAATATTCATGGAGGTTGATAGGAAGGAAAGAAGAGTAGAGGAAGACGATAAAGAAGCTCCCATAGGTGTTAAAAGGTCCCATCCTTCGGCCGTATCTTAGAGCACTCCCAATAGCTTTTGTATTATACAAAAAATGTAAATAATTTGAAGAATTGTTCCAAAAAGAAGCTCCATCAGATTATGTAAAATGAATTGTAAAATACATTTAGCTACAGTACCCCGCTACATGTAGCGGGTACTGTTCATCTTGTAAAATTTTTTTTATTGTTGATATTTCATTTACTCCCTCATTTTTATTTACTTTGATTTGTATCATATAAGTTAATTTTTTTTTATTGTTCATCATTTAAAACACATATATTTCATTTTCTTCTAAAAAATATCTTAGAATTATTTTTAAATCAATTTTTTCATATTTGATTTTATTTTTAATTTTTATTTGACTTATATATTTTTGTTTTATGTGTATAGGACTGAATTATTTTATATTGTATATAAAAATAAATTACAAATATAAAAAAATATATGGATATTGTAAATTTATTGATAGAAATGAAATATTTAAAAAGAATAAAAAAAAATATTTAAATGATATAGAGAAAAAATAGATAAACTGATGGATGACATATTATAAAAATCATAATGTAAAATAGAAAAAATGAGTTTTGATAATATATTTTAAAGGATAAAATAAAGAATGAGAGTGCTCTTAGCTTTTGTCCAACTGCCCCCATATAATTCGTGTCCCTGCCTTTGTGAGTTCTAGCCAATTACCTTGATTCTTGTACTTGTGTCGAAGACTCAAACCAGCTTTATGGCCTCTCAATGCTTATATGGCAGGCTCCTTTTTTTTTTTTTTTCCCCTTTACTTTTGATGGTGCGGTTTAATAGAAAATGACAGATATATAATTTTTTTATAATTTTAAAAATAACATCACATTATATAAATAATATCATTTTAAAACATAATTATAGAAAACGATTGTAAAATAATTGTGAGTATATCATTGCTCGAATTAGGAGTGTAACTGGTCCGGTCTGGTTTGATTTTAGACAAAATTTAAGACCGAACCAATATATACCAGTTTTACATTTTTGAAAATCGATTACACACTGGTTACCCTTCTAAACCGGTACCTCCAGTTGTATCGATTCCAGTCCGGTTTTTCGATTTTAATAGTATTAATATTAGGGCATAAAAACAAATATAATTAATATACTAATATATTAATATTACTAATATATTATGTATTTATCAAAAAGAATATGTTGAAAATTTATCAGGTCATAAAATGTTATTAATCTATATATTTTCTGTTTAAAGTATATGATCAAATAAATTTTCATGTTTAATATTAGAATTTTATGTTATAAATTATAATTACATTATCTTATATATAATTATAATTTATATTATTATATTTATTATATATAATATTAAAAAAATAATTTAAAATATATAATATAGTGAATCATTCCAGTCCGGTCTTAAAAAACATAGAACAGAAATCGGACTGGTACCAACCGGTTTACTAAGGGAATGGGTCCCAGACAGACCGATCCAATCCGAGCCAGTTTTCCAGTTAATTTTTATACCCCTAGCTCAAGCTTTAATACATAACGGGAGCTTGGTTGGGCTTTCAATTGGCTGTGGAAGATTTTATTGACCTCGCGGTTTCTTTAGTTGCATATGTCATTATTAGCTACCTCTGTCCTCGGACCATAAAAATGCCATAACAGACTTCACAAGTGCACAACTGAATGTGAATGTTCGTTTCATATAAATTCAAACCATGAGTTAAACTCGGCAAGGCAAACATACAAACTTTTTAAAAAAAGAGGGAACAGGATTTGACATGAAGTTGGAGAATATTGGTATAAAGCAAACTGGGATGTCTTTGTGGGAAACCATGAATGTCAAGTTCAAGCTATTCTAGGAAATTCAAAGAGATTTCAGATTAGAATGAGTTGCTGCTGAAGCTCTTGCGACAATGGAGGGAGGCCATGCAATTTTGCCATGGTCGCATGGGGCTCATGAACAAGGTGATTATTCTCTACAGGTTAAGGAATTGAATGAAATAGAACCAAGCCAATCAAGGTTTGGACAGATCATTGAAGAAGGTACAAAAAGAGTAGATGAAGACAAACATGCTCATAATGCAGCTCGTGTGTGAGCAAAGAACATAAAATAATGCACGTGTATGAACAGTAAAATGGAGTCAATGGAAATACAAGACAATAATGCACGTGTATGAACAAAATCTTGTAAATCGGGGGTGAGCATTATATCATGGATTGATGTTGTAGAATTCCTTTCTTCGGCCTCATTTAACTATAGATAGGCCCCATCATCATAGATAGGGTTTTACCTGCAGAATTACAAATCTCTTTCTCAATCGAGAACTCATACAAATAAATTACACAAAGTAAACCCACAAACTGACATGACTTCATAAAATTCGTTGAATCTACTTTATAATAAAAATAACTTTACAATCTGACGTACCACATCAAGCCACATCAATTTGTGAATTTACTTTTGCGTAATCTATTTATAGACTAAGTATTTTCCTTCCCAAAATAACGTTATTTGCTTGATTTCTCCAACAGCACGCAATTTTTACTCCTGTTTATATTTGGATTATACAAGATATCCTTTTTATCATTTTCTGGAAAGGGAAAAAATTATGATAGAGAAACTAAAAATGTCAAGACATGATTTTGCATTCCACGAAGCATCATCTAGTTGCAAAGCACCAAGAATAAATTCATAACAGAGTTTTAAGAAAATATTAAAAAAAAAAAAACTAAATAACTTAATTTGAAGTAACATAATGTGATATTGAAAGATTGACGAAATACATTTCAATGTTGCACATTCTGACATAAAAATGTCTTCTCCTCTAAAAGCCCTCTCAAGACACTTCAGAATCATATCAATATGCACCATTTATGATATGATACTCACTTATGGCGCACTAGGCAGAGAGCTTTGGACCTGTGCATGATGAACATAGATCCAAATGTCACTTGAGCAGTAGCAGAGAGCTTTTAAAAAACAGTTAAAAGTAAGTTATATGGCTTCTAATCTAGAATCATGTTTAGCAGGCAACATATCATGGAAAAAGCAAAGGAAAGAAAAATCGATCCAAGTTCAAGATATATATATGATACCCTACCTAGCATGGAAAAGCAACTCCAGATCATCATCATTTTTTCTCCTCCTCCTTTGGTTCCTTTTCTTCTTCCTTCTGCTGGGACTGAAAACATTAATAAAATACTGAGAAACTATTGGGCATAAGAAACGAGTAAAAAGAATAATAATAATAATAAAAAAAAAAAAAAAAAAGGTCTGTCAAGCATAAGTCCATGAATGGACAATGATCATTTACCAACAAAACATGCTGATCACAATATAGCAATCAATACCGAACCCTCCTTGAATCACCTCAGTAAAAAGCACGACTCATGTCCTCTGTTGCAAAGGAGCCACTTGCAGGAGCTTTTATAAATTTGAAATAGCCATAGTCCAAAATATCTATGCAGGGACATGATAATTGGGTTTATTTCAATTTAGGAGATGCTCTCTCACCCCGCTATAACTTTCCCAGCCAATCAACTAGATCTCGCTGCCCTTGTGCACGGCATTGAGCCTGATCCCACTCATTTCACTATTGCCAATACCAGTTAGTTACACATACTGTATACTCTCATCTCATGTGAAATTGGGCAGCCAGGAAGCTTCTTGCTGTGCTGTCCGGTGCCAAACTATCAATTCTTTTATGAACTGTTTTAGGTATAGGATTCCATTTGCCCCACGGTTGGGACTTGCTGGCTTGAATTAATTCCATTTCTTTTTTTATTCTTTGCCTGCAAGATTGACGTCAAGGATGACCCACCGGTAGACCTACAAAATGTATTATTTCTTTGACACTAAATGTTGAAGGGAATTATCGGAAGAGAAAATGGAGTCTGGGAGTATGTGAATTGAACTATTACTTAGTCCGTGCAGGGACTGAAGCCAAATGCGAAGAAAGAAGACTAACTAGATATGTCTATGGTACCATATCTGTAAGACCTAAGGCCTAAGCAAGGATTGCAGCTAAATATAAAAGAAACTTTTGTGTAGTTTATGCTTGGAAGTAATGTTATGATTTTTTCTTCGATAAATTTCTCTCTTAATGGATCTCTTCTAGTTCTTCTATCTTCAGAGAATGAAGTTAAATTATTTGTTTCGAACATTCCACAAAATAAAGAATTAACCATATTTACCCAATGTGGAGGCAATCAAGAAAGGTATAAGAGTGAATATATACCCTACAAAAAAGTGGGCTAATCCAACAGACCTTGCTTGCACAATGAAAAGAGCCACTGGTTTATTTCTCCATGGGACCTAATTAGCGACAAAAAAGAGGGTGCCGAGTATTTTTTTTTTCTTTTGAATTTGAAAGTATCAACAGACTTTGCACAATGAAAAGAACCAAAGTTTATCTCTCCATGGAATCAAATTATACAGGGTGGGGGGGTGTTATTTTTCTTTCTTTTCAATTTGAAAGTATCAACAGACACTATCAAGGAATGTATCTTTTCTGTAGGTTATATACTCACTCACGTGCCTTTCTTGATTGCCCCAACATCGCGAGGATTTTGTTAATTCTATTCTTATGTATCCTCGGTAATATCATTTCAATTGATGGAGAAGCAAAACTCCTTCCATGTTTAGTAAGGCAGCAACCATTACATCACCTATTTTAAGTTAGGGGCACATAAGGCCAAAACATGACATTACATTTCAAGAAAAAAACCCACGCCCAAGTTCCATAAATTTGGGTCTGCAATCCTAATCATGATTTTCCTACCCTAAGGGGGAAAGGCCCTTCCCTTTTTGGCCAGTGGATGAGGGATTCAAACACCTGACATTGCGGTCCGTAGCCGCATGCTCTAATCCTCTGAGCTACAGCCCTAACCCGTCTCCACTAGATTTGTTCTCAAGGGTATCCTAAAAAGAGAACCTTTCCTCTCCCCAACTATTTCGGGTTAATTGACCAACATCATAGCAAGCTGAAAAAATCTAGCTAGCCAAATTAGTACACAATGGCTTTCTTTGATAGGGACTCATTTCTTTAAGCTCCGCCCAACCTCTACAAGGTGTCGTTTGCTTCTTAAGGTGAGCTTAAAATTGTTAGAATGTACAATTATCAATAACTGACATTGGTAAAAGATCAGAGGCAACTTGGTTAAGAGTCAATTCATGACGATCATATGTAGAAAGCTCATATTCTTCACCCATTGATAAATACAATACTCAACATAGTTACCACAAAAATACAGATTCCAAAAAATAACAAGCCACAATTTAACTCACTTGACCACAATTGAAAACCTCCATGCCATCTCTTCAAACAGCTAAATATTTTTTGATAGGTAAAATGAAAGGACATAAATCCAGTGACACTCGGTAACATGCCAAGACGAGATGTATTCAGCAACTTGTTGCTTGCATGAGGAAGGGTTGATGGTGACATACATGGTGACGACGAAGAGAAGATGAAAACATAACAAAGAACCCATATTTCGGTATATGGACCCAACAGTTGGGATATCCAATTTCAAGTTGTGTACTGATCCCCCATAGATGACTTAAGGTTTTTGAGTAGAAAAGAAGAAACATATCTACCATGTTTGAGAGAAACTGCATTGCTGGATCTACAATTAAAGCCATACAAACTAAATGCAATTGAGGTGAAAACAAGTGAAAAGCTTTAATCTGGTTGAAAACACATTCCGCAATGTTAGTATCACACCCCGCCCTTTAGGCATCTAACTGTACTATTAGAATATGCCATGCAAAATCTAGTTTGGGGGGGAACAGATTTTTCCGAAGAGTAGTTGTGATACCCCATATGATAAGCATAATGGTAGGTGGTGTATGGGTAGTCGACAATTTTACTAAAAATCACAAAACGCATAGCCCAAGTACAACAGATGTATACAATAGGAACACCTAACTAGAACTAGTAAAAGATATAAGAAAATCATGAATCCTTTTTTTATAGGTAAGATTAAAATTTATTGAATCAATAAAAATAGGCATAGACCAAGTATACAAGAGGAAACACCTAGAAAAAGTTGGGTGCTTGAAAAAGAAACAAGGAAATCATGGAAGCTGGCACCATTGAAATCAATTACAGAAGCCCATGAATCAAGAGAGCATTCCCTATCTTCAAAGCTCTAATTATCCCTCCCCAATCAAATGCACCACATGAAACATAAGGGAATCATTCTCCAAACCGCTGCAATGTTGGGATTACCCTGAAGGCCCTTCAACTAGCAAAAAGACCCACCACCCTCCTGGGCATAACCCACACAAGCACAGTCCTCCTGAAAATCTCATCCCATAAAGCCTTGGCCACCTCGCAACAGAGCAACGAATGGTCCGTGGATTCACCCATTTTTTTACACATACAACATCAATCTACGATAATAATCTGCTGTTTCCTAAAGTTATCCATGGTAAGGATTTTCCCAAGAGCAGCAGTCCAACCAAAGAGAGCAACCTTGAGGCACCTTGCTCCTCCAGATACCTTTCCAAGGGAAATGACAAAAATTCTGACCCATCATAGATTTATAGCCTAGTACAAAGACTGAATGGAAAAATTCCCGGTCCCGGACTGAAGCCAAACCACCTTATCAGCAGCAACACTGCCACTACTTAAACAATACAGCAGGCTGAGAAAATCTGTAATTGCACCCATCTCCCAATCTTGAGCAGCTCTATGCAAACTAACATTATGCAGTGCCACTATAACAATCGCATAGAGTAGCCACTAAAGCATCCTGGTCATGTGCAATCCATTTAGTGCTGGAAATGTATCCTTGAGAGGCTTATCTCCACACCAAGTATCATCACAGTGTAATTTTGGAGCCATCACCAACTGCAAATCTGAACTATCTAGCAAAATCCCCCTAACCAGCTCTTATATTTTTCCACAAGCCCACACCATGCACACCTTGAACTTCGTTGGAGCACCACCCCTCCAAGCACTCCCATACTTAGAATCAATAACAGCAATCCACAGGGCCTCCCCTTGTCTCCCCTTGTTGAATCGCCTAAGCCAGTTCCCAAGGAGGGCTTTAATAAAAATCCTCAAGTTTCCAAATCCCTAATCCACCTCAAGAAATTGGATAGCATACCTTGTCCCATTTACCAAGATGGGCTCGACCTCATCCCCAATTCCTCCCCAAAAAAAAATCCTGAAAGGTCTACTCAATACGATTTGTCATACCACAAGGAAACAAAGATAGGAAATATGTATATCCTTTTGCAACCTACCATCCCTTGCTCGACCTTTTCAATTACCTCATCCCGAACGGCATTTGCCTTATAAGCAGCCCTAAGCAGAAGACCAAGGTACTTCGTGGGCAAAGAAGATACAGTACATCCCAAAATTCTTGTCAAACTCCAAGTATTACAAGCATTGCCCACCAGGACCAACTCGAACTTCCTAAGATTCACTTTTAAACCGAAGACATCTTCAAAAACAAAGTAATAATGCCATCAATACTTGAAAATGATCTTGGTCCTCACATAAAAGCAATGTATAATCTGCGAAAAAGCAGGTGAGATATATTAATAGTACCATGATTAGTGCTTCCCACAGGGAATTCCAAAAAAGAACCTCCCTACTGCAGCATCCAACATCCTACTAAGAGCCTCTATAATGATGACAAATAAAAGAAGAGACCAGGGATCCTCTTGCCGTAATCCACGGGGACTATTAAAACAAACAAATTGGAGAGCCATTCACCAGGACTGAGAAATGAGCTATTGAAACACAATGCTTAATCCATGTACACCATCCATCCCAGAAGCCACAACTTCCAAGTAAATAATAAAGAAGTTTTTATAGTTTACTCATAAAAAAAAAAATACAGAAGTTCCCAATTTACATGGTCATAGGTATGAAACCCCTCGTATTAAAGACAGTCTGATCAGTGTAGATAGTATATGAGATCCCACATTGCTTGGGAATGAGAAGTTCATGCTCTTTATAATGATTCCAATGGGGCTCCAACTATACCATTGATTACTTATTTTTAGAGTACATGCCCAAATGTGACTCATGCCTTCCTTGAGGCGTTACAAATTGTATCAGAGTCTATCCCAATCAACTTGAGCCGTGCCACCTATGATGGAATGGCCCAACGAGGACGTTAGTTATTTAAGCAAAGGAGATTATGATGGCCCATATTGAGTACTGACTAATGAGTGTTGGTGATAAATGAGATCTCACATTGCTTGGAAAAATCTTGCTCTTTATAATAGCTCTAATAAGGCTCCAATTGTACCATTGACTAGTCCTTTTGGAGATTAAGGTAAGAGGATCCCTTGTCTCGGCTTTTAATTGTCATCATTATAAAGGCTCTTATAGGATGTTGGATGTTGCGGTAGGGAGGTTCTTTTTGGAGTTCCCTGTGGGAAGCACTAATCACGATACTGTTAATATTTCTCACCTGCTTTTCACAGATTATACATTACTTTTCTGTGAGGACCAAGATCATTAAAACAAACCAATTGGAGAGCCCTTCACCAGGACCGATAAATGAACTGTTGAAACATAATGTTTAATCCATGTACACCATCTATCCCCAAAGCCACAACTACCAAGTAAATAATCCAAAAGTTCCCAATTTACATGGTCATAGGTATGATACCCGTATTGAGGATAGTCTAATCAATGTAGATGGTATATGAGATCCCACATTGTTTGGAAAGGAGAAGTTTTTGCTCTTTATAATGATTCCAATGGGGCTCCAACTATACCATTGACTAGTTTCTTTTTAGCGTACAGGCCCAGATATGATTCATGCCTCCCTTGGGACATTACAAATGGTATTAGAGTCTATCCCAACCAACTTGAGTCATGCCACCTATGATGAAATGGCTTGACGAGGACGTTGAGAATTTAAGCGGGGGAGATTATGATAGCATGTGTTGAGTACTAACTGATGAGTGTAGGTGGCGTATGAGATCCCACATTACTTGAGAATGAGAAATTCTTGCTCCTTATAGTGACTCTAATACAGCTTCAATTGTACGATTAACTAGTCATTTTGGAGTATAGGCCTAGATGTGGCTCAGGCCTCCCATGGAGCATTACAGTATGCTTTCTTCACATCCAATTTGCATAAAATACCCAACACTCCAAATATAATTCTACTCTCCAAACACTCATTTGCAATGAGTACCAAATAAGATATTTGTCTCCCCTGACAAAAGCATTTTGAGGCGTTGAAATAATTTTCTCCATTACCAAAATCATACGATTGGCCAAAACTTTGGATTTAATCTTATATACCCGATTCACAAGACTAATGGAGCAGTAATCCTTCACATCCAAAGCCTCTGGCCTCTTAGGAACAGGTGCAATGAAAGTTGCATTGAGGGAGGCTCTTCTCAAACTTTCCAAAAGTAAAAAACTCTTGGAAAACCCTCATAATATCATCCTTTACCACATCCCAACAAACTTGAAAAAATGACATCGAGAAGCCATCCTACTTACCACTTGATGAACCTCATCATCAAACGGTCTTTCCAACCAATCCGCATTCCAAAGATCATGAAAACTCAGCCCATTAAAAGCTCTAGAGGTTGTATAAAGGAACAGTGTGTTAAAAAAGAAGCTTTTTAAACTCTTCAATTGTCAGCTTATGATCCTCAAACTTCCATCATTAACTTTTAAACTCTTCAATTGTCAACTTCTAATCCTCAAAATTCCTATCATCCTTCTCCCTCCAAATGCAACATACTAGTCAAATAGGGACAATCTTCACACTGTTGCAATTTATGAGCTGCCATTTAAACCCTCTACAATAGGCAAGAAGGCCTACTATCCTTGTAGGCAGAACCCAAGCTACCTCCATTTCTACCAAAAAAGTCATTCCACAAGGCTTTAGAAATCTCACAATGGAGCAAAAGATGGTCTACAAATTCCCCTTCGTTTTGTGCATACAACACAAACCTATTATTTATCACAATGATATGATGTTTCCTCCAAGACATAAACTAGTAGAGTACAAGAGACTAAGGGTATGTTTGGTTATGGAAAATTTTCAGAATGTTTGAGAAATTTTTTGAGATTTATTGTTTATTAGGTCTTGGGAAATGAGAGAAAATTTTTAATAAAACTTTTTTTGAAAATAAGTCTTGTATTGGGGTTTGTGAAAATGGATAGGTAGAGTTGAAAAAATGTTTGAATATTATTTTTTAAGAGTAGTTTTTGTTTGAATAAAAACAAGTTTCAAACTCCCAAGCCTCATTAGCAAATCAGAGAACTTTGGCCCATTTTACTAGGTGAAATTTGAATGCTTCACCTAGTCCTCTCAATGGAAAGTCCCGTTGTAATTTCTCTATTCGGTTGGCCACACTAGTGGAAAAGGGAAACATGGACAAGCAATATGTAAGCAAATTAGAGAGGATACTATTAATCAAGATGGTCCTACATCTTTAGACAAATACATCCTCTTCCAACCAGGCAATCAATGTTCAATCTTCTTAATTACACCATCCCAAATAGACTCAACCTTGAAAGAGGCTCCCAAAGGAAGGCCAAAATACTTCATAGGCAAAGAGGATACCTTGCACCCCAATAAGCTAGCCAGACACTCCAAATAATTGAACATATGAACAGTTTCTAATAATTCCTTCAACTGCTATGGAAGTCCTTCCCCCTCTCTGTAAAATATAACTTTTCTTACATTTTAATTAGACTTAAAGCTTACCTACATATAAAAAAGACTTAGAGCTTACCTACTCCAAAAAGGCTTACTTTACCTTGCTTCTTTTACATGTACAAAAACTTAGACAATAGGCAAGAGAAGCATTTTTAGAGAAATGCAAATTTATTATAACGGGTTTCCTCAAATCCCATTACCCATTTCATGATGCCAATTTCAAGTGTCAGACAAGGCACTATTCCATACAATTATAGCATATTAGGCACCAATTGACCCATTTACAGGTTAGTCAATCAGTGGTCATTGCTAACCACCACCATAAATATTAAAAAAGTCTTGGGCCAGAATAAGAAGGTTATAATGATAAACATACTATTGAAGGGAAAAAAACGTAATGAGGGGGAGGGGGGGGACTGAATTTCAAATCTATCCCAGGTAAATAAAACTTCAGCATATCCTGGTTGTGAATAACTTTTCAATTTATATTAATGACCCTACCAATAAATTTGAGGCACTCACCTCACTCTGGCTTTGCATCGAAGCAAGCAAATCTTTAACAGATTGGTCATTTGGATCAACCCCTGGAAGCTGCAGCAACAATAACTTGTTATAGCATTAACAACTACAGGAGCATTTTAAGCCTCATTTTCCCACTGCGGGGAGGAAATAAAAGAAACAAATGAGAAGTGCATGTAGTGGCAGACATACTGTTGAAAGGATGGAAGACACAAAGGACTGGTCAGCCAACAACTTGCTCATATCTGATTGGCTTGACACGTCCTTTGTACTGTCTTGAACAGACAATTGAAGAGCTGCAACAACCAAAGGACATGGAATCAAATCAGCAAATACAGATGAAGAATAATAATTGGACATCGGTAAGTTATGAAATATGCTTAGAGGATCTAACTATCCATACATGTTGCCACAGAACAGAAATTTCTGCTGTGGTCTCAGCAATTACTGTTACATTGTTACCTATCCAAACAAAATGAGACAAGAGAAACGATGTGCACTTGACAAAAATGAGTTGTTATGTCACTTGAAAAATTGAAGAGGACCACCAACAAAGAAGAAAGATACTGTCATGCGTGAATTCTATACCATTTCTGAGAATGCTCCCAGTCTTGATTACATAACTCCCACACAATTGTCAAGCATTACACCCAACAAGCTAACCACATGAATAAGGGCTCACCTAGTGCCAACTCTGGATCATCTGCAACTGAATCTGACATATCAGTGTCTCGCACTTCTTGGCTAGAGGCAGGATCATCCATTGACATTGCAAGGGCCTGCTGTAGCAGAGCATTCTCATCATCCTATTGCAAATATGAGATCAATTAGGGCTCGTTTGGATAGTGAGATGAGATGAGATGGTTTTAAATGAGTTGAATAAAATATTGTTAGAATATTATTTTTTAATATTATTATTGTTTTGGAATTTGAAAAAGTTGAATTGTTTATTATATTTTGTATGGGAATTTGGGAAAGTTGTAATGATGAGATGAAATGAAATGAGATGAGATGAGATGAGATGATATGAGTGTTTCTGTATCCAAACGGGGCCTTAATCAATGGAGTGTGGTCAATTCTAAGCCAAAGAACAATGGGAGGGTATAGAAATTAGAAGAAAATATTTTATGGAAATTATACTGCCAGTAGATTATATAACAGAATCATTTTCATGTCACAGAAGAGCAAGAAAGAAGCATGGCTCAAAAAACAGTTCAATTTAGACCAATTCAGCAGATACAATTTGAATCAGTTAGAAACCAAACCAATTTTAGGGTATTTTTTAAACGCTTGAATTACATTGTATATGTTTTTTTATGTTTTTATATTACTGCTGAAATACCCAATTCAAGCGTGTCACGAGTCAAATCGCCTGATTCATTTTTTTTATTGGCACCGGGTGTCCGGGAACAGCGTCACGACTAATCCTGAGGGTGCACAGGCCCTTGGCAATTGGCAAGGAATTTCCCGCAAGTGCACCTCTGGTAATTCAAGGGGAAAATCTCCGAGTTCGATGGCTGCTAGAGATTGTTGCACCCAATGGAATTCGAACCTAAATCACCTAATTCATGGAACTGATCCTTACCCAATTCCAAGTCTCATTCAATATTTCGAGCCTTGGAAAGGAGCAGAATTTTCTTTTATTTGATGAAAGAAATGCAAGTTCCCATAGCAACTACATGTAGTCATCATTCAATAGATTGCCTAGCTCTACTAGTCCGTCCGAGTTAGACAAAGCAGTTTAATTGTGTAGAACACTTTTATATACATGTGTGCATGGTCAACACACGACTCAACACCAAGCGTTTTAAGTGTAGAAAATGTTCAATTGGTACAGTGGCATTTAGGGCTTTTAACTAACTCCTAACATAAGAGGTCAAAGGTTCATGCCAACTTGCATATGTATAGGGGTAAGTTTGTATTAATCTATATCCATCTCAACCCACCCCACATCAACATTGCCCTCTTTTTCAGACAAAAGAAGAATGGAGAGAGGAACAAAAAATGAAAAGGAAATATGTTTTAATATTAATAAAAAAGGATCCAGCACAACCCATCGTGTCAAAAGGGGTAACATGAAAGGTTGAAAGCACAAAGAGACACCAACCATTAGATCATTTGCCTTATTGTCAGCTTCAGAAGTTGCAGTATTAACATTCTCAGTCATTGCTGCATCCTGTGAGCCAGATGGCTGGCCCTCTACTTTTTCCTGTTTAGCAGCTTCATCTGCAGCCTTTTTTGCAGCCGCTTCTTGTCTCGCCCTCTCTTCTTCCATTGAAACTCTCAGAGCAAGAGCCAATTCAGGGTCCAGGTTAGGATCCACACCAAACTCAAAACCAGAAAGACCACCGGCTGCCGCTGCTGCTGCTGCTGCTGCGAAACCACTTCCACCCTCCCCATCTCCTGTGAAGATGGGCGTACTGACATGGGAGAAAGGTCACATGTAACACAAATTATGAGAACAATGTTACAGCTAAATAATGAATCTGTACATATGTATTAAATCAAAGTTAAAACAACCTTATCAGTACATCAGAAAGGGCACTTGGGCCAGCTGGAACGTGGACAATGTGGCTAGTGTCATTATTGTTCACAGCAGTAAGAAGTGCTTCCAGCTTCTCTGTCTTCCCATCATCTTCTTCACCAAAATTGACAATATCTAATGCCACACTGTTCTTTTTTAACTTTTTTCCAATCATCTCCAACAACTTTTTTTCATGTTTGATAGGACTGAAAGCACATTGATTTTTTTTTATAGGTAAAATTAATATTAATATCAAAGGACTGAAAGCAAATTATATGATGAATATATAAAACAGAATATAGATGCAAAAGCATAAAGAGCCATAATCGTGCGGACCTTCCAGAAAAGACAATAATCCGTTGCTGTTGTTTTTTATTCTGGCGATGCTTAAGGGCAAGCTGTGCCACCTGAATGCCGGCAGCCAGGTTCATATCCCCACCAATTTCTAGACCTACATTGAGATATAAATTAGATCGCCAAACACATTATTTATAGGTATGAACAAAGTATATTCACATCTTAGTGAGACCAATGTCGGCAACCATGGGAAGAGTACAGCATCACCAGGTCATGCCAAGTATCAAAATTCACAAACACCACAATTGAAAAAGTCCAGAACTTCATAAATAGAAAGAATGAAATTAAAAAAGGAAAACGGAAAATGCACTGACCGTGCATACAAGCCAGAATCTTGCCGAGATCACTGGTAGGAGTGACCAAAACGCGAAGCCCTTTCCCTGCCGTTGTGAGAACTCCCACTGTATTCTCTGGATTAGACTGTACACACAACCCATCACATCCATTCAAAACTTTGAATCGTAAACAAACATATGACCCAGACTACAAGCAAAAGGTAAATCTTAAAAGGATTTTCTTCTCTCATATACAGGACCGCATCCAGAAAACACGTATAAACAATTCTCAAATATAGGGATTCGAACTATCACTGTAGCAAAATTAATTAAAATACAAGTAGGTCTAAAATGCAACTCTAATCCAAACCACAGAACATTGCTTATAGAAGGTGAAAAAAGTAGTAAAAAAATGAGAATGATTAGAGGTTCCGAGTTTTCTTTTCTTTTGCTCGATTTTCTCAGCAACGAAAGGAGGAATTATGAAACAAAACAATGAAGAGAAGAAAAAAGAAGAAGAATCTTAAAAACCTGTGTTTTAGCTCCGCAAATGAGATTGACAGCATCAGCTTGAGCTTGAAATCTCGACGGAGAGTAATCGCCGTTTCGCATCCACTCGGAGTTGTCGATGCAGATCATCGTTGCCTATTAAGAACAATCAAAGCAAATAAACCTCTCAATTATCGAAAAGAAAACCCTAATAGAGTGAAAAAATAAGAGGGAAATATAACGAAATTCCCGAATTTTGGCACCCCAAAGGTGAGGGATTGAGGTTGGAATTAGGGTTTTGGGGAAAAAGAACAGAAAAAACCAAATCGGGGCTATTACCTCAAGCACCATGGCGTGGAGATTGGGAAGTGAAACGAAGGGATCTCAGAGGGGGAGAGAGAGAGAGAGAGTTTACAGAGAAGATTTGAGAAGGTGTGGCGTGAGAGAGAGGAAGAGAACTGGGGCTTACTTGCAGAGGAGGCTAATAGCTTTGCTAGTAGTGCTATTGCTGGAAATGGGAATTACAGGAAATTTTAATCAGGTGTGCTAAGGACCACCAAATGGCTCAGAAGTTTTTTTTTTTCTTTTTTTTTTTATAACAACAGTTTAACTTCATTCATAAATAATAGTCCATACAAATAAAACACTGCATAGTTACACAGTAACATCTAAGGCAACTCTAGCTCGGATAAAATCTGGACAAGAAATTAGAATGCCACCATTGTAAAGTTCCATCAATAAAATGCATGTCTTGCCCATAGATGAGTAGCCTCATTCCCTTGACGACCAACATGGAGAACTTCAAAGAATTAAAACGACGAAGAAGGCTTCTAATTTCATTAATCACATACTCTCGTCTAGTTAAATTAACTTCATTGGAACAAATAGATTCAACAATAATAAGTGAGTCACCTTCTAAAACCAGATTCAACAATCCCATATGAAATATAAACTGCAAATCCCGCAAGGTTGCTAAAGCTTCAATATCAACAACTTCGAAAATCCCATGTTCCTTACGACTTGCAGCCATCAAAACATCATCATTATCGTTCCGTAAAATAGCACAAATACCAACTGAAGCAAAAGAATAAAACAAAGCTCTATCAAAATTAAGCTTCACTTTTCTTTGAGAAGGAACCATCCACGAAAGAATTTTTTCCTTATACACCACTACATGACACTTCTTTACATGAAGATCAACTCTCAACATAACCAAAACAGCTATCAATTAGTTCAAGGATGCAACATTCAGAGTTCTGGAAAATTTTAAGATTCCTATACTTCCAATATTTAAGATTTTAAAATTTTGTAATTGGCCACTCCCCTCCATCTATTGTTAGTAAATTAATGAAATAAGATGCCAGTTGGTAGATAGCACACGTTTGTAATCCAACTTCATTTATTAAAAATAAAATAGAAATAGAAAGGAAAAATAAATATAAATAAATAAATTGAAAAGAAAGGGAGAAGTGTTGTAGAAAGAATTTCCCTTCCCTGTGGGTGGTAGGGAGAGGAGCCTCCAATCCCTTTGCACATCGGTCAGACGGTCACCTATAAATGATAAGTCTAGTCGCAAGGTGGTTGGGAGCCAACTTGTGACCAAATCTAGGCGTCACGTGATGGCTCAAAGCCTCCTCGAAATTTTTTTTAAAAGTCTTTTAATTACATTGATTTTTTTCCTAGGCTAAACATATTTTTTTCAAAGGAATTATTAGTTAAAATTGCGAGATCCACGACCAAGACATGGTTATGGGTATAATGTTCTTCATTGCACTTCCTTTTTTTTATAAATTTTGATTGGATCTACGTGTAACGCTCCAATGGAAGGCCCAAACCACATGGCCTATACTCCAAAAGGACTAGTCAATGATACAATTGGAGCCCCACTAGAACCTTATAAAGAGCAAGAACTTTTCCTTCCCAAGCAATGTGGGATCTCATACACCACCTACCCTTATCTATATCATATGGGATATCACAATCTACCCCCCTTAAATTCCCGACGTCCTCGTCGGGCCTGTCCATTGTAGGTGGCACGGTTCAAGTCCCACATTTCTAGTTGGGATAGGCTCTGATACCATTTGTAATGCCCCAATGGAAGGCCCAAACCACATGGCCTATACTCCAAAAGGACTAGTCAATGATACAATTGGAGCCCCACTAGAACCTTATAAAGAGCAAGAACTTCTCATTCCCAAGCAATGTGGGATCCCATACACCACCTACCCTTATCTATATCATATGGGGTATCACACTACGCATTTGGGGTATGGATTTGAAGATTTGGAATTGGATATGAAAATCTGGGTTTGTAACTGGATTCCGAAGTTTGTTTGGGTGAAATACAGATAGTAGATTGAAACATCCGCTCATCCTTTAGACTTGAGCTAACAGACAGTGACTAAGGCAGGGTCAGGGGTGGGGGTGGGGGAGGGTGATGCATGCCTATATAGGGCGAGTAGCACCCCTACTAGGTGCTATTGGACCGCCAGCCCAAACTACTTACAACCCGTCCTGTCCCTGGGGACAATTTGACAACCCAAATTTATTTTATAAGAAATTGGATAGGTACTAGATGGGATAACTACATGCTCAATATATGTCTGTGTTAAAAAATAATAAGAAACCCAAATTTTTAACTTGTGTATCTCTCTTCTTTTTTATTTTTCTCATATCTTCTTCTTATAGCACAAATACCCACAACCGTCACGGGTCTTTGATCATGTGTTATCTTTGAGGCTCAAAGACCCATGATGTAGTCGTGGATCTCAATGCGTTGCTTCGTAGGTCTAAGAGACTCAAAGACCTTTGATCCATTGTATTAATTGCCTAGATATGGTTTCGAATATGTGGTTTTATGCATTGATTGTATTTGGATAGTGTGCTAAGCAACTCAGTCGCCCACTCAAGGCATGTGATGAGGGTGGGAGTGGAGGCAAGGAGGGTGGCTACCAGCACATTTAAACGGTGAGTAGCAACTCTAATTCTAAAAATGGATATGTTTGAGTAAAGAGAATTTTGAGAATGCTTGAGAAACTTTTAGAAAAGTTTTGAGGTGTGTGTTTTTTATTGGGTTTTATTAAAGTCATTAGAAATATTTAGATATAAGTTTTTATAAAATACGTTTTGTATTAGGGTTTGTAAGACTAGGTAAGTAGATTTTGAAAAGTTGTTTGAATCTAATTTTTCATAGGTTTTTTTTCTTTGTATAAAAGTTTTATTTTTGCGTTTTTATTTTTCACATAAATATAAATAAAGGAAAATTCTATATACCACTTTCATCTCACTATGTAAGATGTGACATATTTATCACCATTATAATCCTTTATTGGATGATTTTTTGTCATCCAATAATGATAAATGTGTCATATCTTATATAGTGAGATAAAAGTTAGATGGTATTGTGATGTATAGCATCACTAATAAACAAATATTCAGACAAAAAGTTTTTCAAAAAAATAGAGCTTTTTTTTTAGATTTAAAAAATGTTTGGATTGGAATTGAAAAGTTTTTATGTAAAGTTTTGAGAAACTCTGCAAAAATATTATAAAAAAAATCATGATCTTATTTATCAGTCTCAACTAGACATGCATCCCACCCTATGCGGGTGGGTAGCCAAGCATCTCGTCCTCACCTTTTCCTATGGCCTTGTTCCACATATATGGGTGGCCTCGTTGTAGACGGATTTTCAAGCTCATTGTCCATTAATCCGTCAAACTATTTAGATATAATCCAAGCCTACAATTCATAGATCCACCACCACATATATATATATATATATATATATATATATATATTCAATGAAATATATAAAGAACACACAAAATAAATAGCATCTGATCCACTCACGGCAATGTCGTGGCCGTGGGTCATGAAATTTTTTTTTTTTGAAAAAAGGAAGAGATGACAAAGAAAATGAGGATGGGATGAAGAAGAAGATGAGAAGAGAGTTTCGTTGAATTAGAGAGAAAAAAAAATGTGAGGGTAGGTTTTTCTTATATACTAATATGGGCGAGTGATAAAAGGGAAATAATATTATTTTAAGTACACTTATTACACTTGATTGAATAAGTTTTACTTGCAAAAAGAGTATTTAATACACAATGAATCTCAGTTGGGCTATTGTTATGTATAAAAGTCGTTGACCCATTAAAGAGTCAGAATTAGACTAAGTTTGTGGACTTAGACAAATATGGGCTTAACTCTTACCTATGTATTACATAACATGGCCCGCAAGGCTGACCTAAAGAGAGAATGAGGAAACTACTAGACATGGGCACAAAAGAGAGCGAGAAAAGGAAAAGAAATGAAAAAAGGTGAAACGGTTATGGAAGCATGATGGATGAAGGAGAATCAGTGGTACAGAGAGAGAAGCTGGAAATGGGTATAAAGAGAGGGCAGAAATACCAAAGAAAGGGGGTTGGTTAGGAGCATAAATCTGTTGTTCTGTTTTACATTCTGTAGCAAACCATCGAAAGTTTTCAGGGTTTCTTTTGAGTCGATTTTTCACATTCATGATGGGGAAGATCGGCTAAGTTTAAAGCTTGGGTTGCAGTAAAAGCTTTCTTTTGTCCTCAATTTTTGCTAGATTTTTCTTGTAAACATTTTATACTTCCTGTTGTTCAGAATCAAATTCTAAAAATTGAGAGATTGAAAGATTTGCTTACTTTTGTTCTGTTGTTGACATAAGGCACAACAGAACCTTGAATTAATCAAGGTTTCGTTCAGCCGAATGTTAAAATCAAATCTGATTGTAGTTTTAGTGAGGACATTTTCTATTTTGGTATAGAGAACTCAGAACGTGTATTTCTAAATTTTCAAGTTATTAACATCTTGATTGAGTTAGTAATTTATGAGAAGTACACAGAAATTCTTGTGAAATGTTGAATCAAATGAAGGTAATAACCCGCAACCCAAGTGTTTGTTAGATTGTCTCTATATTAATTGATTGCTTTTAAATCCTGAAAGTTTTCATGACCCGAAGTTAGTAAAATCAAGTATTGCAATTGTCTCATTTTTAATTGTCTTACTTTCGAGTACCGATTCTTTTACTAGTTATTTCAAGTTCCCAACAACTATGAATCTGAAATCCTCCATGCTCAACCATTCATTCCATTGACAGTAAATAGTTCAGTGTGTAAAAACCACTTTCATTCAAAACAAATTCTCCACTTGTCTGGATTTAAATCTTTATTTTTCTACATTTCAATTACTTAATCCGTGAGGCATTCAAGAGTTTGAAACACACTTGTTCTTTATTTTTTGGCGCTGTTGCTAGGGACAATTGGTGTTTTCAAAACGTTATCTTATTGTTGAGAGGATGTTTGTAGAGCTGTGAACCTCTTCACAACTTGGGTGATATCTGCTCCCTTTCATTTTATTTGTTTGCTCTTTATTTGTTTTAGTTTTTCTACTTTTGTTTGTATGACTGGTTGGACTAGGGACCATACATCACGACTAGTTAGGACAGATTCATTAACCTCTTCAACTTTTGTTTCCATCTCATTGGAATCCTCATGTGACAGTCAAAGTATCATGGCTGAAAATGATCATAATGATGGGAAAATGGTAAATCATAACAAGACACTTAGAGAATATTTGTAACCTGTTAGGACTAGTCCACCCTCTTGTATCATTCAACCTTTGAATGCAAATAATTTTAACTTCAAACTTGGGTGATTCCACTGCTGCCACATTTCCATGGCATGGAATACGAAAATCTCTATTTGCACATCAAAGAATTTGAAGAAGTTTGTTGAACCTTCATGGATAGAACATGTACTGAAAATAGGGGTGTGCATCCGGACCGGATTTTTTCCCGGTCCAGTCCGGAACCCGGAAACCCTGGTGCATCCGGGCGGTTATCCGCCCGGATTACACCCGGGCGGTTAATAAGGTTCCGGATCCGGTTCCGGTTATGTGACCCGGTTATCCTTTAAAACGAAAAATCCGCCCCATTCAGTTTCTTCTTCTCGGCGTTCTCGCATCGATTAGGGTTTGCACATACCCATCCTTAGCAGCTTTCTAGTCTCGACGTTTCTCGAATCCGCCTTCTATCTCGGTCTCGAAGTCCTTTGCAAACTTGCAGCTCTCTCGTCTTCTCGAATCCCTTCTAGCCTTCTCTCTCAAGTCTTTCCAATTCCCGAACCCCTTCTGGCCTTCTCTCTCAAGGCTCTGTTCTCTCTCAAGTTTTTCGACCTCACCGAAACACGGAAATAGAAACTTCGAAGCTCTTAAGGTATTTTCCTTTGCTCTGTAAGCTTATTTCGATATCTTATTAGTGGATTTTTTTTCCTTTACTCTGTTTATCATACATGGGATTTAGTTTTCTTGCCATTACAGTGGGTTTATGGCATTATGCCTTCTATTTTCGTATGCTTTTGATGATGTTTTCCAGCTTTAGGGTGTAGTATGTAAAAAAAAATCATTGTTTTCCAGCTTCCCTTTTTCTCGACGAACCCCAAAAAGTTTTGGGTTATCTTTGTTCTTCTGCCTCTCATTTTCATTCTTATTGCTGGATTAAGCAAGGAATTAAGCATGCTGCATGCCATTTTCATGCTGGGTTATATTTGTTTATCTTGTTGCATGCTTGGGATTGATAAAGATGGAAGAACCCTTTAGTACTCCTTCACTTAGCAGCTTTCATCACTACTTTAATATTCCTTTATATTTTTCATAAAAAAAATAAAAAAATGAACAAGTAGTACTGTGATTGAAAATTATCAACATTTTTTGTCTTTTTATTTGCTCTCAAGGTGGTGGGGAAAGAAGTAAAAGCTACTTTTAGTTTCTGTTAGGGTTTTCAAAGGGTCAAAGAGTATTCAACAAATTTGAACCTTTAGCAATTTTATTCAAATGCCTATAATTTTAAAAAGAGTCTCAAATCTTCCCTTCGGTTCTTGGTATGCACTAATTTAGTATTAAAAATGGACCAATTTGGGACTGCTGCCACACTGATGGAAGGAAAATATTTTCAAAAACAGTAGTGGGGTAAATGGCTTATGCACCAATAGTTTTGGTAGTTTGTGGTTTTTACTTATCAAAAAAATAGTTGTAGAGTTGATGTTTTCATGAGCCATCCGTCTCATTTGGTTACTCGTGAGCTTTCCTTCTCCTTAGAAAAGAAAAAAGAAACGAGGTAGATGCCCATGATGGAACTGCTTTAATTAAAAATTTGCACTTAATAGTATAACGTGTTGATGGCCAAAATTCTTGATATTCAAATCATGTACGAAGCTTAGAAGAACTAATAGATGTTATTGATATAGAAGAAATGAAATTAGTAGCTCGTATAACGCCTCTATCTCAGAACCTTTCTAAACGATAATCAGATTACTTGATTGTGAATCCAATATCATATTACTATTTAACTTAAAACAATCTGCACTTTTTGGATTCCTTTTCATTTTTTTTAACAAAATTGCTAACTGCCAACTAGAACCTTCATTTCTTCAGGTTCAAATTTTGTTACCTTGTAAAAATGCCAACCCAGTTGGCATTCAGGAATAAAGTCCTTTTCTGCTCGATTGTCTGTCCCTGATTGTTGACAGTGTAACCAATCAGACTTTCCTTATTGAATAAACATCATACTTATTATGCTTACTTTACATGTAATTCCTGGGAGACACCTCACTGTTCCACCTACAAAAATAGCTTACATGGCTGGAATACGTATGTACAACTAACTAACCTGTATATATACTGTCATTGTTGGTTTTGTCTGTTTTGTTACCTAAGAATGATCTAATTGGCCAAGCTTGTTTGATATTTGCTTTCATTGTTGGTTCTTATTATATTTGCTGAAGTATATACATTATTTTTTATGTTTAAAACAGATGGAAGGTAGTTTAGTGGTAGTGTTGGTGGATCAGCGCCTATTTCATTGGACATGGAGGAAAACACTAGTCCTTTAGTGCCTTCCTCTATGAATACCCAAAATCCCACACAATCTCTCCCCCCAAAGTCAAAAAGAGCCAAGAAGGCTACGAACCAATCTCTTGTATGGGATCATTTTACAAGAGTTGAACCTATTGATCTCATTGCACCCAAAGCTCAATGCAATTATTGCTTTAAGATTTATGGATGCCATTATAAAATTGGTACTTCATCAATGTCACACCATCTAAGATATTTTTGTCCGAACTCTCCCATTAGAGAGAATAAAAATCTTGGGAAGAATAAATCACCATCACACACTGGAGTTAGGATGGATGGTAAAGGATCTAGTCCTCAAGTATTAGGACAATATGATCGTGAAAAATTAAAGGCGATGATTTTCAATTTGTTTATCCAGTGTGAATTGCCATTCAAGGTTATAGAGCATCCGACATTTGTTAAACTTTTGGGTTATTTAGAGCCTAGACACACTTTGCCATCCCGAACCACCTTCCAAAAAGAATATATTAGTTTATACAAGGAGGAGAAGCAAAAGTTGAAGGTATTGTTGAGTAGTCAAAGAGTTTGTTTGACTACCGATATATGGACATCGGTGCAAAACAAGAATTACATTTGTGTTACATGCCATTATATTGATCAAAGTTGGGTATTACACAAGAAAATTATAATGTTTTTCAAGATTCCTAATCATAGGGGTGAGACAATTGCTTGGATGTTAGAGTCTTGTTTGGCGGATTGGGAGATTAACCGCATTTGTATGATCACCATGGATAATGCCTCTTCCAATGATGTTGCTATTGATCATGTGAGGAGGAACATAAGAGATAACGAGTTCACAATTTTGGGAGGTGAGTTCATACATGTGCGATGTACTGCACATATTTTAAATCTCATTGTATGTGATGGTTTAAAAATTATTCATGATACTGTAAATAAGATTAGAGAAGCAATTAGATTTGTGAGGTCCTCACCGGCTAGGCTTGATATGTTTAAAACGTGTGCAAACAAGCTGAATATTATGTGTGGAAAAATGGTGTGTCTAGATGTTCCTACTAGATGGAACTCAACATACCTAATGCTTAGTATTGCTGAAAAATACGAAAGAGCTTTCGTACTAATGGGAGTGAAGGAGTCATAACTTTTGGCGCCTCCGTTTGAAGATTGGCAAATGGCTCGTATTTTTATTAAGTTTCTAAAAGTTTTTTATGATGCCACTTTGAAAATCTCTGGCTCATTGTATGTGACCTCTAATATGTTGTTTCAACAAATTTGTACAATTGAGAACACTTTGAACAACATGGGTCAAAGTGAGGATGATATGTTGATGAAGATGGCTTCTAGTATGAAACTTAAGTTTGATAAATATTGGGGGAAAACAGATAGGATGAACATGATTGTTTATGTAGCTTTTGTCCTTGACCCTTGATATAAGATTACAGCCTTGTCATATTGGTTAAAAAGGTGCAAAGGAGATGAATGCGGAGATAGAATTGAGGCCAAAGTAAGATTGCTCATGAATCGTTTGATTGAGCAATACCATGAGTTTTATGGGCTAGGTAGTGGAAGATCAAATATGGCCCATAGAAGTTCCTCAAGCATTATTGTTGATGACCTGGATTGTGAAGATTTTGATACAGCTATAGAGCAATATCTTGAGAAGCAAAACAGTTCAGTACTTAGCTCGGACATGGATAGGTATTTGTCAGATGTGATTGAACCAAAAATACCCGAGTTTGATATTTTGGATTGGTGGAAGAAGAACTCATTTAGATATCCCATCCTTGCGGAGATCGCACGTGATGTATTGGAAATGCTCCGGAGACTGTCCAAGCACTAATTTGCACGCAAAATTGGTTGACTTGTGAACCACTTAGTTCTTGGGAGGTCGAGGAGCATGCAGAACGCGTTGACATCGAAGGTAAACACTTTTATTTGTTAAGTTTGATTTTTTATTATTAATTTATCCATTTAACTTATACATTTACATTTTTTCTGCTTAAAGTAACCCTCTTCCTTCAACTTCAGCAACTATGCTTTGAAAACTCTCCTTATGCAGTAAGTTATCGGAACCATGACATCTTCCTCTTGCAAGTAAGTAATAGTTTTCTATCAGGATATCATCTATATGGAACTGTTTAGAACAATTTTTGTGCTCTTTCTTCTGTTTCAATAACTATGAGGGTGCTAATTGAATAGAGGGGTGTGGATTTCTTCTGTGATTGAAGGAGGAGTTGCAAAGAACAAACTTGGAGTTGGATTCGTACAAGGAGAAGATAAAGGAGAATCAGGAGAATCAGGAGTTATCTCATGCCTAATCTGTAAGGGTGCTGCAGAACTAGGCTCTTTATAGGGGACTTGGGGGTTTGAACTTAAGCTATTATGGCTATTTTGCTTGTTGTGCTGGACTCTAATTGCAGTTTTCTACTTAATATAGATTTTGGAAATGAACCCAGAAGATGAAGCTGAGGAAGATGGTGCGAATATTGATCTTGACTCACAAAGAAAGGGAAAATGTGTTGTGCAGAAAACATCTACTCGCCAGGTCAACTATCATATTGCTATATCCCATTTTACCAGTGGATTCAATAGGAGTTTTGCACACTGTTTTATTTTATTCCAACTTGCACGTTGTTTTCTTTGATTCCAACTTTTTGTTTCTTTTGGTCTTGTGCTAAATTGCCAGCAGTCTTTTCAAATATGAGTTCTTTTGGCAAAGAATCATGGATTACAAGAAGTCCATGTAAAAAAAACTATATCGAATCTTGAGCTGCCAAGTGTTAGGGCTCTTGTTTACCATTTTAAGTCTTGGGCAGCCATAGTAATGGTACGTTTTGTTCTAGTGCTATGTTTGTTCACAAAGTTTTATTCTAGGTTTTCATCTAGCTGACTTTTATTTCCAAAATTATTGCCACTTATAAAAAAAGTTTCAAAATTATTGCCAATATCTCTACATTGATTATGATTTTCGGTTGATTATAGTTGTCACTAAGGGTTATGCAGAACCTGTGCTGAATGGGTCAGCTCCAAATCCACAAGCTATCCCTACCCCAGCTGTAGAACCTGTTGGAACCCCCAGCGAGTGCTTACTGCTGAAGAATATGTTTGATCCAGCAACTGAGGTCTGTGGTTTTCTTGTTCTATTCTCCACCCCATCTTACAAAAAGTCTTAATGAATATTATTTTATGCACAGATGGATCCAGATTTTGATATGGACATCAAAGAGGATGTGGAAGAAGAATGCTCTAAATATGGCCGAGTGAAGACTAATAAATTTTGATCTTTGTAAATTTATTTCTTTTGTTCTTTGTAAATTTATATTTTAGTTTAATTAGTTGTGATGTATTATTATTTCTTTTGTTTTTTGTAAATTTACGTCTTGCATTGTGATGTAACAACAATATTATTTATTTTACATTTTTATTTATTTTGCTTTTTTATTTATTTTGTTTGTTAATTTATTATCAGATTTTTTTTTTAAAAAACTAAGTGGTATAAAAACATTTTTTTAAGTTTTAAATTCTTTTTAAAAAAAAAAAATTAAAGCCGGATTAAATCCGGTTATAACCCGGATTAAATCCAGTTATAATCCGGATCCGGATTAAATTTGGATATCCGGTTACAATCCGCCGTATTGAATCCGGTTATCCGCCCGGATTAAATCCGGATTAATCTGGGAGGATAACCGCCCGAATTTTAGCATCCGGATCCGGATCCGGTTATGGCCGGATATCCGGATCCGGATGAACACCCCTAATTGAAAATGTCATTAGGTTAAAACTATTTCCATTTTCCTTGAAAGACAAGGCTAAGACCTGGCTTAATTCAGTAAGACCAAGGTCTATTGGAACTTGACAGAAAATGCAAACTAAATTTCTAAAAAAATGATTTCCTATGCACAGGACCAATGCCTTAAAAAGACAAATTATGAATTTTGGACAAAAAGATGTGAAAATATATTATCACTGTTGGGAACGTTTTAAAGACTTATTAAATGCATGTCCTCATCATGGATATGAGAATTGGAGGGTTATAAGTTTTTTTTATGAGGGTTTACAATAAAAAAATGAGGCAATTTGTTGAAATCATGTGCAATGGTGAATTTTTTAATAAAGAACCTGAGGAAGCTTTTGAATACTTTGATTACTTGGCTGAGAATGCCCATGTTTCTGAGGTGTATGATAGATCTGAAAATCAAAAATCTTTAAATGGAGGTGAAAATATCATTTGAAAGAATTTGATGATTTACATGCTAAACTGGCATTAATCTTTAAGAAGTTAGAGTCTATAGAGTTTAAGAAAGTCAATGAGTTGCAAGTCTTACCATCTACTTCTGAAAAATGTAACATATGTGAAGATCCAGGGCATGTGACCAGTACATACCCAACAATTCCTACTTTTAAAGAAGTTTTACTTGACCAATCTAATGTTGTGAATATGATCTCTAAAAATTTTTTTGGACCATATTCTAACACTTATAATCCAGGTTGGAGAAGCCATCCAATTTTTGGTTGGAGAAATGAGCAGCCAGCAATTCCAGGACTTGCTCAATATGCCTCATATTCAGCACCAGCAGCCCTAGGACCTTCATAGTACGTAAATCAAGCACCTCCAGTGCAAAAGAAGAACCTGGAAGATACAATAAACAATCAAAATTCACAAGCAATAAACAACATCAGAGGAACACTCACAAGAGTGACCACCTCTCTGAGTGCTCAAGAGAATGGGAAGTTTCCTGCTCAACCTCAACTCAACCCACAAGGACAGAATCAGCAAATTCAGAGTAATGCTAAAAGTGCCAATGTCAAATCTGTCAAGGCCATCACAACTCTGAATGATAAGGTTGTGAATATTCCTGCACATGGTGCAAGTAGCTTAGGTAAAAATTCTAACCCTTCTCAAGATAAAGGTAAGCCAAGCATACTAGAATTTGAAGCAAACACATGCCCCATACCTGCCCCATTCCCACATAGATTGCTTTCACTGCATAAAGAAAAACAACATGCTGAAATTCTGGAAATTTTTAGACATGTCAAAATTAATATTCCTCTTCTTGATGCTATTAAGCAAATTCATGCCTTTGCTAAATTTCTAAAGAATTTATGCAATGTAAAAAGGAAGTTAAATGTGCAGAAAAAGGTCTTCCTCACTAAACAAGTCAGTGCAATAATTCAAAATCACATACCACCAAAGTATAAAGATCCTGGTTCACCAACTATTTCTTGTGTCATTGGAAATTCAAAAATTGGCCAAGCTTTAGGCTGCGTTTGGGTGTTGAGCTGAGCTCAGCTGAAATCAGTTCTTTATAAATAGTAGTGAGTTGAGTAGTAGAGGGAGTTATGTGGGGTCCATCTAAACTAAGTTTAAAATGTGTTTGGATGTTAAGATGAGTATAGTACTTTTTATGGAAAGTTAAAAAAGGTTGTGGGTCCCAAGTATAAAGATGTATTAAGTTAAAAAATGTTGTGGGTCCCACATGTAAAGAGGTTTTGAATTGATATGAGTTTAGTAATTTAAAAGTTGGATATTTGAATGTTATTCTAATGGGACGTAGATATCTCATACCATTGTGCCACAATTTCTGCTATTCTAATGGGACGTAGATATCTCACTGATCATATGCATAAAGAAATGGTGTAAAAAGGTTGAACCAAGATCTTTATAAATCTTTATCTCTCGAGTTGGAGCACTGATGTTGATATAGCCCAATTGATTGTACGTTAGAAATCGAAACCAATTGCGACCAATAATCTTAGTAAACATATATATGCACTTTAGTTGGAGATGTGCAATTGAGTCGTGCATATGATGAAACTTGATTGATTTTTTTATTGGGAAGTAGATTTCATTTCATTCAATAAAACTGAAGTTACAGTTGTGACGGATAAATACAGAAAAAAATCCAGGTTACAAGCCAAACTACCCATCTGTTTGTGGCTTCCCCGCACACAAATTTTTTTGTGACAAACATTGTCTTAACTTCTATAAGCTCTCTAATGACAAAACTTTATGAGATATGATATTCTGTAAGAATAGAGATTTCAATCCCGGATTGTCTGAGAATTTAACATTTTGTAAAAATAGGATAACCAACCCCCATCCTCCAAAGGAGGAAAGGGCAACCACTCCCCATCCCCCAAAAAAGGAGCGGGAAAAACCACCCCCCATCCTCCAAAGGAGGAGAGGGTTCTCCTGCTATGGGCAATAAGTCCAATAGCCTATTTCTGTTTATTTTTACCTAACACAAGCAACAAAACAAAAAAACATAGGAAAACTGAAAAACAAAAATACAACAAAACAGAAACTTGAAATACACTTAAAATTGAAAAAACACTGAGCAAGGATGCTGTAATGGCGCGTGAAGGACACATGCCACGCTAGGAGTGTACCAGACCGTCGATCCTAAAGCTACCGAGATCACTGACCCCAGAAACACCGGGGATGGTGACAACAAAGCCCTCTGTGTTGTGGCGCATGGAGGCCATGCTCGCACTTTGACCCGTGCGTGTGGATCACGTGCCGCTCCTTTTGGTGAAACCTTCTACAGTCTGAAAGATCGGCAGCTTAGGAACCCCGCGGTGGGGCGTGTGGTGGTCGCTGGCCACTAGAAAAGATCAAACGCCGATTCTTCATGCTTTGGCAGGAAAAATAAAAACAAAACCAAAACGCCAACTGAAAAATTAAAAACTTGGAGAAAACTACATCTGGGAGGAGGGAGGGAGGGAGGAGCTGAAGCTCCCACCCCCCTCTGAGGTGGTTTTCGGTTTGGGTTTCTAGAGAGAAGGTAGAGCATCTCTCTCTAGAAATATTTAGGGCCGGCTCTAGTTGTAAAGTCCAAATTTCTTAAAACTTGATGGATTTATCTTATTAGTATGGGGGCCAACCTTATTCCTAGAATATAGATAAGAATTTTGCTATATATAATAAGCCAGGACCCATTATAACTTTTAAAAAGGTCAAAGTACTAATTTTTTTTTTTAATATGGTTGATATGGAAGGTTTCAATATTAATGATACGTGGGGTGTATAAAGAGTAAATTTTTTCTATGGGTAGGTTAAATAAAGAGGAGGAACTTGAACAAAATACACAACTAATGCGTTTCAGTATATCGATGTTAGGGATCATAACTACTTGTTTCCTTATTTTTCTTGAAATGTGGCTGAAGTTGAGCATGGTGCCACTGCCATATTCCCTAGTTGATTGAACAATGAGTCGTAGGATAACTAACTCAATCAGAATCGATATAATGTTATGAGAGTTTGGTATATAACATTTCTAAATAATAATAATAATAATAATAATAATAATAATAATAATAATACATTGATTGGCTATAAAAAGAGTTGGAAGAAAAGAATATTATAGGAATATCATTATTCGATTATACAATAAGCAGTGTATTTAAAAACTGACTAATAATAATAAATAGTTGATGAAATTGGCTATCACAAGTAGATTTTCAGAGTAGAACATGAAAACAATGGGACACAGCGACTAGCGCCTAACCTGCGCTCTTTGAGAGTTCAGTCAAGCATCGACAACCCCACCTTCCAATCAGAAACATGTTCCTTGTTTGCAACTTTGGATAGACAAGTATTGCCCAGCACATTCCTGTTTGTTCGAGATTGTCACTGAAGATTGCATGAATAAACCCTTCAGAGTATACAAGGTTTCTTGGGAGTCCTATGTTTTGAGGTGATACTCATGACAAAAATCTGGTTGTATGTGTGCAAGCTTCGGTGTAATGAAGATACCATTCCCAGCAGAAGGCCTGTGTGATTATTTTTCTGAGCTTTCTCATGTTCCTAGAATAAGCAATTCCGAGATTAAAAAAAAAAAAAAATATATATATATATATATATATATATATATATAAGTGCTAGTAGGTTCACAAAAAGATTTCACAAATAAAATGCTCAAAACAAGTGAGATCTCATCCAGTTCAAAGGAGCTAGGTCACTTTCATTGGCCATTTCTGTCTAGATATACTATTTTCCAGAGTTTTTCTTCCTTTTGGATGAATAAGAAACTGCATGAACCAGTACCACTCTATTAAGAAGGTATATAATATTTAACAGGTAACTATTGGTTAATAAGATTATAATTTACAATCCGATGCTACTGTTGATTGGGATGAATTCATGGAAAGCTTAAGGTGGTGGAAGGAGAGAGGAATCGTCTTTGATGTCATCTTTGTGATAATTATCTCTATCACCACCATCATCATCGTCTTCGTCTTCGTGATCACCATCATCATCGCTATAACTTTTGTAGAGTGGAACAGAAACTGAAATTGAGGCCTGCTGACGCGAGGAAAATGTGCCCCGATCTCTTGAGGAACTGCCTTCCATGCTGTTTATGGAGAATTCATCAAGTCTGACTATCTCATGCGCTGGTGAATCTGAGAATGTAGTTGTCTCATTCAAGAGTGCAACGGTGGAACCATGCTTGGCCTTTACTCTCCTCTGCCATCCAGTTAGTGAGTTTCTCACACTTTCAGAAATCACAGACTTGCTGAACTTCGAACCCATCTACAACCACAACCAGTAATGGGTGAGAGAGAGAGAGAGAGAGAGAGAGAGATGAAGAAGAGCCAGACCTGTGTAATGATAACATAGAGTGGGAATGTAATAAAGCTACACCAGAATTGGGAGATGATCCTGCAGTAACAAGTGACTTACAAAAATATGAGTCTTCTATACAACCAGATTATTGACGGAATCGAAAATGAAGCTGCATCACAATCCTGGGAGAATAAAGAGATGAGTTGCTAGCTCATAAATTTGTTGTAAAATTGAGATAATTTTATATTACCCAAATGACAACCGGATCACAAGGAATGTACGGTTATCCATGAAACAAGAAGGATCCTCAATTTCCCACTGGAAAGAAAAAATTCAACGTTAGCATCAGAAATAAGTCTGAAAGTCACTTGTGTGGCGATAGACAAAATCAACCATGTTCATATACTACATGTTCCTTGTGAGCTGACTTGGCAAAGCCGTATCCTTAAACCCAAAAAGTAAGCAGTTTCACAAAATATGTTCTCAATAATGGAAAACAACACTTCAGAAAGAGAATCTATCCACCAATTTCCAAAATAAGCACCAGGACATTGTTGACGAACTGAATTTATTAGCAATGACATAAATGGTGGTGGAATTGATACACTGCAGCGTTCAGCCCATGCCATGTTCTAATTAAGTGGTGGGAACTTGGTAGCAGAAAATAAAGAAACAGAAATGCTATCGACAACAGGATTAATATAAGATGATATAAGGAAAGTTGGTGACGATTGGATTGTTAAGATTGGCATATAAGATTAAACTGAAATGCTGCCAAAAAATAATAATAATCTTAAAAATTCGAATTCATAACAATCTTACGAGTGCTACTATGTAATCCATGGAGGCCAACTTCCTAATCTTAATCCATGAACTTTATACGATTGAAGAGAACCTTAAATTACAGGTGTTGGTTCAGAACAATCACTATATCCAAGTTCTTACCAGGGACCAAATGAATGTTGCCACTTCAAAAGCATTCTGAAAAAAAAATGCCCAGTGTATCAGAATTCAGTTCCACCATAACGTTTCACAAGCAAATGCCCATGCTTTCAAATAACCAACCTGGAAGGATATTAGATGTATTAACCATAAAAGAAGCTTGGGCTTCCCAAACCAAAAGAGCTCATCCCTCAGACGAAACTGATGGAATCCCTCTAATGGGCATTTATCCATGATTTCAACGGCCAACTTAACTACCACCCGGTGAAGTTTAGTGCCCATTAGGAGGATCAACTAACATATATGTCAATAAAGAAGAGAGATATTAAAGGAATGTAACATAAATAGACTGTTACAGTTGGTTAAAACGAGCATGAAGAAGAAAAGGGAGATTGATGATGGGGACTTACGATGGCAGGAAGGAATGAAAGCCAGAAGTAAATATTGCTTCCTGAATAGAAGTCACATATGCATGCTCAGGAGGTCAATTCCACAACTAAATACATAAATAAAATAAATAAATAAATAAAATTCTGAGGAGTAATTGACACTCAAAGCAAGGAGCATTGTAAATGTCCCTTTTAGTTATTAGATTTGTGCTTTATATATAAATTAGTCAGGCACTCGTGCAACGTGCAGGAAAAGTTTTTAAGTTTTTAATTCTATCATAATTTTAATTTTGTTTATAACTTGATTGTGTGAAGTTGCTCAAACATGATTTTGTTTTCGATTATTAATTTTAATGAAATGCATATAAGGAAGACAAAATGTTACAAATAAAAGAGGTGTTTTCGACCTTCAAAACTCTATAACCAGGTCCTTTAAAATTATTTCAATTTATCATTAGTTATTTTGGAAAGTAGAAACTAGGAACCGAATGGTCTTTTGTGTAAGAAGGGCCATTTAAATAAAAATTAAGCGAGATAAAGAAAAAATGTTTGTAGAAATTGAAGGGTCTTTTGGGAATAGGAACCAAAGGGTCTTTTGTATACTGAAGGGCCATTTAAATAAAAATTAAATGAGAAATAAAGCATGTCTGTAAGAAAATAAAATTATTTGAATAATTATGATAAAATTAATTAAAAAAATGTTGATGTGGTACAATAGCACAAAAAGGCATTGCTTTGAAAATTATATAGGTAATAAATTCTTGAAATATCCATTATTCCAGAGGCACTAAAGTATATGACAGCTTCTATCACAACCTTAGTAGAAAGTTGCAGTAGCATCCTTATGGAAGGCCTGAACTCACAGTCTCATGCATACCAACAATTTGCCCATTTCCTTTAATGCCATAATTCCAAAGATGGAGCCAACTGCTCTAGAACAAGTCATCTCAACTACAGAATTGAAGAAGTGTATATTTATGCACGTGCCAATTTCAAAATATGTTCTTAGCTTCCTGTAGCTAATAGACATCGAAAACTAAATGCGCCATTCTAGCAACTTAAATGTTCTGCTTACAAACAACACTGTTCATATGCCAGGACAGTTCAACTAAAAAATGTTACTTTAGTTGCTTGAGACCATTTCCACATTTTACAGTTCAAAGCAAATCGAGATTCACAGAAATTACCATGAAAATCTAGAAAAAGGCAACATATTGCGTATATCCATAGAGGCACACTGCAAAAGGAATTCAAAGAAGTAATCAGGTCAATTTGCAGAGAGAACAATCCAATTCATAACAACTTTGCCACCATGGTAAAGATAATTAGTTTTCAGTCCAAAGCGCATCTGAAAATCGCTTGAACATTGTACTTTCATGAAGTCTGTAATTTCTAAATGATTATAACAAAGATAAATTCTTGGTACATCAGTTATGAATTTAATGTGGTCAGTGCATACACTAGTAAATTTTCACCTGCAATGTGGTGATTTTACAGTGATTTTCTTCTTTGGTGAATCGTGCAATTGGTGTTTTTTCAAAATGTATCAGTTGGAAAGCAAACAAAATTTAAATTCTTTTCTACGGGGCAACTAGAACGCCTATGAACATTCATAATGGTGTCAATAATAAACTGTATTAAATTATTAGTTACACTATTCAGGCATAAAACGTTTGCCAATGAACTTTACATTGATTGTCTTATATGTCTTCTCATAGCTTTCCATGACATATGGGAAGACAGCAACTGGTTTAGATTCCTCAGCCAAAAGTTATGAACAGCTTGAACTCCCATATATATGTAAACCAACTTCACTTGACGCATTTTGAAGTTGTAATTAATTCATCAGCAAGTGCACAGAACATAAAGATTCACTTTATATTGCTAAAACAATTCACTAGGTGGTCTCTCTGAAGTGAGGGAAAAATAATAAAACAACAGAAAAACCTACATTGGTAACTAGAGAAACTCTCTATGAGGATGAATTTATGCATCCCCTGCATATACAGCATTTCCATGATTTGCGTAAATTTTAAAAGTAAGATCACGGAATGAGTAAAGTAGTAGAACTTAATCTGTGGATTAATTTAAACAAAACTCCAAATTGAAAGCAGGGTGAGCAGGTCATACTTCATTCCAACAATATCACGAAACTCTTCCTCCATGCTTCGAAGCATATAATTATGGAAATCATATGATAGAGGAAGTTGATGAGTCTACAAAGGAAGAAATAAGAACAAGAAAGTTAGAGGAGCAAACATGCTCTCATGACCATTTTACTGCCCGAGTCTTTTTTTTGCAATATAAGAAATGACGATGGAATACAAATGAAAAACAATGACCAAATAAGTGCAAATATGTCAACAGAACATGACATTATTCATTTTCTTTAGAGTCCTCTAACCTCTTAGATGCTAATCCCTCCGCCCAAGAAAAAAAATGTGGATTGACCAAGCAGGATTATTAAGGCAATGACATTCAAAGAATATGTATCATTTCTCAAATCAATGTTTCTAAATTATCTGATGAATATCATAAGGAAGTTTGTATTTTGTTTCTTGGCATAATGAAATTTGTAATTGCTTGTGATAAAAATGGTATAGTGAGAAGGTGAATATTTTCTGCATTTTGACTTTTTGAACTTGGAGAATAATGTCGGTATAGCCAAAATGGAACTGTAATGAAAAACTATAGAATTACTGACTTCTTTTTTCAATAGAATTAATGACTAACATATATATAGAAGCATAAAGGTACTGCAAATTAAAAAAATCTCCTTGATTGAAAGATATAGGTCAAGGTATTCCATTTGGACCAGAGAAAGCATACTGTAATGAAGCCTAAACGCAAGGCCATGTAGTCAGCTCGATTTATAGAACTCCAGAACTGGCGGCTGAAACAAAGCTGCAAAATTAGGTAATTTGAGTCTAAACTCACTTGATCAAATGCAGATGCATACAGGTTCCAAGAAAACCAAGAATGAAAGAGAATCCTTTGTCGAGCTACGAGCAATAAGAAAGTATGGGCTTTTCTCTAAGCATCTTAAACTGAGCTATCTTCTCTGTATACGTACATGCACAAATATGTATGGAGCACCTATAATGGTCGAAGTTCAACTATAAGGTCCAATATTATCTCCTTCTGTATCTAAGGATGCTACTGCTGCTTCATCAATTTTTAGTTTGTGTTTATTGACAGTCAGATCCATGGAACTGAAAATTGAATTTAGCAAATGGATGAAACAAGAGGAGCTGTAATTTTTTGCATCATAAATTCATTTGGTTGTTTGAGATATGGCCAAGTTGTACTTGGATTTGAGTTCTGCAAATCCCAAAATTAAAGCTAAAAATCTGTTTCTCAACAAAAAAGAAAAACAAGATCACCACGTAGCTTTTAAATTAGGCAAGGGGAGAGAGAGAGAGAGAGAGAGAGAGAGAGAGAGAGAGTACCAGCCAAACAAGAACTCTGTGCTGGCTCCATGGATGGGATGTGCGATGAAAAATGAAAGTAGATAGTCGCCTCATTCTAGTATTGTCTGGCGTGGCTACTGGAGTGTCTAGAATTCAAGAAATTATTGTACAAAATACCAATCTGTGTAAGGCCTCCCCCCACCCTATCATTCAGCTATAAAATGATGGACAATTAAGGTCATTATAATCGCAGGCAGAAAATTTTGCACCTTGTAAGCTCTGAATAGCCATAGACTTGGCTTCATGTTCCCATGGCCTCCAGCTGTATATCTACATGAATTGAATCGTAGTCATTATTGCGCATGTAATGGAGATTGAGCCCCGAAGGAGAACTAAAGAAAGCAATATGATGAGAAGCTATGTCAACCTTAATCATTGCCAACGCAATGGCAAAAACGCTGTAAGAAACATGGGTAATACCAAGAACAAATACAAGACGATGAAGCTGCTCAAGACTTTCATGAGAAACAAATGATTCATGACCCTGAAAAAAAATAGCAATTGCATTTGTAGAGGATGTTATCAATTGAAGACCAGGAAAAACAAATTTTCAGGTTACTCAGACGTATTGGTAACTAGAACTGCATAACTAGATACTTAAAGAACAAGCTACCGATTAATTAAAAACAGTATTATCTAAGCATCCAAAATTCAAAATGTGCAGGGTGGAAACGACCTCAGGACAATCATCATGCAGCCCATTTTTCAACTGCTCTCTGACAACGGAGTGATTCAAATATTTTGAACCTGAAACAAGAATGTGCTCTACTTTTCGGAAATCATCCTCCAATGCACACGGATAAAATCGGCTGCTCACGACAGACGATTTCACACAAATCTTAGCCACAAAAACAATCCAATGACCCATCAACAGTGACAGAAGCCCGAAAAGCATTAGCTCTGCTTGCAGAAAACAACCAAATGGTAAAACCAAAATTTCAAAAGCCTCATGAAATATTGAAGAGATCAAACAAAACCCATCTTAAAAGACTCAACCGCTGACCTTCCTTGATCTTCTCCAGGGCAGCAAGTAAAGGTTTTCTCTTGGTTTTATTTAACCACTGCTAGAGAGAGAATGGGGGTGAGGGTAAAGGCATACCAAATATCATAATGAAACATTTGAAAGTAAACAAAGCAGCATGTAAGACATCCAAACGAAGTTCAAGATTTAAGAAGCAAAGGCACACAGAGAGAGAGAGAGAGAGAGAGAGAGAGAGAGAGAGGTGGCCAATGCACCTTTCCACAGCGTTTCAAAACGCCATGAAAGAAGAACCCAAAAACAACCATGATAGTGATCACGGTTGCAACAGCCCAGGTCGGGGTCTCATACAAGGATCGTCCTTCCTTCATCTCTCCTTCCATTTCTAGCTCATACCCAAAAACCCTGAACCAGTTTTCCTTGCGGGTGTCTCAGTCCGATATTCCAAAGCCTCGACAAAACGAAAAAAGATGATAGACCCAGTCGTCTCCTGGATGCAGAGCTCATCGCCGGCAATTAGTGGTAACAATTGGGTTTGGTGGGCTTTGGCACTTTGCTGTGCCAAAATCTGAGACCGTATCAACAGGGAATTTAAGAACTCGTTAATGGGGTGTCATGAGGCAGTTGGGCATAATGGGCCCCATAACATGATATCACCTCACGACCATGCAATGTATGTTTGCAGGTGTCCACGTGCCTATGTCTTTCTCACTTTCCGACTTTCCCATGAAAAGTCGATCAGAATCACCTGGAAAAGAACAAAAGGACTCTATTTCTTTATATTTTGCTTTTGTAAATCTGCACCGACTTAATTTTATTTTTATTTTTATTTAAAAAAAAAAAACAAAATATAATACACAAACTTCCTTTAAACTAGTAACTCAATATACCATATCTCCGGATTATCAATTTTGAGAACATCAATACAATGTATAAGTTGTATTGCTCAAACTCTCTCTGTCAATTACCAACATTTAAAAAGAAAAAAAAAAGTATTGCTAAAGAGCGATGCTAAAACTTATACTACTATTTTTTTTTTAGTTGATGTGGCGGTGTTTAATATTGACATAATTTTTTTAATCATAATTTATTTAAATATTATTGAATATTAAAAAATAATATTTACAGTCGTAGAGTACGTAAATATTATCTAATTCTTTTTAAAAAAATAAATAAATATGAAATTACGTGAAAAAAAAACTAATTTTTTACTAATTTTATCTTTAAAAAAAAATAATTATACGACATTTACATACTCCACAATATACAGAATTACTTTTAAACGTTAACCAGAGGACTGAACAGGAAAAAAAAAATGTTGCAACTTGCAACCTTTTTGCTGAAATTATTTTGGCCATTGCGTTCGGGAGGGGTCATGCATTTATTAGATTAGGTATGAATTTACTTAGTTTTGGTAAAGCCGCGCTATAATTATCTACATTGTACACATGTCTTAGTTATTGTACTACCTAACTATGAATTTAGTTAGGTAGTGACGTGGTGGTGCCACGTGTTACTCTTATATCAATTTATTTATTTATAACTTTTTAACGAAAAGAGAGTATTTTTGTAGGCATAAATAAATTTTATAAAATATAAATTTATAAATTAACTAGTTTTATAATATATATTAAATTTATTTTTTATTTAATAATTTTATAATTTAATGTATTATATTAAAATAAATTATATATAAATTTATTTATATAAAATTATATTTATTGAAATATTTCTATAAAAGAAATTGGAGAAAGAACGAACCGTTCCTCTTCTCAATTCAAAAGCAGAGCCTTTGTAGCAACAAACCCTTGCTGGTGTCCTCCCCCACCTTTCGAAAGTGTCCCGGGCAGGCACAAATTTTTTTTTTATTTTTTATTTTTTATTTCTTTTATTTTATATATTTTTTTAATCATTATAAATATTTTTAAAAAAATAAAAAATTCACAACATCATTAAAAAATATTTTTTTAATCACTTGGTAAAAAAAAAACAAAAAAACAAAAAATCTCATTCGGAACATTTGTTGTTTTATGCAACAACAAAACAAACCTTAGCCAGAGCTTTCTTGCCCCACTATTCTAAGAAGAAAAGTGTTACAATTGTCAAGAGTTTAATAGTATGATGACATATAGTCTAGTTCTTCAAATTAAAAATCTAAATCCGAAGCCCCGTCTCTCTTTATAAAAAAAAAAGTGTTTCGACTATAAAATGATTTTATAAAATTAAATTTATAAATTGACATTATTTTAAATGATACGTTCAATTTATAAATTTAATAAAGTAAAATTCCTTTCTAACCACAAAAAAAAAAAATCTCTTTCAATAATAATCAAAAAAAAGTTTCACGCGCATTTTGTCGGTCGTTTTGAACTTGCTTTCCACGTAAAAATTAGCAATCCTTCAAAACACACTCAAAAGTTCATAATACCCCATTTGGCCCACCAGATTAAAAGAAAAAATCTTCTTCACATTCTACTATTTATCACACACTCAACATACTTAGTGTATTGAGTTAAAAAAAAAAAAAAATTGAGTGTACGGTGTGTGGAGAGTGTAAGCAAATGCTTAGAATTGCTCAGATTAAAATGCCAACTTCATCCTCAACAACTTATATCACGAAACGAGGTGTCAAATAATAATTTTGATAATTAGTAGGTCACAATGCAAAATGGATAATAGTCAAGCCAACAAGCTTGTTATGTTTGAATCTTCGTCTTATACTTTGTTATCTTCAATTACACATGTTGATGTGATAATTTGAATTGTATGTCTACCACTTAAATATATTTAAAGGAGGTCAAAGTAAAACCAAATTTAGATATGCAAAACATTGCTAAAAAAGTGTGAATAATTATTATTTAGCCACATGAAAAACTAAATTAATTACAGACCCATTTGTATTTTGCTCACCGATTTGAATATGTTTAAAACTTCTCCCAATCCTTTTCTAATACAGGAGACTACAAATAGAGGTTATATATGCAATGAGTATTGTTATAGTCACAAAGAGATTATACAAAGTAATTTCACAAATTAACGTAGTTTCGTGTGGTTCATTAGATCTACTTTACAATAAAAATAACTTTACAAATTAACGAATCATATTAAACCACATGAGCTTGTGGGATTATTTTTGTGTAATTTTTTTATGACTAGAGTATTTCTCATATGCAATTAGAGCTTAGCCTATGGCTTCTCCACAGGAAAACCATTCTCCACCCAGGCAAGATAACCCCCTCCCTCCCGTGTTGCTCACATGCTTAAAACTCTGTAATTTTTTATTTATTTATAACAATTAGTTTCTTATATCTTTCCTTTAAATCAGTCTCTCAAATTGTTTAAAATTAAAGAAGAAAGGCTGATAGATTGCAAAGATCTAGAAATTCCAAAACGAAAAAATCTTGGCATCATCCGATCCCCAACGCACACGCCACACCCTACGTGGGGACTGGGTTCACTAATTTGATCCCATGAACTGGGAGAAGCAACCAGTCGATTCAATCCCCCCAAAGGCTTGAGTCCCCAAGCGAGAAAGCCCTCAGTCGCCCCCCTGTGGGAAGCTTTCAGTCAGCCCCTGACCCTAAGCACGTCGTCTTTGTGATTTCTTGGTTTGCTGTGATTTCTTGGTTTTGTGTGAAGTCTCGTCCTCTTCTCTGTGACTTATTCCCACTGATTTCTTGGTTTTTTATTTGATTGTCTCTGTAATTTGCCCCAAATTGATAATAAGCTAGGGTTTTTGTCTGTGCTTTGAATGCCCCACCCCCCGACCCCAAGCACGTCGTCTTCTCTGTGATTTCTTCCCACTGGTCTTCCCTAGATTTGGCCTTCAATTTGTCTTCTCATCCCTCTCGTCGCTTTTTTCCTCCCGAGACCATTTCAAATTGAAGGCCTCTCATCCATCTCGTCGCTCAGCACCCAGACAAATACTCTTCGAATCGCTCAGCATGTCGTCTTCTCTAGGAGCTTTTTTACTCCCAGATCTATCTTCTTTATGATTGAAGGCCCAAGCACGTTGTCCCTCTCGTTGTCTTCTCAAAATGGTCTGAGGGCGGCGCAGGATGCTTTCAAATGCGAAAAACTCATTCCAAAACAATGGCTTTTAAGTTTTAAATGATTTGACCGAAGAACAACAATAAGATACAAGTTAGGGTGTTAAAAAAAAAAAAGGGCAAACTGGTTGAACCAGATCGAACCGGTGACTTTGGTCCGGCTTGTAAGTGGTACAGTGCAGTATCAATTCTTAAGAACCAAAATCAATCCTAAACCAATGTGGTACCGATTTTTATATTTTGAAAATCTATTTAAACTGAACTGAACCAGTATATATATTTATAATTTTTTATATTATATTATATGTTAAATTGTTAATTAATATAACATGAAGTTCTAATTTTATTATTCAAGTTTATTAATTTTATAACATGTGATATAACATAAAATTAATCTTTTAATTTTAATATAACATTTGATATAACATATAAATTTTAATCTTGTTTTATAAAATTACTATCACATAAAATTTTAATGTTAAACGTAAATATTAATATTAAGTTATTAATATAACCTTATTTTTTATATATATATATACATATATATAATACATTCTTGGCATAATAAATTATAATATATAATACATTTGATCATATATACTCATACAAAAAGTCTAGAAGTTATATAGACTATAGTTAAATTAAATACTATATAAATATGTGTTAATTATTATAAAATATATTTATACTATAATATAAATAGAATAATATCGAACTGGACAGGACCAAAACAGGAAAAACCAGAAGTTTCGGCCTCGATAGTGAATCGGTCTGGTATTGATTCTTAAATTTTCAAAACCGATGTATACCGGTTCGGTTCTAAAAAATGTAGAAAACCGGATTGGTTACACCCCTAATACAAGCCATATATATTTGCAGATGAGGAGTGTTACACCCACAAAATGATTACACAAAAATAATCTCACAAACTGATGTGGCTCCATGTGAGCCGTCAGATCTGCAATACAATAAAAATAACTTTACAATCTGATAGATCACATTAAGACACGTCAGTTTGTGGAATTATTTTTGTGTAATCACTTTGTGGCTAGAGTATTTCTCTTTGCAGATATGGAACCCGACCAACTTATTGACTTGTTGAAAAGATGTGATTAACTTGGTTTTAATAAACTTGTAGTGGTAAGAAAATCAGCAGTTGCATCCAGAGATCTGACCCTACTTTGACAACCCTATGCATAACTTATGAGGCACGTTTGCAATTAGGCAGTAACTTGTTTTCCTTTTTCTTTTAATAAGCAATTAGGTCAGAAGTCCCAACTTGCAAAACTATTTTAGTTTCTATTTGTATGTTCAATGCCATGTCTTTTGATGAAGCCATGTATTTCTAATCAAATGTTCGGAGCAGTATTGTTCCAATATAAATATAACCCCGTGTTTAGATTTGTATCTCCTTAAGATGAGCTTGTTGCATCCTGTGCAATCCATTCAAACCTTCTGACAAAAATCTTGCGAAATCTGTCTGGATACTCTTTCTTAAAAGAGTGTCAAATTATGATTCCTGTAATTCAAGTAAAAGCCAGAAGCAGTATCCACAAAGAGTAGTCAATTGCAACAAGTTCGCAAATACTTCCTAACAGAACAGATAAATCAAACATGGTGGGGGTGGGGGCATAAAAAATTAGAAAATAATTTGTACAGTCCTAGAATTTGCAAGTGCGAAGTCCTTTTGAAAAAATGTGGGACATGCAGAACCCACATGAAAAAATTCACTTTTTCATAGTGGACCCTGTTTTTTTCCAAAGGGATTGCGTGAAACTTGCACAACCTAGAACTGTATCTAGCATTACTAAAAAAAAGTTCAATCCTTGCGACTGAGCAGGCTAACCATCCAAAGAATAAAAGCACTGAAGTTTCTTAATTCTGAGAATGACAAGAAAAACACCTGTATTTGAGCTTGAAGCAGGTAGGAAGCTTCTGGCATCCATGTCAATACAATATAACAAATCTGAAGCTGATAGAATGAATTGATCATATTTTTCGGAACTCTATCCCCTGCTATGCTGATAATAAAACCATCCACGATTAGTTCATCACCCACCATGATTAGGCTGCTAACATTGACCATTATTGGCTGATTAACTAACCGCTAATGGTTTTGTTACATTATAGAGCAATATTAGTATTCTTCATCAGGAATATGATAAACTGAAAGTTACATTAAATATGCAATGGTCGATATTTCACTCTTATGTTCTTTTATTTATATATCACAAACACTTATGTACATATTGGTCGTTAACATCCTATTATAACATATTGGTTGTTATTTACATATAAAAAAACGAAGTACTCGAGGAAATCATCCAGAGTTCTCTCAAGAAACTTCCAATAGAGTTCATAGGATCATCTTGCTGCACAGCAAACACCCTGGAAAGGCAAACGGAAATTATTTCAAGAAAACACAAGCAAACAAACAAGAAAAAAAAAGGGCTTGGGGAAGTGACATTACTAATTGAAGTGAATGGCCAAAACCTTGCACGTTTCCATCTTTTAGAGTAGAAACAGCCTAAATTTAACGTAAGAGAAAGAGATGAGCTACGTACCTGATGTCAAAACTAGACTAATCTTCATTTCCCTTGTTGATTTGGTATTCAAATTCCTTTATTCACCTGCGAGAAGCAAACGGCTAAATTTCACTAAGTTGTGCATCACTTACAATGCCATACCAATTTGTTCCAAAGCAGGAGAGAGAACCTAGGAACAAATCACCTTTCGTTTAGTAATATGTAAGGGAATATAGACAGATTACACTAACCCCTAGGGATTGGCTCAAGAAGTAAATGCCTTGGTTTTGGTGGTATGCTCCCTCCAGGTCTAAGGTTCAAATCCTCTTGGGTGTTTACAATTTCTAGGGGCCATTGGACCAGGGGGAACTTTCATTTGAATTACCCTAGGTGCACTTGCGGGAAACACCTTGCTGAGGGCCTGTGCACCCTTGGGATTAGTGAAGACTTTGTTCCTGGACACTCGGTGCCAATAAAAATACATACATATATATATATATATATATATATATATATACACAGATTACACTACTTTTGTCTGCCTAAAAGCGAAGAAGTATTACCAGCGTTGTTTACTATCTAAGACCTACCATCCTAATAGATCCACAAGGACAAGAACTTACAGTATAAAAACCATTGCTTGGGTAATCCATGTATCACCTACTCTTGTAAGGAGACAGAAGCTGCTTACCATTTCATGTTTAACAAGTGTTTACCATCATTGATTGAAACAACTATTCCCAGGTCTGGCTGGCAAGAAGCAAATATTAAAATTGTTTGGTAGTATGGATGGTATATTAGGAATGGAAGGACAAAAACACGATCCTCCCATAACTATATAAATCTTGACACATAAAGTAAATCAAAAAATAATTCTTGACGCAGAAGCAAGAATGTTCAGCCCATTTTAAGTTTATGGCTGGTAGAACATTGATTGTCATTAATTTATCGGATTATAGATAACACTGGCCAACGCCACTTGATACATTGACTTATATCAACCTGCAGTTAATAGCTCCTATAGCAGCATAAAGACTCCCATGTAAAGTGGTGTACGTGCACACAATCTAACAATATATGTTAGGTCTTGAAATCTTGTTGATCACAGGGCTCCCAAATCTCCTTTAAGAATTCAGTTAAAGGCTTGGATTGACTAGTTTATCATTATCCCACCATAACTATTTTTCACCAGATTTTTTTAAGTGATATTTTTCACCAGATTTAACTCAAAGGCAATAGAATGGTGTCCATCTTTTCATGCCAAGTAGTGCAAGTGATCTACCAGGTTAGAACTATGCTCAAAACTTTCCCATACAAGTTACGAGATGGCATTTAGTATGTGAGTCATCAAAGAGATCTAGAGTCGCAGCATGAGACAATGGAGTATGACCAGCATGCAAGTATAGATAACAAAGCCTTGAAATTAACACGGCATCATTTGAATGAAATGCGTTACAGAATTTTTTGGGTGGCAGACTCAGACCATCCACACCATAAATGTAATGTACTATTAACAATTCAAATTAACAACAAAATGGTTTTTTGATCAGTCAAATTAGCAACAGATTATGATCCGAATAGAGAGAAAATGTACGATGCTCATTCTGCCTGAAATATTCAATAAAGAAAATCAACATTGCTCCATTAAAACTAAAACTACAACTTAACTTACCTCAGAATATGCACTTTTGGTTCCTAAATCATGCTTGCACACTGGACAGAATGTCCCCGACTTAGTCAACCATGAATTCACACAGCTTGAATGAAATTCTGTAACAAGAGTTCGAGTTAATTAGCTCGCATCTAAAAACTCTGGATGTCTAGAAAGATGACTTTATACAAAATGTACTTCTCAGTTTGGATGGAATGATGTACCAAATGTGAACTGTCTCTGCTTCATAAAATCATAACCAATAAAAGAATGTGGCAGCATATGATAAACAGAAAAAGATTTACATCTGAACGTTAGCAAGTGCATAATATTTCTAACTATATGAAATTCTGTATTGTAAAGGGTGATGGTGGTTCAATGACAAGCTGAATGGTTCAACCCTTTTTCCATCAGAAAGCTTCTTCTAGTTCTTCCTCTCTAAACCTATGTGGTACTCTTACGATTGAAGTGATTTACGAGAGCTCCAGCTCATGACATACAAGATCATTAGGTAAAAAAGTATGCAACATTATGCTTGGTAATCTAGTTTTGGATAGTAGCATTCCCAAGAGCATCGACATGCCACGGTAGCCTATGAACTCCATAGATTTCCAGAAAAAAGAAAGAAAAAGTATGCCACCGTATGATGCAAGACTGGCAAGAAAACTCAACCGTAATTGCTCATAATCTAAATCAAGTGGCTAGAGTCCTACCATGTCGGCAGGGCAGAACTTTAAGAATTTCCCCATCTTTGTAATCCTCCAGGCAAATGGCACAAGTTTCATTAGTATGGCAATCCCTGGGATGTGCAGAGCCAAATGTGAAGCAGGGTAGAGCTTCCACAGTCTCAGTATCCACACTTTGAGAGCGAAGATACATTGTTTGCGAATATAATAAGCGTCTGGGTGTATAGAAGACTAACACCACAATAGCACATATGACGGTAAAAGAGATCAAAGATATTGTCAACACCGTCCATGCTGATTCATAATGCGATGAGAAGATGCAGCACTCGCCTTTTTCCCTTTGAGCATACTTATTTAGAATTTCACCAGTTGCCTTTGAAACAAAAACTGCATGCACCGTAATGTTTCCAGGGTTTATCATCACTGCAAACAAGAGAAAGCCCGACATCCAAAATAGCTCAAACTTCACCATTCGTTTCAGTGGAAATAGTTGCATGCCTATAACTCCTAAGATTTTAAGCCTCCATTTATATCGTTTGCCAATCAAAAAGAGGGACTTTATGGTGTCTATTCAATTCATTTCTCCGAGAAGAAAACAAAAAAAGTCTAAACATTAGAGATTAATATTCAAAGGAAACATTTGACTAGAAACAATAATTGTATGAAACCATATGCCTATGCATTTTAGAAACACGAAAGCAATATATTGATAAAAGGAAATTCCAATCAATTCAGTGGTACATCAATTCGGTACGTTATAAATGAAATGCAACAAAGAGAGGATTCAAGGGACGATAAGACTCACTGTACACCAAATTTCCCTTGTTTCGATCATCATAGACAATCGCGGCACGAAAGCCGGCATTTTGAGCGTTTCGGACCTTATCCTCGAACGCGCATCCACCCCTAATTATCAAAGCCAATCTCGTTTCTTCAGTTTCATTGGATCGAACACCAAATTGTAGTGCAGAGCAAGCGTTCGGAGGATCTGCTATGTGCAATGCTCCACATACACCAGAGCTACTGATAGCAACAGCTAAAAAAAAAAAACACTTAATGTTGTATATTTTCCAAGAAAACAAATAAATTTATAAATCTTAAACAAAGTAACGTTAGATATGACATGTGATTTCGGACAGAGCTCGCTCAATCAAATACGTCCATAGCAGCCTCCGTCTTCTTTTCTGAAGCGGCTTTCTCGCTGAAATTCTTAAATGGCCTAAATTGAAGCGAACGGTGGAATTTGGGCAAAGGCTAGAGTAAAGTCAGTTTTGTTTCTTGCTGACTAATTGGTAATAAGAACACCCAGCAACCCATTGTAGGTAAGATTCATCAATTTATTTTCGCCAAGTTACCCATGTTTTCTCAGCAGCCAAACAAGCACGAGGGAGAGGTAAAAAATAGTTACCATATTTAGCAGGAAGGTCGGGGAAAGAGGCGTGCAAGGGATTGAGAAAAACGGTGGCAGACGTAAGTGGGATGGCATATGAAACGAAAGCTAAGAATCCAAATATGGCTTCCCCCATCTTTTCTCTTCCCCTGCGTTTCTTCCTTTCGCTGACGGCTCTACGTGCTGCTAGTTCCGAATTACAGACCAAAATAGTACTTTGAAAGTTGGAAATGGTATTAGCAAAAGGAAAAATATTTACATCTGCCCCACACCGGCACACACTCAACATATTGAGTGTAAAAAAAAAAAAAAATGATGTGAAGTGTGTGCCGGTGTGGGGCAGATATATAGCATTTCCCATTAGCAAAAGGCCCGTTTGCATACGCTTTCATATCTTCTTTTCGAATCTTATCGTTACAATATTTTTAAATTTTTATAGAAAATATAATAAATAATTTAATTTTTTAAATTTTAAAATAATAATAATATAAAAAAATAATATTTTAATAATATTTTATTTATTCAACTTTCATTTAATTGATCTCGTTTGTTTTCGTAGATAAAATAAGATGAAATAAAATGAATTGAGATAAAAGTCAAAAGTTAAATAAAATATTATTAAAATATATTTTTTTAATAAATTTAATAAAATATTCTCACAATCTAAACAGTGATAAGGCATGGTTTATTAGGAGAAAAACTAGACCAAGTTATCATTTATTTTTATAAAATGATTTATCTAAAACATTTTGTACAACATATTATACAACATATTATACAAAATATTGCGGGTAAATTACTCTTTTTATCTTTTTACTTGTCTTGCAGACGGTGCAATAACTAACACCAGAAAATAATTATAATATCACGTTAACAAAGAAAAATTGTGTTAACGTTTTCTCAATTATAATGCTTTGTTGACTGTTGCTTTATCTTGCCTCGAATGAACAGGGCCAAGGCGTGGTTTATTATGAGAAACATTAGATCAAGTTATTATTTATTTTTGAGTCGGGCTACTCTGCCGTCCAGAATATCCTGCTCAACTTTACCACCTTTATTTTTGGGTTTTTTGTTTTTTGTTTTTTTTTTATTTTTTTTCACATTTTTTAATATATTTAAATACTTTAAAAAAATAAAAAATAAAATCTCAATACACTTAAAATCATTTTCTTAATCACTAAGGGCAGGTTTGGGGCACAAGACAAAACACAAAATTCTCATCTCATCTCATCTCATCATTACACTTTTTTCAAATTCTCATACAAAATATAATAAACAATTCAACTTTTTCAAATCCCAATACACATTTTTCAAATCCCAAAACAACAATAATATTAAAACATAATATTTTAAACTTCAAAACAAAACACAAAATTCTCATCTCACCCCCCAAACCTGCCCTAAGTAAAAAAAAAATTTACCAAGCAATCAAATAGAACGGTACAAATGAGAGGACAAAGTAGTGTTTTCTTTTATCTTTTTACTTGTCTTGCAGCCGGTGCAATAACTAAGAGCACTCCCAATGGCTTCTTCATCTTATCCTTTAAAATACATCATCAAAACTCACTTTTTCTATTTTACATACTGACTTTTACAATATATCATATATTAGCTTATCTATTTTTTCTTCATATCATTTAAATATTATATGTTTAGAGAGAGAGGGTCTGAAAAGAAAAGAAAATAAATATGGAGGAATGTGAAAACAAGGACGAGGAGGGAAGAGAAATTAATTAAAAAAGTTTACATGCATGAGCAGGATTCTGTAGATGTAGAGAGATCACTGCATCAAAATGTAAAATATTTGTAAAATACAAAATTTGATGGAATCCTCTTTTAACAACATTTCTTTATATTTTGAAGAAAACTCTATTTTACAAGAGTCATTGAGAGTGCTCTAACACTGGAAAATAATTATAATATCACGTTAACAAAGAAAAATTTTGTTAACGTTTTCTCAATTATAATGCTAGGTTGCATTTAGATGTTGAACCGAATTGAGTTGAGTTGAGTTGAGTTTTTTATTAATAGTAGTGAGTTGAGTAGTGAATGAAGTTATGTGGAGCCCATCTAAATTGAGTTTAAAGTGTGTTTGAATATTAATATGAGTTTAATACTTTTTAGGAGAAATTAAAAAAATGTATGAGTCTCACGTATAAAGATGTTTTAAGTTTAAAAATGTTGTAAGTCCTACATGTAAGAAGGTTTTGAGTTAGAATGAATTTAGTAATTTGAGAGTTGAGTGTTTAGATGTTAGACTCAACTTAAAATTAGACTAAACAAACTCAGTTGAACTCAACCGAATTTGAGAACCAAACGCAACCTTACTATCATTTTATTTTATATTACGTAATGAAGTGAGAATGATAATATAAAATAATGAATAGCACTTCTCTATTAACAAATATTATAGAATATAAAACTATACTAATGATACAGTTACAACCTTTTTATAATTGCTTTACAACTCAATTTACAATGGATTTAACTTTAAACAGGAGCTAGTGTACACCCTCTAGTTTAAACGTGACACCTATGCTTTTTTGACAAATGATAAAATAAACACATTAGATTACATTCACTAAAATCTAAACTAATCAAATCTAATTATTTTTTAAAATAATGGTGGTTGTTTGGCCGCTGTTGGTGGCACCTCCGACACCAAATTTGCCAAATCTGAGTCAGATTATCTAACGTCATTTGGTGCTTGGAATTGCCGAATGGCAGATTCGGCGAGAAGTGTTGGATCCACCCCTTAAGATATAGTATACAAGTAGCTACATTGTCATCCTCTCCAAGGCTGCACTAACAATGGGGCGAGACCAACATGTATAGATATGAAACCTCATTGTTCTTACTGAATAGGGAAGGATTGATGAGCTAGGTAGGCATTTAGTTCGTTGAACGAGGCCTTGCATTCATCATCCAAGACTTGCATCTTCCTTAACACTTTCAAGAATGGAAGGCTCTTGTCTATGGCGCGATAAATAAATCAGCTAAGGGTCACGACCCACACGACAAACTGCTAGATATCGTTGAGCTTTTGTGTGGTCTCCATCTCATGACACTGATATTGTTGTGAATAAGTGTAGCTAGGACTAACGCGAAGTATAGTAACGGAACTAAAACGAAAGAAATTGATGACAATCACACAGAATGAACACCAAGAATTAAGTGGTTCGACTCAAAACGAGCCTACGTCCACTGGTGGGGTCGGTATCAGAGATTTCACTATCAACAGAGATGGAGTACAAATCAATACAACAAAACTTCACAAGGAAGTTATCTCTCAAACTCACTCTAGACTTCTCTCTCAAGAAAACACTAAAAACAACTCAAATGTATTCTAAAAGAAGATAAAGATGAGAGGGGGCGCCGTTTGATATTTATGGGAAAAGTGAGAATTCACTTTTGTGAACATTGGCTCGAGCGAACGTCGAGCGAGTGTCGAGCGAACGTAGATATTTTGCACTTCGCTCAAGCCAACAGTTGTGCGAGAGTCGAGCGAAGCTCTCTGCCTGGATTCGCTCGAGCTGGGTGTCGAGCGAGTGTCGAGCGAAGCTCTCTGACTTGGATATTGCTCGAGCTGAATGTCGAGCGATACTTGAGCGAAGCTCTCTGTCTGAATTCGCTCGAGCTGAATGTCGAGCGAATGTCGAGCGAAGCTCTCTGTCTGAATTCGCTCGAGCTGAATGTCGAGCGAATGTCGAGCGAAGCTCTCTGTCTGAATTCGCTCGAGCTGAATGAACCTCCGCTCGAGCGAACGTACGACACTTGCACTGTTCAATCAGAATTCAAGCCACCTCATAACAAATCTCCACCTTGGCTTGAACTCTGCCAAAACACAAAAATCTCCGACCACAAAACCAATCCCCACCACCAAATCCCTTACGGGAATAACAAAATGCGAACACCAATCAAGTCCAAACAAAGTTTGAACTTGTATACTGCAACTGGCTTAGTCATCATATCAGCTGGATTCTCTGTAGTAGCAATCTTCAGAATCTGTATAGCACCCTCTATAACAATCTCTCTGAGAAAATGGTACCTGACATCAATGTGCTTCGTTCTTTCATGATACATTTGATTTTTGGTCAAATGTATTGCACTCTGACTGTCACAGAATACTGAGATCCCATCTTGTTGTAAACCCAAATCATTGACCAAGCCTTTCAACCAAATGGCCTCCTTAACAGCCTCTGCTGCTGCCATGTACTCTGCCTCGGTAGTTGATAAAGCAACAGTGGATTGCAGTGTTGCTTTCCAACTGATAGCTGACCCACACAGAGTAAAAACATAACCTGTCAATGATCTTCTCTTATCTAAGTCTCCAGCATAATCTGAATCAACAAAACCAGTAACTTTGGAACTGAGAATAACATCTCTATCAAATATTAACCCAAAGTTCAGGGTTCCCCTCAGATACCTGAGTATCCATTTCACAGCCTGCCAATGAGTCTTACCTGGGTTAGCCATATACCTGCTAACTACGCTCACTGCCTGTGAAATGTCTGGGCGGGTGCAAACCATTGCATACATGATGCTGCCAACTGCACTTGAATAAGGAACACTAGCCATAAACTGTTCCTCTTTAGTTGTCTGAGGAGATAGGGAAGCTGAAAGCTTAAAGTGCGTAGCAAGTGGTGTACTTACTGGTTTGGAATCAAACATTCCAAATCTCTGAAGCACTTTCTCAATGTACTTTCCCTGGGACAAGTACAACTTTCCAGCTTTCCTATCTCTGTAGATTTCCATTCCCAAAATCTTCTTTGCAGCACCTAAGTCTTTCATTTCAAACTCATTTCTGAGTTGGGTCTTTAACAACCCTATGTCAGATATGCTTCTAGCAGCAATAAGCATATCATCAACATATAATAGCAAATAAATGAAAGACTTATCAGATAATTCCTTATGATAAACACAACTATCATAGTTACTTCTCAAATAACCATGATCAATCATAAAGGAATCAAACCGCTTATACCATTGCCTTGGCGACTGCTTCAAACCATATAAAGACTTCTTCAATCTGCACACATGATCTTCCTTGTTTTCAACAATGAATCCCTCTGGCTGATGCATGTAAATGGTCTCTTCAAGTTCACCATGTAAGAACGCTGTTTTAACATCGAGTTGCTGTAGCTCTAAGTCATACAATGCTACTAAAGCTAGTAGCAATCTGATCGAACTGTGTTTCACCACTGGAGAGAAGACTTCAGTGAAGTCGATGCCTTCTCTCTGACTGAAGCCCTTAGCAACTAAGCGTGCCTTGTACCTTGCATCTGTATCACCCTGGATTCCCTCTTTTCTTTTGAAAACCCATTTGCAGCCAACAGTCTTTACCTTCTTTGGCAACAGAACCAAATCCCATGTTTGGTTTTTGTGAAGAGACTCAATCTCTTCAGTCATAGCTGCGCACCACTGTGCAGATTCTATGCTGTTGACAGCTTCTGAATAACTGGAAGGTTCCTGACCAACTATATTCTCTGCCGTAGTAAGAGCATACATAACCATATCTGCATGAGCATACCTCTGAGGTGGTCTAATCTGCCTCCTCTGTCTGCCAGTTGCTATACTGTAGTCTTGCTCACCTTGTGCGCCGCTACTTGAATCAGAATCATGCTCATCTTCAAAAGCATGATCTTGGGCGCCGTTGGGCAGCCCTTGTGATGCTTCCACCTGAAACTCCACCTGTTTTCTAACATCCTGTTCTTGTCCTGTAGACTCAGAATTCTCCTTCCTCGGACTAAGCATGGACTTTTCATCAAAAGTGACATCCCTACTGATTACAAACTTGGGTGATTTAGGATCAGTACACCACAACCTGAATCCCTTCACCCCACTGGCATATCCAATGAATATGCCCTTCTTTGCCCTTGGCTCAAGTTTTCCATCATTAACATGGAAATATGCAGGACAACCAAAAATTTTCAAATTTGAATAATCAGTAGGAGTATCAGACCATACCTCATTCGGAGTCTTCAAACCAATCGCTGTGGCTGGAGAGCGATTGATCAAGTAACAGGCCGTGTTGATTGCTTCGGCCCAAAAATCCTTAGCCAAGCCTGCATTAGAAAGCATGCTGCGAGCTCTCTCCAAAAGGGTTCTGTTCATCCGTTCAGCTACCCCGTTTTGCTGTGGAGTATGTCTAACTGTACGATGTCTGGCAATACCCTCATTTCTGCAGAATTCATCAAACTCACCTCCGCAGAATTCCATACCATTGTCAGTGCGAAGTCGCTTGATTTTCTTGCCCGTCTGATTTTCAATCAAAGCTTTCCACTGTTTGAAGTTGACAAATACATCACTCTTCTGCTTCAAAAAGTAGACCCAAACCTTCCGAGAGAAATCATCAATGAACGTAAGCAAGTATTGAGCTCCACCTTTTGACGGGACGGAAGATGGGCCCCAAAGATCAGAATGAATGTAGTCCACAGAACTTTTGGTTCTGTGAACCCCTGTAGAGAACTGAACCCTGCACTGTTTGCCAAACACACAGTGCTCACAGAAATCCAGTTTCCCTATCTTCTGATTACATAACAAACCCTGCTTACTCAGAATTGACATTCCCTTTTCACTCATATGACCCAAACGCATATGCCACAAACGAGTGACATCTGAATCTGGATCATCTGACACTGACACTGCCGCTGCACCTGTCACTGTAGAGCCCTGAAGGAAATAAAGACCATTTGTCTTATCTCCTTTCATCACAACCATAGAGCCCTTACTGACTCTGATAGCTCCACCTTCACCAGTGTACTTATAGTCCAGAGAATCAAGAGTACCCAAAGAAATGAGATTCTTTTTCAACTCTGGAATATGTCGAACATTAGACAATGTCCGGACAATTCCATCAAACATCTTGATTCTGACTGAACCAATTCCAGCAATTTTACAACCCATATCATTCCCTAACAAAACAGAACCTCCGTTGACTGATTCATAGTTAGTGAACCAGTCCCTCTTGGGACACATATGGAAAGTGCAAGCTGAGTCCAAGACCCACTTGTCACTAAAGCGACTATTGGAGTCGCTTATTGCTAGAACAAGATCTAGGTCGTTAGACCTATCATCAGCAACACTAACGGCATTAGATGAACTAGTGCCGTCCTCCCTGTTTTTCAATTTTGGACACTCGTTCTTGTAGTGACCAAACTTATGGCAGTAATGACATTTGACGTTTTTCTTACTAAACGTTGTTTGTGAACTGCCCCTGGATTTCCCCTTATTCTTTTCTGAACCCCTGTCATTCGATCTACCCCTGCTTGAGGACCCCTTAACAAACAAGCCACTAGCTTGTTCATTAGTGTTCTTCACACTCAATTTATTCCTCAACTCCTTAGAATTCAAAGCAGACTTTACATCTACCAAGGAAATTGTATTTCTACCATACAACATGGAATTTACAAAGTTCTCAAAAGACATGGGTAATGAACATAAAATAATTAACGCTTGATCTTCTTCTTCAAGCTTAATATCTATGTTCCTCAGATCCATAATGATTTTATTAAATTCATCTAGGTGTTCAGAAATAAGAGTACCTTCCTTCATTTTGAGAGTGTATAACCGTTGTTTCAAATACAACCGGTTAGTGAGAGATCTCTTCATGTACAGATTCTCAAGTGCCGACCAGAGACCAGTTGCAGTCTCCTCATCAGCAACCTCTCTTAAAACTCCATCTGATAGTGACAAAAGAATAGTACTGTGTACCTTTTCTTCTTCTTCTTTCGAAGGAGCCGGAGAATCTTCAGATACCGAGACTTCTAATACTTTTGACAAGCCCTGTTGTCGCAGTAAAGCCTTCATCTTGATGCGCCATAGACTGAAACTGTTCTGACCGTCAAATTTCTCCACTTCGAACTTAGCCATAGCCATCCCTCCAGATCCTGAGCCAAGCTCTGATACCAGTTTGTTGTGAATAAGTGTAGCTAGGACTAACGCGAAGTATAGTAACGGAACTAAAACGAAAGAAATTGATGACAATCACACAGAATGAACACCAAGAATTAAGTGGTTCGACTCAAAACGAGCCTACGTCCACTGGTGGGGTCGGTATCAGAGATTTCACTATCAACAGAGATGGAGTACAAATCAATACAACAAAACTTCACAAGGAAGTTATCTCTCAAACTCACTCTAGACTTCTCTCTCAAGAAAACACTAAAAACAACTCAAATGTATTCTAAAAGAAGATAAAGATGAGAGGGGGCGCCGTTTGATATTTATGGGAAAAGTGAGAATTCACTTTTGTGAACATTGGCTCGAGCGAACGTCGAGCGAGTGTCGAGCGAACGTAGATATTTTGCACTTCGCTCAAGCCAACAGTTGTGCGAGAGTCGAGCGAAGCTCTCTGCCTGGATTCGCTCGAGCTGGGTGTCGAGCGAGTGTCGAGCGAAGCTCTCTGACTTGGATATTGCTCGAGCTGAATGTCGAGCGATACTTGAGCGAAGCTCTCTGTCTGAATTCGCTCGAGCTGAATGTCGAGCGAATGTCGAGCGAAGCTCTCTGTCTGAATTCGCTCGAGCTGAATGTCGAGCGAATGTCGAGCGAAGCTCTCTGTCTGAATTCGCTCGAGCTGAATGAACCTCCGCTCGAGCGAACGTACGACACTTGCACTGTTCAATCAGAATTCAAGCCACCTCATAACAGATATTTTTCCAGGTTGACCTCAATTCCCTTTTTTGAGACCATGAAACCAAGGGGTATTCTAGATGATATCCAAAAGGAGCACTTTAAAAGGTCGAGCTTCATTTAAGTAGTATATGGAGTGCTCCCCTCAAGTCCTCAACGTGGCATAGTTACTAGAAAGTTGTTCAAATACACTTCTACTATTTGCCTTATTTGCCGACAAAACATCCTATTTATTAACCTTTGGTAAGTCGTTGTCGCGTTCTTTAATCCAAATAACTTGAGGTTGTAGCATCACAACCCCTTGTTAGTTATGAACATAGTCTTTTCTTGGTCGATTTGGCTCAGCTAAATCTGGTTGTATCTGAAAAAAGTCCATGAAGTTGAGGAGCTTGTGCCCAAATGTAGATTTCACTATAAAGTCGATTCACGGTAATGTGGAGTTATCCTTTGGGCAGGTCTTGTTTAGATCGATAAGGTCCATACACATTCTCTATTTTGCATTACTCTTTTTTACCAACACCACATTTGACTAACGAGTTCAGGTAGTAACTTCTTTAATGAACCATGCTTGCATTAGCTTATGGACTTTTTCAGCTATTGCTTGATACTTTTCTGCAAAGGAGTTCTATCTCTATTACCTCATTTGCTTAGCCACTGACTCTACATAGCCTGAGTTTTGTTTATCGTTAGGTCTATCCTTGACATATTGTCATGGCCCCAAGCAAAGATAGATCGGTGAGCTTTGAGCACTTGGATAAACTCTTGTTTTAGTTAAGGTGGCAAGAGAAATCCAATTCTCACTTTTGTGATCAGGATACAAGCATACCAACTCTAGGGCCTTGGCTGCCTCACGTTGTCTCGGGGTTCTTTCATCCATACTTGCTACTATTTGGTCTATTACTATCGATGGTAGCAGAAGGTCTTTAAATGCCGCACCTCCTAGCCAACAACCCTTACTTCTTTTCTAGTCACCACCTTAGGAGATTGCACATAACAGTTCCTTACCCTCACTTGCTCTCCCCTTACTTTGCATGTTACAATCATAAACTTCATCTTTAGATGGTAACTAACGGTGATGGTGTGCATGTTGTTTAGAATGGAGTGCCCTATGATGGAATTATAGGATGATGGGCAATTAATGATCAAGAAAATCATCATTATGGTTACTGTCTACTGACATTTGCCCACCATTACTTCCCAACAGGATATCTTCTCGCCAACAAATCCTCTGAGAGACGTGGGGTTGGTGCAAGGCAATCCTCTTTTATGCCCATCTGCTTAAATGTTGTTTGGTAGTGGATATTTGCTGAGTCATTGTTGATCAAAACCTGCATTGTAATATAGCTAGCCACAATCATTGCCACCACCAAGGCATCCTCATGGGGATAGTAAAACCCTGCACAATCGTTATTGTTAAAGGTGACAATAACTAGGAATCGAAAAACACCGGGAAAGTGTACCGATCTCTAAACTCATAGTCAAGAACAAATGTCTTTAGTAAATAGAGCACAATCCCATAGACAACCTTGGGGGGGGGGGGGGTAAAATGTTTATGCAAGTAGTTTGCAGAAAAGCTTAACTCATTCTCATTATCACAAGACAATATATATTACAAGGCTGTAGCTAAATAAGGAATGTACAACTATAAGGAATGTACAGCTATAAAAGGAAACTACAAACAGAGTAATTACAATCCAAATTATAGTAGAGAGAAATCGGGGAGGACCATGAATCATGGGATTGACGAGAGTGATGCGTATCAGACTGATTCTCTTATACGACCCCTCAAAATTAAAGTGCCATCGGTGACATTGATTTTGCTATGTAGACGTTGAAACCGAGATCGTGCAAGGGGCTTGGTAAGTAGATCAGCAAGCTGATCATCGGTGTGAACATGAGCGACGCGCAGCTGGCCTCGGCAAACATAATCCCGAACAAAGTGGAGGTCAATGGCTATGTGCTTCATTCTGGAGTGCATAACTAGATTAAGACTAAGTTGAGTGGCACCGACATTATCGCATAGAAGCAATGGAGTGTCACGAAGCTTGAGACCAAGTTCATTGAGAAGAGAATGAATCCAGGCCATATCCGAAGCAGCAATAGCGAGAGCGCGATACTCTGCTTCTGTGGATGAACGAGCAACGGCCTTTTGTTTTCGAGTACGCCAGCTGATGGGATTGGCACCTAGAAAAATAATGTAGGCAGTTGTAGACTTACGATCGTCAAGATTACCCCCCCAATCGGCATCAGAGAAACCACGAAGAACAAGATTTGTTTGCCGGCGTAGAAGAAGACCAAAGTGAATGGTGTGTTTGACATATCGCAAGAGCCGCTTGACATGTTGCTAGTGGGAGACAGTGGGTTGATGCATGTATTGAGCAAGACGATTGACTGCAAATCCAATATCTGGACGCGTAAGGGATAGATATTGAAGGGAGCCAATAGTGTGACGATATTCAGTGGGATCACAGTGTGCGGTGCCATCATTGAGAAGAAGCTGAGCAGATACGACCATAGGTGTTTGGACTTCTTTGGCACCAGTCATCTTCAACCGAGTGAGTAGATCATGGACATACCGATTTTGAGAGAGAAATAGACCTTGCTTCACTGGTATAACTTCCACTCCGAGGAAGTAATGCAAGTCACTTAATTCTTTCAAGGAGAATTTGTTGCCCAAGGACGTGACAACGTGCTGCCGAAATTGAGTGTTATTGCCGGTGAGAATTAAGTCATTGACATAAACCAAAATATAGAAAAGAATGCCATCCTTATTGTAAATGAACAGAGAGGGGTCTGACTTGGAGTGAACAAATCCCAGCTCCAACAAACTAGACCGCAGAGCAGTATACCAGGCTCTAGGAGCCTGCTTGAGACCGTAAAGGGATTTTTGAAGGGCACAAACATGTTGAGGATGAGCCTGATCAACGAAACCAACTGGTTGTTGCATGAAGACTTGCTCAGTGAGTTGGCCATGCAGGAACGCATTATTAACGTCCAGTTGATGGAGGGACCAGCCATTAGAAAGAGCCAAAGAGAGAATCAACCAAATGGTGGTTGGTTTAATCACGGGGCTGAACGTCTCAGTGTAGTCCACACCCGGACGTTGATTAAATCCTTTGGCGACGAGACGCGCTTTGAATCTGTCCACAGTACCGTCGGGGTGTCGCTTAAAGCGAAACACCCATTTACATCCAACTAAGTTGGATGCAGGGGGTTTTGGAACAAGCTTCCAGGTGCCATGAGAAACCAACGCAGTGAATTCATCGGCCATGGCTTGGCGCCATTGAGAGTCCTTGAGCGCTTGAGAAACACACGTCGATTCCAAGGTGGAAGTAAGTGGATGCTTGGTGGTAACTGAGAGCTGCTTGGGACAGAAGATATGGTTTTGAGCTCTAGTAACCATAGGATGGGTGCGACGAGGTAGTGGGGTTTCTGTAGGCAAAGGAGACTCAGTACTAGAGGAAGAAGGAATGGGAGAGGTTGAAGACATACCTGGAGTAGAGATCGGAATGACGGGAACAGGCGTCTCTGCTGCAGAAGGTGTGAGAGGCAAGGGATCCGAAGCAGGAAGAGTGACAGGAGGCACTGGGCAAGGAGCTACGATAATCGTAGGGGAAGGGACAGGAACGGGCTCTGGGACACGAGGAGGTGTATCTTTGAAGGGAAACACATGTTCATCAAATGTAACATGTCGAGAAAGATACAACTTACCCGTGTGAAGATCCAAACACTTGAAGGCATGCTGAGTGAGGGAGTACCCCAGGAAAACACAAGGTTGGGACTTCGGTTGAAGCTTGTTGGTTCGGTAAGGAACAAGCCAAGGATAACATTGGCAGCCAAACGTCCGTAATTTGTGATAGTCAGGGGCTCGACCAAAGAGTGCTTCAAATGGACTTTTGCGCACGAGTAAGAGTGTAGGAAGACGATTAATGAGGTAAACCGCAGTGGCTAGAGCATGGGTCCAATAATTTGACGGAGCCGAAGCATGATGAAGTAGAGTCATGTCGGTTTCAACAATATGGCGATGGCGACGTTTAGCCGTGCCATTTTGTTGAGGAGTGTGTGGGGCAGTAGTATAATGACTAATGCCACGACTGCTAAGAAATGATCGGAGTTTGATAAATTCACCACCATTGTCGGAGTACAAATTTTTAAGTTTGCTTGAAAATTGATTTTCAACCATGGAGGTAAATTGCACAAACGTAGCGTGAACATCAGACTTATGCCGCAATGGATAAAACCAACAGTACTTAGTGAAATGATCAACAAGTAATAAATAATATTGATAACCATCAATGGAAGGGACGGGGGAGGGTCCCCACACATCGGCATACAAAAACTCAAGGGGAGTTGTACTCTTGAGAGACGTAGAACTAAAAGGAAGCTTATGCGATTTATTGCATTGACAGGAAATACAAGACATTGGAGAGTTAGAGGGGGAAACATGTAAGGCATGATTGCGAATAAGAGAGGACAAGAGTTTTGGAGTGGGATGGCCCAACCGATGATGCCAGAGAGCAAAGAAGACACGAGTTCCAGTTAGCCGAATGTGATTTGCTTGAGGAAAAGAAGAACTGAATGCCACCGGATAGACCCCGTCTTCACACCTACCGCGCATGAGAACTGCCCCCGTCGTCCGATCCTTCACAAGGTAAAAAAGAGGATGAAACTCAATGATAGCATTATTGTCATGAGTAAATTTGTGGACAGATATCAAGTTTTTATGAATGAGAGGCACATGTAAGGTGTCCTTTAATGTGAGGGATCGAGAAGGAGAAGAAATGGTAGCGGAACCAATGTGAGAGATCGGCAAACCTGTACCATCACCGAGAACCACCTCATCCTGTCCCTCATATTCTGAGTGAATGGAGAGATTGGCTAAGTCGGATGTGATATTGTGAGACGCCGCAGAGTCAAGGAGCCATTTGCCTTGGGTTGGAGCTGTCGAAGTGGTACAGTTGGTAGCAGGACGTGACTGAAGTTTGAAGCATGTTTTAGCAGTGTGTCCAGACTGATCACAAATTTGGCAAATAACAGGAGGCTTTTTGGTTCCAGATTTATTGTTGAGATGCGGTTTGGAGCGAGACTTGTTATTTTTGAATCGGCTAGTGGACTGTTTCCGTTGAGAAGAGTTGGCTGTGACAACAAGAGCAGAAGCATTGCCATCCATGTGTTTGATGTAGTGCTCATGACCAATGAGCAGATCATGTAATTCGGCAAACGAAAGAGCAGTCTCTCGTGCGCGAATGGGAGCCACCATATCTCAAAATTCCGAGCCAAGACCATTAAGAACGTAGAGTGTCAAATCATCATCCGAAACTGGTGAGGTGGAAGTCAGGGTGAGGTGGAAGCCTCTGCACGTTATCTCACCCACATTCCGTGAAGGATAAGATAACATGTTGTGTTCATCTCAACCAACACATTGTGCAGCTAAAGACTCGAGGATTGCAAGCAATCCATCTGCTAAGAACTAGTGTTGGACTCTTAGTGATAAGACATTATGTAACGACTTGAAAAAAATTAAATGGATTAATTTTTTTGGACCTTAAAAATATCGTGAAATCACGAAGGATTTCATGACTCAAGCGATCGATTAGGTTTTGGTCTGTTACCATTGTTGGATCCCAATCCACTATGCTGATGAAGTCTCTTTCTATTTAATTAAGGCATTTTGGAGTATAAGTTTATGAAACGAATTGCACTATTAGATTCATTTGAATATTTAGGATTTTACAGTATAATAATACATCTCCAACTCTCTTGATTAATGGTAGCCGAGAATGTCTTTTTATTTAATTAAGGTGCTTAGGAGTGAGATTTTGTGAAACGAATTAAACCATTATACTCGTAGGAATATTTAGGATTTTATGATATAATAAAAAGTCTCGAGATTTTTTAGGTGAATAGTAACACCCGAGAGAGTGCCATGTGGCAACTAGTTCTAACAGTTGTCAAATCGTCACGTAGGATGTCTAAATTCACTTAGAATCACTAGAATTACTTTTTGGTTGGGCACATGACACAACCCTAGCCATTTATATGAATAGTGTTAGGACACTTGTCACATGGAGGACAAAAATGAAGGAGATGAAGAGTAAATCAAGCCATGTGATCATGCAACCTATGCCAAATACTATTCCATCCAACCAAAACACTATTTGATCAACCAAAAAGATGATTGCTAATGAAACTCAAAATCCTTGAGAGTCAACCAAAATCCTAAATCATTGGAGGAAATCAAAATCCCAAACTTGGTTTCCAAACCCTAAACAACCCAGGTTTGATTAGGTCTCGTTTGTTTTCACAAAACTTTTCAACTCATCTTATCTCATCTAATCATTACAATTTTATCAAATTCTCACACAAAATAAAATAAACAATTCAATTTTTCAAATTTCAAAATAAAAATAATATTAAGAAAATATATTCTAACAATATTTAATTTAATTTTTAACTTTTATCTCAACTCATCTCATCTCATCTGCGAAAACAAACGAGGTCTTAAGTATTTAAGTACTTGGTTAAATCACTTGCATATACTATTAAACACTTAAGTACACTCTCTTAAATCTTGGTAATTATATCTAATCAAGAAGAATTTGATTGGGACTTAACCCAAACCTTAACCCTAAATGAAACCCATTGAAATCCCAAATTGAGCCAACTCGGTTAAGCCCATCTTTGGCCCCCTGAAACCACGACCTAGCCCAAGCTTCTTAAGCAAGCTTCTTCCTTCATCCAAGACCACCCTCTGGCTGACATGCCACCTCATGGCTAGTCTCAAACAATGGCTTGATGGCAATAAAAAAGGCTACACAAAGCAGCCCATCAATTCGGCCAGACAAGTAGCTAGAAATTAGCTACTATGCAGCCCATTTTCCTCCATCATTTCGGCTGCCACCTCCATGTCAGCCCTTCCTTATACCCCACGCCCCTCACCATTTCAGACCTTACTTAGCCTCATTTTACCTGTTTTTCTAAAGAGAAACAGAGAGAGAGTTGAGAGGCAGTTTTGGGCAACTTTTTGTTTGCTCCATTCCAGCTCTTTGTGAGTATTTTCTATTATTCAATCTTCTTGTATTTTATTCTATATTGAGTCTAGTTTATCTGCATATGTGTTGATGAAACTTTAGTAGAGTTTCGATTGATAAAAGTTGAGTTTGGAGATGCAAAGGTTCTGTTTTGACAGTTTCTAGTGTTCATTGATGAACCTTGAAAGTCAATGTTATTTTGATAAAATAATGTGTGGATCTTGACTTGATGAAGTACTTAATTGATTTATATACATGTTAAGATGTGAATAAAAGCATGATAGGTTTTTATAAAATAGTTTTGCATGATCTTCGAAGTCATAGAATCTGAATGACTCAAAATAGTTTTTGTTTTGGAGTAGTTTGTGATTTTGGTTCTAGAAACTTGATCTAATATATTTGATCTTCAAATATGTTATTTTTAAGGCTTAGATATATGTGTTAAGGTTTTATTTTTGATGTGTTGTAGTTTAGATCTTTGATGGAATGTTGTTATACATGCAAGAGTTTGTTTAAAACTCAATCTAGAGGCTCTCGGGTATGATATATGTTTTTGATGAAATGTTTGTCAAGTTATGATAGATTTATTGCTTAGATCAAGGAAGAACTTGAATGTGTGGTATATGGTTGTATTTCTTGAAGATTTTTGCATGAAAATCAAGGATCTATTGATTTTGTTTCGAGTCCAAAGCATGCAATACTTGGTTTCATGGTTGTTGTGCAAACCAATTGCGTTAAACTGTGATTTATGATTTTTGGTTGTTTAATCAAGCATACTATCACTTAGTTTTGAATTATGAGCATATTAGAAGAGTTATTTATTGACTTTCAAAGTCCTTGGAGTTGATTTGAAAGTACTAGGCCAAGAATATCAAGGGTTAGAACCTAAACTTGGTGTTTTGGCATTTTCCTTGACGTAGTGAGTTTGAGTTTTCACAAAATGTGTAAATTGATGTTTTAGCATGATTTTAAAATTAAGGATGTGATTTTTTAGAGTTGATAAATTTAGTTTAAGTATGTTAGTATTTTATAAGGTCAAGTAGTAACAAAATGTGGTTTATGGGCTAATACCTGAATCGGCCTAAGTATATTTGGCTTAGTTTTGTCTTGTTTTAAATTTTTATGAATTGATATTCAGATTTAAGATAAATTTTGGTAAGATTTGAAATTCGTATGCAAAACCTTATTTTAGGGGCAAGTTTGTAATTTTTCACATATAGAGAGTTAACTTTGAAAATTTATCCATAAGTTACCAAGTCTTATGTTTATAAGAAATTAGTGCTTAGAAAATATCTCGTTTCAGTTCACATACTTTTTACATTACGTTATATCACTGTAAGTTAGCTTCTAACTTACTCTCAATATTATTAAGTATGTGTGATGGTAAGAAATCATTTTCATGTTTATTATGCTCATTATAAATTGTTATAATATGTTATGCCATGTCATTTATTACAGTACATTCTTATTTGTTACATGCCATGATATGCCATGTCATCTGTCACATGTTCATTTTGTTACATGTCATGCCATGTCACATGCATTGAGTATGTCATGAAATATTTTCAAGTCATTTGCAATCTTTTATTTTTATCATGATCCCAAATGACGAGAAGTTATCTTAGTGGAACTCTTTTGTCCATGCTGGAGTGTTTAAACTAGTTGTGGAATCCCCTGGATTTATAAAGTATCGTCAACAGACTTCGAATGGTATCTAAGTAACTGGTTGAAGAACGAAGTCAAGCACCCAACACCCGTGGTACCAACTGCACGTTTTAATAGTTTTATCGATTTAGTTATAATGATGTACTCACAGTCGGTGCAGATGCTTGTGATGCGATCTGATACCAGCAGGAACACATGACCCTTGGGGAGTTGTGGAGCATCTATAGTTTTACGTTTAATCAAACAGGTATATGTTGAACAAGATCTCATGTTCATGTCACGTTCAAGTCAAGCTCATGTTATGATTTATGTCAAGTCATGTTATTTTCAAGTCAAATACATGTCATGCTATTTGCCAAGTCATTTCACGCATATTCATGTCTATCTCATGAAGCATACATGTCATTTATTATCATGTATGCATATTCATATTGTTGGTAGGTTGGGAGCTTGCTAAGAATTTTATAATCTCACTGTAATAGTCCCAATTACCATTCCAAAAGGAATGGTAGACGATGTGTCAGCATCTAGAGAACCCATGCATGGCATACTGGACGAGGTCGAATAGACCATAGCGTGATGATGAAGAGCTAATAGCATCGATTCTCCATTTTTTGGATGTGATTGTAGATATCATAGCTGAACAGCGTGAGCGGCTCAACAATTTAGTGCAATAGTTTTTATTTCAAGTCTGTATTTATGGAGCATTGTCTCCAATACTTATTTTGTTACAAACATGTTGGACATGTGTTGTAACATTTTGGATATCTGTTTATTATGAAAATAAAAACAATATTTATGTTTTTGGGAATAGTACTTTTGATACATTGTGAATTGTTAAAAAATTATTCACTGTGAATATTGCATATTGTTAGATGCATGCTAGGTGTACTACATCTTTAACTGTCATGAATGGGGGTATTTAACATTGTGTTGTATGTTCTGACGCTTTTAAGCTCTATTAAATCCCAAGTGGAGCATGCGGGCGTCACACAATATTAAATAATGATAAATGACTCTTAGTGGTAAGGCAATGTTAGATATTGAGAAGTGTTCAACTAAGTAATAAGTGATAAGTGTAGTTAAATAAGTGTTATCACTTTATTGAATTTTACTTGTATTCAGATTTTCTTATTATAAATATACACACTTAGCAGCATAACAATGAGTGCTACAATTCCCATAAATTTCTTATTTCTTGCATGGTACTAGAGCTTGCCTAGGTTAGCTACCATTTTCAAATCCTATGGCCACCTCTCACACTTCCGCATCAACTTTTGTAGCACCCAATATGCCACTCAACTTATACCTGTCAAGCTAGATGGAAAAAATTATTTACCTTGAGTCTCACAATTCCTCCTTGCACTTTGCAGCAATGATCTGTTGGAAGTTGTAGATGTTAGTGAGTCCTGTCCAAATCAGTATCTCACACTATCAATGAGTGATACACTTGCCACAACCAACCCTTTATTTTTGGTTTGGAAAAAAGAAAGACCGATTTTTGTTAAGTCGGATCAATGCCAGCTTGTATGAAAATGTCATATCTTTTGTATATGGACTTAATACTTCTCGACAAGTCTGTCGCTTCCTTGCATCTAGGTTTGCATATCAGATCAAGGATAGCACACATCAAAAGCCAGCTACAGACACTTTGTCAAGCTATCTTAAGGGGGAAGAAAGAAGATCGTCCAAGGGGACTCAAAATGAGGGATAGGAAAAGGAGTTAGCGCCCTATTTGAGTAAAATGACCTCCTATGGTACTACTATGACCATATGGTATATATGCCCCATCTCTGGGCCAATCGGAGTCGGTCACATTTTTACCACTTTGCCCTTGTTTAGTAGTAAACCCATTAAGTGAAAAGTTGCAAAGTCCTTTGAACTTGCCCACTTTGATCTTTGGTGTTCACTTGTTGCATCTCTAAGTGGCTGGAAGTATTATATCATGTTTCTGGATAATGTTTCGAGATTACCCTGGATATTTTCTATTAAACACAAATCTGATTCTTTTACAACCTTTCTTAAGTTCAAATGCTTAAGGGTTTGTTTGAAAACACAATTATTCTCAAATATTCTCTAATATTTCCTTTCTAGAGATCATTCAAACACAAAACACTTTCAATTTCAAATCTTCAACTTTTTCATCTAATCATTACCTAATCATTATAACTTTTCCAAATTCCTAAACAAAATACAAAAAATAATATTATTTTTTCAAATTAAAAAAATATATATATATATTAAAAAATAATATTCAAACAACTTTTAACTTTATAATACTTTTATTTAACATTTTCTTTTTCATTTTTTAAAATCCAATAAAATATTTTAACTCAAACCATACTACCATTCACAGATATATTGAGATATTCTACGTATCCAAATGGGGTTTAAATGTCTGCAATATGATGGAGGATGATAATACCTCTCCAATCAATTCACCAACTTTCTATCCACCAATGGCCTAATGCACAAAGTGTCATGTCCACACACACTACAACAAAATGGAGTGGCAAAAAGAAAGCACAAGCATGTGGTAGAAATAAGACTCTCTTTGATTTCTACCTAAACAATTTTGGGTTGAAGCTTTCAACACAACCCTTTATTTGATAAATAGATTATCTAGTCCTGTGTTAAATAATATGTCCCCGTATGAAGTCTTACTTCAAAAAGATACCTAAATATAGTGTATGGTACTCTTAGAACCTTTGGATATGCATATTATCACCTTCTTTAACCATAAACAGAACACAAACTAACATTCAAGTAACAAAAATGCATCTTTCTCGGTTATAGCTCAAATACAAATGATAACGATATCTTGAACTTTACTCCAATATAGTTTATTTGAGTCATCATGTCGTGTTTGATGAACTGTAATTTCCAAAAAAGGAACTGTTTCCATTTTAACTAGGACCCTATGCAACTGTTGCTATTCCAAAGGAAAACATCTCTCATCATACTCAAGGTGAAGTTCAGGTAAACACTCTCATTCTTCTTGTCACTGACATTACTACTATTCAATGCTCTCCTACATCTTCTCTTGAGTCTAAACTGCATGAGCATGTATCACAACCATCTGCACAGCCTAATCCTAATATTTCCTCCACTGTATAGTCTGAATCCCATAATGAGTCTTTCTGTCCTTCACAAGATGTACAACCCTAAACATAGTCTATTCACCCTATGACTACCTTAGCAAAATCAGGTGTCCGTTGTCCCGAAAAATTCCAAGATTATCAGCTTATTACACCACTAAACATCCTTTGTGTGACGTGCATGCCTCCACTATTCCTAATGAACTATCTTCTTACTCTGAAGTTGCTAAGTTCAAAGATTGGCATGCTGCCATAAATGTTGAATATAAGGCACTATAAGCCAACCAAATATGGAGCCTCTTTTGGCTCTCAATTTCATGGCCTCAATTGTTGATTGCTCTTTGTTCATATGTTATAAAAAGTACAACAAAAATTTGCCATGAAGGACTTGGGACTACTAAGTTATTTCTTGGGCATCAAAGTTGACCATCTTGACACCCAGCTGAACCTAACTCAAAGTAAATACATTGTGGACCTGCTACATAGATCAAGAATGGTTGGAGGCAAACTGTGTGCCACACCTATTGCCTCTGGTGTGAAGTTAACCTAATATGTAGGTGATCCCCTCCTTGATCCTACTAAAAATCGAAGTATAGTTGGAGGCCTACATTATTGCACCCTCACTAGGCTTGAGATAGCCTTCCTTGAAAATCAATTGTTTCAATACATGCATGTTTCCACATCAATAAATTGGTCAACAACTAAAAAGGTACTCAAATATCTCAAGGGATCACTACATAGAGGTCTACTTTACAGCAAATGCACCCTTGATTTACGTGCCTTTTGTGACTCAGAATGGGTTGGAAGTATTGATGATCGAATATCAACTACTAGATATGCATTCTTCTTTGGTTCCTACCTCGTCTCTTGGAATGCCAAGAAACAATCAGTGGTGTCTTGTTCAAGTACCAAGTCAGAATATAGAGCAATGGTTTAGTCACAAAGAACTCTATTGGTTACAAATGCTACTTTGTGACCTCGGTGTTCATCTTTCCAAGCCTCCTATGCTATAGTGTGACAATCTTGGAGCATTGTCTCTTGAATCTAACCCAATCTTCCATGCAAGGATAAAGTAGGCTATTATTTATTGAAGTTTGGTCAGAAATTTTAACTAGGCCCATAGGCCCAGTGGTGTATTAAATAAGGCTTGACTTATTTACGAAGTCTAAGCCCATAAACTTGTTCAATTTCAAACACACTAAAGTTAGGTTTGGATAATGAGTTGATATGAGATGAGTTGAGTTGAAAGTTGAATAAAATATTGTTAGAATATTATTTTTTAATATTATTATTGTTTTGAGATTTGAAAAAGTTGAATTGTTTATTGTAAATATGTGAAAATTTATGAAAGTTGTTATGATGAGATGAGATGAGATAAAATAGGTTGAGAGTGTTTCTCAATCCAAACTGAGCCGAAGGTTACGATTTTACAATCCTTTTCACAATAAAATTATAAGACCTGACTATCATTTATCAATATTTGACCTTTATTTCTCTCCCCTTTTGCAAAAACTAGGTTGCCGCACTCCAAAACAAGTCTCTTCCTCACACCCAGCCTTCACTAAACATAGGGTTGTCGTAGTGTGATCTTCCTCAAACCGCCACCCCATCAACCTCTCTGTACCACCAGCCCAACCATGAGAAACTGAGGGCCACCCTTGCCATGATGTGCTCTCGAAACAAATACTTGGGACCTTCCACCACCATGAACCAAATTATTTTTGGGGCGCCTTGTCGCTCATGAAAGACTAGGTGAGGTTCCGTGGTTGGATGCTGGCCAATCGATCAGTACCCCAGAGGAAATTTAGACGTGTAATAATCCAGAGGGAAGTACATGTGTAAAATATTTGTTTTATGATATCATAGTAGAATTTAAACAAAACAAGTTGGGGTGACAACGTTAACAATCAAATACCAAAATACTAAGCTTCATGGAAAATGGACTTTTCGCCCTTCATTAACCTCAAAGTCTTACATCATCCAAAATACATAAGGTTAGTCACCATAAAGAGTCAGACTGATTACAAATAAAAGCTAGGCTTAGTGATGTACATCCTACGAAAGACACAAAATATCTATGGCGAGTGCTGGTGCTAAGACATGCTCTAATCTCCATATTCGGGACTCGGGCGAGATTGACTCTGTTTCCTTAGGGGTCATGCCAGGGTCTGTACCTACATCAAAGTCTATGGTCCTGAGAATGAAATTATAGGTAGGTTAGACGGCTATGATAAGACTACTAATGAGAGATAATGCTACCGAAGATGCTATGGAAACTTTTCATGTAAATATTGGAAAAACATGTATATGTGTGGAGAGGAACCACCCTTACTCTTACAACTACGTGCATCCTCAAAACCTGGCAAGGAATCACCCTCTCAGTGAAAACATATATATATAGGCATGACAATGAATCACCCTCTCGGGACATTGCTCTCTCTTTAATCTATATGCAAAATAGATAAAAACACATCAATAATATTATGGCGAGGAGTTACCCATCTCTATATAAGTAGAAAACCTATAAAAACCAGTATTCGACCTATTTCAACCAAGTAACATGCTTCCACCACACATGTGTTCATCATATAGATATTTGCTCTTAGACATTCACTCGCCACACAGGCACACACTCGCCACACACATACACACATAGAGAGAAACTTGTTGCATCAGGGATGCTGCTCTAGTCAGCAACCAACTCAAAGATACCAGCACGTGATACGTTGGGAAATCCCACATCCCAACTATCAGGTGAGGCCAAATACGACATCGTTCCACCCCACTCCCCACGAGACATTCTCCTTCTCATGTGATCTATGTGGTAACGTTTCGCAAAATGGTCTTAGGGAATTCTCTGTCCCGTACCATGAATAGAGACTCATGCTGACTACTCTCTCTCTTTCTCTCTCTCTCTCTCTCACACACACACCGATATCCATGGTTCCCACACATGGTCTTAGCGTCAAGTATAAAAAACAATTAAAAACATTTAAAACAATGGGTACATATGAATAGAATCATAATGTTTGAAATATTTATTCATGCTTGTAGAATAGGGAATAAGTTACAAAAATAATGCAATGTCTCTTACTCACAACATTCACCTCACATTACCTAGCACTGTCTTAGAAGCTAACCTACTTTCCTATGTTGGAAGCTCTTTCGTTGCCTCTCTGCTCCTTACTTTTCGCAACAGTCGTCTTCTTGTGCTCCTTAGTGAATAAAGTTTCAAAAGTGAGATATTGTCCCACATATAGGTCCTTCAAATAGAGTGGGTTGTGAGATGTCCTTTCTAACGTATCTCTGGCTCTAGGTATGCTTGGATATGAGTTCATCATCCTTGTCTTTTCATACTGTAGGATGACAGAGACAGGTGATCAAGGTATGGTCCACACACCCTTACATTCTGCCAACTCCTCAGTCATTCCTTGAACGAGGGTTTTCCACATGGCATCAGGCAATACTTATGAGTCTTGACGACATGACTTGTTGCGCCTTCACCTTTCATTATAGAGCCACTCCGGATGTGACCTTTCAGGTGGAGTGTGGGCTTTTTCGTTCGGTGTTGACACTTTTTTGAACATTTTCGTGTTATCTTGGAAACTTTCAATATCTGGTTTGGGTTAGTCCTTGGCCGTTGCTCCTTTTTGGCGCCATGGGCAGGTGGCTCATATCTCACTCAAGCTGACCAATCTCTTCAGCTCCTCGTTCTCGTCCTCACAATAGGCAACGTTTCTAACTCGCCTACTATGGTTGAGATGCTCATCTCTACTTCGCTCTGGGACATATCAGCCGACCGCTCACAAGCTGCACTTCGCGTCTCCTGCTGCTGATTCTTTAGACCATTGGAGTGTTACTCGTCTTTGCATTTTCTTCCACTCCAAAGATGGTCTGTCCCCTTTTACGTTAGGTAGGGCCCTCATAGTTTTGAGAAAACTTCCTCCAAACCTTCTATAAAAATGGTAAGTGTTTATTGATCAACATGCAACATGCACATATTTTTTAAAAAATTCAGACTTTTAAAACTGTCATGTGTGTATTCATTAAAAAAAAAAAGTGCTTCTAACATGATCAATGGGCGTATGAAATGTTTTTAAATGGATTGGAAAAAACTTCCTCCAGTTCAGTTTGGAGGACAACATTGTCTATAAAATAAGTTAAATAAGTGCTTTACATAACTGCTCATATATTAACTTAGTAACTGTTAATGCTTAAGAGTTACACACATGTGACTATAAAACATGACTAAAGGTGGAAGGCGATGCTAGGTAGGAGGCGTATGCCAACTTGGACTCAGCGACCCATCCTCTATTTTTCTTTTTCATAATTAATTCATTTTGTTCATTGTTGTTTTTCTTTGGGAGTACCTTTAGTTAGGATGCGGTGTAAAAGTTTTAAACCCTCTTACCACATGTTGCAACCTAATGGATATACACATTTTAAAATAAGCAAGATTATATGAGATTATTACTCAAACCCCTAAAATAGGAAATCTCAATCCCAAAAAATACTAAGCCTAATTAATTTTCTCATTTTTAGTTTATTCTTAGTTTTGTAGGTTTTTATTTTTCATTTGCGTGCTTTACATTTTTATCTTTTAGATTTTTTTAGTTTTTAGGTATTATTTTTTAATATTATATTTTGAGAAAAACTTCAAAACGGATGTGATAAAAAGTTTGATTTTACACCCTTCAATAGAAAGAGAACACGTAAGCGATTTAGATTATTTATGCTAGAAACGATTTGAGAAAATAATCCTCCTATACGGAGTCAATCTCCTCCCTGAGTCGCTTTCTCTCTCTTTCTCCTAAAGCCACTCTCTCTCTATATCTCCCCCCTCAGCTCTCCCGTACGAAGCAAGAATTTTTCACTACAGAAAGCTTGAAGTTTGATGTGTTTGAGGAACAAGAACCATACTTTTCCATCCCAATGTCGAAGGAAAAAATGCCTTTTCTTGAGATGCTATAGAGTGTGGGATCCCTACGTTTCTTGCCCATCAAGGATCCCATTTTCTAGACACTATTGAGATTACAGCACCTTAGGAAGTCCTGGGATGCAAACCCAAATTTAGTTCCTAGAGTTTGAGAGCTGCATCACCATTGACATTGTGGAGCTGTATTCACCGATCAAATCAGAGACCATGGACCTTCAACACTCACATCTTGAGGGTTAGAGCTCAGAGTGCAACCAAGACCAACCCAGCTCAACAGAAAACCATTGCATAGAAGGTAACTCAACCTCTCCACCTCCTTGAGTTAATCCACAATCGTGGCCTAAGCAAACCCACTTCCCCAAATCTCTTCCAGTCACCTGGGAACGAAGAAAGCAAAAGTGGGTTGCTTATTAGAAAGGGTCTTTCTCATTCTCATATGGCTTGAGGAGAGAGAGAAAATCTGAGTTTCGAGAAAAGAGAGAGATGATAGAGACAAAGACAGAAAGGAGAGAGAGTAAGGCACTTAGGGAGAGAGAGATGACAAGAAATCTTGTAAGAGGTAATCAATTTTACAATAAATATGTAAGATGGCATAGGTGTCACACCCTTTCATTGGAGGGTGTTAATTTTTTTCTAGAAACATTTTTGGTGTGGTTGAAAAATATTATTTTAAAAAGCATTTATAGATATATGTATAATAATTTTTAATAATATTGCTCATGAAAAATACTAATGGCACGTATTAATTTTCAAGTGACTAACTCATAATATGAATATGCCACTGGTGATGCTGCCATTAAAAAACTAATAAAAGATAAATAAATGTCTTTAGAAGAGTTTTATACCAGTCCTGCTTAGGGCTGCTACCTGCATGGTGCGGGGAAGGGGACCATGCGGGGGTGGAGTTTTTTCTCCCGCCCCTTGCCCCGATGGGAAGGGGGGGGGGGGGGAAATCCCCATCCGCCCTGCCCCTACCTAGGGTAACACATTAGGTTTAAGTTTTTTTTTTTGGTCCAAAAATATTGTTTTGGACCTAAATTATAATATAATTTAAATAATAAATTAAAATTTATAAAAACAAAAATAACTTAAATTCATTAGAGTTAGATTTTAAATTGTCTTGACTTTCTAGGCCAACCTTTATAGAGGAGACCAAGGCAATACAATAATCATACTTAAGTAATGTAGGATTTAGTTCCCCCCTCCCGGCCCTGCTAGGGTCATCCCTCCCCTTGCCCCGCTAGGCCTTTTCCATGCGTGGCGGACGGAGGTGGCGTAGCGGGCCCCGCTGCCCACCACTCCTGCTAGGAGCCTAGGGCCACCGAAAAAAGTATTGAATAGTTTATTGTGTTTTTTTTCTAAAGTATATGTGTGTGATTTTTTAAAAAAAATAGTAAAAAGATAAACACAAATATTAAAAAAACAAATAAATAGTATTTGATACACTTTTTTGGCATGCGTCGCGGTGGACAAAGCTTTTTCCTTTTTGTAATCAACGTTACCAAGCTCAAAAGTCAAAACTATAGATTTGAAATAACGTTCAAACCTAGTTAATAATTTTTTGAATTAATTTAAAAATGAAAACTGCTATGATTATATAAAATAAATTTATAAATTGATATGACTTTATGAAATTCCTCAGATTTATTTTATAATAAAAATAATTTTACAATATGACATACCACATCAAATCAGATCAGTTTGTAAATTTACTTCCTTTAAAAATTAGTTAACGCCATTTGTCACTGAGCGATGTTTACATGCGAGTAAATTTTTTTGAAATTCCTCTTTCGCCGAAAAAGAATATTTCTGTTTATTCCAAATGTAGTCTGCAGATTTATTACGACGAAACGACAACACAACCAATCCACGGAGCTGTCTGGTCTTCCCGTTAACTACCGCTTCCCTCCGTCGTCAAATAGTTGATATCACCTTTAAAAAGACGAGGAAGAGCTTTGAAATCATGGATGCGGCTTCTAGAACCACCGTAAAGGCATCGTCCCTGAGATGGCAAATTCTTCGCCAAGCCCTCCTCCGTCACCCTCCTCCATTAATCACCGGTACGTCCATGATAATCAATTGATTGATTTATTAATTTGCTTGCTTTTTATGAGTTAATCTAGTTGCTTGCAGAGAAGGAAGAAGAAGAAGATCGATCTGAAACGCACATTAAGCGCATTTCAAGGAAGGCCTCGCCTGGCTTTAACTTGATTCCCCATCACGTGGTGGAGGAGGACTACGACGGCGCTTCAGCTTCGGGTTCTTTAAAGAGCTCCGGTCACGCCAGAGAGGCTCGCGTATGCTACACGTTGCCTGTCGACGGAGCTCCCAGACTTTTTCTCACGTGAGAGCTTTATAATTTTACATGTTTCCTCAATCCTTTTCTGCTGTTCGTAAATTTTAATATGGGAAAGTGCTATGTTTTTTTGACGAAAACTTTCCGTCTCCAAAATGAGTTGCATTTGTTTTGGGTGCATGATAGGCAAACACGGGTCCGTCAATTGAAAATCATAAAACAAAAATAAAGAAAAAGAATGTAAATATGATCTCCTTGAGGGGATCAACCTCTAAATGCTCTAGGAAGTGTTTGTTTTTCTTCTTAGAAAGATTGGTCCAAAAGGCGTCTAAATGCTTAAATAGGAGAAAATTACATGTGGTATGGAAATATTGTTATATACAAGAATCTTGAAAGGAAAAACTCAAAACCCACAGGGAGAAAAGTTATTGAAAGAAATTAGTTCGCAAGAAATTGGCCTCCTAACATCCCGCCAAGCTTAAAAAAGATCTTTCCCTCAAGGTTGATTATTAACGAATGAAGAATCCTTATTTCTTCCAAATAAGGCATTAAAACCTTTTATTCTAATTGCTTCACGGGAAAGAATAAAATTTTCCTTTGCTGAATGTATTTATGCAAGGTATTGTAGATGACCAATAATTCTGTTGGTTGTTTGCTACGGACGAAATAAGCAATGCCTTCTGAAAGTGAACTTAGTTTTGCCCAAACATCTCTTTGCAATCCATTTTTTCAAAGAAATTTGCTTTTGAATAAATTACTTCCAAATTCGATCATAATTTATTACCTAATTATATAATAGAGAAGAGGTGACATGATGAAAAACCAGTAGGATCTATCTTTCTAGCATGTAGAAGCTGTAGGGCATCCGGAGGTTGATCCCTTCAAAGATATCAGTTTATCCCCTTTTTCTTTAATTTCTCTGATTTTCGTCGATAGAACCCTTGGATTTGGTATCAGAGCAAGTCTTTCTGATTTTTTTTTTTTTTTCTATTTGCATTTGGAACCTATTAAAACAAAAATCACCATACTCAAACTCTCAGAAAGGATATGTTTTTTGTTGAACAAACAGAGCTGTTTGCCTATAAGTAACCTGTCAGGGAAAGCGGTGGCAGCTGTTGCAGAGGTGGTTATCACAGGTTGGTGATCCTTAAGTGGTGATGTGAATGAGTAACATGGGTGGAGAAGGGAAACAACCAGTGACGTGAGTTCTTGTTAAGAGGAAAAGGATTGCTTGGTTGTAAGAATAGTAGTATCAAGGTTTGTGACCTGTTCTAGCTTGTTTGTTTTCTAGAGTAAAAAGCATTTGGTTGATAAGTTGTTTGTTTTTAAGAATAGTATTATCAAGGTTTGTGATCCCAATTATGGAGGTCAACTAGAGGATGCTAAGAATGGCAGTATCAAGTTCACTTTCAAAAATCAAGAGGTTGATAAGTCACTATGGATCCTCTCTAGAAAAGCTAAATTTTCTGTTCCCTCTTTCTACAAGACCATCACCAATCAAGAAAGCAATTGTTTCCCTTGGAGGAACATATGGAAGAGTAGGCCCTCTAAAGGCGACATCTTTGTATGGATAGCTTCATTGGGGAAGATCTTGACCATGGGCAACCTACAAAAAGGCAAATTATTGTAATTGATTGGTGTTTCATGTGGAAGAAAAGTGGTACAACGGTGAGTCATTTGCGTTTTTACTGTGAGGTTGCTAGGGCCTTTTGAGATGATCTGTTCAACAAGGTGGGGATAGCATGGGAAATGCCGGGGATGGTGGTTTATCTTTTCGACAGCTGGAGGAGTCTATGGTGTTTTGCAAATTGCATCAATTTGGAAGATGGTCCCCATGTGCCTTCTATGGTGTATTTGGTAGGGACGAAATGACTGAACATTCTAAGATAAAGAACATTCGGTGGAGTAGCTTAGAAGCCTTTATTTCAGGACATTATTTCTTTGGACAAAAACTATAGATTTCAATGGTCTTAGGCCTCATGTGGTTACACAGATGAGATGATATGAGAAATATGTGAATAATAATGAGATAGTTTCTGAATAGTAGTGAAATGGTTTGAGTTAAGATGTTTTATGGGGTTTTGAGAAATGAGAGAGAAAAATTTTAATAAAAATATTATAAAGTTAAAATATTGTTAGAATATAATTTTTTAATATAATTTTTGTTTTGGGATTTGATTGATTTGTTTTTTGTATTTTATTTGGAAATTTGGGAAAGTTGTAATGATTAGGTAATGATTAGATGAAAAAGTTGAAAAGTTGAAGATTTGAAATTGAAAAGTGTTTGTGTTTGAATAGTGTTTGGATGTTGAGATGAGATGAGATGGGTTGAGATTATCTGTGAAACCAAACATGGCCTTAATGTTTACTAGTTCCTTGTATATACCTCTTCCCCTTCTTTCTAATTAGGTGTTTCCTCTTTTATACGTCCTGCATTCTTGGGCTTTTGCCTAGTCCTATCAATAAAAGTTTTACTTATAAAAAAAAGTTCGCATTCAAAAAGGGTGGATACATAATCCCTTGAGGTTATTTCAAAGAGATTGCCTGTTTAATCCATTGAGGCAAAACAACCAACAGAATTGCGATAAATACATTCGGGCAAAAGAATGCTTATTTTACGTGGAAATTTATAACATCTTTATTTTGGAATTGCGATAGGTTGTGGAAGAAGTATAGATTTCCAGATTTCGTTGATAATCAACCTTGAGGGCAAAGTTTTAAAGGGCAGTGGGATGTTGGCAGCCCAATTTACTGCCTGTTCCCATAATTTTTATTTAATATTGGCCTCAGCATTTACTTAGATTTTCATATTATTTTGATATTGGGTGTCATTTTCTCCTATGTAAGCATGTAGATGCCGTATGGCTAATACATTAAGAGAAGAAAATTGCTGATAAAAAATTTAGAGAAGAAAATACACAATGCCGAGGGCGTTTGGATGTTGATCCTTTTAAAGAAACCTGTTTATTTATTTTGTTGCTGTTTTTTTTTTCTTCTTTTTAAATTTTCCCTGAATTTCCATCAATAGACTGATTGGGAACTTATCAGTGAGTGTGCTTTTCATGTTTTGACTTTGAGATGGTTCTTTATGCAGGCAGAGAGTGGATGAATATGCTGACCTCAGTGATTTTGAGATTTGCAATAAATACAATGTTGACAACACTGGGCTTGTATGTAAGTTTCTCTTCGTTTGACATTAGCTTGTTCCTGGCCAAGGCTTTGTCATTAAAGCAAGGCCTTTTGGACAATTTTTATTTTTTTTGAATAGAATGATTAGTGACATTATCAGTTTTCAATATTCATAGTATCAACCACGAAGGGGTGAATTATATCTCTGGTTCTCTGGTTAATTGTAAGAAAGTTTGGACTCTCTTTCATGGTTTGGAATAACTGACTTGACATATTATTTGAAGCCAGATTGGAATGGTTCTCAAAAAACAGCTTTCTGTTTTTGTCATTATTATTATTATTATTTATTTAATAAAAGTTAACCTGTAAAAACAAAAAAGAGTGTTTGCATAGGTGTTATCTGTTCTCAGTATTCAAGAAAATTGTAACTCTGAAGACGGATCTAATGACGGCACCATTTTGTCTTTTTTCAATAATGTTTTTTGGTCAGTCCAAATTTTAGAAAACACACAAGAAGTTTGGGAGACTTGTCTGAAATGAAATGTTAGCCTACCAACCTTATTTGAGGCCAGCTCAGAATGGTTCTCATAATAGGAAAAAGCTCTCTCCCTCTCTCTCATAATGCAAGAAGAATTCAGAGGCTTCTAAAGATCATTAAGAAGAAAAAAAGAGCTTGATTGTTGGTTAAAAAAGTAAAGGAACCACTTTTCTGTTATGACTTGTTGAGAAATGGTTGTTAGGTTCCAGTGAAGTATACAATTGCTAAAGCATTAATTGCAGATTGTTTAAATGCTTTGCTTGCAGGAAGTCAGAAACTGCAAATAAGTTTTTTTTTTTTTTTATAAGTAAGAAGATTTTATTCATCGAATGAAATAGGCGAAGTCCATGTACACATGAAGTATACAAAAGAAACACCTAATTACATTCTAGGATCATGAAAAAGAAAACAAAAACTCATGAACAATCCCTCCCTTAAGAACAATAATAGAAAACCACTGAAGCAAGGAGAACACAAAAAATTTCCAGATTTTCTCTATTGTATGCTCCTTATTGTTAAAACACTGCTCATTCCTACCTACCTACTTCATTTCTTTATTCCCTTTACCAGTTGGTGTGGCCAACCGTATTGAAAAATTGTATAGAGATTTTTTATGGGGAGGCCTGGGAGAGGAGACTAAAACTCCCTTAGTGAGTTGGAAAAAAATTTGTTGCCCGATTGTTGATGGAGGTCTGGGTATTCATAGTCTATGTAGTTTTAATAAGGCGTTGTTGGGGAAGTGGCTATGGAGATACCATGGGGAAGAGGAAGCATTGTGGAGGGGGGTGATTGATCGTAAGTATGGTAGTGATTGGGGAGGATGGTGTACCAAGGAGAGCAGGGATTCGTATGGAGTGAGTCTATGGAAGTTTATTAGGAAAGGTTGGGGTCGCTTCCTGAAACAAGTTAACTTCTCGGTTGGTGATGGTTCAAAAATCAGATTTTGGTCTGATATTTGGTGTGGGGATATTGAATTGTCTCGAGCATTTCCGGTTGTTTTCAGATTGGCGACTAATAAGCAAGCTTCAGTTTTCGAGGTGATGGGTTTTTCCAATGGAGTGGTGCTTTGGGATGTAGGCTTCTCCAGATCTGCCTAGGATTGGGAAGTAGAGGAGGTTACTGATTTTTTTAGACAGTTGTATTCAATGGAGATAAGAAGACAGGGCAGGGACCATCTATGTCAAGAATTTGCCAACTAAGTCAAGAATTTGCCAACCTCGAACGAAAGCATTTTGGGGCTTCGAAATAATCTTATCCATTACCATGCTTATTCGTTTTGCTAACACCTTAGAAATTATCTTATAAAACCCACTTACCAAGCTGATGGGGCGGAAATCCTTCAATTTAAAGGCACTAGATATCTTAAGTATGAGGGCAATAAATGTGGCATTAAGAGACTTCTCAAACTTTTGAAAAGAATAAAATTATTGGAGAACCTACATCACATCTTCTTTTACAATGTCTCAACACACTTGAGAAAAAGCCATAGGAAATCCATCCGGGCCAGGAGTTTTATCTTTACTCATCCCACAAACCACCTGATGCACCTCAATCTCTTCAAACGATCTCTCCAACCATCTTGCTGCATAGGAATCCAAAGAGTTAAAATTCAAGCCATCAAGCTTGGGTCTCCATCTCGCTGTCTTGGTTAGAAGAGCTTTATAAAACTGCACAATGTTGTTGAGTATGGAGTCTGGTTGAACCGCTCGAGCGGAGCATCCAGCCGCTTGAGAGAATACAAGTCAGAGAGCTTCGCTCAAAGATAGCTTGACAGACTGCTCGAGCAAAGGTAAGTCAGAGAGTTTCGCTCGACACAGCTTGAGCGGAGGGAAGTTAGAGAGCTTCGCTTGAAGAGCCGTTTGACACATGGCTCGAGCAATTGCGGGAAACAGGTTTGCTCGATGCGGGCTCGACACGCCGCTCGAGCGAATATCACTAATTCTGCTTTGTTTAGGGTTTCCGCCGCATGACATATAAAAAGGAATTTTGTTTTGACTTGTGACTGTATCATTGAACAGTAGCCGTCCCATACATTGTATTGTGATTCCTCAAGAAATAAAATCCTCTGCAGCTCCCGTGGACGTAGGCAATTTGCCGAACCACGTAAATACTGTGTCGTGTGTGATTGCTTGTTTTTTTCGTGTTTATTTACTTTATTGTCATCGTTTTTCACAACAATTGGTATCAAGAGCCAAGGTTCGGGTCTGAGAAAAAACGATGGCTGGAGAAGAAGTGAAGGTATCGGGGATCGAGAGGTTTAATGGCACGGATTATGGGTATTGGAGGATGTAGATAGAGGATTACCTCTATGGGTAGAAACTCCATCTTTCATTGTTGGGGAAGAAGCCGGACAGCATGTCAGTTGCTGATTGGACCTTGTTGGATCGACAGGTTCTGGGGGTTATTCGTCTAACCCTGTCGAGATCCGTTGCACACAACGTCATCAAGGAGAAGACGACTGCAGATCAACGTCATCTGAATGATTTTAATACTATTACAAATCAATTGTCGTCTGTTGAGATTGAATTTGATGATGAGATACTTGCACTGATATTATTGGCATCACTGCCAAATAGTTGAGAAGCCATGATGATGGTTAGCAATTCTGCTAGTAAGTCAAAGTTGAAATATGATGACATCCGTGATTTGATTTTGGCTGAGGAGGTGCGCAGGAGAGATTCAAGCGAGACCTCAGGTTCGAGTTCAGCATTGAATGTTGACTCTCGGGGGAGAACACAAGACAAGAACTCAAACAGAGGCAGATCAAAATCAAAGAATAGGGGCAAGAGCAAGTCAAGACCTGGTCAGCAGGCAACTTGTTGGAATTGTGGCAAAGCTAGCTACATAAAGAAGAATTGCAGAAATCCCAAGAAGACAGAGAATGATAGTGCTAATGTGGTAATTGAAGAATTACAGGATGCACTATTGCTTGCAGTTCATAGTCCAATTGATGACTGGATACTTGATTCAGGGACATCCTTCCATACATCTTCCCATCGGGAGATAATGCAAAACTATGTTGCAGGTGATTTTGGAAATCTGTATTTGGCTGATGGAGAGGCTTTGAATGTAATAGGGATGAGAGACATTGACATTGTACTCCCTAACAAGAACAAATGGACCTTGTAAAAGGTTAGACATATTCCTGAGTTGAAGAAGAACCTCATTTCTGTTGGGCAGCTTGATGATTGTGGTCATTCAGTGTTGTTCTCAAATAGCACCTGGAAGGTCACCAAAGGGACATTTGTACTGGCTCGGGGTAAGAAAACTGGTACACTTTATATGACTACTGGTTTGAATAACACTATTGCCACTACCGTTGCAGATAGCACAACAGATTTGTGGCATTGCAGGCTTGGCCATATGAATTAGAAGGGCATGAAAGAACTTCTGTCTAGAGGCAAGCTACTAGAACTGAAGTCAGTTGATCTCAGTATGTGTGAGAGTTGCATTATGGGGAAATAGAAGAAGGTCAGTTTTTTGAAGAGTGGCAGAACACTGAAGTCAGGTAGACTAGATCTTGTGCACACTGATGTGTGGGGACTTTCCCCAGTGGCATCCCTTGGAGGTTCTCGTTACTATGTTACATTCATTGATGACCACAACAGGAAAGTATGATCTATTTTTTGAAATATCAATCTGATGTGTTTAATGTGTTCAAAATTTGGAAAGCTATGGTTGAGACTGAGACAGACTTGAAGTTGAAATGCTTGAGGTCTGATAATGGTGGTGAGAATATTGATGGTGGGTTCAAGGAGTATTGTGCAACTCAGGGTATAAGAATGGAGAAGACCATTCATGGGACACCACAGCAAAATGGAGTTGCTGAACGCATGAACAGAACCATAAAAGAGCTCGCTAGAAGCATAAGGCTGCACGCTGGGCTACCACCTACTTTCTGGGCAGATGCAGTTAGCACTGCAGTATACTTGATAAACAAGGGCTATCAGTTTCGTTGGATTGTGGATTGCCTGAGGAGGCTTGGAACGGGAAAGAGGTCAAATTTTCTCATCTTAAGATTTTTGGCTGTTTTTCTTATGTTCTTAGATAGCTCGACAGACTGCTCGAGCAAAGGCAAGTTAGAGAGTTTCGCTCGACACATAGCTCGAGTGGAGGGAAGTTAGAGAGCTTCGCTTGAAGAGCCTCTCGACACATGTCTCGAGTAATTGCGGAAAACAGGTTCGCTTGATGCGGGCTCGACAAGCCGCTCGAGCGAACATCACTAATTCTGCTTTGTTTAGAGTTTCCGCCGCATGACATATAAAAAGGAATTTTGTTTTGACTTGTGACTGTATCAGTGAACAGTAGCCGTCCCATATATTGTATTGTGATTCCTCAAGAAATAAAATCTTCTGCAGCTCCAGTGGACGTAGGCAATTTGCCGAACCACGTAAATACTGTATTGTGTGTGATTGCTTGTTTTTCCCGTGTTTAAATTTACTTTATTGTCATCGTTTTTCACAACAAATGTGATCCTATATCTCATCAATAGAAGAAAGCACATTATTTTCATAATGTAGTAACTCAATAGCATTATTAGGCCTATGAGAATTAGCCATTTTATGAAAAAAACTTAGTGGACTTGTTCCCCTCTTTTAGCCAAAGGACCCTTGATCTTTGCCTCTAAGATATTTCTTCCATCAATAATACCTTCTCAAGCTCGTACACCACTTCTTTCTTTCTTGACATAAACTCCTCATATTCCTCCCCAACCTCCAAAGCCTGCAACTCCTCCCAAAGAGACTTTTTCTGCAAATCTGCATGCCCAAAAACTTCTATATTCCGCTTCTTTAAATCAGCCTTCAAAGCTTTGAGTTTACCTGCCAATATAAAGCTAGGAGTTCCCATGAACTGATAAGAAGACCACCAACTCCTCACCTTATCAACAAAACCATAAGCTTCAAGCCACTTATTTTCCAACTTGAAATAGCGCCTATCCCCGTGTATTCCACCATAATCAAGCAAGATAGGAAAGTGATCAGAATAGACCTGCGACAATCTCTTCTGACATAACTCCGGGTAATGAGTTTCCCAAGAAGAAGAGACTAGAAATCTGTCCAGCCTTGACCACCTTCTATTATTAGACCAAGTAAATACCCTCCCTACCAGGGGAAGATCCAGAAGATCCAGGTCAAAGATCAGCTGCAAAAATCCTCCATGGCTGAAGAGAAAGAGGATGCACCCGCCCTCTCGCTAGGAAACCGAATTATATTGAAGTCCCTACACATACACCAAGGAAAATCCCACAAGTAATACAATCCTGCCAATTCCTCCCACAAGAAGCTTCTGTCCCTATCCACATTTGGACCATACACTCCTGCAAATGCCCACTTCCACCCATCCTCAATATTTTTAAAGGAACATGCTACAGAGAAATTCCCAATACACTCCTCCACTAACTCCTCTTATCCCACATAAACAAAATACCTCCTGAAGTTCCCAAAGAATCTAAATAAACCCAACCCACAAAAGAACATCCCCACAAACTGCAGATAGTACTTCTATCGGAGGTCGGCGACTATTTTCCTTCCAAACCCATTTCAGGCTTTTACCCAAACCCGGTCCAACCACTTTCTTTTTTCCCTTCAGATCTACATCTCCCTTATCACAATACGACTTATCCACATATTCATTAAAAAACTCTGGGCCCGATAAGCCCCTACCCAAGCCCAACTCAACCCACCTCAACATACATTCCAAATTATTCTTCATATCTAATAATATCTCCTGCATGGCCTTCAACGACAGCTCCTCCCCTTTCCCAGATAGCTCCATCCTGGAACATTGTGCTTCTCCTTTGGAAAAACGAAACGTATGCTTCTTTAATATTGAAGACGGCTGCACCAACTTCCCACCAGCCCCCCCACGCTCCTCCCTGCTAACCTCCAATCTCGGCGGTGGCTTCATCAGCACCTCCACGTAAGAACCCTACTATCCTGCTTTCACCAGAGAAGAGGAATCTATCTTCTCCCAGACTCAATTCTCGCACCCGAAACAGAGGAATACGAGTTTGCCTCCTTCAGCGCAACTCCAAACCTCCTCCATCTCTCACCCATAACCCTTCTGGTACCACAATTAGGCCGCTCCTCTTATCATGCCCAAACTCAGACAACATAAAAAACCGACCGTAGCTATTATGGCACCTCTGCCCAACCAGAACCTGATTCCCTTTCCTGTGGGTTCTAAAGAACTCAGACGAGCCAACTGAAGCACCACACACCCCCCACCTCCGAAGCCAACCACTCCATAGCTACTGCATCGATAGAAATAAACTTAACAACCCGACGATTGCTCTCCTTGATTCTCCACCACTGATCATTTTCACGTTTCAACTCAAATATCTTTTGATCAATGAGTAGCCTTTGACACGACCCCATCGAAATGACAATAACCACAACACCCAATAATAACAAGAAGACTCTAAAAATGATTAACGAGAAAGAGAATATGAAGAGACACTCATAGAGAGAAGTGCTGCATGCAAGTAAGTCACTACAAAGAAGTTTGAACCTATCTATAATCTATATAATTTTTGAATCTGTAGCTTTACTTCTGTTAAGCCACGTTATCCAGTCCTGTATTAAATGACCATGAAATAAGCCATTTTAGTTTTAAATAATTTGAAATGCCATATCAATAAATATTAAATAATTTAAAATTTTAAGAGTCTGAAGCACTTTGTATTCTTTCCCACACTTCGTCTTCTTTCCTTTATATTAAATATTTTAATGGCACGTTTAGGAAACTTCTCAATTAGGTTATAAACAAATATAGTTATTAATAACTTTCCTGTGTGATGCACGGGTGCAAGACTGGTATATCATAGAAAGTTGAACCCAACTTGATTTGTAGTGAAAATTTCAAATCAACACAATAATGCTGTTTTCCAGTCAATTAGGTTTGGTTGAGTTCTGATAGGTGCTTACTTTTCTTTACTATTTGAGATTAAAAGGAAGTGAAAAAAAAAAAAAAATTCAAGATCTCAATAACTTTTTTGCAGAGGAATTTTCAGGGCATGACATTCCATCAAGGCAAATAGAACCATAGCATAATTTTGACCTTGAAAACTTTCCTAGCTTTGAATTATTGTCTTTCCAGCTTTTTTTTTTTTACACCACAACCTTGGGTACTTCATCTGCCAACATAAACTTTGGCTGTATAGTTTCCACCAATACACTCGGTTTATTGAATTTTTATTGCTGTTATTTTTAGTTCGTACTAATATTTCGACATTGCTTGCACAGGTCATTGGCCTTCAGAGGATATCCTTGCTTACTTTTGCTTGTCACACGCAGACATGTTCAGGTTTGTATAACGATATGACATCAATCTTTTAGCAATGTTGTTTTCACATGCAGACAATAACAAGATGTGTACGTGACTGATGAATCTGTGCACATTTTCTATTTGTTTCTTCCACTTCTTTTGAACATTTACTGAATTTGCCTTCTAACTCATTTAGATTTTCTGTAATTTTTCCAGCTATAAAAGAGTTATTGAGCTTGGATCAGGTTATGGCTTAGCTGGTTTAGTTATTGCAGCCGTTAGTGAGGCGTCAGAAGTTGTTATAACCGATGGAAATCCTCAGGTAGTTGATTGTATCCTTTATTTATTTGTTTTGCTTGGAGATGGGGCATCCTTGCCATGGATTAGTCGATTTTACAACTTTTAGTCCTGTACTGGTTACTGTGTGAGGGAAATATCTATGAGCAAGTTTTATATGCTGATGGTATGTGTAGGTTGATATGTCATGCTATTTATCCGAGTAATGCTAGATATAGTTGTGGAGTGTGCAAATGCTGCGCAATCCTTTTGGAAAAGAGTGAGTTCCACTATCAAAAAATTAATTAATTTTTTTTTCATGTGGGTCCCGTATTTACTCACTTTTTTCAAAGGGATTGCACGGCGCTTGTGCACTTCACGATTGCAAATATCATTTCTCTATTTATCCATTAATGCATTGTTGTCGCAGTCTAAATAATTTTCTTGAGACACCTCTTTCATCTTATTTGTGGAATACTTATTCAAATTGCCTAGACAAATAGGATAATTAGGGGTCGAAAAACTTGGTGAGACACATGGAGGGTTCTTGTCCTATAAGACGTGGAAACTTTTGATGGTAGGATATGAAAGACTTTTATATGTGAGACATTGTGTTGTGTTAGTTGTGCCTCATTCTGTGGGTTATTGGGAGAGATATGATTGACGAATTTCCTGGGTGGTGAACCCTTAAGCTTAAGTTGTTTGGGCCTAATTTTAAATAGTAGACCTAGAATAGAGTTGGAGGCCTTCTCAAGAGTTGGTATGTGGGTGGGCACAGGCCGTTTCAACCCACAACTACTCCTACTCAGTTTGTCCTATATATTTTTAGTTGTTATTACTAAATCCTTGCATTTTCCTCAAATTCTCCATATTTTTATACTCTGTTATCAAGCTGTTGTTGGTACCATCATTTCCTCTTCTGGTTTTTTGTTTTTCCTTTTTCTCACTTGACAACCCGCATTGTGTAACAATATTTGTAGCAACAAACAACCCCTCTCTCCCTATTGCCCCCCTTTTTCCTTGTTTTCTTTAGGATTCGGATTGCATGTTCCTTGACATCCAGATATTCAGCGTAACATAGATGCCAATTCTGGAGCATTTGGTGCTACGAGAACGAACTCTATGACATTGCATTGGGATCAAGAAGAAATATCAGATATATCTAATGCTTTTGATGTCATTATTGCAAGTGACTGGTAAAGTTCAAATTAATACTGCCAAGTATTTAAGTTAGATTTGCATCATTTCTTACCTCCACCATCTTAAAGAGTGACGAGAATTATTAAATGTAGGGCCTGTTTAGGGTTGCATTAGGAGTCTTAAAAAGTGCTTAAATAACCTTAAAAACTCTTTAATAGAAAAAATTAGGTTATTTGGGTGTTACATATTAAAGTACTTTTTAATCTCAAATATGTTAAAAAGTACGTTTGAGGAAAATCATCATTTTTCCTCAAATGCGCTTTTCCAGATAATTCGGAACGTAGTTCAAATTTTAAAAAGACTTTCACTGGGCAAAAATACCCATACAATTTTCAGATAATTACAACTTTCAAACTTTTAAATATATGGTCATAATCTTTAAAAAATCAAATGATCATCATTTTTACCTTAGAAAGCACTTTTTTAATTTGTTTCCAAACAAATGAAAGATGTTTTAAAGTGCTTTAAGCATATGGTTACCAGACATAAAATAACTTTTTAATTGTAGAACTTATTACTTAAGTTATAAGTTAGAAGCCCTAACGCTATAAGTTATATTTTCCACCGCAATCTCAAACATGCATGTAGATGAGGTGATCGATTATATATATTGGTGGAAAGTGTGTCCAAGTGCTTTCTAGTGCCCATTGACAATACAAGGGGTTTGAATTTTTTGTGCCCATTGATTATACAAGGGGTTTGAATTTCTGGCGCCGGTAATGGCCATTTGTGGGTCCCACTTTTGATGAGTTCATGACACTCATACAGCCTTGCACCAATCTGGTGGATGACTCTTTCCTTCCGCTTTTGGTTGCTTGCATTTTTTATGATCTGGAGAAGTCTAGATAGCTAAGTTTTCTTCATTGGTTGACAAAAAAAGGCACTAGTATGTAAATGCATGAACTCTTTTACACATGCAACCACACGCGGATGATCTCTTCTCATCTTAATTTGAACTTTATCTTTTCTAATACTTCTTGATTTGATGTCATTTTTACAGCACCTTTTTTAAGGAATTCCACAATGGCCTTGCTCGGATCATCAAGCTTTTGCTGAAGAAAGCAGGGGCCTCTGAAGCTTTATTTTTTAGTCCTAAAAGAGGCAATTCATTGGAAAAGTTTCTTGAGACAATTAAACAAAATGGCCTTTGTTTCAGCGTAACAGAGATCTATGACTCACAAGTTTGGGACCGTCATCAGACATTCATGGAAGGGAAAGATTCCTGGCCAAGCTACGAAAAAGATCACTGCTATCCATTGATGGTCAGAATTACCATATGAACTTCTGAAGGGTATTTTAATACATTCTAGTGTGCAAGTTTTGGCGAACTTTTGCCATTCTTGGTTGATTGTTGTGGTAAAGCTTGGTTTCTTCTTTGTACAGATCCCTGCCGAATACTCCATTTTTAGCTACTACATGTTCTATAGGTTCTCACTGATTTTTTGATTGCCAATTAGAGAGGAAAGCATAGAGGTACTGTTTTTTATTGATCTAATTTACTACTGACATTATTTTGACCATAAAAGGGGTGGGTGCACCAACACTTTTGACAGAAGAATCCTTATCTTCTGTGTAATTATTAGATAAAATGAGTTGAGAGAAATTATGAAAACAAACTGACTGTGCTCAGTCAGCTTGTTGGAATTTTGGGATTTTGTTTTAAGCGGTAATTACGTGCAAAAAGCATTAAAGAAATCAAAGTATGAATGCTAAAACATAAAAGTGAGAAGTTCTGATTACCAAAAGAAAGAAAGTTACTACCTTTCTCTTTAGGCCTTTGGACCAAGTTCCACAATCGACACATACGACAAAGATTGCTTAATCGAGGATTCCCTAATTAACATTAACAGGATCTTAATGAAAAGGTAAGTTTTGGGTGGTAATTTTTAGCTGATTCTGAAGGCACGGAGTTTTCCTTTTGCCACAATTTTTCTTTTTCCCTGAAAGTGAGTGAATTCTATTCGAACAGAATAGTCTCTCCCACTTAGGGATGGAAAAAAAAAAAAAACCGATGAATCGGTAAACTGGACCGGACTAGTTTGGTCTGGTCCAGTATCGGTTCTATTTTTCTCAAAACTAGTTGAAATTAATCTGATTCCAGTTTTCCTTTTTCTAACACTAGATCGAACTGGACCGGACTGGTTCATATATATATTTTAATTTTTTATATTGTATAAAATATTTTTTATATTATTTGTTATATTATATATAATTTTTATATAAAATAATTTTGTATTATATGATAAATTACTAATAATATAATATTAAAATTTAAAATCCTATATAAATAACTATATATTATCACTATAGCCTATTGTATTAGTAGTTATACTAATATTATATCACTATATATTATAATATAATATAATATAATATAATATAATATATCACTATATTATATAATATAATATATCACTATATTATATATTATAATATATCACTATAGTCTATAATACAATTATAATATATTACAATATATTATCACTATATTATTATATACTATATTATATAATATATCGGAAAAACCGGACTGAACCGGTAAAACCGGAAGTACCGATTTAAGGGTGTAACCGGTGCGATATCAGTTCTGCAAATCTCAAAACCGGTATATACTGGTTCGATTCTAAAATATGTCCAAAGAGGAATCGAACTGGACCGGTTACACCCTTACTCCCACCAGTGCAAAGGACTCTTGTTTTTTTTTTTTGCAATTTTGACCATAAAAAAAGCACTTCCCGGACCTTTATGTTGCTGTGTTGCCTCAAAATCAAATGCAAAGCAACAGCATACATGATTATTGGCTTCCTATATATCACACAGAGCATGATAGTAAGGTGTTCCCTGAGATGGGGAGGCCAATATTTCGTTTTGGTAGTCACTCTAGATGTCCTAAAGAAAACCAAATAAAAAAAAAACCCCAAATGTAACCCTTTTTTCTCCTTCTGAATGCAATCAGCTGAGTTTTCGTTCAGATTCATCTTTTTTCTTCTTCAGAGGTTGTTTGCTTGTGTACTTGTTGGAGTCCTTTTTACTTTTTACTTTATATTTTTTTCTTTTTCATTTGAGACTGTTGGATGGAAATTTGTAGGTCATACACATTCTGTACACATTCTCTTATTTTCCCTACATATTTCTAAAATCCTTTTGAAAAAGTGGGAATTGCAAAGCACCACTGAAAGTGGAGTGCGGTCATGTCTGGGTCTTATCTTAAAGAAATAAAAGTAGTTTTGTTTCTTTCTTTGATGTGTTAAATTGCTTGTGTTGTGTGGTTCGCTAGTCCCCACACAAATTAGTGAAGAATCAAATCTCTCATAATCGTAGGCATTAGGGCGACAGTTTGGATCGTAACCAATTTTTATTTTTTGATTTTTTAGCTTTATTTCCTTCTCTAACAACAATGATGTATTGAATTCTCTCCTACATTAGAACATGCATGCAAGAACTCTTTGACAATCGCATGCCCTTTTCTTTTCAGCTAGCTTTTCGCTAGAGACTTCAACTAGACATTGTGTTTTGGGTGCTTCCAAACTTCAGCATCCATTTAAACATTGTCACATGACCTCACCACTCCTTTTAAGCTATGTGAGAGTTCACCGACTCAAGGGCATGATGATTGAGTTGAATTTTCTCTTCTTGTTGCTGTTCTTATTATTATTATTTAGGAAATTATGTTTTAGCACAAAATTGATTGAAGGTATGTATAGTAGCTTGGATAGGATGGGGAGGGATTGGATGCTCCTCCCCTGGCCTTCTAATGGGCAGTTTTGGTATAGAGAGAGAGAACTTTCATCTCTTTTAAGTGGTGATCATGAACAGTTTTATACTTTAAGGCTGAGTTTAAATGTTGAGTTAAGTTGAGTTAAGTTATTTATGAATAGTAGTGAGTTGAGTAGTGTAGAGAGTTATGTGAGATTCATCTAAACTGAGTTTAAAGTGTGTTTGAATGTTAAGATGAATTTAGTACTTTTTATAGGAAATTGAAAAAGGTTGTGGGTCCCACATATAAAGATATTTTAAGTTGAAAAATGTTGTAGGTCTCACATATAAAGATGTTTTAAGTTGAAAAAAGTTGTAGATCCCACGTGTAAGAAGGTTTTGAGTTGGGATGAGTTTAATAATTTAAAAATTGAGTGTTTAGATATTACACTCAGCTTAAAATTAAACTAAACTGATCTGAGTTTGTAAACCAAATGCAACCCAAATGGCACCTTCCCTAAATTCCCGTTTAAAATGTGACAAGAATGCTGGCATGGCATGCAACATGAAAGATGGACACAGTAAAAAAAATAATTTTAGAGAGAGAAAAATAATTTTAAAATTCCAAGAAATTGTTAGAGCCAAACTTAGTATTATAATTTTTTCAGCACTAAACTTAATCGTTAGAACTTAATATTTATTATTAAAAGTGACTAATTCATTGGTATCTAATTATATTGGTACAGTATAAGTAGTGTCTAACTTATATAAAATATTATATTAATTTTATATTATAAGATTAATAGACTTAAATAATAAGATTAAAATTTCATGTTATATCAATTAACAATTGAGCATATAATATATATAAAATCTAATATAAAAAAATTATATATATTATAAAAAATTAAAATATATATATATATATATATATATATATATATACACACATTAGTCCGATTCAGTTCAAACCGATTTTCAAAATATAAAAACCGGTAGCGAACCGGTTTAGGATCGGACCAAACCTACCAATTCAATTTAGTCCGATTAAGTTTGACCCATTTTTTCGATTTTTTTTTAGTAATGCTACATACAGTTATGGATTGTGCAAGTGCTTTGAAAAAAAATACGATCTATTATTAATAAATTAATTTTTTTTTATTGAAATTTCGTATTTATTAACTTTTTTTCAAAATAATTACGGCTTGTACACTCGTGATTACCAATATAATTTCTTTTCTTTTTTTTACTCCCTAGCTCGCAATGCTCTTTTTTCCTTCGTTTATTTTTCGGAGTAAGCAAAAATGCTGGGGCGATCAATCACCGCTCGCTCGGAACGATATAATATGCGCTCTGGGCGAGCAGTAGTTATTATATATTGAAGTTTTTTAAACAGTAAATTAAATCTAAGGACTAGTGTACTGTTCGAATAATAAATAAAATAAATATATTATATTCGCTTCTAAATTGAATATTTATTTTATCCGGTACTTATTATTAATGTACTACAAAAAAAAAAAAATATTTGTGATGATAATGTCTATTTGTAACGAAAACTTAATCTCTCGTTTGTTTTCAGAAAACATCTCATCTCATGTCATCTAATAATTATAACTTTCTCAACTTTCAATATAAAATAAAATAAACAATTCAATTTTTTCAAATCTTAAAATAAAAATAATATTAAAAAAATATATTCTAACAATATTTTATTCAATTTTTTAATTTTCATCTCAATTCAACAAAAATCTTTGTGTTGTACTGATAATTAGGGTATTTGTAGGCTTTGTCCACCCTACTCATGCATCCCATAATCTTTTATTTATAAAATACTTGTTAAAGGAAAAAAAATAAAATGAATCTAAAGGTAATTGGTGAGGATAACGCTCAAGGCTGTCTATTGGTGAAAACTGAGATTTTTGTCGCATGATATGGTTCATAATTCAATGCAATCAATCGGCTATGAAAACGACCAATCTTTGGAGCATATATGTGAAATATCATCCACTTCCTTTCATTATTTATGAATGGATAATATTATTTATGAATTATTATTATTATTTTTATATCACCTTAAATGATTAAAGAATAATTAAAAAATTAAAAATAATTTTTTTTTCCCGTAAATTTGGCATGAAAATGTAAAGATGTTAAAAACATAAGGCATATAGTTACTCACACATAAATGTATGTAGATACAATAAATATATAATTGCCTAGGTATGAAAATGACCAGTCTTTATATCGATTGGCCTCATACTCACAACAACTTTTTTCACATATGTTCAAGTCTTTTTCCTAATTGAGACATTCCCACCTGCCTCACCCCATCTCTCTCTCTCTCTCTCTTCCCTACATTTCCGAGAGAGAGAGAGAGTAGGGAGGAGACTCGTCTTCTCGTGTTGTTTTTCCTTCTTCTTTGTTCATCTTCCTCCCCCATCAGGTCTATAATTTTTTTTCCAGGTTGTTCTTTAGCTTTTGTTCTCTTCTTGCTACACTTAGACTCGATCTACTATCTACTAGCACCCCACCACGCAACTCCCCCAACTATTGATTTGCCCTACTAGGTAAAACCATTGCGAAACACTATGTGTCAACTCATGTGACCCGGTTATATTCAACATTCTTAGATCTAACCTAACCCACACAAATACCCCAGTGACAACCACGCGTCGGCACAATCATGCTTCCGACTATTGTCTACTTGGGACGTCCAATGGTACCTATTTACATATGTTACCGATTTCCTATCTAAATGTAGAAAATAAAATAAAATAGAAAAGGAGATGGAGAAGAGAGAAGAGAGAAAGAGGGAGAGAGAATTTGTGGGCTACATTCTTACTATTCTCAATTGTCCCTATTTATAGGTGAATGAGACCAGAAGAAGAATGAAAATACAATAAATCACTGATGCTAATTGATTTACACAATAACCTAAATATGATAGAAAATAAGTCATATTACCATACATATGCTAGAATATTATGAATATATATTAAGTATGCTAATATTCTAACATCCCCTCAAACTCAGAATGATGGCGAAGATGCTATCTTGAATTTGGAAATAAGATCATATTGCCAGCTAGGTGGATGAGACTTATGGATCCGACTAACGACCCGACTAAAGGAGTCTCTGTGGGGCGTGGCGCAAGTGGACAACAAGCAAAAAACTTTAGGCAACATGTGGGGGCAGTGATCCGTTAAGTGTGTAAGAAGTCTCTGGAAGACGTGTGGTGAATGGAAAAGAACACTAAATAACACATTTAATATGAGACTTATTATAACAAGAAAAAAAAAAGCGTTGCGGGAGACACTAGAAAATCGATGTAGGCAAATTGATATACGAGATTTGATGATGAAATGGAGGACAGTGATGTGTTAAGTGTGTAGGAAGCTTCTGGAGGACGTGTGATGAAATATGTTTAATATGAGACTTATCACGAACGAAAAAAAAAATATTGTGGGAGACACAAGAAAATCGGAGTGGGCAAACCAATGTATGAGATTGATGATGAAAGGGAGGGCAACGATTCGTTAAGAAGCATCTAAAGGACGTGTGATGAACGAAAAAGAACACATTAAATATGAGACTTATCATGAACGGAAAAAAATACTGCCAGAGACACTGGGAAGTCGGTGGCTCTGATGCCAAAATGTCGATGACAGCTTGTACAGTCGATTGGTCGTTTGATATGAGAAAAACCATATTAAGAAATGGACATAATTGGGGTCTAAAAAATCGTACCTGTCAAGTGCTACAAGACTGTTAAACTGGACGTGGTGTGCTGTGTATGTTATGAAATTAGCACCCTAGGTTTTTATTAATGATGCTACATACAATTAATAGATAACGAGAAAAATAAACAATCACACGACATAAGATTTATGTGGTTTGGCAACGTGCCTACGCCCACAGTGCTGCAAAGGAGTTTATTTAAAGAAAAATAGGAACACTGTGGAGCAATACAATGTCTCTCCCTTACTTTTTCTCTCCCTCACACACAAGGGTTGCCTTTCTCTTTTTCTCTCCGTTTCACACTGCTCAATCCCACTCAAAACATATATAACATGAATCTATATAGCAAGCGACATAAACCCTAAAAAAATAGATTTTGGGTTATTCGCTCGAGCGGAGTGTCGAGCACGTCTCAAGTGAACTCTCTATTTGATGTTCACTCGAGTGGCCTCTCAAGCGAACTCTCTGCTTGTGCTTCACTTGAGCGACTTGTCGCGCGAGCCTCGAGCAAACTTTCTGCCTGAGTTTCGCTCAAGCGACCCATTGCACGATTGTCAAGCGAACTCTTTATCTAGCATTTTTTTAACTCACAAACCAAACTTCACAAACCTAACAATCTCCCACTTGGAGACTGGTTCAACCACAACCGTCAACTACTGTCTCTAGTACAAGCCCTTCACAATCTGCAGCTCACAACTACCGTCTTCAAGCTAGAAGATAAACTGAACTTGTGCACGACTTCAATTCCTCACGTGTGGTTCCCTCAACAGCACATCTGCAGGGCAACTCACAACTCCCACTGCATTTGGAATACCTGGTCTCGTACTGACCCTGGCACACATTAGAGAACCTGTAGCTGAGGCCCCCTCTCTGACTTGGGCGACTGATCCCTTCTCCTGCTGCCATTCTGTTCAATCTTCAGCCGACGTACCCACCTTTTGTGCAGTGTCTACTTCCTCCTTGGAAGTCCAGTCAGCTTCTTCCTAGCTAATTCTCACTTGCTTGATCTTCCATCTCGCAAGATTTTACTGTAGCTCCGTGGTTCACCACCTTCAATCAACAGGATATAGTTCAAGTTAGGTGAATACCACTACGGAGGTCTGGTTGTCTTGGTAGCCCTCCGAGCAACATCTGTAGGTGTAGACAACCCTGGATCTCCAGACGTTCTATCCTTGTCTTTTACACCTCTGCTCTTTACTGTGGTCTCAAAAACCTTCCCCAAACTTACATATTCATAAGGAACTACAAAATCGACTCTCTTTTGCTTCCCCATCCTTTTGATTCATGTGACCAAGCCTGCTTTACTGCAACTGTATATTTCCCTGCACGTCATTGGATCCAGATGTCAAATACAAAGTATCTATTATCTGACTGCGAGCCATGACCATCGCACCCTTCGTGACCTTCCACGTACCTCCCGAAAAGACTACCAAATGACCACTATTGTCAAACTGTCCCAAAGAGATCAGGTATTTCTTCAACTCAGGAGTGTGTCTGGCTTTCTGCAAAGTCCACACATTCCTGTTTGGGTATATGATGGGAACAGCTCCCATTCCTGCTACATCCAGTGCTTTTCCATCTTCTTTGTACACCTTATCAAAATCACTAGTAACATAGTTCTGTATGATCTCTCGGTGTGAAGTGGTATGGAACAAAGTCCCTGAATCTAACACCCAATTGTCAACCGAATTGTGTACTGTAAGAAATAGAGCATCTTGTATTTCTTCAGTGACCACTTTCACAGTGTCATCCTTAGTTTTCTTCAAATTTCGACAGTCTCTTTTGATGTGGTCTGTCTTTCCATAATTCCAACAAGTGATATGTTGCCAAGATCTTGACTTGCTCTTACTCCTGTTTCTGGACTTTGACCTGTCATGTCCCCTGCCCTAAGTGTCAACGTTTAGAGCATAACCCGAACCCGAGATCGTGCCAGAATTTCTTTTGCACACCTCCTTAGCAAGAATCAGGTCTCGGATGTCGTCATATTTCAGTTTCATCTTTCCGGCATAATTACTATAGCAATTCTCATGGCCTCTCAACTATTTGCCAATGACGCTAATAGGATCAGTCCCTACATCTCATTATCAAACTCAACCTCGACCGATAATTAATTTGTGATAGTGTTGAAATCATTCAAGTGTTAGGCAATTGATGTACCTTCTACCATCTTTAGGTTGAACAACATTTTCATAAGATGCACCTTATTATTCGCTGACGGCTTTACATACATACTTGACAAACCCACCATAAGATCTGTTGTGGTCTTTTTCTTGATAACCTTATATGCAATTGATCTCGATAATGTCAACCAAATAACACCCAGGACCTGTCGATCTAACATGTTCCAATTAGCATCCTCCATTTTGTCCAGCTTCTTTCCCTACAGATGAAGGTGGAGTCTCTTCCCGTAGAGATAATCCTCGATATGCATCCTCTAATACCCAAAATCCGTGCCATCAAACTTCTAGATTCTAGACTTCACTTCGTCTCATGCCATTGTTCTCCCTTCAGACCAGAACCTTGGCTCTTGATACCAGTTGTTGAAATTAACACCACAGTTCTTACCAACGATGCTACATTCAAGTAACAGGCAACGAGGAAAATAAACAATAATACAATACAAGATTTACGTGGTTCGGAAGTTGTAGATGATTTTATTCATAGAAAAGTAGGAACATTGTGGAGTAATACAATGTCTCTCCCTCACACATAAGGGCTACCTCACTCTTTTTCTCTTTGTTTCGCACAGCTCAATCCCACTCAAAACATATATAACATGCGTATATATAGCAAGCGGTGGAAACCCAAAAAAAAAAAATTTTGGTTTATTCGCTCAAGCAGAGTGTTAAGCATGCCACAAGCAAACTTTCTGTCCGATGTTTGCTCAAGCGGCCTGTTGAGTAAGACTCGAGCAAACTCTCTGCCTGCCTATGCTTTGCTCTAGCGACCTCTCTGCCTGCCTATGCTTTGCCTTAGCTTCGCTTGAGCGACCTATCACGCGATTGTCGAGTGAACTCTCTATCTTAAGTTTTCTCAGCTCACAAACCTGACAATGTAAATAGCAAAGTGACCTGCTAACAAAAAGATGGAGCACGAAGACAAACGATTCTATGAGAGATACCAGTATTGGGTATTCTTTGATATCATGTATAAAATAAAATAAAATAGAAATGGATATTGGGAATGGAAAAGGATGGAAAGAGAGACTTGAAAACTACATCTTTATAATTATTAATTATCATAAAGGCGAAGAAGCTAGTCTCTTCATTAGGTGAGTTAGAGTAACGAAATACAAACACTAAACAGTTTCCATGGTTTCCAACCATGGTAGCAAAGTTTGCCAAGCGACGATAAAATACTAGTGACTACCATTTAATTAAAGTATTGATATTGGACTCATCAAATGCTAGTCAAGTCTAAATTTTGACTAAGTTTTCTCAAAATTAGTTGATTGGACTAGTCAAACCACTTCAACTCAAATTGTGAGCTATAATAAATAGAAAAGTAAAGTCAAGTTTGGTGAGTTATTGTTCACCAACCAAAAGAATTTTTCATTCATATTTTATCTCCCTTCTCCCGCGTCTGCTTCTCTCCTTCAGATTGTATTGTGATTAGAATAATGATAGTCCACCAACTCGTGTACAATCTCTTCACAACTTAACTAACAAATAATAATAAAAAAATGAAAAGAAGGACAAAACAATATTATAAAAAATTATTTTATAATTATGAAATGTAATTTTATTTGTGAGTAGTAAACCGAAGGTAATTAAGTTGGAATGCTATCATTGTCCTTGTGATTAAAGACAAGAAATTTGCAATCAACTTTATGTTTTGTATGATCTATTTGCAATCAAGTCGTTATGGTCAAATTTGCAACCAATTTACATCTAGCCAACGTCGTTATAAAGAAATTCTCAATAAATTATAAACAAATTGGATTTGGTAGTAGAAGGACAAATTATGACTAAGGTAGTTGGGAAGCAATAATTTTAAGTAAAAATTAAATTATTAGTTAATATATGAAGTGTATTTACAAAATATTACAATTTTTTTATAAAATATTATTAAAATATATAATATTATATTATTATTTTAACTTTAAGAATAATAATCCAATATGAATTCACTAAAAGCAAAGATTAATGCTATAACTAAAAGTTTTAGCCAAAGTTTAGGCAATGGATTGCTCTTAGGTGGGAAGAGGTCATCTTTTCCTGACTAGTTATTAGGGAAAACAAAAAAAAAATGATATGATAGTTAAGAAGTTATTGGGAGTGGGACAGGATCAGCATCATTACCTTTCATAATTACATCTTGATAATGGTTTGAAAGAACCATTACTTAATTAACAAGTGCTCAATCATGACTTCTTATAACATGCTTCTTTAAATCGGCTTCTCAATCTCACAATGATTTTTAACGGAATAAAATCTCAATGGATAAGATATTTGAGATCTTTTAGGGTTTTTTAATGAAAAAATAATAAAATAAAATCTTAAAATCTAACAGAAGAAATTTCTAAAATTTCTAATTGCCACTTGATATCTGCCTCGTCCAGTCAATCAATCTATTAAAACGTAATAAAAGAAGAGAAAAGATATTTGTAATTGTGAATTGTGCAACTGCCGCGTAATCGTTTTGAAAAAATAGAATAAAATATAGGATCCACATGAAAAAAATTAATTTTTTAATAGTGGACCCACTCATTTTCAAAGCGGTTACGCGGCGTTTACGCATTTTACTGTTGTATGTAGAATTACTCATAAAAGAATATGATAATTTTTTAAAGAAAATGTTAAAAAAGCACATTTTTTTTTTAAAAATATGAGAAAATAAAAAAAAAACAAAGGAAAAGGATCTACTTCACAACTATTTAGTCTATTTTATAACTATTTTGTAACTCTACATATAATGAAGAGTAATTTTATAATATTGAGATTTATTTTTAATAATGAAGATTTATTTTTTGTAACTCTACAAAAAATAAAAAATATAAATCCATAAAATTCCTAGAAATTTCAATCTATATGTAATATATAATTCCAAAAGTTAAAAAGAAAAAATGCCAATAGGTGTGACGTGTGAAGTGACCCGCGAGTATTTTATTTTATTTTATTTTTTATTTTTTTGTAATATATATCTATATTTTTCTCTTTTTATTTTATTTCATATTTTTAAATTTTTTGCTTTTATTTTATTTTAATAATATGACGAAATGTACACGTGTTAACTTTTTATTAGTTTGACATGTATATTATTTGCCACTTGGTCTACTATCTCGTTTATTTTCACAATTTCTCTCAACTCATCTCATTTAATCATTAAAATTTTCTTAAGTTTTTACATAAAATAAAATAAACAATTCAACTTTTCAAATTTTAAAATAAAAATAATATTAAAAAAATAAATTTTATTTAACTTTTAATTTTCATCTAATCTCATTTGCAAAAACCAAACTAAACAAATCGACAGGAAAATTGCTTATTAGTTTCTAAAAAGCCATGGATGAAAAAACTTTAGGTAGTTTTTACGAAACAATGAAAACCCACTTACTATTTTTTTAATTAATAAAAAAACCATAAACAGGTTTCTTTTATATATATAGGACATATTCCCTCAGAAGATATTACTAAACGTGACTAATTATTTGTCACTTGCCCTATACATAGAACTTGAAAAGCAAAAGGCATACAAAATATCAAGCTTGGGATACCCCAAATTGAAGCCTATTTCTTTTCTTTTCTTTTTTTTCTCCCTTTCCCAAGACCTTCATTAACACATGTTCACCTCAAAAGCAATTACTTTCCCTTATATAATTCAGTCAAATAAAAAGAAGTAATTCTACATACAACTGTGAAGTACGTAAACGTCTCGTAATCACTTTAAAAAATAATGGAGCCCACTATTAAAAAATTAATTTTTTTTCATGTGTATCCCATATTTTATTCACTTTTTTCAAAGCGATTACGCGGCAGTTGCACAATTCATAGTTGTAAATATATTTTTTCAATAAAAAGAAGGGTGTCGGCCGCACATCATTTATCACTAGGAATACCGCTACTAAAAATATTTTTAAACGTTTTTAATCATTAAAAAAATATATATACAACTTTATTAATAGTAAATTTCTTAATAATTAAGTAAAAATTAAAAAATTAAAAAAATTAAAATACTCGAACAATAACTTTGAACGATAATATTAAGATGATTAAATATCATTTTTATAGAAAGAATGACACAAAGAGTAGTTTCTTTTACCACTTGAATCTTGCATCTGCCTTGTGAAACCACAAAGACCATAGACCTCAACAATGAACAAACGGAGGAAATTATTTTGCTATACATATTGATATTTTACCATTAAACATTGAAGGATTTGGAAAGGGTGGTTTACAATCTTCACTTCCTCCTCATCTTTCCTTAGGCCAATTAATTAACACCCGAAATCACCATAATCTTGGTTCTTGGTGTTGTTGCTTTGTGTGTCGAAAAGACTTTTGCCATTGTACGATGAGAGTTGAACAAAGCAAGCAAATGGTGATGGTAGAGTAGTCTTATTTATAAGCTTAAGAATGAGAGAATTAGAGAGGTTGCCAAAATCAATGTGGATGTAAAAGCTAAAGAAGGGTGGCTTCTGGTTGAGTCCCCTACGGCCAAATTGGCTAGCCATGAAGTGGCTAGTTCAGCCTGTTCAATTGCAGCTGACTCTGAATTAGATTCCGATTCCGAACCTGATTCTGATTCTGATCCCGACCCATCATCTGTTGTTGTTGTTCCTGTGTTCTTAGGAGAATCTCTTGAAGATTTTAATCTACACGAAAATAAATTTCAAATCACATATCAACTACAAGAATACTCCAAGATCAACAAAATGAATCAATGCCCCAACTATTACAAATTATAACAGATACCATCTATATACACGATAAGAAAAACTCAAAAAAAAAAACCATCATAGTGCAGTTGCAAAACAGTAACTATTTTCATTTTGTTAAAATAAAAATGGGAGTCTTTTCGTCCTAATCAATTATTGGATACGAGTAATTTTCTCATTTTAAATGAATTACATAATTATGGTATCATTTCGAATCTTAAAAGTAACCTAATAAAAGTTATGCAAGTGACATTAGGCCTCGTTTATATATACACATGAGAGGAGACGAGATAAAAATTGAAAGTTGAATAAAATATTATTAAAATATAATTTTTTAATATAATTTTTATTTTAAAATTTAAAAAATTAAATTATTTATTATATTTTATATGAAAATTTAAAAAAATTATAATAATTATATAAAATGAGATGAGATATATTCATCTGTGTAACCATACCTGGCTTTGAGAATTTTAATGTCCCAACATATCAAAGTCAAACTCGAAAAAGTGGTGTTGCTAGAATATTGTCAACTTGACACATCAACAAATGCAAACTTAATTTTAAACCTAAAAATTAAAAAAAAAATTAATACCAAGAGTGGTGGTTATGTAATTATAAGATTACTCTCGGCATGTATTAGATTCTGGATTCGAATTTAAATATAATTTTTTTTCAATTATTAATATTAAGATTTATCAAATTTTTTTAATTGAATTAAAATCGGGTTTAGATTCGACACTCACTCCACTTATCTCATAATTATAATTTTTCTAAATTTTCATACAAAATATAATAATTTTAAAATAATAATAATTCAATTCAATTCATATCATCTTACCATTCGAACAGTAACTTAGACTCAATAGAATTATCCCTTCTCATTTTTAGATAAAACAAAATAAAAAATAAAAAACAGTAAAAAAATACCTGGGAGGGGAAGGACAAAATGTGATGGTATAATCAGCTCCGGTACAAGTAAAGGTGCTGGTTGCATCATCGTAAGCGTAGCTGTAGGATTTTGGACACGCCGACTTGAACATCTGCGAGTACGATGAAGGCTTACACGTCGTCGCTGTATTATACGCGCCGCTGCAACAGTACTCTGGTTTTCCAAACGCCTCACACGCGCTTCGACATGCCCCGCCACCCTCCACTCTCAGCTCAGCAGGGCACCGTTGGTTCAGGTCCTCCACGCACCCGGTATACCCACAAGTACCCGACCCGCCACTCACTTCCACGATCATCGGCAGGTTGTAGCCGTCGACCAGGCTCACGTCGTAGAAGTCCTGTGATCCGGCACCGAGCGTGAACTCCGCTAGAGTTGCTGGTGGGGTGGCTCCCTTGCCGCTGCATTCGACGGTGCCCGAGCCACAGTCCGCGGTAACGCAGGACCCGCGATCTTCGCCGTCGAAGTTACAGCCCGTCCGGCCCCAGAAGCGTCCGGACCAGCCGGTTGGGGCTTGGAAAGTGCGAGAGCCGCTTTTTGTGAGCTGGAAACCGGTGCTCTCTAGCTTTGGACTGCCTGCGCTGGACAGAATTCCAGGCCATACTGTGAAATCACACTTGTTTACGAATGTAAATGTGGCACCTGAGGCCCCTGAAAAAGAGCATGCAATATGAATCAGTTTGATCGTACTCGCGTTTTCTGTAGAGTAATTAATCAAAGCATATATACTGAACTGCGATACTCTGCACCCTGCAGATTTCGTTTACCTTTGAAAATGAGAAGAAAAGTGAGGCTCAGGAGCATAGTACCAGAATGATGGCATTGGAAGAACGAATCCATAAGGGCTTCCCTCCTTAATTTGTTTGTGGGTTTTCGAGAACGAGTGATTTCAGCTAATACGTTGTCTCAGAGGGAGATATTGAGCTAACGATGTTGGTGCATTAATGGTGGATGAGAACTAAAGAAAAATACGAATTCAACGAAAGAAAAATCAGAAGAATAACGGTATCCAAGACAAAGCCTTTCACGAGAGAGAGAGGAATGTAGAAGGTTTTTGGGATGTCCACCCAAAAAACTGCACAGATAGTGCAGAATAATTGTTTTTTTCTCCTATTTTATCTCACTCTGTTTGTCTTGGAAGAAAAGAGTGGACGAGAGTAGAGACAGAGGGAGTGGTGGTGGAGAATCATGATCTTCTGCTCTACATATACCTATTTATAAAGATATTATACGCATTAAGACATAAAAGGCGGTGAGTGCGTCCCCGTCCCCCCCACCTTAACTGTTACTGTTAGAGGAAGCTTGCTTTCCTTTATACCTTTAACCTATGAAGCTTTAATTTCACCCTTTTGTGCCTCCAAAGGGCTTAAAACTATCATCATCTCGTTAATGAACAATATCTTTCTATTTTGCGACTAGCTGGAAACTGTTAGGCGTGAGATGAGATGAGATAAAATATTTGTTGAAACTTAAATAAAATATTATTATAATATTATTTTTTAATATTATTTTTATTTTAAGATTTGAAAAGCTGGTTGAATTGTTTATTATATTTTATATAGAAATTTGAAAAAATTGTAATGATGAGATGAGATGGTTTGATTTTGTGTAACCAAACTAACCTCTAACAGTGATTCTTTATTTTATTTTATTTTTATATATTTACAAGTTGGTTTATTGACGCACCAAACGTATCCCTAATATCATCTCGTGTAAAATGCTACAAAAATGATCTTGGATATGCATACGTTCTTCTATTTGCAAGTAGTTGGAACGTCGTATTACGACTGCTTACATGCAAATACAGTACGTCGTACAAGTATATGATGTTTCTAGTACGTCGTATTACCATCTTGTTTATTGACACGCCAAATATATATGATGTTTATATTTTATATTGGGATTTGAAAAAGTTGTAATGATGAGTTGAGAGGAGTTGAGAGGAGTTGATGATCCAAACGAAACCTAAATGTTTTTGCCTATTACATATATATATATATATTATCTGTACTTATAATTTATTTACATAACCATATGTACTGATGTGTCAATCGTAAAAGATGATGAGAATTTTAAAATTAAAAGTAGTTAAAAAAGAAAATATTGATAAAATGATATTACTACTACTCTGTACGAATAATATTGTACGTATAATTATATGTATGTATATAACACTGCTCTTCTGTATATACACACACATACAAAGCATAATTGTCTTCTTCATCACGTGACAGACTTGAAGAAAGAATATACGTATAAAATGTTAGAAACCTCGTAAACCTATAAATTTAGAAACTCGTATATATAATGAGTAATGTTACATACAGTCGTGGAATGCGTAAATGCCGTGCAGTCACTTTGAAAAAGAGTGGGTTCCACTATAAAAAAATTAGTTTCTTTTCATGTGGATTCCATATTTATTTATTTTTTTCAAAGCGACTGTACGACACTTGCACACTCACAACTGTAAATATCATTTCTCATATATAATTAGTAAACTTATTAACGTATCTAACAGGAGAAAGCTAGCCTACGTATGTCAAACATGATATGATCATTAATTACAATTGATATTTCTTTTTCTCATATATATACCAATTACCAAGACGTACGTTGACATTTCTTATTTTCTCAACTAGCTAGCTGGAAAATAAAAATTGCGTTGATCATTGAAGAAAAGTAATAAATCATCATCAAGACTTTGACATTTTTTATCAGTCAAAGTTATGGTCCTTAATTGGAATGGAGAAGAAAATAAGAGATGTGGTGAATGGAGAATTATGAGAAAAGTGTCCGTACTCTGTCTTAATTAACATCATTTCAGAGCTGCCAATCTTCTTTTTTATCACATTTTCTGTGAGGCCGTTTGTAACTTAGATTTAACTGAAATTAATTTAGTTCAATTTAATTTTAAGTTGTGCCTGATATCTAAATACTCAAATTTTAATTTATCAAATTAATCTCAACTCAAAACCTCTTTATACGTGAGACCGACAATCTTTTTCAACTCAACACTTTTTTACACGCAGAACTTATAATCTTTTTCAACCCAACACCTCTTTACACGCGTGACCCACAACTTTTTTCAACTTTCCATAAATACATCTAAACTCATCTTAACATCCAAACACATCTAAACTCATATTAAGTAGGTCTCATAAAACTCACTCCACCATCTCAATTTATTACTATTTATAAAGAACTCAATTTATCTCAACTCAATTCAATATCCAAACTGTGTATTGCCCAATATATAACATTCCTGATCTTATATCTTCCATCGCACGAAAGAGAGAGCTATGCATCACATGATTGATATTCCAAAATTATAAAGCAACCAAAGGCATAAATCATGTCGATCATTTCCTATAAAGTTTTGCTACACAACCTTTACCAACTCCACATTTCACATTTTTTTTAAATTTTTAATATTTTTTTAAAAATGTTTTTTGAGTTTTTCTTTTTTAATTATTTCAAATTTTCTATTCATTACTCATATAATAAATATTTGATAAAAGAAAAAAATAATAAAAATTAAAAATAATGTGAAGTGTGGAGTGTTAGGAGGTTGTGAAGATTTATTATTTCCTATAACATATGCACATTATGGTTTGGAGTGAGTGAGTGACCATGATTAAGATACGAATCAATGGCACGATATAACTCATTTCAAATTATATATTTATAAATTTGTTTTAATCACGATCTCTTAAATTAAATTTGTCATAATCTTAGAAATTAGAATTGAATAAAGAATTATATAGACAACTGAATCGATTTTATACGTCTATCTTCAAAATGAGTCGTGCTAGCATGCTGTCCATTTTTGACCGTTGGGCGTGCCTGCTAACACAAAGTTATTTTTTTATTTTTATTTTATTTTATATTTTATATTTTTTAAAAAGAAAAAATATAACAATACATTAAAAATCACTTTATTAATTATTAAGTAAAAAAATAAAAATAAAAATACATGAGCGGTCAAAATGAGAAACAAATTCAAGCGGCATACTAGCATTTTCCCTTAAAAATTCTATGAGATCCTAATCCTTATATTATCATTCCCATAATCTCAATACCAAGCTGAAATTTATTCCAGCTTCATGGATAACTTAAAATATAGTTTTTTTTCCTGATGATGAACTTAAAGATATTTAAGATCATGTATCAAGTTTGTACGTTCTTGTTTTATTCCCACCAAAGCAGTTCACCTTGGGAAAGTTAAAATATTCTTGCAGCTTTGTTTGGCGTACGATTACTACAGCTTTCTTGCTTTTTCTTTCTTTTTTCCTTCTGGGAATATTAGTTTTTTGGGAGCAACAATTGATGAAAAAGCTCAAATATATTCTCTTGAAAAAAATTGACCTTTTAATCGAAACACTCATGTCCCTTCTCCTCCATGCAGTGAGCATCAAAACGTAAATCACAGACGAAGCGCATCATTCCAAAGGCTGCATCACGAGGCAGCTCACGCTCCCCGCGATCTCCTTAATTAGGCCAAAGCTAGCTAGCTAGCAGATTCTCCTGAATTATTATATAAACGTCACTCTCCTGATCATCTCATTTTCATCACACTGTACTGATGTGTTAATATTATCTACAAACATGGGATCATTTGCATTTGAGGTTGAGAGAGAGGTGATCATCGCACATGATTCGTTGCTTAATTAATTATTTGAGGTTGCCTCAAGATGATGAAGCAAGTCACATGGTATAAAATACTATCATGATCAACATATATGTAAGGACTTTTATTCAAGTGGATCACACGCGTCAAAATCATGGCTTCTGTTTGCATCTCAGGTTATGAGTGATCATATTTTTTTTTAGAGTTTTGCTACACAACCTCCACCACACTCCACACTCCACATTTTTTTTAAATTTTTTAATTTTTAAAATAATAAAAATTAAAAATAATGTGGAGTGTGGAGTGTTAGGAGGCTGTAAAGATTTTTTGTTTTTTTATGCATGTACAGTACTTGTACTGTTTTTTGGGTGTCGGTGTGTCTCTAGAGAGCTGTTCCTATAAGCTGCTATTATTGGAATATTTATCAAGTTAATTTAGTTCACTCATTTTTTTTTTTTAGAAGAGTCGAGATCACCTGTCCATGAGTGACCCATTCTCAAATTTTATTAATTACCCTCACTTTTGGCGGAGGAATACCGTGGTTACAGACCAACACCTAGTATTACAAAAACTTCTCCTACCAGGTGTCAAAATTACAAACAAAATTACAAACTTACTAAAAAGGACAACCAAGCAAGGACCATTCTGCATGAACATGACGCTAACGGCAACGCAATGAAGGCAAACCCAGAATATCCAAACGGATTAAACCACGAAGCACCCTAGGCACCTCCTTAACAAATCTCCACTTAGAATTAAGACCCGACGCACCACTCCTGGCCAACCAATCCGCAGCTTTATTTCCCTCTCTATAAACATGACGAACTACGCACACCATATAATCCATAAGAGCCAATGTATCTTCCCAAAAATCTTCCAAGTACCATACACCACACCACACCTTCTCCTATTCCACCACGAAATCACCACTTGCGAATCTAATTCAATTTCCACAAAATTAATCTCCAGTTCCTTACAGGCTTTGAGTCCCTGAAGAACAGCTAACAACTCCGCTCTATTGCTGGTACCGACTCCAATATAAGAATTAAAAGCATAAACCATAAGAGCTCGATCGTTCCTAATGATACCACCCACTCCTGAAAATCCTGGATTACCAAAACTACTCCCATCTGTATTCAATTTAAACCACCCTTGAGCTGGCTTTTTCCAAGTCACTAGCTTTAAATGCTTCCTATCAGGAACCAAAGCTGGAATATTCAATGACTGTAACACTTGTGAATCATGGACAGGACTAAGACCCCATGAACTAAAACATGATAACCATTGACAAGCTTGAATGATTTCTAGCATGCAGATCACTTTGACAAAAGTGAACTGATCTATGATCTCTTACTACACTCAAAGGGTACTCATAAAATCTTACTGCACTTAAAGTCGAAGGCAACTAGTCCAACTGTGAGTCCATAGAAGCTTCTGAGTACTTGACTAAGCTTACAATTAGTCGGTCATGAGAATTGGGATTTAACTATAGAGAGCTATGCCCGTCAGGTTATATATATATAGCCCTTAATATTAAAATTTAAAATGTTCTATCTTCCATCCTCAAACTATATAAGACTTCGAATCAGTTGAGACTGAATCCTAGCTAGGCTAAGGTTTCAATGTCATGAGTACTTAGCCCCTCTAAAAAAAAATCGTCGTTAATTTTAACAAAATGAACATATAAACTAAGTAAAATATGAAATGCTTAATTTTAATATTAAGAGCTCGTTTGGGAAGTTAGATGAGATGAGAATCCTATGAATAATATTGAAATATTTTGTAAATAATAGTCAAATGATTTGAGTCAAGATCGATGTTTTATTAGATTTTGAAAAATGATAAAAGAAAACGCAAACAGGGTCAAAAAATCACAGGCGCATGCGCGCTATTGATCGTAAATCAAGGAGTAGAACAGGGCTAATATGGGAGGCATCTCTACGTGCCAGCCTTTCGTGCCATTGGATACCTTATTCCTTGCTCTTTTTAATGTGTCAGTTTCGTATGATTCGATTTCATCACTTAATATATCAACATGATACATGCATGTTACATCAGCCAATCGATCGAAAACTAGCACGCGGTATTAGATGCCTCGTATTATTAATGTTTTTAACAAATGATTGACAACGGTATCTAACTATGAGTGTTAATGCCAAAATAGCACCACGAACAGAAATGAGAGAAATAGTTATTCCTGGTGACTTTGCCTCGATTGGTGTCATCAAAAGTCCATGATGACAGCCCAGAGCGGTGATACAGTTTCTGTATATACATCCATAGTAGTGAATAGAAAATAAATATAGAAAATGTAAATAGAGATTAATACACACATATTTACGTGGTTTAGCATAGAGCCTACATCTACAGGTCGTTTGGAGGCCAAATATACTATAATATAAGTATTTTATAGTCTCTGATGGTCTCTTATTTCTCTCTGTACAATGGAGGTCGGATATCTCTTTTCTGGAGAAGATCCTATCTTTGGAGCTCTCGTCGTGAGGTTGAAGATGATGCTCTGTGTTCTCGTAATCGTCGCCCCCTCTCCCTCCAATCTCTTTTCCCTTTTATTGTGGCCCTCGTCGTGGTAGATGAGGAAATCAGTTTTATATCATTCATTTTTTGCATGTCTAACTTGCTTTCCTCTACTCTCTTCATTTTCTCACTTTTTTGTCACCTCTTTCTTTCTATTTGACACTTACTTTTCTTTGTTCCCTCCTTCTCTCTTCTTTACTCCCTGATGATGGCCCTTTGAAGTTCATATATCAATCATGTTACGAAAGTTAAAAATGATGACCTCAATTTGTAAATAGACGTATTAACTTGTGTATTGATTTTGCAATTAGCATTTTTTTACCCTATACAGTATACATTATCTTTACTTTTTTCCCCCCTTTTTACACCTTAGTTACTGAAAAGTCAATTTATAGTCTAAAGTATTTATATTTTTAATAGGGGTGTTCATCCGGGTTCCAACCCGGGAATCCGGGTAAACCCGGACCGGGACCCGGGTTTCAAACCCGGGCCGGAACCCGAACAGGGTTGGTCCGGGTTAGACCCGGGCCGAAACCCGGTTGAACCCGGGTTTTTTAAAACCCGGATTCCGGGTTCCGGGTTGAACTCGGTTTTTTTTTTAAATAGAAGTCTGTATTTAAAAGAATAATTTTATTTTAATAAAAACCTATACCATATTAAAGATTTTTCAAGAATAATCTATGTTGAAAAACATAATTTTTTTTTTAATAAAAGCCTATATTATGTGAAATTTTCTTCTAAGAGGTAATGTAATAAAGCATAATCCATTAAAAACATGGATTTCTAAATCTGCCCATAAATATGTAATAGATTCACACCAAAAACATGACAAACATGAACAAATCTGCCCATAAACAAACCCATACGCCCACCATAACAAAAACCCAAAATTTCTTTAAAGATTTTCTGAAATGCAAAAGAGCATACATACCCCTCAAGACATTTCTGTTTACATCGATTAAGAAAGTCATCTGTATATTTCCCAAACATGCTATCAAGCCGTTTGATTAATTTTGGAGTTTCCTCTGCAGGTAATATATCCCAGACCTTCAAAACTTGATAGTACCTCAGTTCCTTTTCTACGTCACTCCATTCCTTTCTGATGTCATTTGCACAAACAATATAAAGATCTTCAACCTTAAATTGCTTTATGATCTGTGAAGAACTTCCACAAACTGGATTTGACCTTCTCTTCTTGGGTCTCCAGCCCAGGGAAAGTTTAAGCAGACGTTCTATAACTGAGTTTTTTCTCGTTACAGACTTCAATTTTTTAAATGATTTCAGAAAATTATCACTGAAAAGAACCTGTTGGAAACGAGAAAAGAAAGAATAAAGAAAATTTAATAAGAAAAGCTACATAATCCAATCAAGAAAGAGTGTTAACACCGCCACTAGTGAGAATTGAAAAAAGGAGTAAAGTTTGTAATGAAACCATAACTATTGAATGTGAAATACCTTCCACCTAGCACTTCTGAAAAGTATGCTATCTCCATTCAGCAAATCATCAAATTGTTCAAACTCTCTCTTCACATCTAAAAGTGCTTTGTGTAAATCCTTGTCTTCATCAGCATTAAAGAAACACTGACGTTTCTTAGCATCAAGGACTAAGGCTTCCCAGATAGAGTGACTATTACCAAGTGTACCTTCATTTCCCAAGATCCATAGACAGTGCCTGTAAGGCATTACGGGAAACTGATATTTTCACCATACATGTCAATATGGAAACATAAGTAAACTTTCAAGAAGAGTTTACAATATATTACCTAGCCCTGGTAAGAGCAACATTCGTTCTCTGAGGATTCGATAAGAACCTAATTGATGCATACCTATTAGATCTCACAGTTGATATTATTATTATGTCCTCCTCCCCACCCTGGAACCCATCAACTGACTTCACCTTCACTGCGAACCCATCAATATTAACATATTTACTTCCAAGTCTATCCTGAATTGCAACTACTTGATCAGCATAAGGAGATATTACACCAATACTGAGCTTCTGTCTTGAACCAACCCAAGCTTTTCTCAAAGCAAAATCCAAAAACAAAGAAAAAATTATATAAAAAACATAAGTTAATCTTAGGGAAGAAATTCCATTATCAAGAGTTCAAGAAAGTAAGACCACATGGAAGGATAAAGATACAATGTGACAATTCTTAATTACAGAAACATGCATTTTACAGTATTTTTAATAATTTATCAAATTTATGTTTTCTTCTTTCGGACTCATAAGATAATCTCTAAAAACTTTCCTACTTCAGCATGTAAAAGTTTCCCATTCGTTACAGTACACAATAAAGGCTATAAATCATTCAGTCACTTTGACAAACCTCATCAACTTCCACCTTTTTTATTTTATCTAAGAAATTAGAGATCAAACAAATCAACTTATACTGAAATCAAATTAATGAATTAAATGTTCTGCATCTACTAATATAACCTTGCTATAGGATTAGACATCTATCTTTATAAAAGCTAAAGCCAAATGTGAAATAACCCCATAAGCTGAATAGAAACTGATTAGACTAGATGTCAGAATCAAAGAATATCTTGATATGGTCAAAAGAACACTAGACTTCAAATGTAGTTACCTTTGTATAAATTGAGCAATATTTTCATGACAATAGCAACTTCCACCAGGTTTCTCCAACCACACCCAACATCACCTTGTTCTTCTCTTCCATCTACTATATTTATAAAAGAATATGTACCAAACATTGGCCCTGGAAGGTAGTGCTTTTCATAGCCTTTTCTTTTAACATTCGGAGCATCTAAAATCCGGTTGCAATAAACTTTCAAATTTGGGAAAGAACTTATAGACGGATGCATTCGATACTGTATATTAAGTTCAAAAACCCCAAAAAATTTCAATATCTGATCCAAAAACCCCAAAAAATTTCAAGTTCAGATGACTGACTTTATAATGATGTGTATAAATTTTCTATTAAAACGTGACTTTACTAAACAAGCGAGAAAAGCCCTTTCTAGCATATTGGTAAAGCAACAAGCAAGGGACTGAGCTTCAGGAAGCCGCTCCTAAGGCAATAGAAAATGAACCGTGTACAGGAAAAAGTTAAAGAAACTCAGACAGAATACAAGACAAAAAATAAGAATGACTACACATAAAACTAAAAAAACTTCATTATACACAAAGAAATCCAAACCCAGAAATCCAATGGAGAGAAAGAGAGGGAGATAGAGATAGAGAGAGAGAGATAGAGAGTGAGAGAGAGACAGACTCACGGGGTCACGGCGACGGAGATGCGGCGATGAAGATGCGGCGGCGGCAATGGGGTCGCAGCGAGGAGGCACGGATTTAGGGTTTCTCCTTTCGCAACCGGCAAGCGTAACGAGAGAGAGAGAGAGAGAGATAGCGAGAGACAGAGGCGTAATGAGGGGGGGGGGTGATGGTTTTCGTTTAGACCCGGGTACCGGGTTTAAAAACCCGGTACCCGGATTTGTAACCCGTATCCGGGCCGGATAGATCCGGGTTTTTCAACCCGGATTTCGGCCCGGATTTAATCCGGGTCGAAACCCGGAACCGGATTCCAGTTTTCCGGGTTCCGGGCCGGGAAAAAACCCGGCCCAGTTGAACAGTCCTAATTTTTAATTCATATTATAGGTTAATATCTAACCTTTAAAATGAGTAAAATATTATTCACGTGGTACAATTTCTCACGGTTATATTTGATTTTAGTGTGCATATATAGTGAAACTTTATTGATAAAACTTCCAATGTGGGGGAAGGGGGTTGGGACCATGGTCCCCCCAAGTTCTGAAAATATTCCTACCTCTATATATATATATATATATATATATATATATATATATTCCACCTATAAAAGAAAACGAAAAAGAAACATTATCCCCCAAAATATATAGAAACAAAAATTCCACATCCTAAAAAATGCGATCTATAATCACCCATGTTTAAAAATAAATCTTAAGAAATGCGTATAGTCAAGTTCTTGCTAAAACTCAAAATATAGCCTTAAATCTAGACTCATATAAGAAAAAAGAACCTTATAAATCTACACAAGAAATGATCTAGAACTTTTATAAAACGTATATAAAAGCTTGGCCGGAAAAGAAGGCACAAATTATTAACTTTTAAATCCTGATCTCGAGTACTTCATTCAATATATATATAGATATATCTTGCAGCTCTGATCATTTGCTATGTACGATCGATCATCATTGATAGTCTCAACCAACCTTTATAAATTAACCCCTCGTCAAATTCCACCAACTCACTTTCTCAAATGATCTATTAATATTGTTCCCAAGATCTTGTCCACAACAATATTGGGCATCAATTTGAATACAACAGTTACGTACATCGATCATGCAAATGTCTGAATTTACTTCATTGCAGAAGCTAGCTTGACACATGCAGAGGCATATATATATGTGTGTGTGTGTGTGTGTGTGTAATTAAGTACTATACCCAACGTAACACACGTCCATGTGCAACTTCTATCCAAGTTCTTTGGTCGTTTCATCACTCTTTACGTTTGATCAGATCGAAGTAGTCTCCTTCGAACTTTTTCAGTGGGGCATCTATGTCTGGCCCATCCTAGCTCCAAGCACATTGATATTGCCACCTTTGAATGTTAGTACGTAATCCATAAAAGTCCCATAAATATTGGAAATGGGTATTGCTTGAAAGCCTTTCGGGGCCTTTCTCTTTCTCATTTCTTGTTAATTTGGTTAATGATCCTAGCTGCGCACCTACTTCTACTTGAGCCAACTAGGTTTCAAACTCAAAAAGTATTTGTATGTTGAGTGGTGCTGAGAATTCATACTATACATGCATATACTCCAAACCTTTGCACGCAATCTGCACCAAAAAAATCATTTAATTAACAAGTGAATCTGCACCAATAATGCCATGCATATGGTTAAAAAGTAACATTATGATCAAGAATGTGAATGTGACAGGACTACTTCTCTCCATGATATATACATATATTTATGATTCGTCATCAACCTACAACGTCTTGATAGAACTCCACAATCAAAATTAAGCATTCGCAGTACGTAAGCATGCATGCATAATTAATATATACATACACACACAAATAAAGAGATCAGAGAGAAAGAGAGAGAGTAGTAATAGTAGTGCTGTCCAAGATTGCATCATGGAGAACTTGTGTCTTACACAAGGTCAGCCTCAATTACAGGCCAACTATATATATAATTACTTATTAATTGATATATATATATATATATAAATATATAATTTCACAAGGTGAGATCTATATGTATGTTTTATACCTTTTTTTTTTCTTTCGCTAAAAAAGATATATGTTTCTAAGCATTCAAGGAGCCGAGTTTGAGTCATCAAGGACGTTATATATATAAGGTGATTAAATGCGTATTTAATAATGAAAATGTTGTTTTTATTCTAAATTTTGTTATCTTCAATCGCACATAATCTTGACGTATACTTTGAGTAATTCTCTATTAAATGGTAAAGACATTAAGTCACTTAAACTGTATTAAATGGTAAAGACATTAAGGCCTCGTTCACTTTTACAAAACTTCTCATCTCATTATAACTTTTTCAAATTCCCACATAAAATAAAATAAATAATTCAATTTTTTCAAATCTGAAAACAAAAATAATATTAAAAATATATATTCTAACAATATTTTATTTAACTTTTCAACTTTTATCTCAACTCGTCTCTCATCTCATTTCATTTCATCTGTAAAAACAAACGAGACCTAAGTCACTTAAACTGTATCATATCAACAAGTAACCGATCGAGTGATAACAATCTTGGGTGAAAAATAATATTGCTCTTAAATAAATATAGTAGAATTAAGATCATAGTAAAAATGATAGTGCTTGTTTTAATGTGAACTGCCGGAATATTAATACCATTTTTATTGTAAAATTAGAGACAATAATAATAAAAAAAAAAACTTACAAACAAATAACTCCCATGCATGCATGATTAAAGTTGTGCCTACGTATCGATAAGGAGACTTAAAAATAAGACCCTTTATATCCTCTAAAAGCAAAAAATACATGCATGCATCCATATCTCGAAGCTGCCAATTGATGAAGTATATGCCGTGTAAAGTACCCATATGGATATATTTTTTAACTTTGCTCAAGCATATCATGTGTGTGTGTGTATAGTCCCCATTTGTCCATTTTTTTTAAAAGATTTGCGTACTCATCCCACTTCATCGATTTGCATAGTGAAAACATTCTTTCTGAAAAGCCTGTGGAATCCTTTGTTGCTCAAGCTAGCTTTCGTGCGTGGGGTACTTAACCTTTTTTTAATGAAGGCATGCAAAAGGAAAGATCACAAAGTATTATCAGGAAGAGTAGTCAAGAGTATTTATTCATGCAGGTCAAAGAAAGAAAGGAAATTATAAATGCGATCAGATGGATGGAGTTCTCACAGGTGCATATATATATGCTTAATTGCAAGTGGCAAAAGTGAATGGGAATGCATGGCTAGCTTTAAGTCTTGTACGTAATTGCCTTATCAAGATAGATATGGTTTGGTCAAAGTATAAGCCAATTAAAAATAAACAAATTGCTTAGACAGGAGTTTGCACATTTATTAAGCCAATTATACCGCGTACGTGTTAATTAGCTAAAAAAATATTAAAGTTGCATTCATCTTTAACTTAAAAATTGCATTAAGAGTCTTGCTGCGTCTACTATATTAATGGATACTAACTGACGTGACATGTGGTTTAATTTCGATTTTTTTTTTCTCAATATATCGACGTATCACTTTTAATTCCACGTCTGCTTCTATCTACCCACGTAATAGCTAATCATGTGGTATATACACCAAGTATTTTATAACACATTATTACACAGTACACACATACATACATATATATATATATATATATATATATATATGAAAAATGCTATTAGTAACTGGCTAGAGAAACCACCAGGGAACTGCGTCCTACGTGGCAAAAATTAAACGACCACGTTTCAACTTGTCAAAACGCACGGTTTCTTCTTCATCTTGTTAGACCCAAGAAGCCCCCATCTCCACGAAGCTAGAAGTCTTCGTCTTCTCTAGAGCAACTCCTTGATCATCTTCTCCACGAACCTAGCGAAGCCCTCTTCGTTTTCGCCACCCACATCTGAAATCTACGAACCCAAAAACCCATAGAGCTCTACATCAAGCCCTTTCGTCATCTCTTCGTCTTCCCAAGCACTCAGATCTGAAATCCCCTTCCCACGAATCGAGCATATATAGTTCGTTGTTGCTGTTCTTTTACTTCTCTCCACTCCTTTATGATGAACTCCACCTTGTTGTTTTCTCCAACGTCCTATACTTAAACAGGTAAATCCCAAAGACAAACACACTCAAAGACCAAACAAAAGAACCCAGAAAAGTGAAACAAGAGAAAAAAGAAAAAGAAAAGTCAGAAATTGGGTTTGGAGAAGCAAACAGAGATGGAATCTACAATTCTCAGATTCTCATAAAAGTGGTGAGGGATAGGGAAAGTTCTCTTTGTGGAAGAAAATAAGAGAGGAAACAGCAAAAATACCCAAAAAATTTACAACCAGATGAAAAATCCACAGTTGAAAGAGATACATAGTGGAATAATCAGATTATGGATAAACAGCCGAAAAATCAACAGTCAAAGCCTTATTTTTCCCCCTTCAAGCCACAAGCCATCGACTATAATAGAGTAAGATGGAAAATTGTAGTCGGAGTGCTGAAGGATAGGCTGGTTTGTGCATCTCTCATGGGGGTGGACGACGTTGCAACTTGCAAGTACCATGAATGTAAAAAGGGTGCGCGGCAAGGGAGCACCATGTTTTGCAAGGCACATGGTGGAGGCAAGCGTTTCATATTTGCTGGGTGCACCAAGGGTGATGAAGAGAGCACGCCATTTCTGCCACAAGACCAATTGCAAATTCCTCATGTCTAGTTTTCCTTGCAACCAAGTCAAGTTTCGTCTGAAATCAACTTTCCCTCTTTCCCGTTTCAACTGTTCTATTTTTTTTTAAATATATTGGCCATGTTAGCCATGGTTCCCTCACGGTTTCACAGCTCGGTTGCATGTAGCAAAACTGTATATATATATATATATATATATATATATATATATGTATATATGTATGTATATATGTCAGAGTCATAGCTTTACTTACTGAGGTGTATGTTGTACTCCGATAGGTTATGATGAGTTGGAAATGCACTTTGAACATGACATGCATGAATTGAGAATTCAGTCATAGCCATCGATCGTTGACATGAGCGAGGTATCCAATAAGTTCGTTAGTGCGCTGTGGAAAAAGGCACTTTGGCCTGTGTGATTGGCAAATAGAAATGGCAGTACTAAAGCAGATTGGCTAAGAACGGATTCAGGTAAAGCCGGCCGACACCCAGTATTTTGTATTATATCTTGTTGATAACCTTCAGTTTTTTTTTTTAAAGAGTTGGTAACCACCTGTCCTAGAGTAGCCCCTCCCAAATTTTATTAAAAGCCCTTACTTATGGCAGAGGAATACTGTGTTAAACAAAAAAGCACAAGAGTTACAAAAGAAACAAAGAAAAACATCCATTGTGCAACCAATAAACCAATAAAAAAAATACAATGAATTATGAATGTAAATAAGACAATTCCTACCGATCCGTACCTTCAGTTAAAATACCATTAATTCTCTTCTTTGAGGTGTCACTCTAAAGTTTTCAAGCCCACTAATTTGCATTCTCCCCAGCCCATAAGACATATTTTGCTTTCGAAAAGTTGGTCAGCATCAAATATGTTTAAAAAAGGAGTTATTTTATTTTCAAATCAGTGTATGAAATATATTATATATTCATATTGTTTAAATGGTAAAATTTAATTTATAAGATTCCTATTTTTAAATTTTATCTTTCAAATCAAACTATACCACATAAATACTTTACTATATGTGCATGTGTTCTACACACCGAGTTGGGAATAAAACTTTTGTTAAAAAAATAAGAAACTTTTAATACACTCAATTTAAGATCTCCATACACCACCAGCATGTGAGGTTCACGTATAGTCAATACAAGGGGCGGGGGCGCCGGGACGATAGGTGAGGTTTTCCCTTTTGAATCCCACCCTGAGTCCCATCCAGGTGCCTGGGGACGGACTTGGACCCCTGGTCCGTCCGCCCCCCATCCGGTCCAAATGGGCCCCAAAACCAATTACTGGGCCATTTTGGACCCAGATATTAAAAATCTTGTCTAGATTAAAACAAAAAAAATTAAAAACTATATTATACATATTACAAAAAATGAAACAAAGATTGTTAAAGCATACAACATAAAAATATAAGTTCTAACTATTGAGTTAGTAACTTCTAAGTTTCAACTAATAATTCTAAACTATTACAATAATACAAATTAATCTAAAGATATTACAAATGTTCAAATAATTTAAATAAATAATAATGTTTCAATGAAATTTAAAGACTAAAATTGTAGCAAGATCAAGATGACTTTGACATTGACTTTGAGTCTTGAGATTGAAATTTGGGGGTGGTGGGTAAGTGTGACTATAAAATCTGAAAAAAATAAGAAAAAAAATCATAAATACATAAATTATATAGATATTTGAAAAAGTTAAAAAATTTAAAGTACAAACTAAGATGAGATTGAGACTGAGATGAGATAATTGGGATTACGATTTGGTATCTGACAGTGATACTATAAAAGCTAAAAAGATGCAGAAAGACAAATTAGAACTACAAACATTATATACATACTATAAATAATTAAGAGACATTATACAAACCAATGACAATGGTGGATAAAACTACAAAGTCATATTGCGGTTGATGTAGACGTAGCCACATTTGTCTACATTATCTAAAAAATAATTAAATTTGAATATAAGTAATAACACAATATATTATAATCAAAAGCAATATTATATAAATATCAAATGTAAGAGCGATTACCAGATGTAGGCTGATCACCACCTGTCTCCTCATTGGTCTCCAGAAAGTCTACCATATTCGGAATATGAATTGGCTTCCTTTGATCCAATTTCGAGTTAAAATCAATACCTCCATAGTGATAACAGATGATGAACTCCGGAATGGATCCAATATGCGCCTCTGGTGCTAAAGGCTTTCTATGAGGCTACTGTGGTAATAGAGATGACCAAAATAATGAGAGTTATGTCTCCAAGGATGGGATACTTAACGACATTAACCTTCCACCAATATAAGATATCAAACCCCTGGGTAAATGGGTGTATCTCTACTGCCAAGTACCTATCCAACTCCGACTGTGTATCTGAAGGCTGGCGAAGCTCGAAAACCTACCCCAACCTCTTACCCCATCCTAACCTACACTTTTTCCCAATCCCAAATTCGGGAGTAGATGATCCGGTAGGTGTAGATGTTGGAATATTACTACCCCTTAATGCAACAAACTCATCAAATAATCTTTTAAGAGCTTCTTGTACATTTACCGCAATATGATCCACCCATGCATTCCCATTCACCAATGCCAATTCATACACCATGTCATCAATTTTGTATTAGGGGTGAAGAACAATAGCCATATATAGGAAAATGTTTAACCTACTCAAATCCCTCCAATACTTGTCATACTTAGTCCGCATGCTCATTGTCATTTCCTGCAGCCTAGTTTGGTCACTCCCACATATTTCATCAAATTGTTCTTTCACTTGGCATACGTGCTGATAAAATTCATTGGATGTAACGTATAAAGAATCGGAAAGGGTGGTTGTGACCTCGTAGAAAAGCTTAAACAATGCTACAAAAATCCCAACAATTATCATCATTAGGCTTGACCAATCCCCCCTCATCATTAAAATGGTTGACATATTATATGTCCTTACCCAATAATTTAAAGGCCTTTCTATACTCCTAGGTTGTCTCCAACATCAAGAAGGTTGATTCTATCTTGTAGGAACTTCAAAACACAACCCCTTCTTGCATTCAATACCTGCAGCCCTTACAACAACTTTGAATTTATCAAGCCTAGACGATGAGGATCTCACAAAACTCACCGCAACTCAAATTATTGAAACCGAATCATGCACATTTTTCAAACCATCAGTCACAATAAGATTTAGAACTTGTCAATACATGTCACATGTAAGCAATCACCACCCATGATTGTCTTATTGTCCTCTCTAAGCTTATTCTTAAAATACCCCAAAGTGGTATCATTAGAAGGGGCATTGTCAACTGTTACTATCACAATCCGCTCCAACCCCAACTCATTTATTGCAGCCTTCAAGGCCTTCCCAATGGTCTCATCCTTGTGACTGACAATGTGGGAAAACTTGAGAATTTTTTTATTTAATTGCCAATCACTATTTACAAAATATGTCGTCAAAGACATATAATTAAAATTTGGACCAATGTTCATGTATCGGTTGTGAGGCAAACTCTTTGACCCCTTAATTGGTTTTTCAACAATTCTCTATGTACACCATATGGTTTCATAATGTCCTTTGCTACCGTGTGAGGAGAAAGAATGTCAAAGTTAGGTTCCAAGTACTTAAGAGTATGTTTGGAACCCTTCACTCTTCACAAACCGAAAGGGTAGCAAGTTTATTATCACCATATGAACTAGGTATCTGTGGCGCCCCCAATCCCCCTTATAAAAATACACGGGGATCGAGACACCAAGATGGTGACAACACGGTCACACATCCCAACGAAGTGCCAGTGTGTGTACATGCAACGGTGTACAAATAAAAAACAACGCAGCGGATAATCAAGTCTACTAAGTACCAGAATTTAAAAACAACTAAACATTAATAGAGGTTTTAAAACAGATATACAGTCATCCCAAAAATAAAGTTTAACACATGTCCCGAAAATACAAAAGAGTAAAATAAAATAAAATAAAATAGTAAAACCAGTGATCCCAGATCACTCCCCAGGCGGAGCTGTCTCCTCAGGCTCGCCCTCCTCCTCCTCATCTGCATCAAAATCTGCGTTACCACAGAATGGTACCGCAGGTAAGTAAAACTCAAATAATCCTCAGGAAATAAATACATTTAATGCAACCAACATGCATGCATATGATGAAATATGCATTTTTCCTCAAAACATCATTTTCCCCGAAAATGATAATTTTGCAACACACGCCAAAATCTCATTGGCCCAAAAATAATCCGTAAAACATTTTTCCAGAAAATGATTTACACAAAATCCAACACACACTATTTTTCCAGAAAATAGCCAATTAATCCGTTATTAACCTATGCACCATGGCCTCCCCTAGGGACCATCCGCACGTCCTGGCTTCATAGCGATGCTCAGTTCCGCGCCCAGCGCGTTCATGGCCGAGCACCCACTACGCAACGAGCGATGCCCAGTTCCGTGCCCAGCGCGTACATGGCCAGACATCCTCTAGTCCCAGCCAGCAGAAGGACCACGGAGTCGGCACGAATCTCTCGTCTGATCCCATTGTCGCCCAACGACAATCCAGGGGACGTTACTCAGTTTATTCCGCTCCCGAGTAACCAGAGGAGCTCCACCGAGATAATGCCCCATCTCGGCTTGGGGTCGTGATACACACACACCCAAAAATATTCTCACATAAAATCATAACTTTCCAAATCACACATGAGCATGAATGCAACACACGAAAACCCAGTTTTCTTTACAAACATGATCATGCATGAAATAATGAAATGCACATGTACCAACACCAATCCAACTTCCACCAATAACCAGTCCAATCCAACCAAACAACTCCAATCAACAATCCATCTGACCCCCGAACTCCTCGGACTCAGTCCGGCAAAACCAAACAGTAAATTAAATACAGTGAAATGCGTTAGTGCAAAAATACATTAAATTCACAATAATTCTTTGGAGAAATACTTACAGTGCAATAAAGCAATTTCTGAAGGATCACGAAGTTGAAAAAGGCGACATCTGAGCAACACCACAGTGTAAAATACACTGTGGCCTTGGGTCACAAATACCAACTTTTCAACGGAGACAAACGAAGACCCAAAAATGGTAGGGTAGGGCCTAGAGAGGTCGGTGAAGCCAATGGTGGTGGTGGTTTGTCGTGGGTGGCGGCGCAAGGGGTGGTTTTAGGCCAAAAATGTCGAAATCGGAGATGGACTTGGTTGTGCTTCACCGGTGACGGATCGGAGCTGGGGTTGGGTCCATTGGGTTGCCAAGAGGTCGAGGATGAAGTGGTAGGAAGATGGTGGCCGGAGGTGGTGCGACGGCGGCGCTGGAGCGAAAGTGGCGCCGCGGCTTTGAAAGGCTCGTGGTGGCTAACGGCGGCGATGGAGGAGCTGGAAATGGATGGGGGTGATCGCCGGCGGCAGGGGGAGCGGAGGAGCCAGGCGGTGTCGACCATCGCCGGCGCACGGCGGCGGGCTGGGGAAGAGGCCAATGCACGGCGAGAGAGAGAGAGGAAGCTCGCGCGCGGGAGATGGCCAGGAGAGAAGAAAAAGAAAAGAAAAAGAAGAAAAGAAAAAAAGAAAAGGAAAAGAAAAAATAGAGGGAAAAGAAATGAGGTCCAATCCTCAAAACTTGGGTCACGAAAATGATCCAACGGAAACGATTTTAAAACAGCTAGTGAAATAAAATATTTCAAACACAATGATTAACATGAAATTAAATAATTAAACCCAATAATAAGTTAATTTAATTCGAGAAGAAATTTAAACACATAACAATAATTAATTTAAAGAAAACACTTCGAAAATAGTTTTCGTAAACTAAAAATCATAAAAATAACCCAATTAAAAATCCAATAATTTTAAAATAAGAGAATAAAATTTTGAATCCATAAAAATAATTCCTTCAGTAAAAATACACTAAAATACGGGGTGTTACATTCTCCCCCCCTTAAATAAAATTTCGTCCTCGAAATTGGCAAGGTCAACATTAAGACTAAGACAGGAATAAGATTCAACTAAGAGCAGACTTAAGAACATACCGCCAAAATAATCCGGTAATACCACTCTATAAGCAACCAGCCAAACCTTCCCTATGATCTGAAAAAAAAAACCAACATATCTTGGCTAAGTTTTCCTATCTTACCAAAGCGCTTAACGCCTTTCATAGGAGAGACTTTAAGATAAATCCAATCACCTTCTTCAAGGATAAGTCTTTTCTCCTTGTATCTGCATGACTCTTCTGGAGACTTTGCGCTTCAGCCATTTTGTTTCTTATAAACTGAACTTGATCATTCATTTCTTGAATTATCTCAAGCCCAAACAATTTGCTCTCGCCAACTTCATCCCAACATAAAAGCGATCTGCACTTCCTTCCGTATAAAGCTTCATACGGGGCCATCTGAATGGAGGAATGAAAACTATTATTATAAGAGAACTCAATAAGAGGCAAGTGATTCTCCCAACTTCCTTGAAATTCCATGACACAAGACCGCAACATATCCTCCGAAGTCTGAATAGTACGCTCTGATTGGCCGTCCGTTTGGGGGGTAATACGCAGAACTAAACTTCAACTTAGTGCCTAAGACTGCCTGCAAACTCTTCCAAAAATGGGACGTGAATCGCGGGTCCCGATCTGACACGATACTCTTGGGTATTCCATGCAAACGCACTATCTCCTTGACATATATACGAGTCACTTTACCCAAAGAGTCAGTATTATTAATATGCAAGAAATGGGCACTCTTGGTCAACCGATCCACAATCACCCAAATTGAGTTCTTCCCACTAGGAGTCCTCGGCAAACCCACAACAAAATCCATAGAAATATCACCCCACTTCCACTCAGGAATAGGGAGAGGTTGAGGTCTACCTTGATGCTCAGCCTTAACTTGACGGCACGTGGCACTTTCCTCAATGAACATGGCATTATCCAACATACTCGTATTAGCCTCCCAGTGGCACATCACGACCAGTATTCCCAGGGTGACTGCTATCCAAAATCTTATTTCCTCAAGAACCTTAATACAACATCCAATAAATTCCGATGATCAATAGCCCTTACAATACTATATGCCAACCTCAATCAACTCCTATGCTACAACTTCTAAACCTCCATTGAATTCTACTTTTGGTAACCTAATAGCCACTTCCAAAGTTAACCATCAATAACAAATTGCACAACCAATGATTAATCTCCAATTACAAGTATCTTGTCAAAATTCAAGTCACCACTAATTCCTCAAAATCAGCACAATCTGAACTCCTAACTACAACAAAAATGCCACGTTTCTGCTGCGCACTCTGATATTCGTCACATGCATAAAACTTATGTCCTCATGAAACTAACACCATCGAGTACAAGGTGGCTACATTCCTACTAACCAAAACTCTTATCACAATTTGGTAGAAAAATACTATCTCTCCCAAAACCGCGAATTATAACTCAAATTCATCAATTAACTCCTGCTGCCTTGATAAAAATCAAATTCCATAAAATACATTCATGATCATTGACAGAAAACCAATATCTATCAACCTCAGCATCCCAAATTGAAAATAAGCAACCTCAACCCAAAATACATCCATCTCACCTACGATAAGGAGCATACTTTTAAAAGGCTCGATTCCAACCCAACCAACCAATAAGAGTGCCTAGAGACTTCTACCTAACAACCTAAACCCCAAAGCTCATCATCTACATTATGAACAACATCTAATCTAGCGATGACTTAACTTACTACGAACCACCATTGAGTACACCAAAACATAATCGAAACCATCTTGGTAACTCGCCCACCTATTTCTACTCCTCCAAGCTAGCATTAACACAACTAATTCCTTCAATAGTACATCACTATTAAACCTTAGGGCAAACCATACCGATCAAATCTTCAATCTACCAAAAGCCATTGCAAAGCACCCAAGGATCCTAGTGTTTTATCAACCCACATACTCGATCATATTATCCATTGTTGATGCCTAAGCTTCAACTTCAAAGATCTTTTCATACCCCATACATGATGTCCCAACAATCTCTCTTCAAGTTAAATAACAATGTCCTTAATTCAACCAATTGGGTGCTCAATCTCCAAAAGAAAGTATAACCTCAAAAATTTAAATTCCTAGGTAACCTCAAGTCACAATTAATTCCTGCAGATAATCACAACAAATATTCCCAACCATGACTCATTGAGTAACCCACTCGACTACACACTTCGATCAACTCACCAAAAATTCTAAGCCAAGGTCTCGTAACTTAGTACTATTGTGTCGACTCCTCTTCAACACTTACCAAAGTCACTTTCTCCAAACCAAAATAAGACTAGAACCTATACCCTCAGAAATGCATACACACCATTTCTACGCATCAATCTCATGCACCTCAGCCAAAACCAATAATCCTCCAAATGTGCAAGTGATCATCCTTACCATTTCCATCACTAGACCTATATCCTCGAAATAATCATTTCCTAAATCCGCACCATCTATTATCCTTAAAATTAATATGGATTAAATCATTAACCTGTCACTGTAACATCAAGCTAAAAACAATTATTTAACCAAATTAGATCAACATCTTCAATCCCCAGAAAATAAACAAACTAGATCATTACCTTCCATCTCCAAGAAAATTCTCGCCTGAAAAAAAAATTCTCATATTGGTCACGTAACACTCATCAATCCTATTTTAATTCAGCCATTCAACTCTGCAATTCTAAAACCTTAAACCAGATAAAAAATCATTTCCCGAAATCTTGAAGATCAATGACCTTATTTCTAAAACATTCACCTTATAAAACTTTTAAATTCTAAAACCCCAAATGTTACCAAATTGCTTATCAAGGTCAGTAATATCGAAAACTTCTAATCTAAGTCATCACTTAATTGCTTGTTGAACCTAACATCTTAAATCTCGTAACTTATTTTCTAAAAACTATGGGTCCTCAAATCTTAGATGAACTTCTCATAAATCTAACCTTGAGGTTCGTTGAACTTACAACCTCCTATCCAAAGACTCATTAAATAAATTCTACGGAACCTAAAACCTCAATTATCCTAAGCAATTTAAGAATTATTCCCCTCCTTAGCAACAACTTGAATTCCTACTCCAATGAGTTCACCTTGACCATGATGTTCAAGCCTCGATATTAAAACAAACCAATCACCAAGAGTTTAGGCCTACTACACTAAATGTTCAAGCCCTACAATGGCCTTCTCAGTCGTACCATCTTCCTGTGATAGCACAGCCCTTAACCCGCCTTTCAATTTCCAACAAAACAAAATAAAATAACATACGACAAATAAAATAACATACGACAAAATGCATAAAACCAATGAAGTAGTTCACAATAAAATAATTAAAACAATAAAATAATCCGCCATAAAATAAAACAAAAAAAATAAAATGACATACAATAAAATAAATAAACAACAAAATTATTATACAGAAAAATAAATAAGCCAATAAAACAATACTCTAAATTAAACAATTCAAACATGATCCAAAGCAACATAATAAAAATATAATAACATGAAATAACATAAATACGTTCATTTAACACAAAATAAAATAATCATAAACTCATAATATACAATAAATAATTAAAACAAATAAAATATCATACCATAAAATAAAACAATAAAATAAATAAATAAACAAGTAGTATACAATAACTAAACAAAACCAATAAAAACCACATATTTTAAATTAAATAATTTCAAATCACAACTTTTAAAACTTTCTGGTACTGCACCTATGGGACATGTGGTTTTACCCAGAGCCGAACTGCTCTGATACCACCTATGGCGCCCCCAATCCCCCTTATAAAAATACACGGGGATCGAGACACCAAGATGGTGACAACACGGTCACACATCCCAACGAAGTGCCAGTGTGTGTACATGCAACGGTGTACAAATAAAAAACAACGCAGCGGATAATCAAGTCTACTAAGTACCAGAATTTAAAAACAACTAAACATCAGTAGAGGTTTTAAAACAGATATACAGTCATCCCAAAAATAAAGTTTAACACATGTCCCGAAAGTACAAAAGAGTAAAATAAAATAAAATAGTAAAACCAGTGATCCCAAATCACTCCCCGGGCGGAGCCGTCTCCTCAGGCTCGCCCTCCTCCTCCTCATCTGTATCAAAATCTGCGTTACCACAGAATGGTACCGCAGGTAAGTAAAACTCAAATAATCCTCAGGAAAGAAATACATTTAATGCAACCAACATGCATGCATATGATGAAATATGCATTTTTCCTCAAAACATCATTTTCCCCGAAAATGATAATTTTGCAACACACGCCAAAATCTCATTGGCCCAAAAATAACACGTAAAACATTTTTCCAGAAAATGATTTACATAAAATCCAACACACACTATTTTCCCAGAAAATAGCCAATTAATCCGTTATTAACCTATGCACCATGGCCTCCCCTAGGGACCATCCGCACGTCCTGGCTTCATAGCGATGCTCAGTTCCGCACCCAGCGCGTTCATGGCCGAGCACCCACTACGCAACGAGCGATGCCCAGTTCCGCGCCCAGCGCGTACATGGTCAGACATCCTCTAGTCCCCGCCAGCAGAAGGACCACGGAGTCGGCACGAATCTCTCGTCCGATCCCATTGTCGCCCAGCGACAATCCAGGGAACGTTACTCAGTTTATTCCGCTCCCGAGTAACCAGAGGAGCTCCACCGAGATAATGCCCCATCTCGGCTTGGGGTCGTGATACACACGCACCCAAAAATATTCTCACATAAAATCATAACTTTCCAAATCACACATGAGCATGAATGCAACACACGAAAACCCAGTTTTCTTTACAAACATGATCATGCATGAAATAATGAAATGCACATGTACCAACACCAATCCAACTTCCACCAATAACCAGTCCAATCCAACCAAACAAATCCAATCAACAATCCATCTGACCCCCGAACTCCTCGGACTCAGTCCGGCAAAACCAAACAGTAAATTAAATACAGTGAAATGCGTTAGTGCAAAAATACATTAAATTCACAAGAATTCTTTGGAGAAATACTTACAGTGCAATAAAACAATTTCTGAAGGATCACGAAGTTGAAAAAGGCGACATCTGAGCAACACCACAGTGTAAAATACACTGTGGCCGTGGGTCACAAATACCAAATTTTCAACGGAGACAAACGAAGACCCAAAAATGGTAGGGTAGGGCCTAGAGAGGTCGGTGAAGCCAATGGTGGTGGTGGTTTGCCGTGGGTGGCGGCGCAAGGGGTGGTTTTAGGACAAAAATGTCGATATCGGAGATGGACTTGGTTGTGCTTCACCGGTGACGGATCGGACCCGGGGTTGGGTCCATTGGGTTTCCAAGAGGTCGAGGATGAAGTGGTAGGAAGATGGTGGCCGGAGGTGGTGCGACGGCGGCGCTGGAGCGAAAGTGGCGCCGCGGCTTTGAAAGGCTCGTGGTGGCTAACGGCGGCGATGGAGGAGCTGGAAATGGATGGGGGTGATCGCCGGCGGCAGGGGGAGCAGAGGAGCCAGGCGGTGTCGACCACCGCCGGCGCACGGCGGCTGGCTGGGGAAGAGGCCAACGCACGGCGAGAGAGAGAGAGGAAGCTCGCGCGCGGGAGATGGCCAGGAGAGAAGAAAAAGAAAAGAAAAAGAAGAAAAGAAAAAAAGAAAAGGAAAAGAAAAAATAGAGGGAAAAGAAATGAGATCCAATCCTCAAAACTTGGGTAACGAAAATGATCCAACGGAAACGATTTTAAAACAGCTAGTGAAATAAAATATTTCAAACACAATGATTAACATGAAATTAAATAATTAAACCCAATAATAAGTTAATTTAATTCGAGAAGAAATTTAAACACATAACAATAATTAATTTAAAGAAAGCACTTCGAAAATAGTTTTCGTAAACTAAAAATCATAAAAATAACCCAATTAAAAATCCAATAATTTTAAAATAAGAGAATAAAATTTTGAATCCATAAAAATAATTCATTCAGTAAAAATATACTAAAATACGGGGTGTTACAGTATCTCGGCCTACATTTTTCCAGATCATACTTTATATACTCTTTCAACGTTCCCCCCATCTTTAATTTGGGGGTTTTAGTTTTGAAACCCTAAACTGTTTTGGGATTTTAATATAGAAACCCTTAATTTAATTTAGAGGTTTCAAAACTTAAACTCCAAGACAGATAACATAATTTAGGAGTTCAGATTGAACCCCTAGATACTCAAGGACAATCACACAAATGTCCACAGCACACAACAATCTCATCCTCAAAATCCATTTAACAATCTCATCCTCCAAATCTATTCAACAATCCCATCCTCCAAAATCTAAATCCAAATATCAAGACACAATCCGAAATAAACCTGATAAAATGGCTTGGGATCGGGCATAATTATAAAACGTAGGAAAGGATGCTTGGCAACGGCAACAACGAGGTTGAGAGAGTGAGAGAAAGGGTGCGAGAGTGAGGGACTGAGAGAGTGGGAATCGGGGGGGGGGGGGTGGGGGGTAGAGTTTTAGTATTTTAAACAGCGCCGTTTTGAATATGGGATATCCAAAATGGTGTCGTTTTACTATTAGTATAATTTTTCTTTCAAATAGGCACACACATATATAAATACATATATATATATATATAAATATATATACGGAGCGGGGCGGGGAGGGGAGGGGCCGGGGAAAGGCGGACACACTACAAGAAATTAACCTATTTCCGGCGACGTATATCGCCGCAAATACTCAATATTATAGCCGCAAATACCTTATTCCGGCTAAAAACGCTTGCCCGAATGTCGCCGCTTTTGAAGAGCCAAGTAAACCATTTTGTGCCGATTTTCGAAAACGGACAGAAATGCTGCCCATTTACGGCGACTTTACATCGCCGGAAATCTACAATATATTGCCGATAAAGGCTTGCAGATTAGATTAAGTAGTAGCTGCAAAGTCTATTACCGGCGAGTATTAGTCGCCAGAAATACTAGACATATATTATTTGCGATGACTATATAATCGCCACAAATAATGTCTGTGCGACTCATCAAGCCGGTGATGTAATTCATTTTCGGCAAGTTATGTTTGCCGGAAATACTCAACATATTATTTGTGGTGACTATATAATCGCCGCAAATAATGTCTACGCGACTCATCAAGCCGGTGATGTAATTCATTTTCGGTGAGGTATGTTCGCTGGAAATGGGTTTTTAAAAAACAAAAGTGTTCATTTTCGGCGAGTTATGTTCGCTGGAAATTTTTTTTTTTCAAAACCTGCTCTATTTGCTTGTATTTTGTCGTGGTGTTATTTTCCCTGGTATTTGTGATTTCATAACAAATAATTGCTTGCTAATAAATTATAAATACTAGATTTGGATAAATTTATATCTGATTGCGCATATTATATATTATATGTCAATATCATTCAAATAACCTCGACGTACATATTGAAAATTCACCTGGATTTAAGAGTACGTTTTACAGAATACCATCCAACATATCACAATGGAATATAAATTTACATGTGTTTTTCGTTCAAACTATAAATGTCTAACAACAAGTTGCCTTCATGAATGCACCAACATATTCCAACGAGTATGGGAAGAACTGAATTTGGTTCACCAGTTTTACTTCAAGTGCTTCAACACAACTCTAAAGAAATGCGATATATTTTTGCAAAAACATAATATTCAAGGCCTAAGTTACAAGATTTTCAATTCATAATCAGCTATATATAAAGGTGTGAGTATAATAATCTTCAGCAACTATAAGAAACAATAACGAAAGGCTTAGAATGCAAATAATTGCAATGAAAAGCTCAACAAAGTCGAATCAATTAAAACATAAAGCAAGGTAAATAGCAATGTCGCAAATCAACATCAGAGTTGAAACAAGCTGCACATCCTACTCGGGAGTGAGAAATTGCATATACTCCTTTAAGATCATATATCTATAGATTTAAAGTTATTGCAGAATAATAAGAAAAGGGTTGAGCAAGATAATAGTGTGTTCTTGTTGATTGATTTTCTTATACTTATGCTCCTGATGATATTGATAATCTATATAAAAAATCTATATATTTGCTGCAACCATAAACATATGAAAGTCATTTTAGCATGATTGAATAGTTTGATTTCATGAGACATATTTAGTATTTTCCATGAGTTCAAACCTTCCCCATGTCACCAAAGATGACTACACGTTGTAGAGAATTTTGACCAGGATAAGGAGAAGCTCTAAACTGATATTGTTCACTCCAAAAATAGGTACCATTGAATAATCTATGCCCCAACTTGTAAGTATACCTGAATAATCAATAAGAAGAATATTGAATGTTTAGCTGCCAGTAAAGTAAAGCAGCCAATTGTGAATAGTACCTTATAATAACCTAATCTTGAAAACTATTATTACTTCAAACTCAGTCCTTTTCAGAGAGCTATATTTAGAATTTAAAATGTATTGGACCACTTCATAATGGAGAGAAATAGTTAAGAGAGCAATTAGTCTAACACTAGATTTTCACTTTTCTTCTTGGCGAACTAATCATTATGGATGATTGCACCGCTAAAAATATGAGAAAAAAATGACAGCACAATAAAATATTTCTTATATCATTCCACTAGGTCTTTTATTTATATTAGCCTTGCACTAAACTTTGTAGTCATACTTAAATATATAATTTGAAGTTTCCATGATTTTTGGCCAGAAAGTAAGATTCTGCTAAAAGAAACCTGAATATTATGGATGGAATGTACATACAAGTCTATATCAAAGGTCCTCTCAACATAAAACTTGGCCCAAAAATAAGGCTACGTATGTACTGATAACTTACATTGCTGTAGCAATTTCATTGTACATTGATGATCAAGAACTTCTCATGTGCATGTTGGTGGCAAAAGCAACGTACATCGCCAGACAGAAGCTACAAAATATCCTTACAACCAAAAAATATACTACCTACCCCACACTAGTAACTGATGTACAAAAGAGGAGATTCTGAAGATATGGGAGACATTTTGTTGCTATATTATTTTAACTTTTATCTCCTTACCAAAATTCACAAAAAATTGTTACCTTCAAATTCAGTAACCGGCTATGCAGGTCACTGAGTCTCTCTATGAGACTCTCTCTGGGTCTGCCTCTCTAACTCACATTTCTCCATAAACTTATCGTACTTGTCTTGTCTCTCCATTAATAGTATGAAATTCGACCGTAAGTCGTCATGTAAAGCCTTATAATGTGCAGCTTCTTTCTCACTTCTTTCTGCACGTTCAGTTAATTCTTCTATTCGGGCATTACTTGATTGTCTAGATGACTCGGGAATAACCATCTTGCCGAGACCCCGTACATACCCTGGCCTGTGGCCCAAAACTTCCTTAAATATTGCTGCTGCAGCCTCCTTAGTCCGCTTCTTAGGCTCCTGCTCTGCCATCTTTGCTGCCATCTCATTCTATCAACCATTAGAAAACATCACACAGGTTAGGTGCTCGTAATATGTACTTAGCACAAAAAATATGGACATCGGTTTATCTTGAACATCACAGGATTTTACTTTAACACATATTTTTAGTCTGTCATGGGAGTCACAAATTTGTCATTCTTCTTTGACCATATGACTTCTTTAAAGAAATCAACCAAATTCTCCTCATTTCCAGACTGCAAATAAAGTAAATTACACACTAGCTTAGATTGAATATATGAACACCATTATGGAGTACAAATTAAAGTAAATTACAAACTAACTAGCGTTCACAAGGGAGAACTCAAATTTGCATGAAATCTCTCATTCAAGCTATCAAATTAATTATTGGGATTAGACTTACAAAGTACAAACAATAACGATTGTTGAGTGTTTTTTTTTCTGTTTTTTCATAACTAAATGTACAAGTAATTATATTAGTTATTGATATATAGAGAACACAAAGGAAATACAAAATTTTGAAGAAGCCTAACATATCAATTAGCACAAAGAAATAATAATGCTACATACAGTCGATGTGCATCTTGCAACCAAAATGGAGACCTACCCACATCTCCATTAGCCGCACAAATGACCTTCGTCCAGCTGTGTGATTGTTTTGTTGCTTCTCCCTATTACTTTTATTTCGTTCAGACATCCGCTGCAATCACACAGGACATGATATACATCCATTGAATGTAGAGGTGTCAAGAGGATTATATGACTAAAAACATAAGTGGATACAATTGACTATTTTAACAAGAACTAACCGTCCTAACTAATATTTAATACAGGTGACCATTTTACCAAAAACTTCCACAGCATGTTAGTTAAGTATACGACTGCCAACTTACCTTAAAGTCATCGCTTGAATATTGAGCACATAACTTTACCCAATTGGCTGGTGTCACCAACGGTGGCACATTCGCAAGTGCTTCTTCATTGCTCGTATTGCTTGTAGGTTCTATGTAAATCATAGTGAATATGATTAAACCGCTTGCATAGTGTCTTCGTAACCGTATCACGGTGGTTCTTCTTGGTCCAGTCGAGGATGAAGTCAGCCTACAGACAAACATCAAGAGTATTAATTATAATCTCCCAGCCCTGAGTTTTACATTACCAACATTAGGCTTTCATCTACTCTATTTGAACATATATTGCATTCTCCTACTTTTACCTGAATGCGTGTAATCAATTTTTCCTTCTCATTAGTTGGTACGTCGTGCCAGCTAGCATGACTCAAGTCCACATGGTGCTTGACCAACCAGGTAACCCTTGTAGTAAACAAGGTAGCGTTTTCACAACAAGGTGCAGTTTCACCATCCTTTATCCTCAAGGGTATCTTTCCATACTTTCGCACCTTTTCAAACTCTGTGCTTTTTGCAGCTCCTCGCCCACACTTCTGGCGAAGTGGTACTAAGTTGTTTCCAGGAGTGAAAATGTCATCATAATTCAATAATTAAACTAATCAACATGTTAAACATATAATGTAAAACAAAATGTAAAACAATATCCAAAATGTAATAAACAATATAAATATAAATTAGATTAATACCAGATGGGCTTGTGCTTAGTGGCGAATCAACTGCTGGCATGTCATTCGGTTCTGTGCTTGGGAAGACATTAGGTGGCTCGGTTAAGTCAACTGAGCTTGAGGATGCGTCATCTCGAAGATCCATCGCAGCAATGGGTACTTTCTTCCGAACTTCATCATTGCTTTGAGATCTCCCTCGACCATATCTCACACCACGTGATAGACCTCCAGTTATCGACATTGATGAAGCACGCTATATAAACAAACTTTGAGGCGGTGTGCTTGCAAAAAAACTAGACAACCAATATTATTCCTACAATCACACTAAAAGGATACAATTATTTATATATGATTATACTTTAGTTTAGAATATTACAATTAGCTCATCATCATGCTACTATTTGTTTAAGGAAATGGTCCAAATTCACCAAGACATTTAGGAAGTAATGCCTCCTAGTGTGCTGTCATTACAAACTTGGCTAAATTAGCAAAAGATAACAAACTAAATAATTCTCAAGCAAATTACACATCCATTCAATGGAAGATCCCCTATTCTAAAAGTAAATTGCAAACTGCTAACGACCTTGATGTTCCTGCGAGAGACGGAAAAGACGGGTCTTTAATTTGAGAAATGATATTTAGGATAAGCCAAACAAAATGGATTGTATGGAGACATGGTGTTATTACCAGCTTTGAAGTGGCTAGTTCATCTCATCCTCTGAGAGACTATCTTCTTCTATGCTACCCTCCACTTCGGTGCTGTGAGAAGAACTGTCTTCGCTTGTATCGTCATTGATAAACCCCCTCTCAAACTGATTGCAATTTGACCTTTGCATTACCAATGTGTCAACTTCAATCTGCTCTGGCTCAACATTAGGCCTGTGCATGTTTGTTTACAGTGGAATGTCATCGGCATGGACATTCACGTAAGCATCGCCAGAATTATCCTCTTGGTATGCATCAAGGTCGCCAGAATCAGATGCATCATCTTCAATTAGGGGTTCTCGTGGAAGGTCATAGACATTTCGACCTTTAACCTTTTGCACCATATACCAATCACCACGGATACTACGATTTTTTAGGTAAAACACCTGCGACGCTTGGCACGCCAAAACAAAAGGCAACTCCTTATAAGCTGTCCGAGACATATTCACACTAGTAAAATGTTGTTCCACACGTATCCCTTGTTTGGAATCAGAGATGTCGAACCATTCACATTTGAATAAGTAAACACGACGCCAACCCATGTAGCGGATTTCCAAAATGTCTGTTAGTCTACCAAAGAACTCAAGCTTTTCAGATCTTGGTTGTTCACTAATCACCATGACACTTGAGTTTTGGGTGCGACAATGTTCTTCATGATTTTTTGTGTGAAATCTTATACCATTGGTTATGCAACCTGAATAGGACGCACCCCAAAGGTCAGGACCATATGCTAGGGCATATAGATCCTCCAAAACTTCTCCAGGATTATCAGCACGCAGACTTTGAATCTATCACAAGTTGAAACAAGGAACCGCATAAAGTAAAGCCAAACATATTCAAAACTCATATAGGGGTGAACTTCCAAATGAATTTTCCTACGTGTGACTTGAACCAATCTGGGAATTTTGCAGCATGCATACTATCGGCATCATCAGGATACTCTTCACTGACCTGCATGTAGTGCTCACTAGACAAAAGAACTTGAGCGGTTAATAAGTATGTGTAGGAGATGCAACGTAGATCAGTATCTTTAGAATTGAAAATTACTAAGTTGGTAAGTAGTTTGGTTACTTACTTAGATCAATGTCTGTGCAATTATTAAGAACATACCATCTGGCTTTTATGAAAATGTTATCATCTAATTGGTGACATGAAGCAAAACCCATGGGGCCACCTTCTGTGAAAAAACACATAATCCCTCTCGTACACCCTCATCTCTTTCATCAACGTTACGTTCAGGGGGATTGAATCTAGTCTCGACATTGTGGAGGTACATGGAACAAAAATTCAAGCATTCTACATGGATATAGGCCTCGGCTATTGAACCTTCCGTGCAGGCCTTATTCTTAACATATCTCTTGAATTTCCCAAGATACCTCTCGAAAGGGTACATCTACCTATATTGAACTGGCCCTGCAAGCAGAGCCTCACGGGGCAAATGGTAGGCTAAGTGCACCATTACATCAAAGAAGGTAGGCGGAAAAACCATCTCAAACTTGCAGAGAATGACAACGATATCAGTTTGAAGCCGCTCTAAGACATCAACCTTACATGTTCTAGCACACAATTCTTTGAAAAAAGTGCTTAACTCAGTTAGTGCCAATTGAACATCTTGGCGTAAGTATCCATAAATTGTAGCAGGAAGTAACCTTTGCATGAAAATATGGCAATCATGACTTTTCATCCCCGAGATTTTACAATCAGGTACACTAACACATCTGGAAATGTTTGAAGCGAATCCATCTGGGAATTTCACACCGTGCAACCAATTACAGAAACCAGTCTGCTCAGCTCCATACAACGTATAACATGCATGTGGCATACTAATGCGTGTATCATCCTGAATAAGGTGTAACTCTTTCCTTATATTGAGATTGGAAAGATCACGACGTGCATTAGGATGATCTTTAGTTTTTCCAGAGATATTCATCAAAGTTCCTAAGATGTTGTCACAAATGTTCTTCTCAAAGTGTATTACATCTAGATTATGTCTAATATTTATAGTCGACTAATATGACAATTGAAAGAAGATACTTTTTTTGGTCCAATTAAACTCGTCTATGGTACGCTTTCTTTTCTTTATGCCTTTGCCAAAATTTGCATCAAGAATATCTTGAAGTTGAATCAGTATATCTCCTCCAGAATACAATGTAGGCGGGTTGCGATGCTCTGCATAGCCATTAAAATAGTCTTTTTCTTTCTCCAGATGTGGCCCGGTGGCAAGAATCGACGATGACCCATGTAACAATACTTTCGGCTATATGTTAACCACATGGAATCTGTTTCTTCCTTGTATGATGGACATGCCATCTTCCCCTTAGTACTCCATCTGGAGAGGTTTCCATAAGCAAGGAAGTCGTTGATTGTCCACAACAATGCTGCATGCAATCGGAAAGTTTCTCTGGCCTTTGCATCGTATGTATCAACACCATTATCCCATAGATCAATCAATTCGTCTATCAGAGGCTGAAGATAAACATCGATTTCATTTCCTGGTGATCTTGGTCCAGGAATCAAGAGTGAAGTGATAAAAAACGGATATTTCATGCATAACCTTGGGGGCAAGTTGTAAGGGACAAGAATCATTGGCCATACACTATAAGGCTTAGCCAAATTATTAAATGGGTTGAAATCGTTGCTAGCTAAACCAAGCCTGATATTTCTTGGATCTTTTGCGAACCAAGCATGCTCTTGATCAAGTTTTGTCCACACCTAAGAGTCAGCTGGATGACTTAGAATACCCTGCTGAATAACGCGCTGATCCTTGTGCCACTGCATATCAGCTGCTATTTTCTGTGACATAAACAATCTCTGCAACCTTGGCTTCAACGGGAAATGTCGTAGAACCTTTTGAGGAATTCGTCTTTGCTTACTTTCACTGAATTTCCACCTTGGGAGTTTACATATCAGGCACTCATCTTTATCTACATTTTCCCTACAATAAAGTATGCAGTCATTTGGACAAACATGTATCTTGGTGTAAGTAAAGCCCAAGCCTTTTTCCAAGTTACGTGACTCTTAATATGAGTTTAGCAAAAGAGCATTGGGAAAAGCTGACTTTAGCAAGTGACAAAGCATGTCAAAAGAATTTACACTCTAACCACCAAGTGTTTTGATATGAAGCAACTTGACAGTGAATGATAGTTTAGAATACTTTATACAAACTTCATAAAGAGGACGCTGGGCATCAGCCAACAACTGGTCGAAAGTTGGCGATGATTCAGGATCGACCGATGGCGAACCCTCAGCATGGAATGACTCAGTTATGGGAACATTAGGAAATGTCCTAGCTTGAAAATCTCGTAACATAATATCGATGTCATCGATGTAATCATCCTCTTCTTGGGGTTTATGTAGATCATCATCATCATCACTTATGATTAAATCTTCCTCCTTGCCATGGAAAATCCATGTCGTGTAATTCTTCTCAATACCTTTAATGAACAAGTGTCTCTCTACCTGGCCTATAGTAATTATTTGAACACAGGACACATGGGCAATGAATTTCGTCACTGGTAGCATGAGATCGTGCCAAGTTAATGAATTCCTTAACTCCTTTAGCATATTCCCTAGATCCAAATCTATCAGCGATTTGCATCCAACTCTTGTCCATCTAGAAACAAGCATATGGTCAAGAAAAAAATATGCCACTCGAAAACAAAGAGCTAGATAAAAATACGCCACTTGAACACCATTATGGTAGATGTCATTGAGCAAAGAAATTAAATAGCAAAAATGTACTGAAAACAGAGTTCGAATACAAAAGAGCTAGGTAAAATACGCTTGAGCAAAACAATGGGATTGACAATATTTTGAGGCTGCTGCAAATCCTAGACAGAATTATGTCATATACATCAACTTTGAGGCAAAATATTTTGAGGCTGCCCCAAAATAGAGGACGATTATTTTGTAGTGATTTTTCCTTTATGTGAAAATCCCACGTCATTTATATTTGTTCCAGCCATACCACTGTCATGCAGCAAATTTTAAAACAAAGGCTTGCTCTCATTTACTCCCTACACCAAAATAACTTAAGCATTCTATCATAGACCACTCTCCATTATTCCATCACTAAATTCCTTGTCTATTTTTTCTTCATATTGTTGGGTGTTTAATTCAGATGGTGTGAATTTTGCACCTAACTCACCTAATCCTATTACAAGTCTTTTGAGTTCAAACCCTCGAAAGCTAGAGATCATATTTAAACATATTTTTTTAACTTTCTAATGAACACCCATGATGATCAAACTCTTCAGTGGCTATTGAAGCAACTGCTTAAAGATTCGAAGCAAGTTTTGGCCTTTCTATCGTAGTACTTTGTATACATTTTGTACGCTTATTATTGTTTCCATATTCTTCACACACACACACACACACACACACACACATATATATATATATATATATATGATGAGTCAGCTAATTGATATTTGATGGCAATGGTGGCAATCCTCATCACCCTCCAATCAGTGCTAGCAATAACCAATATATATATATATATATATATATATATAGACTCTTTAAAAAAATGACTAATGCTGTGTAAATGGAGAAAGAAGTGGAGTTTAAAATGTTCAATAAAAGCTTTGATGTGGGCTTGCAAATCAAGAAAGTAGGATTTTTCTTGTATGATTGTTGGAGTAATCTGCACTTCTGATCTTTTTGTTATTATGTGAGATAAAAAAATATATGGTTGTTGAGATGTCAAGGCATTAATAATGTCTCCTATTCTTTAGTCTTTGTGATGTTAAACACAAGCAAGTATAATTAATAATACTGATCTATTTCTTTTATTTATCAAGCCATTGAATGCCCAATATACGGGCCATACAATTTAAATTTCCCAGTTTTGAGTGGGAAAATAACAAACAGTTGTGGTTGAGAAGTAGGAGGGGTCATCATCAAGACTCAGTTAGATGTCTCAACACTACAGAGACTAGAACCTATGTCGGGCATCTCTTAATGTACCCGCTTGTCCTAAAGACAGACATTAGGGCATTGATCTATATATGCTGCGTGTGGACTGTGCCGAGAAAACAGTACTATATATATATAGTATACGTAGTTACTATAAAAGGCTAATTTTTGGCAATCAGGCCCTAGCTATCTAGCTTGAGACTGACATGAAAAAGATATATATATATATATATATATATATATATTGGCTATGTTGCTAATTAAAAGGAAGATCAAGCAGATTTCTTTTTCATGAACATGATTTTTAATTTCCTATATAAAAGTGAGAAATTTTAGTTAAGGGGAAGAGGGGATCATCAGCATTATGCAGGAATATTTAGGGCCTACAGATTCTCTTCTGTCTAATTGGCAGATGTGGATAAAAGACAAAGTGGGTTTGTAATTACATTTATATTCTGAATTAGTAAGGTAGTAGCTAGCTAGGTTTGTCTGGCAAATTAGGTAATTAACCAATATTTAGAAATATTAACAAAATCCATGAAATTTGTGGTTTCAAATGGGGATGAATATTTATCATATTCAGACGTACGAGTTGCATCTATATATATATGCATTATACTCATATCCCAAACTTTAAGACTTCTATTAGATCATCACTTCAGACTTCAATTCATGTTAAAACAATGAATTTTGTGTTTTACAAACCAATTAACCAAGAAAAAATGCGAACAATTAAGAGAAAAATGATGTTATATACCATTCAAAACTAAATTAAAAAATGTTCTTGATAATCAACCTACAATTAATTTCCATATACCTCAACCAAGCCATCAAGTCACCCGACTCCAAAACAAAGACACAATCATAGACAACTACGGTTCCAGAAGAATAACGACGAAAATAGAGGACGATTACATGGGTAAAGCAAGAGAGTATCTTACCCAACTAGGAGTGGTGGTTGGCTGGATTTTCGTGGGGGAGGTGGCGCTGCAGCGAGGATTTGACAGAGCGAGGCAATGTGGCTAGACAGGTTGCAGTGGCCTCCACTAGTCATGGTGACTAGCTTAGTACGAAGAGATAGTTATTGAGAGGGAGAGTTGGAACCGAATACACATATAGAGACCAAGACAGATAGACGAGGATTTAGAGGCTTACCGGGGTTTCGTGAGTAGCGGATGAGCTGGACAGCATGTAGAGGGGCAACCTAACCACGGAGAGGGAGAGAGAGAGTGAGACGAGGATGGGGGAGAGAGAGAAAGTAGAGCTTTCTAATTTTTGGGGCTGGGACACGGGGGGATTTTGGGGGAAAGGAGAAGGAGATGGAAATAAGGGCTTTTGGGGGATTTTGAGGGGAGGAGAAGGAAACGGTGCGTTTAGCACTTATTTTTCTTTTTTTTAAGAAATATGACAGAATTTCAATTTTATTAATTGTCCTCATCTATGGCGGAGAAAATGCGTTTAGCACCTATATTTCTTGTAATGATTATAATAAAAAAGATGATAAATAAAATTTCTCATAAATAAATCTCTGTTGCTCTCCAACCGGCAGATAATAGATGTTTTAATTGGTGTAAATCGATTTATACTATACTTAATTATATTTTATATTGCAAATGAAATGGTTAAAAATATATCTCGAGCCATACGAACATTAGCTTCGATAAAGAAAACAAAGCATCACTCCCTTCTCTTAGAATTGTGGCAATTTCTGGGCCTTGAAGTTCTGGCAATTTTTAGCAGCTAACGCTGAAGAGTTTCTAATTTAAGCAAACATGCCTGAGTTAACATAAAATGGAAAAGAGCTGGCAACTAGGAATTCATCCTGCTCTTAGTGCTGAAACAAAATTTTCTCATGCAGCCAAGCAGGCTGCCTATTAAACACAAAGATAAGGAATGAAGAAGAGGTGTTTGAGAGAAAGCTTAAGACGAAGTCAGATTTGCTTTCAAAGCTCCCACTTGTATTTGTTCTTCTATTACAGTAGTGTATTTATAGTAATTACAAGTATACACTTTGATTTCTTTTCCATGTGCAATATATGACAGCTGTCCTATAGAAAGTACATCTGTTATACTTTATTCCTCTGTCATCGTAGGTTTGCTACACAAATGTGTAGAGCGGCTGTGTTGGTCTGAAGAGCTGCTGTATTGCTCTGAAGGGGTCTGAAATGAAGACGCAGCAGAGCTTGGTGCTTCAACAGATTGAGAGGAGGCAAGTGCCTTAATACCCTCCCGCGATTCAAACGGCACATTAGCAAGTGTGAGGCTTGACCGTAGCTGAAGAAATCTGTTGGTAGAGAGGGGCTTAGTCAAGATGTCAGCAAGTTGATCTTTGCTGGACAGAAATGAGACTTGAAGTGTCTTTGCAGCAACCCTCTCACGCACAAAGTGATAGTCAAGCTTGACGTGTTTGGTACGGGCATGAAGTACAGGATTCACTGACAAATATGTTGCACCTAAATTATCACACCACAAGACAGGGGAATCAGACAAAAAAATACCAAGTTCTTTTAACAGGGACTGAATCCAAATAACCTCGCATGCCATGTTGGCAACGGATTTATATTCAGCCTTGGTTGACGAGCGAGCAATGGTTGCTTATTTTTTTGAACTCCAGGAAACCAAGTTAGCACCAACGTACATACAAAAACCTCTTGTGGACTTCCGATCATCTGGGCATCCGGCTCAGTCAGCATCAGAGAAGGCATAAACTTTAACAGAAGAGGAGTGAGACAAGAATAAGCCTAAGTGTTGAGTATTTTGAAGATAATGCAGGATTCTTTTTACTGCCTGCCAGTGGGAATTTCTAGGGCTATGCATGTACTGGCAGACCTTGTTAACAGCATAAGACAAGTCAGGACGAGTAAAGGCTAAATACTGAAGACTCCCGACAACACTTTGATACAGTTGCAGGTCTTCAAAGGTGGACCCATCAATGGCAGATAATTTCACAGAAGTGGACATGGGAGTGGACACTGATTTGCATTTGTGCATGTTTGTCCGAGAGAGTAAATCAGCTATATATTTTGACTGTGAAAGAAAAAGACCATTAGAGACCCTAGTAACTTCAACTCCCAAAAAATAGTGCAACAAACCCAAGTCTTTAACAGGAAAAGAGGAACTCAGAGATGCAATAAAATCAGAGATAAGCGTGGAACTAGACCCAGTTACAATTATATCATCAACATAAATTAGAATATAAATGCAGTCAGAGTTAGTGTGTAGTATGAACAACGAATTATCAGACCGAGAAGCATGAAAACCTAAATGAAGCAAACTATCAGTGAGTTTTGCAAACCAGGCCCGAGGGGCCTGTTTTAAACCATAGAGAGATTTTTTTAGCTTACAAACATGTGTGGGATGATCAGGATTGATGAAACCCGGCGGTTGTTGCATGAAGACAGCCTCCTCAAGGTCCCCGTGTAAGAAGGCATTCTGCACATCAAGTTGATGGAATGGCCATTTGGACGTGACTGCAAGAGCAAGAGCAAGGACATGGATTGTGACGGGCTTGACTACGGGGCTAAAGGTTTTGGAGAAATCAACGCCAGGCTGCTGATGAAATCCCTTCGCAACAAGCCGTGCTTTACGGCGTTCCAAGGTTCCATCAGCGTGCCTTTTGGTCTTCAAGACCCATTTTGAACCTAAGACGTTGAAATTGGGGGTGAAAGGGACCAAGTCCCAGGTTTTATTTTTTAAGAGGGCATGGAACTCGATCTGCATAGCAGATCTCCACTCCGGATATTTGGATGCTTCAGAAAATGAAGAGGGTTCTTTGGGAGGTGGACGGTTCGAAGAAGGAAGGAAAGGTAAAGTTTCTGTGAGGGATAGAGAGGGTCGGGGTGGAGGCCAAGGGATGGTACCGTCTGTACGTTGTTTGGGACAGTGCTTGAGAGCTTGTGAGCGAGTAACCATGGGGTGAGGAGGAGGTGGTAAGGTAAGCTGAGAAGGGACAGAAGGTTGTTGAGTGAGGAGAGGAGAAGGCAAGTTTGAGGGACTAGGAGGGCTCGAGGGATTGGAGTTGGCGGCGGCAGAAGGTAATTGTGAGGTAGGGTTCTGAGAGGAAGATGAAATGAGTGTGGGTCTTGATGGGATTTGGGCCATGGGTGAGGGGATAGGGAGTATGGGCTGAGACAGCAAGGTGTCCATTTGAGAGGAGGGTGTGATAAAAACAGGTGTGAGGGGGGAAAGAATGGGCCTGGTGGGAACCAAGATATCGGGATTGAGAGATGCAGCAAACAGAAAAAAAATTTTCATTAAACACAACATCCCGTGAGATATATGTACGACCAGAGGGAATGTGATAACAAAAATAGCCCTTGTGATCTGGGCTATAGCCCATAAAGACACACATTTTGGATCTTGGGTCAAGTTTGAGATTATTGAAAGGTCTTAAGTTGGGCCAACAAGAAGATCCAAAAACCCGAAGAAAGAGATAGTCCGGAGGGTGGCCCATTAAGACTTCGAAAGGAGATTTGTTGTTGAGAAGAGGGGTGGGCATGCGGTTGATTAAGAAAGTGGCCGTTTGAAATGCTTCGGCCTAAAATTTTTGTGGGATGGATGCATGAGAGAGTAAAGAGAGTCCGGTCTCGACAATGTGACGGTGACGTCTCTCAATACTATCATTTTGTTGGTGAGAATAAGGGCAAGTAACACGATGAATAATTCCTCGAGATTGAAAAATAGGTCGCAAAAGACGAAACTCTCCTCCCCAATCCGTTTGAATAGAGACAACATTCTTAGAAAAAACATTACTCACATATTGGAGAAAAGCAAGAATAATTGAAGAAACATTGGACTTAGATTGCATTGGAAAAAACCACAAATATTTGGAATAATCATCTAAGATGGACAAATAAAAGCGAGATGAATTACTAGATAAAACTGGGGCGGGGCCCCATACATCAGCAAAAAGTAACTTGAAAGGTTCAGAGGAGATAATGGGAGATATCGGGTGAGGGAGAGCATGAGCCTTTGCTGTTGTGCAGCTTGGATAGAAAGTTGTCTCACCAGTGGATGTGGTAGGAAGGCTAAAACGTTGGATGGTAAGATTGGTAACACGAGTTGAGGGGTGACCAACCCTTTCGTGCCACTGAGTTGTAGAGGTACGTGAACCCAAAAAGGCTTTTGGAGTAGATGTAGATGGCGATTGGGGTGCAGTGATGGTGGATGGCAGAATATAAAGCCCGTCTTCAACAAGTCCCTTGAGTCGAACCGCCTGGGTAGCCGAATCCTTCACAAGAAAAAAATGACTGTGAAATTCAAAGTACACATGATTGTCAAGACAAAATTGCCGAACAGAGAGTAAATTTCTAGAAATGGAAGGCACATGAAGTAGATTATGAAGAAGAAAATTGCCAGAGGGAGAATGAAGTTGAGCCAAGCCCGAGTGCTGAATGGGTATGGTGGAGCCATCACCGATGCTCACTTGGTCGGAGCCCTGGTATGGTGTGGAAACCAAATTCAGAGAGGCCAAGTCTGCAGTGAAGTGATGAGTTGCAGCGGAGTCAGGGAACCAGTTGGACGTCGAAACATGGGGGGGTAGTGCTGTGAAGTTTGCTGCGAGAGAGGATGGCGCAGGGGCTTGATACGCATGGTCGAAGCGATAATAACAAGTAAGAGTTGAGTGGCCTGCCTTGTTACACACTTGGCAATAGAGATGCGTATCAGGTCGGCTCTGAAAATAGTTGGATGAAGAGGCAGCAGTGTTGCGTCTGCCGGCTGAGTGATTACGGCCACCACGGCCACGGCGACCACCACGGAACGAAGAGTTGCGGCCCCTATGGGAGGACTGAGAACTTGGAGAAAACTTGGAAGTGGTAGTGTTGGCAGAGAAATGAGGACCCGAAAGCAAACTTTGAGTCTGATGAGCCAAACGAGATTCGTGGTTGAGCAAGAAACTATAAATTTGGTGCGGTGAGAGAGGGTCTGGGCGAGAGGTTAAAGCCGTAAAGAAGGACTCATATTCAGTCCCAAGGCCAGCAAGTAAATAAACGGAAAACTCTTGGTCTGTAAGGGTATGACCAGCAGCTCCTAAGGAGGAGAAGAGAGATTTGGCTTTGTTATAATAATCGGTGATGGATTCAGAGCCCTTGCGTAGAGTAGCAAGCTGGTATTGAGTATGAAACACATGGGCATTTGATTTGGCCAAAAATAAGTTATGGAGTGTCGTCCAGACTTCATGGGACGTGATACAATCTAAAACTTGGGAAAGGACCGAGTCCGAGAGAGAAGAGTTAAGGATGGATATGAGCAACTGATCTTGTAAGACCCATTTCTTGTGCTCAGGGTTTGGATTTCCATCAATGAAGGCTGTGGGAGATGGAATAGAGCCATCAACATAGCCAAAGAGTTGATGGCCTTTCAAGAAGGGTACGATCTGGGCTTTCCAGAGGAGGAAGTTTTCAATGGAAAGTTTGATGCTTATAAACTGTGTAGCAGACAAGATGAGGGTGGGTGGGTGGGAATTTTTTTTTTTGGAGTTGTCATTTTGTTTGCTTGGACGTTAGTCACTGGCTCTGAGATACCAAGTTAAACACAGAGATAAGGAATGAAGAAGAGGTGTTTGAGAGAATGCTTAAGACGAAGTCAGATTTGCTTTCAAAGCTCTCACTCGTATTTATTCTTCTATTACAGTAGTGTATTTATAGTAATTACAAGTATACACTTTGATTTCTTTTCCATGTGCAATATATGACAGCTGTCCTATAGAAAGTACATCTGTTATACTTTATTCCTCTGTCATCGTACGTTTGCTACACACATGTGTTGGTCTGAAGAGCTGCTGTATTGCTCTAAAGGGGTCTGAAATGAAGACGCAGAAGAGCTTGGTGCTTCTACAGATTGAGAGGAGGCAAGTGCCTTAATACTGCCTATAGCATCGCCTAGGATCATTTCCTGGATTTTCTCATTTTTCCGCTTTAACTTTCTTGATTAAGATTGAATTTTTCTGAAATTAAATGCTTAGAACGTAACTAGAAGTCTTGCAAACACCTCTAAGGGGGAAAAAAAGGTTTTGAATTTTTCTCTAGTGAAGAGCTGCCAAAAACTTGATCACAAAGAAAATCTTCTCCTGAAACCGCTAAGGCATCACAATCATCATAATAATGGCATGGAAAGGGAAAGACTGACAAACATTATGAAATGCTGAATTTGAATGAAATAAAGAAATACCTAAAAATATAAAGTCAAAATGACTTTCAAAATTTCCAATTCCCAAAAAATACAAATTTACCACCTTTGGCATGTCTGAACATAATTCTTATACACAACTATTCTATCCTTTAAATGGACCATTCTCTCTGAAGCCCACGCTGCACTTTCCTAATAATCTATCTCTTGGAAGTAATGTATACCTGTTTGAACTGAGTTCGGTGATTTCTTACTTCACCTGCAAGTAGCAACATGAACTTGCTCATTTAAACAAAAAAAAAAAAAAAAAAGGTAGTAACATGAACAGAAGCAGATTCGGGCTTGAGGTCCTTTCATCATCAAAGCAAAAAATGGATGCAATATAGAGTGGGATACCTTAGTTTCAACTATGGATGCCCAGATCCTTTGCCACAGGCTGTTTGGGGCACTAGGGGAAGAGATTTGACCTTCCATGATTTTTTCAACAGAAGGCCCCATTTCACGAACACCAGGCAATATCTGTCCACATCATCTATATAATACAATCCCTTTGTAAAGCATAAATGGCAAATAAATATAATCCATTTATGCATTTTTCACCTCAACACCATACCAAGCATCTTGAAGCAGAAGAAGGAACACAATGAGAAGTGTTTGTTAAGGCCTTCCAAATCAAAATTCTTGACACCACATAAACTTAACATGACAAAAGTGAAAGCAACAGGTGAAGGCCGTTTTGTGGGCAACTCCAAATCAATGCAAACTCTTCAAAACATATGTATTACCCCACAAAAAAGTGTTTCCCAATATATATATATATATAGTGTAGTACCTCTCTAGTTCTTGTTTACAAAGAGGACAAGAAGATATAATTTGGAGCCATTGATCTATGCACTTGAGGTGGAAGACATGGGAACATGGCAACCTCCTCAATTCTTCCCTGTCCTTGTAATTGGTTATGCAAATGCAGCATTCCTATAATTCTCACCACAAACACAAAAAAAAAAAAAAAAAACAATCTCATCAGCACTTCAACTTTCAACACACCAATATATTCTTTTGACATAGAATATACTAAATTTGTTCTGTCCTATGAAAGATATTAGCTTATTTGTAAGTGTAAGTTGAAATGAGACTTACTAAATCATCATTTGCAAGGTCGGATGCTGGGAAGCTGGGAAGCTGGGAAATTGGATCGTCGGATGCTCCTCTATCAGTTGACCCAGCATTCATGTTATATCCGACAAGGCTGCTAATCATTGGCACGCAACAGCATAGCAACAAAAATAGCAGAAATGGAAATGAATAGCAGATTGCATTCCAAGCCAGCAGGAAGATGCAGAGCACGTGCAATTTTGGGGCTTGATGAAAGGACCCAAATCGAGAGTCGAATACCCAAACAATGCCCATCACAAACCACATTGCAAAGAACAATTCTAGTGAAGTTCGGCATTTGTTCATTAGATGTGAGATCCTGTATCCATTGCAGCAATCAATTAAAAGGCTTTGAAAAGCTCTTGAGTTGTCAAAAACTCTTTGTACCACTTCCACTAAATTTATGGAAACTTGTTTTGTGTATGAAGAAAATTAAAAGCAGGCAATTCATGAGTTTTTATCTTGTTTTTCATCATTTAAATATAGCTGCCAATACAATTAAAACTCTAAGGTGGCCTAGTACAAAATATAGTGACCACCAACCATTTTCGAATTGATTTGAAGTTATTTGTTATAACTTGAGGCTTTTAATTATATCACTAAGGGTTCATCACTACTAAGTTGTTTGCATAATTCCTCAATAATTCTAGCCGAAGAACAAAATCAAAGACTTATCCTCAATAACAGTTGCATGATGTTTTATAACTAGCTCACAAATCTTTGTAATGATCCCAACAAATGAGCTGTCACTATTTGTACAGCGCATGGAAACCAATGATTTTGTTTAAGAGAAAAATATAAATGAATCATAGAAGGTGAAAGGGCGAATTGTATGTAAAGCTAGCATACCTAGATTCTTCGCTACCCCTCTGTTGTTCCACATCAGAAAGGCTGAAACCATCTCCATGATTGAGATGATGCCGGTAGCGGCCGTAGAGTAGTAGTAGACTAAGAACAAAGCCAATGTTATAACCAACAATCCATATTCTCATTGGCCAAACAGGCTTCTCCTTGGAAATGGCTATAGTAAATGTTGTGATGCTTATTTGAATCACCAAAGCTATAAACTCCATCAGCATCCAAGTGCTTGAATTGAAATGATTAAAGGTAAGATCAGATCTTGATCCATTTTGGTATTGGAATACTCTTCTTAAAAAAGAGAACCACCTTGCTCTGGAGATTCTCATCGCAATCCTTACCAAGGACAAAGAAGGTAGTGCACGAGTAAGCCTATGTCGGGTATTCATTTTGGATGATTTTTGTTGGACTAAAAACCAACTTCCAAACAATAAACTACCATTAACCGTCTGCCCACTATATCATCGCAAACAATCGAAATATATAGAATACCAGCATAAGGAAACTTTAAAATCACAAAGATGATATTGTTGAATCATGAAAAAAGTGGCTTTTGGCTAATTCATAGTGTCATGCACACACATGAGATTTCACAATAAAAAGGTTTAATCAGAAGCTTTTGGCAAAGATTCTAGTTTATTTGATCATGATAATCTTGATTAATGTGAAAAAGGTTTATTCTGTACTTTTTCTTCAAAAATTAAAAGAAACCACAATGATTAACCCAACTAATGAAATTCATGTACTTTTAATTGTCCAAGAACTTGGTAATTATTAACATATATAAAAGTTGTGGGTCTTTTAGCTATCCATTATTAATGATCATGGTTGTAACTACTGATCAACTTTCATCTTTTTACTAGTGCAATTAGATCTAAGCTGCTCATGATGTATTGGAGAGGAATGGATCATTAACATTTAAATGACTAATTATTAAATATGTGTGTATGTATGTAGTAAAGTTGGTAACTCCAATCATATATATATATATATATATATAAGTCATATATAATATATATATGATTTTGTTTCGGCACTGCAGATATATATCCATTCTTCCATTGTAATGCTACTTATAAATCTTCTTCTTCTTCTTCTTCTTCCTCTTATCTTTTTAATTAACTTCAATGCCTTTTTAATTTCTCCCTATTATTCTTCCATGTGCAGTTGAATTAGAAACAGTTTTTTTGGCAAGATGTTTTGTTCTCAACCACATTATAATCTAGCTACTTCAATAGCATTTTCTTTGTATATATGCAGAAACTAAACCGGCAATTAATGCATAACATCCTCAGCTACCTGGTGAAAGACAAGAAATGCATGCGTTGACTCAATTTTTTATTCTCATGCATGCATGTGTACCCAAAATTCTAGATCACTGATATAATCAATATATATAATGTTTCAACATGAACATCAAAGACATTAATTTCTGTAGCTAACTCAAGCCATTTAGATATATATGACTGAATAATCAATAATTAACAAATAGAAAGAAAAATAGGTCATTAATTCATGATGAGCCTCAAACCCACCCAAAAAAATTAGTTTTATCTAATTACTAGGTAGGTTATATAGCATATATATATATATATATATATGTTTTTTCAATTAATTTTCGTCCTTTAATGCTTATGATCGAGAATTAAGGTACGTACATAGGTCTGGTTTCAAAATTGAAATAACTAATTAATTAAGAAGACTGGTCTGATATATATCATTTCTATGAAATTATAAATTAGCATAAAGCTGAAGTTCACTATAAAAACGAGTATGTATTGGAATATTATTGCAAAAACTAAAATGGTCAGTTAGAGAAAAATTAATATTGGAGGAAAGAACAAACCTTACTTCATATTAAGAAGAAGAAGAAGAGAGAGGAAGTAAATGCATAGAGAGGGAAATTATCTAATAATTCATTTATTCATATTAATTGTTAATATAAATATTAATTTTACTGCATGCATGTCAATTCTTTGAAATTATCTAATAATTCATTTATGTGTGTGTGTGAGTGCGCGTGTGTGTGAATTGTAACATGGAGGATTGATACGGGCATGAACTTTGAGTTGCAAGCTAGCCTTAGTCATGCTAATTAGTAGGATATATGAATAGAGTCTCACCTGCATTTATATATATATATATATATATATATATATATATAGCTAGAGTACAAGTCCTTCCAGGTAAATATATATAAAGAAGATATTTTCATGGTGGGGGCAAGCATGCACTGCATTAAAAATGGCTGATCATGATTATCTTTTATATATATATATATATATATATATGTATATATATAAATGGGTTGGATACATAGATCATAGGTGTGTTTGTTAATTTGGGCCAGCTTTTACCATCACAGAAATAATGAAATTTGGTACGTGGAAGATAATCTCCAACTACAATATTACTAAACTTGCAGTAAACTTTTGTCAATGTGAACACCAAAACGTCTGGACTTTTTGGAGAAATTGTGATGAACTCTCTGATCTAAGTCTGGTAGTGGTTGAGCATGCAAATGACAAATATCGCAGCAGTTTCAATGTCAAACAAAGGCTCATGTGCTGAAAATAAAAGCCACACAATGATAAAGATTTTAATGACTTTTCTTTTCTCTCTCTTTTTTGGGGCTCAAGTACAGAGATCAGAACTTCATATACATGGACTCCATATGAAATGCAGTCATTCGGTTCTATGGACTCAAGGGTAAGTACTTCAAGATACAATGCAGTCATTCGGTTCTATGAAAACGATATTATACCCAGAAAATTAAACCGAGCGGCAGTTAGAGAGAGAGAGAGATCGGTGGAGCCTAAAATAGTGAAAGACAAACTCATCGCCTTAATAAGAAAGATAGATAGGAATCTCGGTTTTTGTGACAAGATTATTCTCGGCGACATAAAATTGCTCGAAATAATAAATTGTAACGGCGATTTTTTTTAACGACAACGGCTGAATTGCTATAAACAAGTGTATTTTCGACAACTTTATTAGCGGCGACATTAAATCGCCGGAAATAATCATTTATTCCAGCAATTCTGCTAATCGACACAAAGAAGTTACCGTAACAGTAAAATAGGCTATTAGCGGCGATATATACATCGCCGGAAATAAATATAGTTTTGAATATGGGATACCCAAAATGGCGTCGTTTTACTATCAGTATAATTTTTCTTTCAAATACACACACACACACACATATATAAATACATATATATATATATATATATATATATATATATATATATATATACGGAGCGGGGCGGGGGGCTGGGGCCGAGGAAAGGCAGACGGGCCCCCCACCCAGCGCAGGTTGGGCGGAGGGGGGCGGGCAATCCTAGTCAATATTTCTTGTGGACTTCAAGCTCCATATCTACCTATATAATAATGATATTTAATAATGAAGATTAGTTGTGTAGCTAACTTCTGGAAGTAGATTATTTTAAAAAACTATAAATCATTGATTCATCTGGTGTCTAGGTTATTTTTTTTTCCTATTGATTGCAAATTTCTCCAACCTAAGCATAGCTCTCTCTCAAATACAAGTCTCAAGAAAGAGATTTTGGATAAGTGAAAAAATATCTTTCACTTCTCTTTTATGGCGTTTGTCCTACTTATAGATTTAAGACGAAAAAGAATTTCCCATTGCCAGAAAATGATTATCCTGTCTTGAGCGAGGTGATTTAACCATAGACAAGAGTCAAAGTTAAGAAATGAAAGCGTAACGAAGGATCAGTTGGGAAGAGGTTTGGAGAGGGGGTGACCTCTTTCTAGGGGGGCAATATGTGATATAACCCGTGAATCCAATACGAGCACGATACAAAACTAGTGGATTTAGATTTGATATAAATGAGTCTGGGTAAAAATGGGTTGACCTGTTAAGACACGATTAATAAATGGGTAAAAAATGGATCTACTTGCTTGATCCAAAATTAACACGCAATAAACCATTTAAATTTATTTTAAAATTACTATTTTGTTATTTTAAGGTTGTAATATTGGTATTTTTTAATATGTTTATAGTTTTATTGTTGACATTGTAATTTTGGACCCATACTCATATTTTTTATTGTTAGGTTTGTAATATTGGTTTTATTATAGGTTTAAAATATAGAAAATATTGATTTTTTGTTAGTAGGTAGTCTTACTATTTCTTATGAGATATTTGGCTACTAATAAATATAGCTTTTAAATTTTATGTGAAATTATATTAATCAGATCAAATGGGTTATGCGGGTGAGTTCAACCCATTTATATGAAACGTGTTAAAACGAATTGAAATAGGTTGTGTCATGTTGACCTATTTCTAATTAATTATTGAACGAGTCATATTGTGTCACCCATTATTTAAATGGGTCATGTTACGGTTTGAAACTCTCACCTGTTTAGCTTAATTAACACGTCATGTTCATGTTGATCCATATAATCGAATGTCCATGACTTGACTTGACATGACCCGCGTACACAAATTGCCACCCCTTACCCCCTTCCTAGGTCCTAGGCTAAACTCCAAAAAAGCCAGCTTATGGCCATCCTTTAGCAAGCCTAAGCCACTTGAAAGCAGTGCTAGCTACGTACACAAGATGCCTCAATTTGCGACCATGGTATTACAATCCACTAGTCAAATTGTTAAAAACCGCCACTTAAAACGACTTACCCTCTTGGATCTTCCAAAACTCATTGAGATTGATGGAGACCAATTTATTCTTCTCAGAAGTACCTTTTCTTCATTGATTTATTTATGCATTGTGTGTTAGTTGTAATGGGATGTTAGTTGGGAATTGCCAGTAGTACTTCTTCTCACGTATCTTGCTCTATTTTCAATTAACGAAATGCTTGCTTAGAATATGCATATGCCAGTAGGAAAATGACAGATTTTGTTTGAACAATACATGTGATGGAAAAGTGAGATTCTGGGGATCAATGATTAAAAGTTGATGTGAATGAGAGTGCTCACCTATCCTACGTTCACTTTTAGGGGTCCAAATTAACCTGGCCAAGACGGCCGGCCACTATATATATGAGATTTGCTATACATTGATCAGCCACTATTTAGCTCCGGTCACATGCATCTGACAGTTTTTTTTTTTCTTTTTCCATAGGATATGTATGAGGTGTGAGGTAGTGATCAATAATGGTAAGCTGGAAGCAAAATGAGTACGTAGTATATATTAAGGGCCGTATTGGAATTTAATTAGAGTCATTTTTACTATGCATGATGACGATGAAGATGACGTACTTGATGCTTTGTGAGCTTAGGTATTTTTTACGAGTACTTCTAATGTCATAAAAAGATTACATAAAAGGTAATTAAGGTTCTTTCATCTAATTATATATGTGTGTGTATATATATATATATGGTATATATTTAAGTGTTTATGGGGGAAAGGAACTTAGCATCAAATAAGAAGTCGAAAGAGCATTAATTTGATCTACTCGCGCGGTGTATTAATTTGTGATTTGTATTATATAAATAGTGGCGTTATCCAAACAAAGTAAAACTATCTTAATTACTTTAAATTACAAGAGTGCTTGAACGATCATGAGTACCGTTCAAACCAATGAGAGTTCTTGGAGGTGCAATAATTTTTAATGGACTTTTGAATGTCAATCGACTTTCCATTTCATGACCAATAAAAGATTAGGATACCTTATCTATCTATCTATCTATCTATCTAATCACTCTAATTCGCTGCTCAAAGGTTGTAATTGATCAAATAGAAATATATATTAAAAGTACGTACATGATCATGCATGGGTTCTACGTAAACTAATATTCTGAATAGAATCCAAATGCGACATAATTATTAAACTTGATCGCTGTGTCTCTCTCTCTCCGATCAGTTATATATGATGTTAATTTTTACATGTACCAAATTCATGATACCCATTTCGTATCATGTTGGAATGTATATATGGATGCAATTAATTAAGGAGAAGGCTAGGTTTGAAAATTCACAAACTAATTCAATACCTCATTCGAGACATGAAATATTTGGGCAACAGCTAGGTATTCATGTGTATTGTGGAGCATGCATGCATGGGCAACCCAAAACTGGCTAATACACTTTTCTTTTTTTTTTTAATATTGAGACCAAATTAAAGTATACACAGTATAAGCCAAAAGCATGCTCAAAAGGAGCGGCATCCGATCGAATCGATCATAGGACTAAAATATAAATTTAATTTGTGGCAAAAAACTTCTACACCATCCATGCATAAATTAATAAGCAAATTTCAGCTGACATGCATCCACCAAAGGCAAAAGAAAAATATAACGAATCACACGTAAAATGAGAGAGAGAGAGAGAGAGAGAGAGAGAGAGAGAGAGAGAGAGAGAGATGTGGACTCATTTTGGTGCATTAATAATGGGTGATAGTAGCTAGGTCACTAAAATACAAGTATGTCCAAGTAATGAAAAATGACAACACAGGCACGTATCCTTTTTTTTTTTTTTTTTTTGTATTTATTTTGAACGAACAGGATCCTATGCTATGCTCTTCCTGATCTCTAAAACCAGGACAAGTTGGGGAAGATGGTGACGACGACAATGCATGCACGCATGATGTTTGTGTTTAGTGCATGTTGTTGTGAATCAATGACGTACAAGTTGTAAACGGAGAATCAAAGGAAAAAGCAAGCAGGCCACGTACACCCATCATCAGGTCCAGACATTTGCTCCGTCCTCCCTTTTTAATTAACCCCCACGCAATTAGTTGCTAATTAATTAGCAGCAAGTAGCAGTTCTCTGCCCTCCATTTTTAACTCCCAACACTACAAAGTTATTTAATTCTCAATGGCTTGACTAAATTTTCATCTAAAATAATTAATCAAAATCTACTTTTTTCTCTTTGAGCTAACGACTTTTACATTACACCATTTATCAGCTTCTTTAGTGCAGTAGTGTCAAATTTGCTTAAGCATAACTATTAGGTCTATATATACATCTTATAATCTAATGTCAAGATTTAAGATGCCGAAAAATATGGTCCAAAATAGTATATTTTGCAACCAACATATATCTATTTGTGATAAAAGATGTGGCATCAAAGTCTATTATCCATTTTATTGGTGATCAATAACATCATAGCAAATGAGGATGTATAAAACATTTTCAAATCTATCATCTCTCATCAAAATTTATTATCCATTTTATTCTCTCATCACTATGAACGCCTCTTACGTCTTATCTCCACTCTCCCGCTCTCTCTTCAAATCCAATCTTCATTTCTGCACTTTCTTCCTCAGCTTCTCGGCTGCATCTCTCCATCCCATCTCTCAGTCAAATCCAATTCGAATTCACATGCGCTGTTTCTTAAGGATATCCTTAAGAAACATAAAATAATGAACCATACATAATCTAAATTATCTACAATGAAGCAAATAAGATCTTAAAAAGATGTGTTCTTTTTCATATATGTGAGAGAAGCAGGAAAAAATGTATCAAATTAGCTAAAACTAGTTAACATATCAACTTGACAGCTCATACTGTGTTGATTTATATCTTGACTCTACATAAAATGAAATTGAAATAAATTCAAGTAAAGATATAATAGTCCCCATCAAGATGATGTGTATATACTATGCATATTCATCTTGGACCAAAGAGAAGAAAAATACCAGATCTCAAAGGTTTGGTAATTAAGCATATAAGCAACTTGATGAGCTAAAGAAACACAAAGAGTACAAAGGATACTAGTTTGTTGCTTCTCTCTTATGAGTTAGCAGCTATGTGGAGTACAACTTGATTATCACAAAAAAAAAAAAAAAAAAAAAAAAAAACAGTGAAGATTGAGGATGTGTTTGATGAAGATAAGAGACTAAAGATTGAATCCATATTATTTCACATACAGAATATGCATTAACTTGTATTTAGCTTCAATAGATGATCTTGAAGCAATCATATATTGTTTGTTAGATTCCCAAGAGATGGGTGACTCTCCAAGAAACACATAACAGGAAAGAGCTCTTCGAGTGTCAAGACAGCTTAACGCTAAATTTTCAGCATACGACACTAGATCAACTTCTATTTTCTAGTACTGTCCTATATTTCTAAGAGTCGCCCAGAATCACTCATAAACACGCACTTTGATGCCAAGTTGTGGCGTCCCGTTCCTCATGAAGGTCTAGGAGAGGATCTGTGGTGCCAATGATGCTGGCCAACGGTCAACACCCAAGAGAAAATTGAAATAGGCATGTACTTTTTTAGAGGGAAGTACACGTATAAAATATTTATCTATGAAGTCGCAGTTGAAATTTAAGGAAAATAGGTTGTAGTAACAATGTTAACAATTAAGTACCTGAATACTAAATTTTAAGAAAAATGGGCTTCTAGCCCTTCATTATATCCCAAAACATTACATCATCCAGTAGTACATAAGGTTAGTCGCCTTTAGAGTTGAGCAAAAATTAGGAAATTTGACTCTGAATCCTACTTCGCTCTAAATCCGCTCCAACTCTGACAAAACGGAGTTATAGTTATTTTTTTGTTTTAATTTTTCAGTCAGAGTCGGAAGTGTCGCTTGAATAACTCCGACTCCAATCCAACTGACTCCGACTCCAATATTTTACATATGTTATAAAAATATGTATTTATTTATATATTTATCATATATACTAGTATAGTTATATAGTTATATAACTAGAACTTATATAGTTAAATTCAATAATATACTAGTATGAGCTAATTATTATAAAATAATATTCTTATACTATAATCTAAATAGACTAATGATAGTTTAGTATATGTAAACATTATAGTATTACTACCATATATAATCAAGTATAGAAATAAGTTAGACATTAGTATTTAAATAAGTCTAATATAATAAGTTAATAACACATATATTAATTTACTAAAATATAATAACATGTAATTAGACACTAGAAAGTCTAGTATATAATTAAGTTAGAAATAAGTTAGACATTAGTATAATAACATGTAATTACACAATAGAAATAAGTCTAGTGTAGAAATAAGTTAAAAATAAGTTAGACACTAGTATAATATAATAACATGTAATACTATAGTGTAATAACGTGTAATTAGAAACTAAAAATAAAATGTAATACTATAGTATCATAACATATAATTAAACGCTATAGTATAAGTCTAGTATAAAAATAAATTAAATATTAGTATAGAAGTAAATTAGCAGTGAATGATTTAATTTTAGTTTTTAATTTTTTGGAAAAATTGAAATTTCAAAGCCCACAAAAAAGTCATTTTTTTTAAATGGACTAAATATGAAGCTAAAAAAAACCTAAAGTTGAAAGCCCAAATCCGACTCCACTCCTAGAAGTCGGAGTCGGAGTCTGATCGGAGCCTACACAAGTCGAAGTCAGATTTAGGGAAATTCAACTCCGACTAAGTTGGTGCTCAACCCTAGTCGCCATAAAGTGGCGGACTAATTACAAGTAGCCACTAGACTTAATACTATACATCCAAATGAGAGGCACAAGGTAGCTATGACGAGTACTAGTCTCTATAATCAGGGCTCAGGCGGGATTGACTCTTCTTTCTTGGGCGTCATGTCGGGGTCTGAACCTGCATCAAAGTCTATGGTCCCGAGAAAGAAACCATAGGTAGGTTAGGCAGTTATGTCAAAACTTTTAATGAGAGATAATACTACCGAAGATGCTATGACCAATTTTAATGAAAATACTAGATGGAAACATATATGCGTGGTGAGGAATCACCCTCACTCTTATAGCTACATGCGTTCTTAAACAAGGCCAGGAATCAACTTCTCAGTTCACATGAATAAACATAAGCATGGAGATGAATCACGCTCTCGAGATGTTGCCCTTTCTTTATGTAAAATATAAAAACACATTAGTAATAATATGACAAAGCATAATCAATCTTCAATATAAGTATAAAACCTGCAAAAACCAGTATTCAGTCTGTTTTAGCCCAATATCACATAGATATTCGCCACAAAGGCAGATATATGCCACATAGGTAGGTATTCACCAAATAAATAGATCTTTGCCACACAGACATGTATTCGCCACATAGGCAGGTATTCGCCACTAAGGCGGGTACTAGTCTCCATAATCTGGACTCGAGTAGGATTGACTCTTCTTCCTTGGACGTCATGCCAGGGTTTGAACAAGCATCAAAATTTATGGTCTTGAGACCAAAACTATATGTAGGTTAGGCGGCTATGACAAAACTTTTAATGATAGATAATGCGACCTAAGATGCTATGAATACTTTTCATGAAAATACTAGACGGACACGTATATGCGTGGCAAGGAATCATCCTCACTCTTATAGCTACGTGTATCCTTAAACATTGCGGGAAATCTCCCTTTCGGGACGTTGCCCTTTTTAAGCAAAATACATAAAATACATTAGTAATAATATGGCAAGGAATAATCCATCTCCATTATAAGTATAAAACTTGTAAAAACTAGTATTCGGATTGTTTCAACCCAATAACACCCTTCTGCCACCCAAGTGCTTCTCACTTAGATATTCGCCACACATGCAGGTATTCGCCACACAACGTTCTCACACAGAGATACTTGTTGCACTAGGGATGCTTTTACTCAGCCAACTAACTCGAGGACACCAACACGTAATACGTCGGGGGATCCCACATTGCAGCAATCAGGTGTGGTAAAATACTACACCATTCCACCCCAACCCCCACGAGGCATTCTCCTTCTTGTGTGAACCACATGGCAACGTTTCGCGGAATGGTTTAGGGAATTCTCCGTCCCGTCCCATGAGTATAGGTTCTCGATACGACTCCTCACACAGAGATAGACATTCTTACATAGAGATAATGGGTTCCCACACAGGGATTCAGAGTCATGTATTGAAAACAATTAAAATCATTCAAACATTGCATACATTAGAAATCAGTGCGTAAATATAGGTTTAAACATAATGATTAAAATATTTATTCATGCTTATAGAATGGGAGAAAAGTTACAGAGATAATGCAATACCTCTTACTCACAAAATTCACCCACATTATCCAACACTGTCTTAGAAGCTAACATGCCATCCTACGTCGGAAATTCTTCCGTCGCCTCTCTACTCCTTGATTTTTGAAGCAGTTGACTTCATGAGCTATTGGTGAGTAAAGTCTCAAAAGTGAGATCTCGTTCCTCTCTTGGTCATTTAAATAGGGTGGGATTATCATACATATTGTTTTATGGATCTCTAACGCCAGATCTACGGTAAGGATTTTATTTAATACTTCTTTGTCACATTGTAGGATAATAGAGACAGATTGTGGTGCCCTCGACCCCCACGTGTTATTTTAGTGGAGTTCATGATACTGGGATGATGACCACACAGATCACGCACTCCCAACGACCAGTGCTTAGAGTGTGTAAAGTGTACAATATAATACTCGCAGCGGAGAAATAAAATGGTCATTCTTTATTAACTACCAAAATGTTAAAAAAAAGTAAAATATCTTTACAAGAATTATACAGTCAACCGACAGATAAATTAAAGAAAACAAATAACATAAGAGAAACAAATCCCATAACGCTGAACAACATATCAGCAAGTCATGCCTCTGGTGGAGCCAGTCCCTCGAATTCATACTTGGGCTTTGCATCAGAATCTACGATACCATAAGATGAAACTGTAGGGTAAAACACCACAATGAGATTATGACATATCAGCAAGTAATTAACCATAGCAAAACATCCAAGAGATTTAAAACACATTAATACAATCACACGTCCACACACGGTCAAATATGAAGGAAACAAAACCCACATTTCCTTTTTTTCCAAAAATACACTTTTAATCACTCAAGCCAAAAATCACATTTTGGCTCAATCATAACCATTATTTTATTATGCATGCACCACAGTCTCCCTATGGACCATCCGCACACCCTGGCTCTCATCGTCACACCACGGGTAACGTCCGTGCATATGACTTTGTAACGAGCGATGCCCAATTCCACGCCCAGCGCTTAAATGGCCAAGTATCCTCTAACCTCGCCAGCAAAAGGTCACGGAATTAGTACGAGAGCGTTACCGTCTCGTCCGTTCTCGTCGTCACCCTACGACAACTCAGGGGACGTCATGTCAGTATGTTACGCTCCTGACTGTTACGCTCCTGAGTGATCAAAGGAGCTCCACCGAGATAATGCCCCATCTCAGCTTGAGGTCGTGATACACACGCACCCACATAATTAATACCATCAATCCAGACAATGTGACTTCATAGCACAATTTATTTAAGACGATAAATATGCATGACAACAAATAATGGATGACATAGTGAATTGCACATTTATAAATTCACAACAATTACAAATACATAGTTTACAACCAACTACATGCGTAATCCCGTCCTCTAATTCGGCCCAAGGCTCAAATCCAACCTCAACTGCAATGAAAACCCAACACTTCAACGGCGCAAGGCCCAATTCCAACAAACCAACAGTTTACAAATAAATGACAATTATAATGTCAATTTAAATCTCACAAGTCGCGTTGGAAAATTACATACATGTAGATGGGAAAAATTCTAGAAGATCGCGCGTGTGAAGATGTTGCCAAAGGTTGTGGCACAGTGGCGGCAGCGGCAGCGGCAGCGGCAGTTCAAGAATAAAACAACGACCTTTTCGGTGAGTTTTCTCTCAAGGGAATTTTGGTCTAGTTGTAAAAAGAGTGGAGGAGAGGGTTTTGCTAAGGTGGGTCATGGTGGTGCACACGGTGGAGCACGGCGGATCTACTATAAAACGCTTGAAAAATACGACCAATAAATATAGAAATACTAAATTAAACCATAAAGAGGAGAGATGATCGATTTTGGGATGATTTGAGAACTGTGGGTCTCAATCCTATTTATAGGCTGAGCATGGCGGTTTGATTGAAAATAAACAACACGGTACACACACATGGAAGCTCGAGGTGGAAGTGAAGGTGGCGTGGTGAAATGGCCGGTTGACAGCAGTTGAAAGAAGCACTGCTGATTGACACGAGAACAACATGGAGCTCGAGGTGGAAGGTGGTGGTGGCCGTGTGGAGCGTGGTGGCTGGTGGTGAGGGAAAGTAATTTTGTGTTGTCGTGCTCTGATTGGAGGAAGAAATCGGCATCGACAGCTGCTAGAAGAAGAAGAAACCAGAAAAAAGTAGAAGAAAAGAATAAGAAGGAGGAAGAAGGTCTGCACGGTGCAAGGAGAATGCGATGGAACCCTAGGGTTCTATCCAAAACGGCACCGTTTTAACAAGGGGCTAGGTTAACAGTTCACACGGGCTAGGCTCCCTACTTCCACACGGGCTGGGCCCTTGGGCTCTCCTAACTCACACACCCACAACCCACAAAGAAGAACACACACACTAAACCCAAAAATAAAACATTAACTACACACAAGCCCAAAATAAATTACAAAGAAAAATAAATTTAAAATAACATTAATAAAATTACACATTTAAAATAAATAATAGGGAATTAAAACACATGAAAATATTAGGGATCTCACATCCTCTCCCCTTAAAAGAAATTTCGTCCTCGAAATTGGCAAGTTCTTTCATTGATTCCAAGACAAGATATATCACAATGCTCAAAACAAGCTTGAGAAAGAAAACAAACATTCAAAACTACCCAAACAAGTAAGGGTAAACTTCCTCATGTCTGTCTCTCTCTCCCACGAGAAATCCTGAACCAAAGGATCTCCCCATGATACCATAACTAAAGGTATCGTCTTGGATCTCAATTGTTGTTCCTTTCTGTCCATGATCTGAGTCAGCACAACTTCATAAGTGAGGTAAGGCTGAAGTTGAATGCTTTCTAGGTCAATAAAACGTGGCTCTTGCTATCCAAAGCTTTTCTTTAGCGACGACACATGAAAAACATCATGAAGTTCTCCAAAATATTCTGGCACAATTCTATAAGCGACAGGTCCAACCTTCTCCAGAATCTGAAAAGGGCCAACATACCTCGGGCTAAGTTTACCTTTCTTACCAAAACGCTTAACGCCTTTCATTGGTGAGACTTTGAGGTATACCCAATCACCTTCCTCAAATGATAACTCTCTTCTTCTTGTGTCCGAATAGCTTTTCTGACGACTCTGCACTGCTACCATCCTGTCTCTTACAACTTGAACCTGATTCCTCATCTCCTGAACAATTTCTGGCCCAAGTAGGTTCCCTTCACCAACTTCATCCCAAAACAAAGGAGATCTGAACTTCCTCCCATAAAGAGCTTCATAAAGGGCCATTTGAATCGACGCTTGAAAGCTGTTATTATAAGCAAACTCTATAAGCGGCAAATGATTTTCCCAACTTTCCTTAAAATCCAAGACACAATCCCGTAACATATCCTCGAGGGTCTGAACGGTGCGTTCTGATTGGCTATCGGTCTGAGGATGATATGCATTGCTAAATTTCAACTTTGTGCCCAAGGCTGTCTGCAAACTCTTTCAGAAATGAGACGTGAATCGTAGGTCCCTATCTGACACTATACTCTTGGGTATCCCATGAACACGCACAACTTCTTTGACATACAACTGAGTCAAAATTCCCAAAGTATCAGTGTTGGAAATAGGTAAGAAATGGGCATTCTTGGTTAACCGATCAATAATTACCCAGATCGAATTTTTCTAATTAGGTGTTCTTGGTAATCCCACAACAAAGCCCATTACAATATCGTCCTATTTCCACTCGAGAATAGAGAGGGGTTGAAGATAGCCAGCAGGCCTCTGATGCTCAGCTTTAACCTGTCGACAAATTGAGCATTTTGCAATAAGCAAAGCGATGTCTTTCTTCATTCCTTCCCTCCACAAACTTCTCTTCCAGTCTCGGTACATCTTTGTACTTCCAGGATGAACTGAATAAGGGGTTGCATGAGCCTCAACCAAGATTCGTTCTTTAAATTCTGAATATTCAAGAATCACCCTACGATTTCGGGATAAAAGAATATCATCTTTGCCTAGATTGAAATGTGCGGATCCTTGTGACTTCTTGACTCTTTCTCTAATATCTAACAACTTTGAGTCTTTTTCCTGAAGAGTCTTAATTCCTCAAAATCAAGAATTCGGACATCATGTATCGAAGTCAACATCTCCTCCTGTTGTGAACTTTCAACAAGAAGTCTTCTCATTCCACAAAGGAGAGAATCTAACCTGATGACTCAGCCTCATCAACCGAATAAGACTTCCACTTAGCACATCCGCAACCTGATTTGCTTTCCCTGGATGGTACTTAATCTCACATTGATAATCACTGATTAATTCTAACCATATCCTCTAGATTTTTCTACGAGAAGAGATGCTTTAGACTCTTATGATCAGTGTATATTTCACAAGTCTCCCCATACAAATAGTACCGCTAAATCTTAAGAGCAAAAACCCCAGCTGCTAACTCCAAGTCATGCATGGGATAATTCCTCTCATGGTCTTTTAATTGGCGGGATGCATAAGCCACAACTCGTCCTTCTTGCATAAGAACACATCCCAGACCAAACTTGGAAGCATCACTAAAGACCACAAACGGCTTGTGTGGTTCAGGAAGTGCCAGAATAGGTGCTGTAGTTAATCTCTTTTTCAACTCTTGAAAACTCTTCTCGCATTTGTCGGACCAAACAAACTCAACATTCTTTCTAGTAAGAGTAGTGAGAGGTCCAGACAATCGAGCAAAACCTTCTACGAACCTTCGATAGTATCCGGCGAGTCCCAAGAAACTCTGAGTTTCATGCATTGTTGAAGGACATGGCCATGCTAAGACAACTTCTACTTTACTTGGATCAACTGCTACACCATCTCGGGATATGACATGACCAAGAAATTTAATTTCCTCTAACCAAAACTCACACTTAATCAGATTTGCATAAAGTTGATATTCTATCAATTTTCCCAAAACCAATCGAAGGTGACAAGTGTGCTCTTCCGGTTCACGAGAATAGACCAATATGTTATCAATAAAAACTATCACAAAAGAATCCAAATAGGGTCGGAATATTCTATTCATCATATCCATAAATTTTGCAGGGGCATTGGCTAGACCAAAAGGCATCACTTTAAACTCAAAATGCCTATACCTAGACCTAAAGGTAGTCTTGGATATATCTTGATCTTTTATTCTCAATTGATAGTATCTCGACTTTAAATCAATCTTTGAAAAGATAGTTGCACCTTGGAGTTGATCGAATAAATCATCAATTCGAGGTAGGGGATACTTATTCTTGATGGTTACCTTATTGAGTTCTCGATAATCAATACACATCCTAAGGGTACCATCCTTCTTCTTAACAAACAACACTGGTGCTGCCCAGGGTAAATAACTAGGTTGAATGAATCCCTTATCTACCAATTCCTGCAATTGATTTTTCAACTATTTTAACTCAGTTGGCGCCATTCGGTACGGAGCCTTATGTATCGGTGCTGCTCCGAATTCTAAATCAATAGCAAACTCCAAATCACGAACAGGTGCAAAGCCAGGCAAATCATCCACAAACACATCAGAGAACTCTTTCACAATCGGAATATCTGCTATAGATTTCTTCTCCGAAAGTGCAGACACCACTTTAGCTAAAAAGGCATCCGCTCCATTTGCTTGGTCCTTGCTTGCTTGACTTGTAGATATAACTGCAGGTTTTGCCTTTATCTTACTTCCTACAAACTCCAAATAATTCCCTCCAGGTAATTGGAAACTAACTATCCGACTACGACAATTAATATTTGCAAAATGCTAATATAACCAGTCCATTCCTAAAATAATCTCAAATCCAAGTAATTTAAACATTATTAAATCTGTCTCAAGTGTCATTCAACTAATATTCAAATGACATCCAAGAGTAACCTTTGAACACCACACAGTCTCTCCATTTGGTAATTTCACTACCAAAGACTGCATTAAAGGTTTAAAAATCAGGTTGCACATCTGTGCAAAAGTGGTAGATACGAACGACTGAGATGCTCCCGAATCAAACAAGGTGCAAGCATAAAATTCATACAATCGAACTCTACCTAAAGAGATTAAAACTACTAATGAGATCTATAAATCAAACCACACGGTATAATAATTTCAAATGATTGGATAGAAATCTATACCTGTGATGACTCCAGCATTTCGGGTTTTCAGAGCTTCATCATCAACCTCGCTAGGGGTCACTACGTACACTCTAGCCTGGACAGTTTGTCTTGGGTTAGTCCTACCACCGCGATAACCGCCTCGATTCACCTGTATCATGGTAGGGCAATTGCGAGCAAGATGTCCCATTTGTCTGCATCTGAAACACTGAATCCCTGACAGACGGCACTCGCCTTCATACAATCTATTGCATTTGCCACATATTGGAGCTTGTCCTCCCATACGTACTCCGGTGGCCATTTCCGGTCGGGCCCCAGTCTTGGTAGTAAACTTAGGTGCAGACCCGAAACTACTTCCTTCCCTGAAACCTCTTCTCTTTTGGCCAATTGGAGAGGCAATAGGGTCAACAAACTCCCGCTCTGCAATCGTAGCTACCTCCACTAGCTACTGGAAGGTCGGGATTTGCAAACAACTGACCTGACTATGAATCTCTCGCCGTAGACCCTACTGAAATTGCTCGATCCACATTTCTTCTGTAGCAATTAAATGCGTTGCAAACTTCCCAAGCTCTATGAACTTTCGGGCATATTGCTCTACCGTCATCTCCCTTTGTACTAGATTGATAAATTCTTGGGCCTTTTGTTTCCTCATAGTGTTCGGGAAGAAACGATCATTGAACTCCTTTTTAAAACACAGCCAAGATACCACTACAATTGATCCTAATTCCATCTCAAGAAGCTCCCACTTGGTCCCCCCACCAAGTAGTTGCATCACCTTGCAGCAGGTAATTTGCTTATAGCACTTTTTGGGTTTCAGTACACCCATAGATCTCGAATGTCTTCTCAAGATCACTGATCCATCTCTCATCACGAAGTGGATCCTCTTGTCCGGAAAAAACAGGAGTTCTATGAGCTAAAATGTGCTCATACGGACATCCGTTTTCCTGCTCCATTTGTTGCGGATGAAAATTTTGTTGAAAAAATTCTGTCATACGAGTTAAGGCCCTAGCCATGGCAAGATTCCCATAAGTACGAGACAAGTCGTCCTCGGGTTCAGGATGTGGCATTCTTGGTCGGTCCATCTTTCTGCTAAAAAGCGTCCTTTAAAACCCGATATTTAATTAAATAAATTATTTAAAATACAAAAAAAAAGTTTATGGTTCTGCACCTAGGTATTTTTAGGGTTTTACCCAGAGCCAGACCGATCTGATACCACATGTGGCGCCCTCGACCCCCACGTGTCATTTTAGTGGAGTTCGTGACACCGGGATGATGACCACAGGATCACGCACCCCCAACGACCAGTGCTCAGAGTGTGTACAACATGCAATATGTGTACAATATAATACTCGCAGCGGAGAAATAAAAAGGTCATTCTTTATTAAGTACCAGAATGTTAAAAGAGAAACAGTAAAATATCTTTATAAGAATTATACAGTCAGACGACAGATAAATTAAATAAAACAAATAACATATGGGAAACAAATCCCATAACGCTGAACAACATATCAGCAAGTCATGAATCTACGGTACCATAAGACGTAACCGTAGGGTAAAACACCACAATGAGATTATGACATCTCAGCAAGTAATTAATAATAGCAAAACATCCAAGAGATTTAAAACACATTAATACAATCACACGTCCACATACGGTCAAATATGAAGGAAACAAAACCCACATTTCCTTTTTTTTCAAAAATACATTTTTAATCACTCATGCTAAAATTCCCATTTTGGCCCAATCATAACCATTATTTTATTATGCATGCACCACGGTCTCCCCTGTGGACCATCTGCACACCCTGGCTCTCATTGTCACACCATGGGTAACGTCCATGCATATGACTTCATAACGAGCGATGCCCAGTTTCGCTTCAAGCGCGTACATGGCCAAGCATCCTCTAACCTCGCCAGCAAAAGGTCACGGAATCGGTACGAGAGCGTTACTGTCTTGTCCGTTCCCGTCGTCGCCCTGCGACAACTCAGGGGACGTCACGTCAGTCTATTACATTCCCGAGTGACCAAAGGAGCTCCACTGAGATAATGCCCCATCTCGGCTTGGGGTCGTGATACACATGCACCCACATAATTAATACCATCAATCCAGACAACGTGACTTCATAGTACAATTTATTTAAGACGATAAATATGCATGACAACAAATATTAGATGACATAGTGAATTGCTCATTTATAAATTCACAACAATTACAAATACACAATTTACAACCTACTACACGCGTAATCACGTCCTCCAATCCGGCTCAAGGCCCAAATCCAACCTCAACTGCAATTAAAACCCAACACTTCAACGGCCCAAGGCCCAATTCCAACAAACCAACAGTTTACAATTAAATGCCAAATGTCAATTTAAATCTCACGAGTCGCGTTGAAAAATTACATACACGTAGATGGGAAAGATTCTGGAAGATCGTGCGTGTGAAGATGTTGCCAAAGGTGGCGGTACAGTGGTGGCAGCGGTGGTTCAAGAATAAAACATCGGCCTTTTTGGTGAGTTTTCTCTCAAGGGAATTTTGGTCTAGTGTAAAAAGAGTGGAAGAGAGGGTTCTACTAAGGTGGGTCGTGGTGGTGCACACGGCGGTGCACAACAGATCTACTATAAAACACTTGGAAAATATCACCAATAAATAGAGAAATACTACATTAAACCACAAAGAGGAAAGAGGATCGATTTTGGGATGATTTGAGAACTATGGGTCTCGATCCAATTTATAGGCTAAGCGTGGCAGTTTGATTGAAAATGAACAACACGGTACACACATGGAAGCTCGAGGTGGATGTGAAGGTGGCGTGGTGAAATGACCGGTTGACAGTAGTTGAAGGAAGCACTGTCGATTGGCACGGGAACAACATGGAGCTCGAGGTGGAAGGTGGTGGTGGCCGTGTGGAGCGACGGCTTGACAATGACTTTTCGGAGTCCATTGCCGAACAACACGGAGCTGCTCATGGAAGAAGGGGGTGGGAGGAAAGGAGGTGGAGGCCGGTGGTGAGGAAAAGTAATTTTGTGTGTTTTCGTGCTCTGATTGGAGGAAGAAATCGGCATCGACAGCTACTAGAAGAAGAAGAAACCAGAAGAAAGTAGAAGAAAAGAAGAAGAAGGAGGAAGAAGGTCTGCACGGCGCAAGAAGAATGCGATGGAACCTTAGGGTTCTATCCAAAACGGCACCGTTTTCAACAAGGGGCTAGGTTAACAGTTCACACGGGCTAGGCTCCTTACTTCCGCACGGGCTGGGCCCTTGGGCTCTCCTAACTCACGCACCCACGGCCCACAAAGAAGAACACACATACAAAACCCAAAAATAAAACATTAACTACACACAAGCCCAAAATAAATTGCAAAGAAAAATAAATTTAAAATAACATTAATAAAATAACACATTTAAAATAAATAATAGGGAATTAAAACATATGAAGATATTAGGAATCTCACAAACTGTTGAGCATGGTCTTGGTCCCCTGACTTACCTTGAGCATGGCTTGAGTTGTCAGACGACGTGACCCGTCAAGGCTTCACCTTTCATTGTAGAACAACTCCTGATGTGACTCTTCAGATGGAGTGTGGGCTTCTGCGTGCGACACTATCACCTTTTTCGAGCCCTTCCATTTTATCTCAGAAAGTTTACATGCCTGGAGTAGTCTATCCTTGACCGTTGCTCATCTTGGGTAAGTAATCCTATCTCGCCCCTGGTGGGTAATTCCTGTCTCATATGAGTTCACAAGCCTTTTTAGCTCCTCTTTCTCGCCTTCACAGTAGTAGACTTTTCTTGCTCGCTTACCATGGTTGAGACACTCTGGGACATAGAAGCCAGGCCTCCTACAAGGTGCTTGCTGGCCAAGATGTTGGACTAGTTACACTTTGCATCTTCTGCTGTCACTTTGCTTAGACCACCGAAGTATTTTTTATCTTTTGCTTTCCACTCAACTCCAAGAATGGTCTATCCCCTTTCACGCCAGGCGGGTCCTCACAAACAGGTCCTAGATCTTTTAATTTAAACTCACCAATGAGAGAATATTTAGTGAAATTAACAGTTGTCATATAACTATTGGTTAAAAGTATATAATCAACATAGACTAACAAAGCAACAAATGAGGTACCCTCTTGACTTGTAAATTGTGAATAATCTGACTTTGACTGATTAAAACCAAGTTTAAGTAGTGTTGAGGTGAACTTGGAATTCCATTGCCGAGAGGCTTGTTACATGCCATAAAGTGACTTCTACAATTTACACACTCTAGTGTCCCCCTTTTGAAGATAAACCGGGTGTTAGCTTCATATAAGCATCTTCATCTAAGTCAAATGAGGAATTGTATAACATGTTGTCTATGTTGATATTCCAAGAAAGTGTGTATGGCACCACAACTACAACTAGAAATCTGGCTGTAACTAAGAAGTTCATCCCATAAGCTCTTGAACTTTCTATAGTAAACATGATTGATCTTGCATAAGTGGAGGGATCCTTTTGTATTGGAGAAATTCTCGACCCACTTCCTTGAGAAAAATGAACCCTTAGATCTTCCCACGTCTCCATTGTTGTTGTTGCATATATTATAGTTCCACCAATATCTTTTGAGATTAAATTCAAGATCCAAGATATAAACATGTTGTTATAGCGCTCCCATACTTCAAACGGAGAATTAGTATTCACAGGTTGATTTATCACTCCATTGATAAATCTCATATTATTGGCTTTCAAAGACATTTGCATTTATCTACACCAAATATATATGATAATTGCACCTATGAATACTTGAGAAACAAGTACACTGCCCCACGAATCTCTATTCTGCAAATGATATGGATTCACAAAAGAATCATCGGCATGCAGTGAAACTGAGGCGGATAACGCCATAGTAGCAAATAGAGGCACAATCGGACCCTTTCAAGGTATCCGCTCTGATACCATGAAGCAAATAGGATCTAAAAGAGATGTGTTCTTGAGAGAAAGAACTCGTAATTCATACATGGGCTTGATTACAAGAAGTCCTCTGTTTATATACATGTGAGAGGAGCGGGAAAAGTGTATCAAAGGAAAAACTAACTGACAGAACTTGATAACTCATATGAGTTGACTTATATGTTGACTTTACATAAAATGAAATTGAGATGAATTCAAGTAAATCTGTAACATGGAATATTTATATGACAACATTTAATATTGTAGAGCCCATTTTACATGTCTATCTCCCAACACAGCCAACTTACTCAGAGTTTCTTTCATTAAATTTTGTAGATATATAACATGTGCATGTGCGAGGGGTATGAATTTTCTTGAAACTGTTAGTGCTTGCACATTAGTCAATGGGGTACACAGTGTGACCCAAAATAATAAGGAAGGTGCCAACCTAAATATGGAAGTTGATTCTCTTTTTGTTCAAATTGAATGCTTTTTCAATTTAGAGGGATAATACTATATAAACATTTGGACTCGTTTGGAATATTTGGATATTGAGATCATATGAGATGAGATAAGATGATTTTAAATGAGTTGAATAAAATATTGTTAGAATATCAATTTTTTAATATTATTATTATTTTGAAATTTGAAAAAGTTGAATTGTTTATTATATTTTGTATGAGAATTTGAAAAAATTGTAATAATGAAATGAGATGAGATGAATTGTGAGTATTTCTGTATCCAAACGGGACCTTAGTATTTTGCATACCTCAAATGAATATTTTTATTTATTAGGACTCAAGCCAATATTTCCTTTTTAAAAAAGAAAAATTGCACATAATAACCACAAGATCTATCCAATTGGTAAGGATTAGAGTGTGAGTGAAATGAACATGAAATGAATCCATATAGCTAAATGTTGTTTTGAAAATTCATAAGCATTACCATAAATGCTAATAACCCACTGCTATGCGTCTACTTTATTAAAGAATCATAATCCTCAGATAAATTTATAAATAATATTGTTTCTTGAAACTTCGTCCGTCCCTTGGAAGAAAATGGAAGGTGCTGCATGCTTATGTTGGTTGTTTCCCAAAGGGCAAAGAAAGATTCTTGAGTTGAAGGGTCAAAAAGAACTTAACTTCAGGTCCAAGGGACCAAACTAAGCAGTCTAGATAATTAAGCATAGGGTTCCAAATATGTTTAGCCCATGGGAAGATTGAATAATATGGACCTCAAAAGATCCGAAATTGATTTAGAGGTAAATTCCCCATTAGCAGTATGTTTCCATACCCGACAATTCATTCAATCCTTTAGCTTAAGAGGATATTAAATAGCCTCTTGAACAAAGCATTAAATCAAAAGTCAAGGCTCTTTTGTTTTCACTAAAAAGTCGGACCTACCCTGACCACGAAGCTGTAAAATGATGCAATGGCCTTGAAGTGAGTCTATTAGAAAACAATCGTTCTTCTAAGCCTACATGCACTTTTATTCTAAAAGATAATCGGCATCGATCAATTCTGAAATGAAGAGGAGAAGAGAATGGGCTGAAGGAGAACATTCCACCAAGACAACCATTTTTGTTGCCAAGATCATTATCATAGTACATGTCACTAATGAAGAAATGCCCAAAACAAGTTAAGGTCATAGTTTCTTTTTCTTTTTTCTTTTTTTCTTTTCTTTATTTATTATTATTTTTTTTTAATAATGAAGCAGAACCTCGCTAAGATAGGGACCTTTAGAACCATCCATGAGAAGAAAACCTGGGAGACACGACCCCACCCATAAAAACCATGTATAAGGCAATCAGGGGGAACTTACAATTCGGAATCGAACCCAAGATAGCTCACTATAAACACTTCAATACTGCATTGGGAATATGAATGACCAAAATAGATGGGGCAGGTAATAAAGGTAGTCAAAAGGTGCCAAGTCCCACATTGACTACATGTAATGTAATGCCCCAGATTTAATATAACAGGATAATGAATGGGATTTCACATTGTTTGGGAGGGAGGTAGGGAGGAGCTCGTGCAATTTATAATGATCCCATGGGGCTTCAATCATAAATCTTGACTAGTTTTTTTGAAGTATATACATAAATAGGGCTTAAACTTTCCTAGGATCATTGCATATTAGGTGGAAGTGCTTTATAAGCGAGATTCTAAACTAGTCTTTTTGGGGTTATAGCTTAAACACGACTAGCTCTTTCTTTGAGTAGTTACATATTGTATCAGAGAGATTGTATGGCCATGTGATCTTGGATAACTACTTTACATGACGTTAATGTCGGAGTTTGTAACACCACAGTCCGACATTGGAAAATGAATAACTCACAGTGTGGGTAGGTCATATAGGTATTCATGTGTGCTAAGTCCCACATTTGTTCTTTGTGAAACTAGGCTTTATAGTGATTCTAGCAAAGCCTAAAATTGACTGGTTTTTTCAGGATTATATGCTTTATAAAGGTATTCCCAAGCCCGCCCTTTTGACTACTAGGCTGCACCCTGCTGAGTAAGCTAAAGTCTAATAAACCCTTATACACACAAAATGTTTGGGCTCTACCTCACCTGCAACCAAAGTTGGAGCCGAACCATTCAGTAACGCTTGTCCTAAGAAGGTGGTAGGAGGTTCCACTACACATAGAAGCACATCTATCATGCATAGTTTCTAATACTTAAATCAATTTTATGGCCAAAAATGGAACGCAAAAGATTTCCAGATTATTTCGGATAATCTGATCAATACAGTTAAACAACCAATACAAACATAGATTCCTCCCATACCCCATTGTCTGTGCAATGTATGTTCTAAAGATGCTCAAATACTCTCTCTTTTTTTTTAAATAAATAAAAGGTGAAATAAATGCAAAGATTAAGATGTTTGGCTACTCGCCATCTATGCATAGTGTTTTCAATGCCCTAGTGGATCATACAACCCATGTAAGTGAGTTAATGACCGCCTTCTTGTCATCAAACGGAGTGTGACTTCAATTTTGAAAGGCCTATGATTGTATATCTATTCTAATAACGTGATTGTCAAGGCCCTAGATTCACAAAAATTAAAATTTAGAACAATAAAGCTTGGAGAAAGATCTAGGAATTAAATGGTGAGCGGTAGTTCATAACTAAAACATATGCAAACAACCTAAAGATATACCAAATGGGAGATCTACAAAATCTTAACACTCTTAACCAAAATGAGAGCAGAACCTCCCAATAAAAGTATAATATTATTAAATATATAAAAGACAATATTAATGACGCAGCTCATAATAGTAGATAATCAGGCCACCACATCTAATATCACCAAACTAAATATCGAAGTCGGTTAATTCACACTTGAAGAAGAGAGCTGATCGGTTAGAGAAACTAATGCCGCAGTCATTAGTTGATAACAACATGTCAACATCCCTAGTTCTTATCCGAACCACACCACATCTGTGTTAGGCAGACTGAAAAAATGCTGATCGAACAGCCGATCACCAAGTCAAAACCAGCACAAAATATAAAACCATCCTGTGTATAACCCCCATAATTAAAAAGTAAGCATTAAGAAACTAAAGATCAAAATGGTCAGAAAAAAGAGAGAATATGTACTATTACTCTTTTTTCTTCATAATCAAGCGACGTCAGGGCATTCTTTGGCAAGGTGTCCTTGTTTCCCACAGTTGAAACAGCCGCTTCTTCCTCCGCCACCGCCACCGCCACCACTGAACCTCCCGGAAACGACGTTGTTGCGGCAATCCCTAGCAAGGTGACCGAAAGCCCCACAAGAAAAGCACGCGCCACCGCCACCGCCACCGCCACCGCCAGCACTACCGCCACCCCTGCAGTCCCTTGCCAAGTGCCCGAACCCACCACAGGTATAACACGCGCCGCCACCACCACCACCGCCACCGCCGCCTCCATTGTTTCCGTTAGGACAGTCCCTAGCCATGTGCCCAACCTCACCACAATTGAAACAGCCGCCGCCGCCGCCGCCGCCAATGTTCCCTTTGTAACAATCCCTGGCCAAGTGCCTAGGATCGCCACAATTGTAACAACCGGCACCACCGCCACTGTTACGCCTATCTCCGCCACCGCCGCTTCTCCAACCGCCACCACCTCCGCGTCCGGACCGTGCGTAACTGTCCTTCTTGTTGCCCTGGAGGGGAGATCCGTCGGGACCGGTGACGTTCACGGCCTTGGTCCTCTCATTAACGCCGAGCTCGATCTGGAACTCGACGTGCTCGCCCTCAGCCAGGCTACGAAAACCCTCGGATTTGATGGCGGACTGATGGACGAACAGATCTTCTCCTCCGTCGTCGGGCGTGATGAACCCGAAACCCTTGACATCGTTGAACCACCTTACCACACCAGTGGATCTCTCTTCCGCCATTGGAACGAAACCCTAACCCTTAACTAATACGGAAGGCCACAGACGAGTGCCTTAAATTTATATGCAAAACATCAAAAAGCAAAAACCCTAAACGCATACGATTCTCGCCAACATTCTCTAGAACGCTTGGGCCTTCTTCTAATAATATACCTCTTTCCTTTCACGGATACATCTGGCGTGCTTTCGTCTATGATAGCTAACCGTGGAGCCTCGTTATTCTTTTAAGAATTTTAATTAATATAATTCATTTATTGTATAACATCAATCACCTAAATTATTCGAGTTCGAGTAAGCAAGTGAATGACCAAATTATAATTTACATAGTATTATTTATTTAATTTTTATTTGAATTTTGAATACAAATAAAGTTCGAGCTCATCATTGAGTTACGTGATAGAGATAACCTGCACGCCGGTCGGGCTGTTTTAAGCAAATAACAGCCCACGAATAAAATTGTGACACGTAGAGTCCTATTGCAAATATCGTGTGGAGGCCCCGCATCAGAATTTTTTTTCTCATTTGTTTTTCCTCCCCACTTTCCCGAGTTCATTCCCATTTCGTAAGACCTCCTTCCCATTTTTCGTAAGACCTCCTTCCCATTTTGCAAACCCTCACCATATGCACTTCGACGAAACCCTCACCTCCTCTCTCTGTTTTTCTTCCCCAGTTTCCCATTTCGCCGATGAAACCCTCACCTAATTTCGCAGTACCCCCAATTTCTCATTTCGCTAACCCTAACCATTTCGCACCCCCTCTCGCAGCGCAAACCCTCACCATTTCGCAAGATCCCGTCGTACGGCCTCTCGCAGCCGAGTCGCACAGCCCTCTAGCAGCTGAGTCACACGGCCCTCACTCCTCAACGTCCCTCGACGCCGCGACTCGTGGAATTTCTTTGGTATGCCCTACCCTAACCTAGGTCTCTGGTATAATTTTTTATGCATTTTTTAGGTCTCCTGCAAACTTGGCAAAATGTCTCTTGGATTAATGTTGTTTTTGGTTTGCATTTTGGTTTGCATTTTACGTGTTACCAGCATTTTTTTATTCTCTGGTATGCAGCCGACTAGTGTTTGATCCTATTCCAAAATGCCAAAATGCAGTGATTTAGTTAGTTTTTTTTACTAAATCCGGGTACAACTGAAACATAGTTGTTTACGGATTTTTTTATAATTTTTTGTGAACAAATATTTACTTGAAATTAGAGTAGTATATGGCTTGGTTTACTAGTTTTATGTTCAAATATTTTTTTATGTGACCAAGACTGTTGCACACTGGATGATTGGTTTGATAAATTGAATGTGTTAGGAAGCATTTGCTTAGTGCATTAAGGGAAAAATTTCCATTTTGAGACAAGGAAGTTTGTAGTGCTGCCTGATAAGATTACCCCATTTTAGAACATCCTTCATGTTCTCAGCGTTCCCAAATAATTTTGTGGTGGAAGAAAAGATATCAGTTTGGTACAAAAAATTTCCAAGTTACTCCTCATCTAGAGAACCCATATGGAATCCGTTTGTGTAAAGCCTGGTTGGCTTGGTTAAGATAAGCTTTCTGTTATGGCTGGCCTTCAATATGACTCAAACTTTTAATGTTGGAGATCGTGTTTAATGGCACTTTTACTTTTTATAATTTCGTGTTATCAATTGTCAGCATATGTGTTTTTGTTAACATAGCTTCTTACTGATCTGGGGGCTTTCTTTAATAGCATGATTTTTAGTTACTGCTTAGTTTCTTCAATATTATGATAGGGCATGAAGAGTTCGTGTTCTCAATCCGGGTCAAGTTCTAGGGGTGTAAGATGGGAAGACCAAGGTAGTTTGAAAAGACCACTTTGCTATTGTGGCTGCCAAGCGAAGCTACGGATTTCTGGAAAAACAAATAGTTTTGGAAGAAAATTGTTTAATTGTCCAAACTATAAGAAGAAAAAACAATGTGACTTTTTTGAGTGGATTGATCTTCAAAGTGAGCAAAACAGCTGTTGTAAGATGGCGTTGGAGTTAGCTGAACGGAGGAACAACATGATTCTTCATGAGCGGCTACGCATAGAAGAATCCAAATTTAAAGCAATGGAGAAGAAGTACAACGGAGTCTTGAAGCTGTTAAGTTTATCATGGTTATTTTTTATTATTGTTTGTGGTGTAATTTTTATGTATTCAAATAATTACAATGTATCTCGGTCAGTGCTACGACTAATGTAACCCGTTGTACTTGTTGTAACACTTTAATGTAATGACTACTTTCTTTTTGAAACTTGATCCTGTAATTACTTTGTGCTTACTCAGGGGTGATATCACAACCCAGTGGATGTGATATCAGTTGTCCTTGTACTACCGAATTGAATTTCAGCTTGGCATGTTCATTCACTTTCAATCTTGTTTTAATAGGAATGAGAAAGGTCTTTTTTATGCACTGGACCTTGGAGGGACAAGCTTTCATGTCCTACGAGTACAATTAGGAGGTTTTTTTTATGGCCGCAACTCTTGCAAATTTGTTGCTACAGAAAGTGAAGGTTTCATCCAGCACCTGGTATATAGACAAAGTGAGTTGGGTATTGCCTTCTCATTCCCACTGAAGCAATTATCAATTTCATCAGGGACCTTGATAAAGTGGACGAAAGGACTTAACATTGAAGATGCAGTAATCCTAGTTGCTTTGGCTGCTTGTTCTCAGTCTTTCATATTGATATAGTTATCTTTGTCTGTTGTTATAATTGATGACTAGGTCTATGGTCCATTGTCCAAGTAAAGTAAGCATGAAAAACCTGCAAATATTTTTTTTATACTGGTCATGCTTGTGTTAAAAACTCTTTCGCTTTAAATTCAGTGGCAACAATTTTCCCTACTCATATTATGGGAATGGCCATTCACCTAAAGCAGATAGGCGGCGGGCCCCAGTGCTTGATCTAGATTTAAAAATGATTCAGTACTCTTATATCAGGATCTAGAAACAAGATGTAATTAGGGCTGTGCAGAAAACGTTAATTACTTTGTGCCATCTTGTCTAGCTCCTTTGTCAACATTCAAATGTCTCTTTACAGGAAAAAGTGACCAGTTCAAAGGGATAAATTGATAGCTTTAAAATGAGACCATTGTCACAAAGATAACCTTTAGTTTTAAAATCTAAACGCCCATTTACAAAGATGCAGTTTTTACACAATCAATCAAAATGTGTCTTTATTTGTCACCAAAATAGAAAAAAATCAATAGAGCTACATCAAACACCATGGCATAGCTTCCTTCATATGACTCGAATACCTTCCTCAACTGCTCCTCGTATGACTCAAAACCTTTAGTTTCAGCGTCCTGCTGCATCAAATAAAGAGTAAGTTTGACATTTGTGTCCTATCAAATAATCCCACCAATTTAATTTAGCTAAAAGAGGGAAGAAATCACATACTGCTTTATAATAAAAGTTGCATGCACTATGAATCCAAATGTTCCGATATGTTGTCAGTTGTTGGCCCAAAATCCCTACAAAAATAACAACAATCTTTATTAGCTTCTTTAATTACAAAGCGATAAAACACAAATAATTATAAGGCTACTATACATCACTGAATGACAATTATTTTTAACATGTCCCTCATTCTTGCAAATGCTACAACGTCTTTTCTTTGTTGTTTGTGTTTCCTTTGGGTTCTTCGCTCTCAAAGATTTTGGGCACCCTTTTATAGGTACCCGTGGAGAATCTTGCACCGTTTGTGAAAAGTTCGATACAACTTGGCTTCTTAATATTTGATCATCATTGGTCGGCACTGCTCGAGAACATTCTACATGCTCGTCCATTGCAAGCATCTCTTTGTGAACCTTTTCCAATGCAAGTGTGAAATGATTGTGTTTTTCTGCTGATTGGGATGCAAGTTCGACAATGTCATAAAGTTGTATCATTGACTTGCTTTTTCTCATCGTAGGCTCATCTACTTCCAGCCTCACTTGGTCATCACAACACGGAATGTGAGGAATGGGTCGACTCTTAGTATTAATAGTCCATCTGTCTAGAACATAATGCTCTGGCAATCTATTTAACTTCGCTTTCTTGCTAAAAACATACAAGATATGCCTACAAAGAATCTCCATAAACTCCCATATATGGCATGTACATGTAGCATGTTCTCCACTACCCTCAAATATCACATGGTAAAGAGGTGTTTCTTTACCATGAACTGTCACTCCATATGTTTTCGCCTCACCAATCAGATACAATCTTCTTGCTTGGTACCGTAGACTATTAAACAACTCATCTTGGAAGATCATGAAAGATTTTCTTGTATGAACCATTGCTGCCTCCTCTTCAATTTTAAAAGGTGTCTTCATTATCGCTCGCATAGATTTTGTCCAGACATCCTTCTCTTTCTCTTTAAAGTAACGTGCATCTATAGCTTTTTCATATTTATGCACAAAGTCACTAACCATAGTGCTTGAATGAACATAATCTTTGAAAAATTTGTTCATGCTTTCACTCCTCTAGTTGTTGACATACCGGCACAGAATGTCGAACGCAAGTAGGTGGGTACCCACTTATCCCGTCGGCTGTAAAGATTTTGCAGCCAAGTATTTTCTCCTAGGTCATACTTCACCACAATCAAATCTCATTCTTGCTCGAACTCATCAGTAGTAATTGTTTCATGGATGCAATGACGAAAATCTTTTTGAAAGTCTGAAAATTTGTTGTATACATAGGCTAAGTGTTCGGGAAACTTCTGTAAAATGTGCCACAAATACAATTTATGAGTTGTATTCGGGAGTACCTCAACAATTGCCTTAGCCATCGCCTTGTCATCATCTTAATTATAGTTGAAGGGGCACGCCCAAGCATTGCCTCTTGCCATGTTCTTAATAACCATATATATGATTCCGTCGTTTCATTAACTAACAAGGCACACCCAAACATTATAGTCTGATGATGATGATTAACTCCAGAAAATGGCACAAATGGCATCTTATAAATATTGGTCAAGTAAGTGGCATCAAATGTAACAACATCTCCAAAATATTGGTATGCAGCTCTTGGTCTCGCATCGGCTCAAAAACAACTTCCCATACACCCATCGTTATCAACTTGCATGGAGAACACAAACCCAGGTTCTTTGTTTTGTCGATCAAGAAAGTAGGAATATAACTTTTGTGCATCACCCTCTTCAAATATTTTTCTCCTTTGGCTTCCCAAGTAATTTTTGAAATCCTTCCCTTGTGCAAACATAGTCTGCTGCACAACGAGTTTTATCATCTTTTGACAATCGAGTATGATTCGTCCGGATTGCAAATCCTTGTCGCCTTGCATATGCCTTATAAAATGCTTGGGCATCTTCGACCTCCTCAAATACCATACCAATGAATGGCTCCAACGGAGCACTACTCGAAGAAGGAATCACATTTACTCCATCTTCGACTTCGACATTGACCCCATCTTCGACATTCACATCACCTTGTACCTCAAAACTTTCAGCCTCAAGTTCATCACTATCAAAATTATAAATTGGTTCCTACCATACAAAACCACACAATTATAAACAAGCAAGTTTTGGAAAATCACCAAAATACATTATGTCATTTGAATCTAAAGGCAAATTATAGATTGCAGAAAATAAAATAAACAAGTATAATATTGTATTGTTGGTTTTTGATGAAAGGTTCTCTGAAGATGCAGCTCAATACTTTTTATAAACAAGTATAATAAGTCATACTTTTTCCCACTATTTCTCTTTTCGTTATATATTCTTGGTGTAGAGTCTCTATATCTTCTTTCTCCTTTTGGATCAGTGTACAAAGGTAATCTTTTGCCGACCTTCTCTAAGTGGCATGAATGTTTGATTTTTTTTTTTTTTTTAGCTAATCTTTTGCAGACGTTCTCTTTTTTTTTTGAAGGAAATAGTCTCATTTCATTAATGAAAACGAAGTTACAAATGTGACTTAATACATGGACAAATCCAAACTATAAGCCAACTACGCCTAAGCTCTGGGGCTTCCCCACACACAAATTCCTTTGTTGCGGACATTGTCTTAACTTCTCAATAAACTCTCTCCAAACAGAAAAAGCGTTCTGTAAACAGAACTAGAAGGCCCCTCTATCCTCCTAGGGAGGAAAAGTACGGGACACTGCTATAGATACTAAATCCAATAGCCTATATCTATTTTATTAAAACCTAAGAACAACAAAAAACCAAATAAAGCACATTCAACTAACAACTACTAACTAACAACTAAAACTACAAAGCCACAAGTCTCGGTGTGACCCGGACGACACGCCCACCGCAAGCAGACGACACGCCCACCGCAAGCATCGGCATCTCGAGCCCTGATGGCACGAGCACCCAGCTCACGCACGGACACAACAGCCTCCACTACGCAGGTAGCACCTACGCGCGAACACTGGTCGTACGATATCACTGGCCATGACATCGCCCCCCACTCTCGAATAGCTCTTGCCCCAGATTACGTACGATCCAAAGGCACAACACCTCACTTGGGTCAACAAAGAACACAAGAACACAAAAACAGACACTACACAATACTGGAACTGAATAAAAACAGAGACCCAAATCGAATGAACAGTGCACGAGCTACGGCAGTGGCGCGTGCAGGATGCTAGTCACTCAGGGAGGAAAACCGCCGGTCACTCGTGGAAGCCCCGGAGTCAAGGAGGCCAGAGAAGCCGAGCGTGGCATTGGCAGAGGGCTCCGCGGTGGCGCGTGATGAGCACACGTCAACTAGATCTGGAACTTTGTCCCGCACGTGCGGGCTACGCTCCACTCCGATGAACGCCGTATTTGGTGGACTTGAAGATCGGCGGCTGGGCTTCATCCCGGTGAGGCGCGTGTAGGGGGTAGACGGCTGCAAAGAGTCGAACGGCGATCCTCCCTTATTCGGCCTGAAAACAAAACAAAATAAAAACACTAGACAAATAAAACTGGACAGACGAAAAGGGGAAGGGGAAAGGAGAAAAGAGGGGGGAGGAGCCGGAGCTCCCACCCCCTTTCGATTCAAAAGTCGAGCTTTAGGGTTTAGAGAGAAGGAAGAGGTTTTTTCTAGAAAGAGAATGAAGTTTAGCAAACTTAATTAAAATGAATTATCGTAGAAGATCTTTTTTGCAGACCTTCTCTAAGTGGCATGAACGTTTGATTTTTTTTTTTAGGTAATCTTTTGCAAACCTTCTCTTCTTCATTTAGAACTCTTCATTTTTTGTACTTTATACTCAGAATCTGGATTGGCATGGCTCTTTAAAGCAGATTGCCATCCAGGATAAAACCCACCCATTTCAACACTTGCTTGCTGTACCTGAACTGATTAAGTTGATCTCAATTATAAATTGCTCCAAAACCTTGCTATCAATTATGCTTTAAGTAATTCCATATGAATACATATTGACAGCCTAGCTCCGAGGAGCTAACTTGCGGGCCCCTGTCATGTTCTTCAGGACTTTTTAATACATTGTTATTGGTTGTTAGAAATGTGCTAAGAACACTATTGTTTTATTTATTTGTGGAGTGTTTGTATGTGGAGAGCTTGAAACAGCGAGGAAGGGGCATGCTGAGATTTTGGCACGGGTGTTGCAAAATTTTACATCAACTTACGTAATTCCTTCTCATGTATTCATTAGCCATCAACCAATGAAAAGAAATCTTAAAGATTATTACTCTTCAGATCCGGATGTGTCTTTCAAACATTTTGTCAAACACATGGTCAGGCATGAACAACCAAAGCATATAGAGAAATACCTGAGCTACACCAAAGCCACTGGATTCAGCCATGACAACCGTTAGTGGGTGGTGGAGTGGCGGTGCGTAGTGGAATAAATTACTGGGCGACGAACCAGTGGCGAGGAACTCGTGGAATAAATTACTGGGCGACGGACCAGTGGCGAGGAACTCGTGGAATAAATCGGGAAACTCGGTTGCGGTTGCGTAGTGGCCGACGGAGAACTCGTGGACGTGGTGGACTGGTGGCAGTTGCCTCTGGACGTGGAGGCGAGTTCGCGTTCTGAAGCAAACGGACCACAATCGCATTAACCAGAAACGCTGGGCTGAAGCCTGAAGAAGCACAACTATCAAATGCGCACGAGTCTACCGTTACTTTCCAAGATTTGCTGACGTGTCAACACATAACTGGAGGGCTGTTATTCTTTAATTATCGGTCCGACCGCTTAACAGCAGAACTGTACGTGATATTACAAAAAATTTATTTATTATTTAAATAAGCTTAAACATATTCACGAATTACTTTATTTTAAAAAAATAGATTATTTATATTATATCTTATAATTTTCTCTATAAGTTTTGATAAATAGAATTTGAATTTTTTGTTAATATTTTCTTATATAGTTTATAGATATATATATATATATATAATTTACTATAGAGTTAAATTATAAAATAGTCTTTATTTTAGAGTCTTACACATATTAGTTCGAGTTTGAGTAAGTATTAGATGACAAAATTATAATTTATATAGTATTATTTGTTTAATTTTTATTTGAATATGAATAAAGTTCTAGCTCATCGAGTTTTTTGATATTACAAACAGTATGGATGTTACTTGCATGGTGCGGGGTGCTACCCGCGTCTGACGAACGAGGGTCCACCCTGCCCATGCGGAGGCAGGGCGGACGAGGAGCAGGGTCCTACTGATCATCCCTAACAAGCAATTTATTTATTATTTAAGCAAGTTTAAATATATTGACGGATTACTTTATTTTGACAAAATAGATCATTTATATTTTATCTATCAATCTTGACAAATAAAATTTGAGTTTTTTGTTAATATTTCTTATATAGTTTATAGTAATTTACTATAGAGTTAAATTATAAAATAGTCTTTATAACCTTTAGAGTCTTACACATATTACTTCGTGAATCTAAAAATGGGTTTTTTCATTTTTTTACTCTCAATTCCGATAGTTTTGATCTTGTAATCACAGATCCTTTGACTAATGAACTTCATGCCATGTGGCTTATCTTTACAAACGACTCATTTAATAAATAAATCAAGTCAAACTCAAGTTCAGCGAAGTCGAACTAAAATGATTTATTGAATTATCTTGTTTATTTATTTCCTATATATAGAATATGTTTTAAGCTCCCATTAGGATATTAGAAGTGTCTCATTTCATCTCATCTCGTCATTATAATTTTTTTAAATTTTTACACAAAATATAATAAACAATTCAACTTTTTTAAATTTCAAAACAATAATAATATTAAAAAATAATATTCGAACAATATTTTATTCAATTTTCATCTCAACTCATCTCGTCTCAACTCATTATCCAAACCACATCTTAATGTTTTTACAGATTACTTGCCACAAAGATGGTTTTCTCGATATTTTTACCCAAAGGACCACTTTTAAATTTCACAAAACTCCAGATAACAATTTAGGAATTTTCCCATGTAAAGTATATGGAAAGGAGAAAATATTAAGCACCAACGAAAATCTAGTTGAATGTAAATAATTTTGCTAAGATTTAAAGATGTTATAAATTACTATACTTATTATAGAATATATTCATAATATTTTAGTATATGCTTGGTAGTATGACTGTATTCTCTACAATATTTAGTTTATTGCGTATATCAATCAATCAATATCTAATCATTACTTAATTATTACAATTTTTTCAAATTTCTAAATAAAATATAAAAAACAATACAAATTTTAAAATAAAAATTATATTAAAAAAAATTATATTATAACAATATTTTAATTTTATAATATTTTTATTCAATTTTTTCAATCTCATTTTTTAAAATTCAATAAAATATCTTAACTCAAATTATTTCACTACTATTAACAGAATTTTCATTTCATCTCAATACCCAAATATGCCCTGAGGATGATGTCAGATTAGTTATGGTAATATACTGATAACAAGGGTTTATTGAAGAATCAGATTTCATCATATAGTAGTTTTGAAGTCTTTTTGCACTTCTAGAGTTTAATTATTGTAAGCATCTCATGTTCTAGACTGTAAAATGAACCAACACTTGGGACAAACTACTAAATGCAATGAGTCAGGGCGGCTTTAGCTGTAATGGGTCATACAGTAAATGATTGAGTTTATACACCGATTTAATTTGTAAGTAGCAGTATTTAAATATTGACATGGAGAAACTAAGGAGAAGAAAAATAATATTTTCAAATGTGAAGTGCGCAAACGTTGTGTAATTATTTTAAAAAAATTGGATAAATACGATATTTACATGAAAAAGAAACTAATTTTTAATTGTGGACCCTACTATTTTTTAAAACAATTGTGTAGCGCTTGCGCATTCTACGACTGTATGTAACATTACTCGAATGAGAATTATTTTGCAATTACCTTAGTCATGTCCATAAAGTGATGAAGATGAAAATATGAAGTTGAGTTTTGACAATTTTATCTCAAATATTATTATTATTTTTGTTTTAAATTTCATTTTAAGTTGGATTTGCTAACCATTTTGTCAAAACATGGAGGAATTAATGACTGATGAAGTTGAAAAATATAGTTGAAGTTGGTTTCAACTCTATTGTATGATTATGACATATGATCCCTCATAAATAAAACTTGTAGAGGCTATACCAATACAAATTCATTAACAAAGGAAGAAAAAAAAAATTACAAAAAGGCTTTACCTATCTACAGAATGTGGAGGAAAGCATTCAAATGGGAGACACTTTGTAGTCAGGGATTAGTAGACTTCAACGTTCCATTGATCTGCCTTCTTCAACTTCTTTTTGTAGTCCAACCAATCAATGCCTGAAAATATTTTTAAAAAAATATTTAATATTTCAACCACAAAAACCAGAATAATTTTTACAAATATCAAAACCAAAAAAAAAAAATTATATTTCAATAACTTTTCAAATCTTTCCACCACTTTCACAAATCTCAATACGAAGCATATTTAAAAAATCAAAAACTCTATATGCAGTTATTTTTGTATTCATTGCACACTCCACTAATGTGATTGATTGTCATTTTTTTTAATATAAAATAATTGTTTTGGACAATCACATCAGTAGAGTTCGTAAAGAGTACGCAAAAGTAACTGTATGTAACAGAACTCTTAAAAAAAATACTCAACCTTTTCTATCTACGGCCTTCAAAAAACCCAGTAAAAGAAACATCTAATTTTTTTTTAAAAATAAATAGAAGAATCTTAAAAATTCTCAAAACTTCATTAACCAAACATTTTTTTTTATAAGTATTCATTAACCAAACATGGAGTAGTAAAGATCTAATGAAAATGATATGCTGCGTAGTTCTTACCATCTCTAGCGGCCAATGACAGCATAATCTCGTCAATTCCCTTTTCCATCCCCTTGAGTCCACACATATAGACAAAGGTGTTATCCTTCTTCAGTAATTCCCATAGCTCTTCTGCATACTGAGCCATTCGTGTTTGAATGTACATCTTCTCCCCTTTCTCATTCGTTTGCTCTCTGCTCACAGCAAAGTCTAGCCTAAAGTTTTCTGGGGCCTTCTCCTTCATTTTCTCAAATTCCTGTCTCATGCAATTTGGAGAATTCTCAGTCTAAGTACTTTCCGTGTAAAAAGGATCAAAGTTTTTGATGGGTGAAGCGAAGGAACTCTGAATCTGTCTCACCTCCTTGTAAAGCAGTGAGCTGCTTGTGGGGACACCCAAGAAGAGCCATGCCAAACCGTTGAACTGCATGAGATTTCAAAAAGCTCATTCAGTATCAACAGGAATCATAAACAAAACCTCACAGCTACAGCTATGTTATCATGTGTTTCGGATGTTTATGATGGTTTCAGAGCAGCTTGAGACACAGAAGACTAGAAGTTTGTCATGGATACTGGACCTTTTATAAGTACAATTGATTAGTTGCAGCAATAATGTTTGGCAAGATTCAGACATTTTATATGAGTTGAACTCAATAGCTGTTCAATGAATAAAATTAAGTAACCAAATTCAAATATTTTTTAATTAACAAGTGCATAATTCAAACAAATGAATAAAATAATAAAAATGATTATTTATATTAACAAAGAACTTCCCAAGACTCTAATTTTTCTTCTTTCAATTATATATATATATATATATATATATATATATTTTCTTCCAATTTAGAATATATGCAATTATCCACTATTGTGCTTCAACAATGGCCATGAGACCTGACATAGGCTCGTTTGGATAGTGACAGTGGTGGAACTAGAAATTTGTTGTAGAAGGCCGAGCAAATCTAAAACTATAATAAAATAATTTTTGTTCTATTTCTTGGTCAAAATAATCTATAAAATCAAAATAATTTTGTACAGGGGAGTCAAGATAATTTTTTTAGAGAGGGGGCCAAAATTATATATATATATATATATATATTTTGTTTTTTCAAACTTTGGGGGCGCCATGCCCCCCCGCCCCTTCATAGGTTCGCCGCTGGATAGTGAGATGAGATGAGATGGTTTTAAATAAGTTGAATAAAATATTGTTAGAATATTATTTTTTAATATTATTATTGTTTTGAGATTTGAAAAAGTTGAATTGTTTATTATATTTTGTATGAAAATTTGGAAAAGTTGTAATGATGAGTTGAGAATGTTTTTGTATCCAAACGGGGCCTTAAAAGCTTCAATTGGGTTACTTTCTTCATCACATGGTTCATGCCAGTGTTTCAAGTCAAAAAGTATTCACTAACAAAAGAAATATTTCATTCCATCTACCTTGTAGTCATCATGCTTCTCAAAGAACATTTTCCACAAAAATGAGCGGAAAGGAGCAATTCCAGTTCCAGTTGCAAGCTGCAACAAATGAATCCATTAATATTACCAATACATGGAAATCAATTAACTGGAAAACCATAATCAATATAGGTAGAATGCACAAAATTTCTGAAGATGAAGAAACTGGATATACCATAACGATGGTGGCAGTGGGGTCTTTTGGCATAAGCATTTCTTTACCAACTGGTCCTGTAATCTTTACTTCAGATCCAGGTTTTAAGTCACCTGAAATACATCTAACATTTAAATCTATTGGGGTACCTTAGCTAAGGCATCTTCCATAATGTGATGATGTTACTGCCTTCTCAGTTACTACAAACAGTTCCTCATAATTTTAGAAATGTGGAGAAAGAATGAAGTAATTTCAGAGAACTACAGACTAATCCTTACACAAGAAATTTGAGCAGACTCCTTTAACAACTTCTCCTTTATCATTAGTGTATACAAGCCGTTTGACACACAGAGAAACCTGAATGAAAGTAAAAAAAATCAGACAACCGAATGTTTTTTTGCAAACCAAAAGAAAAGAAAAGGTAATTAATGTAATATACATATTACAAACATGACAAAACCCAAAAGAAATTAGAAAAGAAACTGTAAAATTAGGCACTTTTGCTGTCAGATAAAAGATTAATCGATGTAAATTAAGAGCATACAGTTTTGGAGTCTCCAAAGTCGCCAAGGGCACTGCTAGCAATGGAATATAGTCTCAACTTGTGAGGCTTTCCATTCTTGTCAATACCATCTGCAATTACCCCAATTGATTGCCCTTCTCTGTAGGGAACCTCCCCTAAGCCAAGAAAACCAACAGTTTAAGCTCAGCAAGACAGATTTCTATATCAACCTCAGGTCAAATTAATCAATCAAAGTTCTGTATATTAAAGATGTTCTTCTTAGATTCCTAATGTATACAGCATATTGAAGAGTTAAAAATAAAGTCACCTTTAAATGTTGATGGAGAATAAGAAAGCAAATGATCTCATACCATCAGTGCTGAAGACCATGTGCCAAGTTTCTCCCGGGGCATCATCCGCAGTAATCTTAGTGTTAAGGAGGCATCTCCCAACGTAAGGTTCCTTAGGCTTATACTTGTTCACAACCACACCTTCCTCCATTTTCTTGGATTCCTTCTCAACCTTTTTAGCAGGAGCCTCTGTGGTGACCTGGGCTCTGACAGAAACCACTCTTCCTCCAACAGAAACATCCCTATAGTGCAGAGGAACCTGCAAAAACCAAATTACCAGGTCATAAACTCCAAGCCTGTAACAACGATCAACAGTTCCAAAACTGTGTAAATTCTACTGTACTAATGCTGATACTTGCCTTCTTGAAGGAGATTCTTTCTGGTGAGATAATACTGGTTCTTGAGGGAAGAGATGCAGACTTGGAGGATGGAAATGAGACCGTAGAAGTTACTGCAGTAGCCATGGTTATGATGCAGATTGAAATAGAGCAAGAGATGGAAAATATGATGGTTTTATAAGAAGCATGAAAAAGAAGGCGTAGGATCTTTTATATTTGTTGTTGTTTTCGGGACTGGATTATAAGATTGGGTGGAGGATATTAGAGGGGGGAATGAGTGGCTGGTGGGAGGATAAGTGAACTGTGCAATGTAGGAACCTCACACCTCACACCTCCCCACCATTTCTAAGCCTCTACTAACTTCACTCATCTTTGAATAAAAATTTTAAAAGGACGTTGATGGCCACACATGCATAGCTGCCCGTGTTAATTAATCAATCAAATATATTTAAATTTAAAATTAGTTTACTTGATTTGTCTAAAGAATAATTCTATTTTAAGGTTTTCGCACCACATGCTATTCACGTGACATAATTTAATTTAAAATATAAATTTTAAATTTTAAATCTTACAAATCAAATTATGCAACGTGAATGGTGTGTAGTATAAATACCTTCAAGTAGTACTACTATATCCGGTACACTATATATTCTCATTCCATTTGGTTCTAAATTTTGACCCTCATTCCGGTTAATAATTCGGGTTATTCAAACTGAAATTTACATTCCGCACCATTTTAAAAACGATTTTGTAATTTTTTTTTTTATTTTGGATGACATTTTTGTCAATCTATATTCTATACAGCATTGATGTACTGTTAAAATTTAAAAGGTATTTATATCATTTAAATTTTTTTGTAATTTTAAATATATCCCTGCATTCATTTTTTATTTTTTTAAATCTCGTTATTTTTAATAATTTTTCTGCTCTTTTATTTTTTTTTTAATTTATGCCTCAACACAAGTTTGTAATTTTTTTTAATATTATCTTTTAACACCAATATTTCTATTTTTTTAATGTTTTCAACTTATATTTATTTTAGAAATTTTCAATTCTTCCATATATATATGTATGTATATATAGCTATTATATACGTAAAAAATGCATAGGGTTCAAAATCCAAATCTGGCATAGCTCAAGGGTTGTCCTTTAAAATCTTCGAACAAAAATGAAAACTAAAATGCTTAAAAACCCAAAAAAAAAAAAAATTAAAAACATTATATTAAAAAATAAAAGCATTCCATGCAAGAAGGGAAGGCCTCCCTCCCTCATCGACTACAACTAGGCCAGTAAGGCTGCGTTTAGATATTAAGATAAGTTAAGTTGAATTGTAAATAGTAGTATTTTGTAGATCTAATTGAAATGAGTTTAATTTTTTTAGGTTGAGATGGGTTTAACTTTTTAGATTGAAAAGTATGAAGTAGGTTGAGATGAATTTAACTTTTTTATGAGAAATTGAAAGAATAGTGAGACTCTTAAATGATTAGTTTTAGATGAGTTGAGTTTCGTTCAACAATCAAACACAGCCTAAGAGTTGGTTATTGTGATGCACCTTATATAGCGGTACTAGTCCATATCAGGCCACCAAGAGGTGGGTGCATGTCGAGACACTTTTGGGCAGCTCGATCTAGACCATGATCTAGAAGAGGCTAAGGTCCCGTTTGGTTACGCAGTTTAGTTGAGATGAGATATTTTTAATAGTAGTGAAATTTTTGAGTTAATATGAGATGAAATAGTTTGTAAAAAAAATGTGTGTTTGGATAGTGAGATGATATGAGATAATTTTTAATTTTTGAGATTTGAAAAAGGTGTGGGTCCAACTGTTGATTAGAGAGCCGAAAAGTGCACTGTTTATGCATTGTTCACACACTGTTTACTGTTAGTTTTTACTATTCATGGCAGTTTTGCACTGTTCACTGTCAGTATTCACTGTTCATTAATGTTTATTTAAGTTGATGTTTTTAAAATTTAGAGATGAAATATAGTGTGTTTGGATAGGGCTATACGGTACATCGATCATCTCATTTGTATTGGCTAACCAAACGTGACTAAGTGTAGGAGAGTGAGGTTCCTCCCTCTCACCCATGACTATCCCTTCCTGCACCAGTACGGGTTTTTTTTTCTCAAAATTTAACACTTTGGCTTTTAGGAGATAGAAATATACAACACAATGCAGATATATGTAACAATGATTGGCTTTACAACGGGGCAAGGTTTTTTGGAGTAGTCTCGCCATATTGTTGATGAAAAGTCTTTGGTTACGAGGCGGATTTGTGGCACTCATCAACTCGTCATTTGATGTGGAATGACAGGTAGAGGGTTTCGACATTTCCACTTCACCTTAGACTTGAGGAAGAGAATTTGGGATAATTACTAAAAGAAAGTTTGAGGGACAAGGCAATACGAGAGGAGATCATGAAGATATTGAAGTCTTTGGATGCCATTTAGTACCTAATATTTGAGGTTAGAAGTGGCTGACAAAGTACCACAAAAAGTGTATCGCATATGAAGAATAATATATATATCTTTGAAATAACACATAGACACCCATCCAAAAAAAAAAAAAAATTGATACAAAGTTTCTAATATTGCAGCTTATGCCCTTTTAAAGAAACAAAATTATCAATCATTGAATCTTAATCGAACTTCTTAGCAATTTCTCTTACAATATAAACATATTTTCGATAAACTCTTCTTTCATATTGTTACAAAGTCTTGTTTTAACATTATTCGTTGCTAAAAATATTTTTCGTTGGTTGCTATGTATACTGAAAGAGTCAAAGCAAGACAAATAAACCTATCAATCATCGATATAAGTTCGCAATGAATGACAAATTTTTTTAATTTTGGATTATCCAGGACATCAACTTCATAATGCGTCAACTGATACGTCAAGTTAATTTTCTCGTGCTTAACAAAATAAAGAGTATAATATTTTCTCGTGCTTAATAAATCATCAATAATATTAAAGGAATTGTAAGAATCTCTTGGATCTAAAGCCAAGCTAACTGTTGAAAGTTCTGTCATTCACTAATCCTATTATCAAGTTCTTGCAATTGAAAGTCCATGACAACATTAAATTATCAAAATGATAATGATGCTTTACTATAATGTAATCCCTTCGGCGACGTCCATGACCTTCAACATAACGGGCACTCAAAACTAGAATATCAATGTTAAATAACTTGAGAAATAGATAACATTATCAACTATTTTTTCAACCTTCATCTCTCAACTTTTGATAAGTGTTTTTGTAGTAGAAACCAAATTAATGGCATTCAAGATGTCTTGAGATTTTTATAGCAAAACTTGAAAAAAAAATATTAGTAACACCCGTACGTGATTTTCTTCATTCGTTGTAAAAAAAAATGAATTCGAATAATGTAATCATTATGTAAGCAAGACTTGCATCCTCGCATTGAGAGTAAGTGAATATTTCTTTTATTATGCTTTCAAGCACAGAGCAATTGGCTCTAAGCATTCATGGTAGACTACAAATAGAATAAAAAGAAGAATTTCTGGAAAAATCACTAACTCATTTCACAGTGCCAATTTTGTTAGCTCTTTTTTCAGTTTCGTGTTTATCAAGAACTAGCATATGTGCAATTTGTGTTGATTAAGAAATTTGTAGGTCATATAAAACACCAACCACATTGATAACAAAATTTAAATTCGAGAAAAACTCATGAACATAAACTACCTTTCTAGATGCATTGACTAATTCTATCTGTAATTGGTGAGCAAAACAATGAAGATAGTGTGCATAGGGAGTAGGGACAATATCTAAGAAACGATGCTTGCAATCCTTTTGATTCCCCGTGCATAGTGCTGCACTATTATATTCTTGTCTACAAATATTCTAAATATTAAGATAATGATGAGAAAGAACTGCAAATATTTCACTTTTTAAAGTCAATACAGATGTATCTTTATTATGTATAAAGCTGTCATTGTCAACAGATCTTAAGATAATAACCATTTATTCTCTCTTAGACTCATTTTGTGCCTCATCGACAATAATGCAAAATTTAGAATTTCAAAAGTTTTCATGAAATTTATTTCTTCCTTTCTTCGCAAGACCTTTTAAAATCTACTTTTAGATTTTAGGTAAAGTATTATTTGAAGATTCATGATTATTTTCCAAAAGAAGCTTTGCAAGTTTTTCATTATATGATATCAAATTTAATTATTTCAAGAAAAATTACCACGATTTTTGGAATAAGGGGTCTTATCATGACCTCAAAAAGGACATCCTTGAGATGCAAACCATGGAACAACATTAACAGAAGTTTTTTACACATAGTTGACTAATAAGAATTTGTTTCGAGCATTGTGCATTCATTACGTTATCAATTTGCTATGATTATTTTAATAAATCATCACAAAATTTCATAGCATTATTATGATAAGAGAAATGATCATCCCTAATATGATTTGAATGTGCATTATTCTTTCTTTCATTAACCTTTTCCAACTTCAAAATCCTTTGATGGTAAAACTGAAATAAATGCTGGATTTTATGAATTGGCATAATGAATTCCTTGTATATTCATCGTATATAAATAGAGTATAAATAGAGTTACAAAGTATGTTCATTTTACATTTGATAAGATTTGCTAACGAGTCTTAGATAAGAACATATTGTTATAGACAAAGCTTAACAAATAAAATAGGATAGAGTTTAACAACTAAGATGGAAACTATGTAGTAGATGGAGTTTTTCTAGATAGACTTTGAGTGCTACTGTTAGTAATAAACACATCCTCAATATTGAGTGATGCAGATAACTTTCTCCCTAGTTTGTGATTGACTGGAGCACTTCAACTAAGGTTGGCAAGTTGACTTTATCTCCAAGCCCGGCAGTGTAGTTGGCATAGACTGATGCTATGTTGTTCCTTTAACAAATACATCCTATCCAAAACATCGAGTTGCTTTCATTGTAAAAAGATAACATGGTAAATAGAATGCAACATTCTTTGTTGGAGAATACCCAAACCAAAATATAAATTCTGGGAACCAAGAAGCTTAAAAGTAATGAAGATACTTTTCTGATCTAGAAAAAAGATATTTTGAGAGATATATTTTATACGAACACATTTTCAAATAAGCATGTCTTATTTTATCATGTTGATTGGTTGGATAATCTCACATATGAGGATGTAATTCTGGATCTCATTGTATAGAAGATACGCCAACCTCTTTAGAGTGTAGCATGCAAAACAAAAGGAATCTCTTCAGATTCCACCATTAAGGAGTTAAGATTATCTTCGTTAGATTCAATCCTTATAATTTTAGAAGATGCTATGAGAAAGCTAACGTTTATGTATTATGATCTAACCATGCGTGATTTTCTGGAATGCCAACTTTTTTTTTTTAAGAATGACTCAATAATCTTTAACTTGGACATGATTTGTGAACTTAAATTTTCCAAGGCAAACTACAATCTATAACATAAAATTAATCATGAGACATGAATTCAAGATTGATAAATCACTAAATAAACAGTCATTTTAAAAAATTTGTAGTTCAAATCTCAAATATACCAAGAGGGGATGAATAGGTGTTTTGCAAATTTATTGGATGATATATTAACAATCAACTCAATCAATCGGAGCACAAGAGACACTCAACACAACAATTTTATTAACGAAGTGGAAACTCGTTTAAAAATCATCTTTCAAATCTAAAACCACTTCGGTTGTAATTCACCACCTAGAATCCCCATAGAAATTAAGTTTATTACAACCAATTTAGACAAACTTACAAGACCCTTGAAATAACTAAACCTAGCTTGCAACATCACAAGTGACCCACTCGATGTTTGCACACTGGCAGCTCCAGGCTTCTGGCCTTTCTATGGTTTCTCTACTAGCACTAACTCAATTTCTCTGCACTCTAGTAGCTTTGGAAGAACTTCCGAATAATGAGAACATCAACACCAATGGATTCAACAACAATCAAGCATCAACACGAAGTGAAGGAGCTTTGTGTATCTAGAGAGAATGTCTATGGTGGAACAATTGATGTATGAAAGTTCTCTCTCAAGGATACGATAAACAATTGCAGCCTTGGCCTTTCACTTAGAGGTTGTGCAAAATAAAGTTTCTATTATTAGGCTTAATAATAGAGTCCAAAATAGATTTACATTGTTGAACCCATAACAATTCACTTGAGTCAATATTGCCCATACATTGAGGTAACTTATTGTGCAATATTCATTTGAGCAAGTGTCACGCAATAAGTTGTGCGAACTCTTTGTCATAAGTTCGCTCTAGCAGGGAATGATAGTTGAGCAAATTCACTGTCTAAGTTCGACTCAAGCCATTGATGAGCTGCTAGTCGAGTGAACTTTATGTGTATAGTTTGCTCGAGCGATTGTCAAGTAATGCCAACACATAATTTTACGTTAACAATCCCCCCTCCCCCCGTGGTATTTCTGTGATAAAACCTCTAACCTATACATGTAATTGACTAATCATTACAAGCCACTCAAATAGGATTTTACAATTACAGGTACATATAATCAAGATAAAAATACTTGCTTCTTTAATTTTTTTTTTGAAATCATTAACAAACAAGTAAGTGCGCCAATAGCAGACACATAAAATAAAAAGTTATATGGGTTCAACAAGTGTCTGCCAAACATATCAATTTAAATCAATAATTGCTCAATAAAGATCAAGTATCATCAATTAAGTCCATCAATCTAAATCTGAAACACCAAAGATATCATCATGACAAGGATTAACATTAGAGTTCAAAATGTCAATAAAATGTGCTCCCCTATACCAAAATGTAACAATTACCCTAAATTCAATATCTTAAACAATCACTCCCCTAGCAATAAAATAACTCCCTCGTTTTGTCACAAAAAGATAAAGGGTCCTACGACTCCGTACCAGTAGTCTCATCATTATTGTGCATGGTCCGTAGAGCTTGAATACTTTGGTCTAGCCAATCCAAGCGTCGTACGACCATCTGCTCACAACAACTAATGCTGGTGTTCACGAATTAGATGATCGAGCACCACTTTCAATTCCAGCTCTATGAAAATAAGGATGAAAAACTAAGAGAAGCATATGACCTAGTAGATGTTGAACCAAGACCAAGGCCAAGACTATGTGTAGCACAATGAATGTGAGTGCAACCAATAAGCTTTAAGTGTAATCTAAGGCATATGAGGTGAGATAAAAATGGCCTGGTGACTGACAACTCTAGCGATAAGATACGCAAATACAAAACTCTTATGTTTTTTAGACTGAAATGCCTAAAGTATAACTTGACATTTGTGACTCCCTAGATCAATAGGAAAATCACTAATCAAGGAAAGCATATGAGAGCTCTCTCTACCCCTAGATCACTTTGATGTGAGATAGGATATAGATTTGTGCACAAGACCTTACTAAGAACTAAGTGCTCTAGAGTAAAGTCTACTGTGAGAATGATATGGACCATAAATGGCCAATTTTCGTGACATCCACAAAAACTAAAAAACATAGCGTCCCTACTAGGGCTAGAAGAGTCAGAGTAGGGATAAGGGGAATTGGCCGTATAGGTAATCGAAGGAGATCAGATAACAATCCACGAGTGTCTCGAAATTGTATATTTCAAAGACTAACTCTAAAAGAGTTAACATATATCAAATAACATGGATATTTGAGTATGATTCCCAAACCAACTTTGTAGAAGTAGAACGATGGTCAATGGTTAAAGAAAACCAATGAAAAAGGTTCAAAGATACGAGAGAAAAGAGTTTCGTAAAGCTCACCTAGGGCGATGTTACGCTTTATGATGGGACTATTGTGAGAGAAATTGTTCTAGTAGAGCTCCCTCACTTGAGCATTATAGAATTGTGCCTGTGCGGGAATTGAAGGAGAAGTCTAAAGGCAAACATGCAAAGACATCACGTGCACACATAGCAAAACAAATTAACATTGAAACATGGTACATGTTTGACTCTTTGGATGCATACCCAAGAGACTCAAAGTGTGACCTAAATGTGACTAAGGCATTAATGGAACCCAAGTTTGAACTATGGCAATGACTCGCTAATTGACACCAAGGGAATGAATGAATGTTTGGAGGGAAGAAATAATGCATGAGGCAACAACCCAAATAAAAATTGATATAGGTTTGACAACCCAAGTGTACCAAATGAACACAATTGGCCCCAAAATGAACCACACTTGAATAAGTCACATATTGAGCCCAAAATGATGCATGAGCACAATATTGGTAGTGAGATATGCGCGCACTAGCTAAACAAACCAAACCCATGTAAGAAAGAGGACAACATGTATAAAAAAGAGGAAATACAAGTCATTCGGGCCTTTTCTCGAACACAGGTGCACACATGATGCAACTATACATGAATGAACATTAAGCATGTATGAATTCATGCCTTAGTACACAAAAGAATAGCTATGAGCTCTAAAGAATGTAAATGATGCTCATTTAACCAAAAATTCTCCAAAAATGCAAATTTATGCCCTACACAGAAAAGCTCCAAACTTCATTTGAAAACCCACAATTGAAATTAAGAAAATCTTAACTATGCATATGGAAGGATCTCTTCCTGTGCTGTGGAGATGAAGCCGAGATAAAAACTTGATTGAAGGAAGAGAGGAGATCCAATGTAGGTGAAAGTAAAGTAGGATGCACGCAAGTTTCTAAGAGGATAAAATGGTGAGGCATAGACACTGATGCTGACGTGAGGAGTTTTAATTGGCATTTTGGAAGTTTGCTCGACTGAAGATTAGGAGTGTTGAGCAAAACTCAAACGAACGCTCAATTTGAAGCCATTGAACAAAAACCCAAGATTTTCACGAAAGAACTTAATGAAGCTAATCTTGGGCACTCAATAAAAATACCAAATGATAGTATTATAATTCAATAGAACACACAGGTAGCAAAAACACGATATTACTTGTCATAAGGACATGCATGTGAATGTAGTCATGCTTAATCAAGAAGTAAAAGACTCGAGTGGCGTGAGCGGAGTCGATGTGGCGCCCCGTCCCTCATGAAGACTAGATAAGGTCCCTAATGCCAAGGATATTGGTCGATCGGTAGGTTAGGAGGCTATGACAAGACTACTAATGAGATATATTTGAAACTTCTTGAAAGAAATTCAATATAAGAACTTCTTTATATCTTATAAATGTCACATGAACTGAGTGATCGATTAGGTTTTAGTCCTTTAACGTACTTGTATTTCGATCTACTATGGAGATAAAATTGCCTTTCTATTTAATTAAGACACTTAGGAGTATAATTTTATGAAACAAATTGCACTATTAGACTCATATGAATATTTATGATTTTATGGTACAATAAAAAGTTTCATGTTTTTTGGATAAATAGTAACCCTTCTGGAGAGTGCCATGTGGCAGCTGGTTCAAACAACTGTCAAATCGCCATGTAAGATGTCCAACTTCACTTAGGATCACTAGAAAATATTTTATTTGGACACATGGCACAATCCTAGACATCCACTTCGAAACCTAGGACACTTGTCAAAAGGAGGACAAAGTGTGTAAAAGATTGAGTGTAAATCAAGCTTGTCATCATGCTTTCTTATACCAATCAATATTACATTAAACCAAACACTATTTGTCCAATCAAAAGAGGGTTACGGTTCTAATGAAACCTCAAATCCTTGAAGGCCAACCCTAAATGGCTCCCAAACCCTAAACATACTTGGTTTGTAACCAAGTGTTCACTCACTTGGTTTAGTCAAGTCCACAAGCAACCAACCACTCAAAAACACACTCTTAAACCCTCATCCACTCTCTTACATCTTGGTAATTGCATTTGACCAAGAAAAGTTTCATTTGCACCAAACTCTAATCGAAACCCTAACTATATCCCAAATGAAACCCCATTCAGTTAGCCCCTTTTTGGTCTAGCCGAAACCACCATTCGCCCCAAGCTTCTTCAACAAGTTTTCTCCCCCTTACAAGGTCATACCATTTCTGTCATGCCACCTCACTTGTTGCCACAAATAGTTCCATTTATGGCTACTCAAACATGCAACACTCAAGCCTCACCCACTTGGCCTACAACAGTAGAAAAACAACATCCCTTCCTTTAGTTTTTCCTCCTCTTTTCACAAGCCACCCTCACTTCAAATTTCACTCACTCAACTACCAAGTCAGCCCCTTCGTCTATACCCAACACAACTTTCATTTTTCCTCCACACTTGGTCACTTTTTTCATTTTCTTTCGTTGAGAGAAATTGAGAGAGCTAGAGAGACTTTCTGGGCTATTTTTGCATGCTTAACTCTAGCCATATGAGAGTATTATTTGACTATAATCTCTTCCATCTTGTTCATTATGCAGTCAAGTTTACTTGGGTTTGTTTTGGTAAATTTCTGTTGAAGATTTGATTGATGAAAATGGGTGTTGATGGTGGAAAGGTTTGGTTATGATGATTTGATGGACTTTGGAAGTTTTCTAAAATTTTGATGAAATTTTAGGAAGATATTGGTTTCATGAAGTGTTAACATGATTATATGCAAGTTATGGTTTGGTTGAAAGTGTGTTAAGATTTTTTTTAAAGTGGTTTTGCATGTTTTTTGAAGTGGTAGAAACCGACTAGTTCAAAACAATTTTTAGTTTGCTTTAGGTTGTGATTTTAGCTTTAGGATTTTGACTCTATGGCCATGATTTTTATAAATCCTATTTTTAAAGCTTAGATCTATGGATTAAAAATGAGTTTTTAAGATTTTATAACTTGGGTGTTTGTTGGATTTTTGAAGAACATGCAAGAGTGAGTTTAAGCAAAAACTGGAGGCTCTTGGGTTCAATGTTTATTTTAATAAAATATTTGCCATGACATGCTTGATTAAATGCTTAGATTTAGTTAGAGCTTGAATGTAAGGTAAATGATTGTATTCTTTCACCATTTATTTCATGAAAATCAAGAATCTAGTCATTTTGTTTCAAGTCGAAAAGTATGCATGACGGTTTCTAAGTTTTTATGCAAACCGATTGTTCTATGTTATGTTTTGTGGTTTTTGGTTGATTAGTCAAGCTTGCTATCATCTAGATTTGAATCATGAACATGTTATAAATGTTATTTATGGACTTTTGGAGACCTCGGAGTTGATATGAAAGTGTTACACCAAGAACATCAAGAGTTGGTTTTATTCGACCTAATCTTGATGTTTTGACATTTTCGTTGATCTAGTGAGTTCAAGTTTTTATGAAATGTGTGGTTTAGTGTTTTAATATGATTTTAGAACTAAGGATGTGAATTTTTGAGAGTGTTAAATTCGGTTTAAGCATGTTAATGTGTTAAATAGCCAAGTAGCAACAAAAACATGATTTTTAGCCTATAAGTGAATCGCCCAAGATAAGTTTTTTTATAGTTGGGTTTAGTTTTAAAACATTATGAGTTCAGATTAGGACTTAGGATGAAATTTACATGAGAAATGTAAATTTTGGTAAGTTGTGGAGTCCGTTTGCAAATTTTTTATTTTTAGGGACAAATTTATAAATTCTCATAAGTTGAGGGGTAACTTTGCAAATTTGGTCCTAAGCTGGTAAGTTTTATTATCATAAGGATTAAGTGAAATATTCTAACCCTAAATCTTATCTCATTTCAGTTTATGCTCTTTTTCGTTACGCTCATATTTACACGACAATTTGTAAGTTAGCTTCTAACTTATTCTCGGTATTTTTTCGTATGTATGGTGGTAAGATTGCACTATTCATATTCATTTTCATTTATGATTATTATAATATTTTTTATAATATGTTATATCATATCTCCATTACTATTACATGTTATTTAGTTACATGCCATGAATGTCATGTCATAAGTATTGAGTATGTCATGAAATGTTTCTAATTTATGCATGAGTCTTTTATTTTATCATAATGCCAAGTGCTAGGATGGAGAGTTATATTAGTGGAACTTCTCTATCCACTCTAGAGCTTTTAAATTGGATGTGGAATCTCCTAGATTGACGAAGTACAGTCAACATGTTTTGAATGAGACCTAAATAACTGGTTTTCAGAGCAAAGTCAGGCACCCAACACTGGTGGTGCCAAAATATACATTTAGAAGTACAAGTTATCATGACATACTGACAGCTTATGCAGGAGCCTGTG